>ONZH01003496.1:0-600000 GCA_900303285.1 Rhinella marina | reverse complement strand
GTTAAACTGAGAAAAAGCTGGTGAGGTAACATTTTTAATGTACTCATATTGGTGCCTTAGGAATCACGTTAAGTGGCAGGCGTTATGTCCCCGGGGTATATGCGCCGAGAAATGTTACTGCAAGTCAAACGACAGGAATGAAATGAACTTATACCAAATGCACAATAGAGGGGTTTGTCTAAATAAGGAAAATACAGAAACAGTCAACGCTCCAATTTTTTGGTCTCCTATTATACATTTTTATGTATTAGAAGGATCGGTTTTACATGCAGCGGCAGAATTTCTGTCTATTGGAGATCACACGGGTATTTTAAGCCTTAGGGCTGTAGGAATAAAAGATCGGTAGGGTGGGGGTTGACTTGCTTTGCAGGCCTTCATTTTTTTTTAAGATTCAACATTTATAGGATTTGCTGCGTGCAGCAAAAATATCTTTCTCTGGATGGATTGAAGGAGTTGATGATAAACCTGATTGTGACCTCAATAGTTTAGATTGGAATGGAGGTGCTAAGGTCGGATGATTGTTGAACCCATCCTTTGTAGGAGACAAGATTGACGGAAGACCCCTAAAAAGTTGACCATACTGTTTAGATGTTCATTAGACTCTACCATACATGTGCAAGCTTGGCTTGGCCAAGTGTCCCTATGTTCTTAATAGAGAGAGAGGAGTAAGCCACTGCCATATTCCTATGTGGTGGGTCAAACAAGCATCAGGCATGTTGAAATTCCTCTTCTGTCGGAGGACAGAACATTGCTCATTCTCATACTGTGGAGGTGATCACTGTCTGTAAATGCGCTTCTCTTCCACTGAATGAGAAGCCAGTTGTCTGTCCTTCCCAATAATTGACGGCTAGCATGTAAATCCAGTATTAGTTTGTACTGTCTAAAGCTTAGCATTAATAAATCTGCCCCATTAGGTGGATGTGCTGAGAGGGAATCAAAAGAACGGGGGGGGGGGGGGGGTATAACGGCACATGAACATTTTTTTTAAATGATTAGTCAAAAAATGTTGTGTTTTACATGATCAGACAAATGGAACTATGGGACAGTCCCTTTAATAGATCAATAAGGAAGGGTGGAGAAAGAGGTGAAAAGAGAGAGAAGAGAAGAGTAAGGGCAAGAACAAGAGAGGCAAAATGAGAAAAAAAGGTAGCAGTAATATAAATGATACATGTACACGCTATACTCTATATGTATACCTTAATATAAAACTGATACACTGTAACTGCTCATGGTGACAACAGATATACAGAGGAAATAAGTCACTTACAGTAGTTGGCGTCGCTGAAGTCATGGCTTCCAATGCGGATGGGGGAGGTTATTATGCCAGATTATCAGTAGATCTGGATTACTGACTCTAAGTCACTTTGTGAAAAGGCTTTCTTGCCAGCGTTAAATTAATTAATCTGGTTAAAGTCACTGTCAATTAAATGTAGGCCAATCACAATACTCGTCTTTCCCAGAGGCCTGTCCTTAAAAGACATGACGAGAAGAACAGATTCCCTTACCGGAGAGGATTGTTTGTTGAGAATGGGGAATGCCTGCTTTCAGAGGGCGCGTAATAATGGCATTTATTTTACACACTTATATAGCACTCTTATATTCCACGGCACTTTACAGACATTAGCATCCGGCTGTCCCCAATGGGGCTCACAATCTAAGTTCCCTACCACTATGTCTTTGGAATGTGCGAGGAAACCGGAGAACCTGGAGGAAACCTACACAAACACAAGGAGAACATACAAACTCCATGCAGATGTTGTCCTTGGTCAGATTTGAACCCAGAACCGCAGCGCTGCAAGGCACCAGTGCTAACCACTGAGCTCTGAGGTGTAGCCCCACAGTCTCGATTCACTTTGGTTTCTGTATCTGAGAAGCTTACAATCTAGATACAATCTAGTACAGGAACATCTAGGGGAAGTGGTAAGGAATCCGTTTGGTTTCATACAGATATTACTCTTAAGCTGATGTGTTCCTGGACAAGAACTTTGCACTTCCACCACCTATGAAGGTTCTGATAAACGCACAAATATACTGCATTGTACACATCATATATCATACATGTATCAGTCAGAATATTAAAACTTCCTGCCTAATATGTGTACGGTGCTGCTATATAACACCAAATGTCCTGTGCGATCCAATCCCTTTCAGTCATAGTCAGCAGCACTAACTTTTTCAGCAATTTGTACTACAGTAGCTTTGAACCCCCTACGTCCATCAATAAGCCTTGGTCGCCCATTAGCCTGTCTCGTATTCACCATTAGTCCTTCCTAGGACCACTGTTGGTAAGTATGGACCACCATATACAAGGAACACACACACGAACTGCTGTTTTGGAGATACTCCAGCTCATCTGGACATCCCAACTTGACCTTTGTGAAAGTCGTTCATATCTAGAGATGAACTAGTCAATTCTGGAACTTAATCCAAAAATTTCAAAAAAATTCTGAATCTAACAAATCTTAATTTTGTGCAATTTTGGAAAAGATAGAAAGAGATTGCCTAGCATGTCCTGCCCTATTATTCTACCTAGCTACAACATGTTTAGATATGGGCCCATGTCGTCTTACAATGGTGGAACTGCCCAAATTTTGGAATTGGCTGACCCTCCTTTCCTGACATAATGCATCGTAATGGTGAGAGGATCACAAATACATCATAGTAGGGTTGCAGATTTATAAACCTCAGGTATATTTGGAAGTCCAGCTCTCTATTACCAGTGTTATGATTGAAACATCACCCCCTGCTGGAGGGCAAGAAGCAGCAATATCTTAAAAATGTCTAATTTTATTCTATGATCTTCCTAAAGCAGTCAAGTGGATCATTGCTGTTGTGGCAAACAACTCCCAACATCCTAGGCAGATTGCTTAAAAGCAAAATCCATCTGCACAACTATTCTGCAATGCTCATTTGGTAGCGACTATGAACCCGCTCGGCGTCTGCGCAGCATGCAAACGTTACACATTTTCATTTTATTATTCACAATTTGCCAAGGGATTCACCAGACATCAAACAGGAAGGAATAATCCAATTACCAATGAATGCATTATACACACTGAGAAATATTATTAAAATGATGTTCGGTGTCAGGGGGTAGGTGGTGGGGAGAGGCGGGCAGGATGTACGAAGCTATGGGGGGCACGAACAAAGCAGCCGGTCTCCTCTCTCTATGCCTCTGACAGCTTGTAGTTATAACACGGAAGCATGCACATTCCCCTCTCATATGCGCAGTCTGTCATAGAACCCACTGGACCTACGGGTGTAACGGGGGAGAACTGAGTCTTTTCTTATGGCAATGCCTGCATTTTCCCACATGGTTCCATAACTCATATAACCACTTTGAAGAGAATCTGTCACCAGTGTCCCCCTCCCTATCAAACTCTTTCCATAGACAAATAACTGTGATTCATCTGATTAAAACGCTGTTTTTCTCTTGTTGATCTGAGGCTCCGTTCCCAAGTTATGATGCTGTTTCTTAATATGCAAATTGGAGCTTGGGTGCGGAAAGAGCAATGGTAATGCACTCATTGCACCAAAGGCCTAATTTACATATTGAGATAATAAACAGTATTGTAACTCTGGAACGGAGCCTCGGCTCAACTACAGAAAAACAGCGTTTTAATCAGATGACATGCAAATAGTTTGATAAGGAGGTCGTTGGGGACAGATTTCCTTTAATGATGGGTCACAAGGATATAACCTCCAACTGGAGGGAGTCGGACTGCTGTGATCACTGCCAGTCTCTATGATGGAGCTACAGTGGTTCTAGGAAAGCCCCATGCCACTTTGTTTCCCATTGGACTGTTCACATGACTGACCCATGATGTCTAAAGGCCAAATATCATCAGGAGAAAGCCAAGAACTCGTGAAGTAACAGTATGATCTTCTAACCCATCTGCAACTGAATTTTAACAATCGTCAGGGATCACATCAGTCAGAGCACCATCAATTCCACATCAATATATTTCCTAAGACAACCCCTTTAAGGCAAAAATTGCCTGTACCTGTAAGAAGTTTACAAGAAGTAGATGGATGGAAGGGTTAAAGGGTTTGTGCCAAGTCTGAAAGCTATTCACTATCCACATAATGAAAAATTGATCGGTGGTGGATCCCTTACTCCAGTCCTGATGCAGCGGCAGGCCAAGCATGCTCCTTACTGCTTCATTCTTTCGCTATGGGACTGCCTCAGAAATTTCCGTCAGTCCCATAGAGAGTGAATGGAGCAGTAGGGAGCATGCTCAGCCTGCCGCTACATCAAGGGATCTCCGTTCTTGGGATGGGTCCTAGAGGTTGGACCCTCATCTGTCTGTGGATAGGGGATAACCTTCATACTTAGCACATATATATCATATATCCTATATAAGATATGAAGGACCACTTGTCCACTACTTCGTTGTATATTAGATACAGTGTTTTTGGTCGTTGAATGCTCTTCTAGGCGACTGCTGTCTCTGCTTGACTCAGCCCAACATGTGTGGCCTTAATTGGGAGAAGGTAGAAAGCCACTGCTGGAGCTTCTCTTCGAGACAAAAATTGGGCAGTAGAAGTCTATCCTGATCCTTATCTCCTCCATCATCAGATATCTGGAGGACCTCATGTACATTAGAGGTCAGCTGGTCCCATGGAAATCCGGTTCAGCCAACATCTAATATTTATAGCCTACTTGAGGATTAAAATCAGTCCCTCATGTTCTGTTGCTGCAAAGGCGACCTCATCCTGTTCCATTTTCTCTCTCAAAAGGGGTGCAGATGAAAGAGGCGTAAAATGGGGAAAATGGAGGTTCACAGAGGTAAGGAGGGTTTCCTTGGGTAGAGCTTGGGTTAAATATATATATATATATATAAACCCTCCTCTCTGCTGGCTACTTGGGCGATAGTAGAGGAACACAAAATAACATTAAGAGGAAACCTTCTAAGCCCTCATATAGTCTGAAAGCAATAATTGCCAGTATGTCAGTAGAGAAAGGCGCGGGAATAACACCCGGCCTCGTTACTCTTCTACCTGAACACATTTTAATCACTTTGATTCCTGATGACAAGAATGACACTTCGTACAGTCGGGGAAGACACCATGTCTAACACCTTATTAACCCTGTGCATCCCCGGCCACCTCTACGAGTCTGCAGGTCAATGTATAAAGCAGGCCACGCTGACGATTTGCCTGTGAGTAGACTGCAGCGCTCTGCGGTGAAGAGGGGTTAATTACCAGTGACACAGCCTCCTAAACCCGGCTCCTCAGCAGCTTTTCACTGCATGTGCCCTGTTAATCTCATTTGTTCGGCTCAGCAGCTAAACAAACAAGCTCAAACCCTCTGCTTAGTCAAATACGTGGCAAATGTGGATGTGTCGGAGGCATCTGCTGCCATGCCAAAAACCAGGGCTCCTGGTGCCATCATAATAGGTTGCTTTTCTATTTTAGACACAATCTACACTAATAATAAGGGGCCAAGAAGATATAGGGGACCACCAGGGGGTGCCGAGACTGAAGCCTGCCCAAGTCCTGGGGACTGAGGTGGTCCCAAAGACCCAAAGACCTACCATAGAAACAATCCATATCACTGCTATGGAGTCCAGGAGATGTAGAGGACCACCAGGCAGGAGTGATAGGGGGCTAGAGACAGAACTTCTACCCATGTTCTGGAGCTTTAGAGGTCCAAAAGCCTCCAAAAGAAAACCAACATTGCAAATGGATGTAAGTTTTGGTTTGTTGCCCATTCGTGTTTACCAGGCTACCATGTTAGCGCAGATTCCCTTCTTCCTATGGATTGCCTTTGTTCACTCACTGCCATTGTTACTTACACTTAAGGCCACATTTACCATATGTATCCATTTATGCCCATTTTTGGCACAAACTGAACCCCAGGCATGTTCTAAAAATTTTTGTCAGATTTATCAA
Organism: Rhinella marina; assembly: GCA_900303285.1. Classification (NCBI taxonomy): domain Eukaryota; kingdom Metazoa; phylum Chordata; class Amphibia; order Anura; family Bufonidae; genus Rhinella; species Rhinella marina. The sequence goes on along the minus strand of ONZH01003496.1, from coordinate 594,105 downwards.
AACAAAAGGCAGGAAAGGATGCAGATTTCTAAACATGCTTTAAAAATCTATAATGTGTCAGTGGTTGGCTCCATTCCCTTTTGCTATGAGCAATTCAAATGTATGATGTTGCCTCCTTTCCCCCCAAACTGAGTCCCATGGTTGCTATGTCTCATAGGAGGAGACCAGTTCTATAAATGACATGTCATAGTTAAGAACCTCATAGCAGATTTTGGACCTAGGGGGCTTCAAGTTAACCCAGTGTCTGTCATCACAGGCACCTTAACATGGTTGATGAAAGGGTCATACCACCTCAAGAGGGGGGCTGACAGGTGTCAGGGTGTTAGTGACGGGTCTTCTAGTCTTCTTCTCACTAGAATCTAGTAAGGTCAGGGGCGGATTGGCCATAGACCTTACAGGGAAATTTCCCACCTGGCCGATTCCCAGGGGGCCGCCTGCACCCTCCTCACGGCCGGCCAGTGGAAGTTTTTGGAGATGTATTTTGTGCTGCTGGCAGTATTTTGTGATGGACTGTGGTATTTGGCTCTTTTGGGGTGCTATAATGTGCCACAATATGATATTGCTGGCCCCGCCTTCCATCAGTTTGGACCCAATTACAAAACGGGGCCACTTTTCGTAATTTTTTCCAGGGCCACTTTAAGTTCCCAGTCCGCTCCTGAGTGTGGTTATAATTAGAAATGAGGGAAATCAAAAATCTAATTCAGCTGCTTCGCGTAAGTTCACAAATAAATTTGATTTGTTTCGGATTACTTAGTCAAGAATCACATTCCATTGACTATATCCAGTGCAATGATGGGGAATAGTGATTGTGCTGCCCCCCCCCCCATCATTGAACCGCTTAGATGCCACGTTCAACGCTGATCACGGCATCTGACAGTCACATTGAGGCCTTTCAGGGGTTAATCAGGGGTTAAAAACCAAAAAAATACATATTCCCCTCACCCACTTGCTCGCTGAAAGGCCGTCACGGTCATCTTGATTGAAGAAAACATGCCAAATCTCTGGCGAACTGACACAATGACGTCATCACCCTGGGCGGACATGGTGTGTTTTCTTCAATCAAGATGGCCACAACGTCCTCTTCGATAGATGGGTGAGGTGAATATGTATTGTTGTTTTTTTTTACTGCCATTTCAGGAAAAATTGATAAGTTATCAGGAAATTTGGCTTCATGGCGCATTGAATTTTACCTGAAATTTGAATTGAAGTTCAGTTAGCTTTGATTCCCTCCTAATTGGAACATACAGTAAATTAAAAGTCACTGCCAGATATGAAATCCTCTGCTGCATGTGACACGGCCACACTTATACATATGAATAGGGACATACAATGGATCCGCCCGCAGGAGTCTCATTCTGTTGTACAGAGTTTTTGTTACATTGTAACTCGAAAGGTTCCACAAAGGTCAAGGGATTCGCGAGCCACCAGAACAATGCCCCTCGCTTATAGACTCAGCGTTACATCCTCGTCCTCATGGTTGGCACTGACACTATGCAATGTCTTCTTATTGAATCTGTAGACCCGGTGGAGGAAGCCCCAGGGGCCCCGTTACTGGCCGGTCATTTGACCTAACGCTGTTAGAACTTAGTCCTCCCAGACGAACCGCGCGGTTTATGCAGCAAACTAATAAATAATGTAAACAAGTAACATAAAGTCTCATACAATTAAAGGTAATGAACAAAGTCTATTAATAACATAATGGAAAGAGCTGGAGCAGGAAGATTACACAGTGCCGGGGAGAGATGAGGGCTTCTATCCCCCAGATGCTGCAGAAGCAGGAGAGGAACCGAGGACTGGACCGAATGTCACCAAACCCCGGAAGCAGACACCTCGGACTACCCAAATATATTCTATAGGGTCACCAGAGGGTTACAGGGGAAGAGGAGACCACAGGGTGATAGCAGGAGTCTAATCTAATATCTATCTATCTATCTATCTATCTATCTATCTATCTATCTATCTATCTATCTCATATCTATTGATCTATCTACCTATCTATCTATCTCTCTCTCTCATATCTATTAATCTATCTTTTGAATCTATCTATCTATCTATCTATCTATCTATCTATCTATCTATCTCATATCTATTGATCTATCTACCTATCTATCTATCTCTCTCTCTCATATCTATTAATCTATCTTTTGAATCTATCTATCTATCTATCTATCTATCTATCTATCTATCTATCTATCTATCTTCTTTCTCATATCTATTGATTTATCTATTGACTCTATCTTCTATCACTCTATCTATCTATCTATCTATCTATCTATTTATCTATCTATCTATCTTTGTCAATTAATCCATCCATCCATCATATAATAGGCGTATTTCTGGGGCAGATTGTGCCTCAGTCTGCGACTTTTTCCCGCTCATGCCAGGTGTAAAAAAGTGCGATTGGCGGGGAAGGGGGTGGTCCGGCAGCCCAGTCTCATTTACCTTTTTGTACGCCTGTTTAAGGCGTAGAAAATGGTATAAATGCAAGGCCTCATATATGTTTTGCCGTCCGCAAAAAATACAGATGACGTCCATGTGCATTCTGTATTTCGAAGAACGGAACTGCTGGCCCCTACTAGAACAGTACTATCCTTGTCCGTAATGCGCACAATAATAGGAAATGTGCTATTTTTTTGCATAACGGAAATACGAACATATGAAAACGGAATTCACACGGAGTAACTTCCGTTTTTTTTGCAGGCCCATTGAAATGAATGGTTCCGCAAACGGTATGCAAAAAAACGGAACAGACACAGAAAGAAAATGCGTTCGTGTGCATGAGCCCTGAGACAGCAAGGAAGCAATATTACATTTGGAAGCAGCACTGGATTAGCAGAAGTTACGTAGGGGTCGGCGCCTCGACATAAACTCGGCAGATCCACTGCCAGCGCAGGGGTTATTAAGACCCACATATTTTCATCTCACTTTTTCAAATCCCAGGAAACCACTTTGCACTTAATAACAAGTTCAGCTCTGCTACATCAGTACAAGTCATGGGAGCTGAGCCTCATCATTCAGACTTGATACAATCTATTAAAAAAACCTATGTAATCCCGGCCCCCACGAGCAACGTGGTAACACAGAGATCTCCAATAATGACGTGAGGAACCTGCACCGATTTCCAGATTGATATTAATGTGCAGAATGCCGGAGCCGATGCCGGGAGACAAACCCAGGAATGTAGATTAATGAGAAAAAAGAGATGTAAATACATTGATGATAACATTGCTGATAGGAATTTATGACCTGATGTTGTAGGCATGATAAATACGACAGATGTGCTCGAGGATCTGACGCCTCATCTGTGAATATACATTTTCAGTCAGTTCAGCTGCGGCCCTGTTTAATCTTATAGATAGTCAACCTCAGGTGTTTCAATTGACAGATTCAGCCCTGCATCTAAACTACGATTCTCTATCAAGCAGAGCTGAGCTTGCCTGATAATTCTACCCATGGTGTTATCACTATGTATCATTTAAAGAGGACCTCTCCTCTCTCCTGACATGTCTGTTTTAATAGCTTCATGCATTCCCCATGTAATAACAATTCTGGAGCATCTATTCTTATGACTCTATGTTGTGCCATTCCTTTATTATTCCTGCTAGAAGTTATGAATGAATTGCAAGCAATTTGCAATGGAGGTCCAGCTAGGTGTTATCAGTTGAGGGTGTGTTCCTCCACAGTCTGATACTGGCAGCACTGATTGGATAGAGTCAAACTGTGCAGGGACACACCCCTAACTGGTAACAACTATTTGGATCTTCATTACAGACTGCTAGCAATTCATTCATAACTTCTTACTGGAATAATAAAGTATTGGTACAGCAGTCATAACAATAGATGCTTCAGAAAAGCAAAATATGTCAGTAGAGGTGAAAGCTCCTCTTTACGGTTTTACTTAGCGCAGCGCTGCTTCCTAACTCGCTAAACTCAGGGCTGGGAGAACATTGTACATTACTATCAGCTCTGCTGCATCATCACACGGTCGCATGAGATGTGAGATGTGTAATATTCTGATCTGCATGGACAAATCTGCACTGCCAAGCTGCATGATAAAGTTACATGATGGCGCCAGCACTTTCTGAAACCACTGCCAGCAACCTTTACTATACTGTACATATAGAGCTCTTTGGTTGGATGAAAAGAGTTGGATGTAATATTCTAATTTGCATGTACGAATCTGTTTGGTCAAATTGCACGACAAAATTGCATGGTGGAGCCGACACCTTCTGAAACCACTGCCTACGGTGTGCAGATACAGAGCTCGTTTGCTTGGATGATAAAGGTGTCTAATGTGCATGTAAAAATTTGTATTGCCAATTTGCATGAACAAGCACCTTTTGAAAATATTGCAAAAAATCATTTTTGTATACTGTAGATCTAGAGCTCTTGGATTATCATGCTTTTATTTGCCTAGCCAAGTTTCATGACAAAGTTACATGGTGGTGCCAGCGCTTTCTGAAACCACTGCCAACAATATAATTTTCTATACTGTACGTATAGACAATGTGTATAAAAAAAAAATCTGTATAGCTAAATTGCATGACAAAGTTACACGAAGGCGCCCACAGCTTCTAAAACCATGGCCTACAAAATTTTTCTTTTGCTATGCAGACACAGAGCTGTTGGGTTGCATGACAGATGTGGATGTAATATTCTAACGTGCATGTACCAATCTACATTGCCAATTTGCATGACAAAGTTGCAGGGTGGTGTCAGCACCTACCAAAACTACTGCCAGCAATAATTTATTTTTGAAACTGTAGATAGAGAGTGCTTGGATTGGATGACAGAGATGAAAATATTATTTTTACTAGCATTTACAAATCTGCCTAGCCAGGTTTTGTGACAAAGTGATAGGGTGGCGCTAGCACTTTATAAAACCACTGCCTTTGGTTAGATGACAGGGGCGACTGTAGCCTTCCTTCTGTTTCTTTCATTGAATGTTATCTTCGTCTTCCCTGAATATCAGTAGATTGTCAGTGTGAGGCCTTCCGGTCAGGGCATCGCTTCTGGGGTCCAAGCAACGAGCTGCCAGAAAACCAATCACAGAGGCTTCCCGATGACATCAGAGGTATTAATTGAATAGTTGGCTTGAAAGAATCTGGCAATCGTCGTGTAAAAGGGCAAGCGTCTCCTCTTTAGGATATTACTTTTCTTGTACATTTGGCTTATTTTAGGAAAGGAGAAATCAGCTGTGCATAGAGATGTATGGGTGTGAGCTGTACTTTATATCTAGATGTAATCTGCTTATAATGTTAGATAACTAGGCAGGTTTATCATCCGGTAACTCAAGTCCTGCCCTCTGATCACACCCAACTGCACTTACTGTGGCACTCCTACCCCACCCAAGGATACTTGGTTTCAGTCTACTACCTATATGGGCCCTAGTTCCCTCACCTTGGGGACATCCAACCTCATAAGAACAAAGGACTATTATAGAGGGTGGTGCTATGACTTCTTCTGAAGGCACCGTTTTAAGTGGAGCCATCTCTCTAGTCTCATAAATGGATGGACAGTGGAAGGTCCAAGGAGGAAGAATTATTGTCCTGACCAAGACAATGTTAATTGGAGGAAACCTGGGCAATTGCCAGGAGTTCTTATTTCCTAGGTGGATGCCAAGAACTGTACTCCTCTGAGCAACCTGACAGTGTAGTAAGTAAGACTTCACTGCCTTGGACCAACAAGGGCTTTACCATCAATCACTTCACTGCTCTAGACCACCAGAAGCTTTACCATTAACCCCTTGCCTGTTGTAGACCACAAGGAGCTTAACCATCAATCACTTCACTGCTCTAGACCACCAGGAATTTTACCATTAACCCCTTCCCTGTTCTAGACCACTAGAAACTTTACCATAAACCCCTTCACTGCTCTAGACTACTAGGATCATTACCATTAACCCTTTCACTGCTCTAGACCACTATGAGCTTTACTATTAAGCCTTTCACTGCTCTACACCAGGAGTTTTACTACTAACCCCTTTCCTGTTCTAGACCACTAGAAGTTTTACCAGTCACCGTTTCACTACTCTAGACCACCAGGAGCTTTACCATTAACCCCTTTACAGCTCTAGACCACTAGGAGTTTTACTATTAACCCCTTCACTGCTGGAGACCACCTCAAGCATAAACATTAACCCCTTTACTGCCCTAGGCCACTAAGGGCTTTATAGTTGACCTCTTTACTTTTTAGGCATTACATGATAGTATTATTGGCTTAGTTAATAGCATTCCTATTGAGCACAAAATAACAGTATAGTGTGGATCATATATGGTAGTATATTTGGTAGTATTATTTGCATCACGTATGCAGGTATTATTAAGACATTGCATTATTTGAGCACTGAATGGTAGCATTGTATTGGTACTTCATGCTTGTATGGTATGGCAGTTTTAGGTATTCAACTTTTAAGCAATCTGTGTTTTCGAATTTAAAGGCCAATTAATTAAAATGGTGGGTGATGGTCCCTACTTTATGTGTAGCCAGAGCCCCGTTATCTGGGTCTACATCGCCCAAGTTCTTTATCTGATCGATTCACTTCATCCCCTTCCAGCAAACCTCACACAATCCATTGTACGTCAGGGCGTATAAGAGGGTAACCTAGTCCGTGACGCCCCACTCATTGACGCCATCCACCCAGCCATACATTATGCAAGGCGCTATATGCTTTCTATAAACAGATGCCGTCCTTTGCCAAGAATTTTAAATAAATGATCTATCAATAATGTATGCCACTTCTATTTCATTTTTCTTTGGGGATTAGGGGGGAATTGGGTTTCTCTGCAACTTTGTGAAGATGAAAAAGCCAGAGAGCCTCTGTTCAGAGGATACTCCCCGAGTGGTTTATAAAATGCTAAGTGCACATTATAATATTACATTTTAATATCGCCGGCTTACTTTATTTATGGGAGATTAGATTTATATTCATAGAAGTGAAGTTTCTCGGAACAAATGACTCTTAACGCCATCAAATTAGTGCTCCTGTATGTTTTTCTCCTCGTTTGCTACTTAGCTACTTCTGAGAAGATTTTTTTCGCAGTTTTTTATCATATTGGCAGAAACACCTATTGTTCTTGATTTTTTTTCCCGGCTGTCCATATGTGCTTGTTTTTGAGGCAATTCTTTAGGTTTTTACTGTCTGGTTCCCATGGTCCTCAGAGCTTAAGCTGGTTAGACACTTTTGAGTGTCAGCCTAACTTGTCGACTTTTGGCCAGACCGGCCTACCAGCTACTGTGTATGGGCTGACTTTTACCAAACAGATGGTAGAAAGAAGGTTCGGGTGTGATGACTTTCAATGTGTGTCATCCTTTCTTCTCAGGGGTCCTTTCTTAGCAGTGGTTTGTTAACCTTCTCCATTGAGCACATGCATGCTCAACTGAAGCCATGTTTATGAGGTAATCAGGAGGAATAGCTCTCAGCCGAATGGACATTCATTCATTCAAAGGTCATATTTATTCATTTTAATGTTCAATGGATTGTCATTTTGTAATCTACTTTACTTACATGCATGGTGTGTATCTTGAGATCAGACTCTGGTCTCATGACCCCACCTACTAATGAAGATGGTCCTGCTGCCAGCGCAACACCCACTTCTTCTCTCCTTCTGTCTTCCATTCCCGGACATGTCCGCCATGCCAGAATCCTTCCCACCATCATGGAGCATAGATGACCCATAGCCATGACTGGGGATAGGTTTCCAGCACAGCCTACTAACCGCCCATGTTGGTGAGAATCTCTGGCCTGGAAGACAGAAGAAGACAGTAAGTGGATATGACGTCAATGAAATTACCGTCCTGTTAAGTGGAAGGCTCACATGTCCAGAATCCGAGATTCAGACCATACATGTGTGTAAAGTATATTACAAACTGGCAGATATATGCCAAATAAAAATAAGTACTTGTACTTATTGTAGACCAGAAAACCCCTTTAAGTAGTCGGGATGGGTGATCTCTGTGGCCACTAGGCTGTGAGGTACGTTAGGCACTTTCAAACGGTGAAAGACACGCAGACCATTTTTAGGTTCAAATTGGGCAGAAGTTAGTCTAAAAGGGGTTGTCCAAGTTATCTAGAAATTCAGGCAGAGGACGGGGAACTTAACTCTTCCAGCACTGCATTTCAGTCCTCCCCTTCTTCTGTTTGTTTTCCTGGCTGCAGCAGTGAGGTTCCATGCCCACAGGTCTCCTGCTGAGGCCAGGGATTGGCTGCACAGTCACCTGTGTGCACAAAACCTCACAGCTGCAGCCAGGAAGATGATGTTATCAACGGGGATAACCGGAGACGCAGTCCACTGGGAGAGGCTGGTGAGGAAAGGGCTTCTTCTGTCATTTTTCACATGTACAGGGGCAGTATGTGTTTTTATTTAACTCTGACAACCCCTTTAAGTCTCATTTTTTCAGAAGTGTTCCTGTTGACTTGCTTTTTGTCTCTAAATTAGCCTTCATGCACGCAGCTGTGTCCGTATCGCATCTGTAAACAACGAATCCGTAAAATACGAATGTGCACTCTGCACTGCCATCAATAGAAAATGCTGATCTCATCATGGACATGTTCTATAATTAGTGGAAAAGCCAAAAAATAAAGATCTGTGCATGTCCCTATAGAAACGAATGGGTCAGCGTGCTATCCGCAAAAAAAAAAAAAATGCCTAAATGACTAAAACTACTGGTAGCAGCGGTGACACCTATAGGTCATCAGGAGATAAGACACAACCAATTAACCAGTGCAGATGTAGTTTTTGTTTGCTGGTTCACAGTGTAATGTAACCTTCTCTCCGTACAGCCGGAGCTCCTCGTGTTTACCAGGCAGGTATCACACACGCCTGCATCCTGAACTTTGCTCACAATTAGCTCTGTATTATTCATCCGCTTCTCCTCTCCCCAGGGAGGGCAATGTCCAACATAATTATATCAATGCTGCAGCCAATACTTTTTCCCTACTACAGCTGCGTTCAGTGCGGATGACCTAAAATCCAGTAACACATCTTTCTGCCTTCAGGTCATCGCCTTCGTGGAGTTCTAGGAAGGGCCCTGAAGTGCTTACTGGGTAGAACACAAGACCGGGAATTTTTATTTATTTATTTATTTTTATATTTTATTTTTTTATTTATAAATAAATATAGAATTCTATATGATTATATATTTTTTTTTAAATTGAATTTTAAAGGTTTGTTCCCTCTGGGCACCGAGATGTAATTTCTGATAGATATTAAACCTGGAATAAAATGCTAATGCAAGCGCGGTTGAAGTCGGGCCTTGAGGCTAAACCATCCGGGCTGTGTTACTAGGATAATATAGACCTATGCAAATATTCCCAGTTGAAATTAGATGTGTACCGACTTGAGGTATAGATAACTGCATTTCATATGTATAAGATTCTGGGAGTTAACTGCGCAATATATACGGCTGTTATGGATTCACTGGCAAATCACTCAGGGAAAATGAATTTTCAGGACGTTTAGATTAAGCAAACAAAGCTTTATGCAGAACCTGCCAATATAGCTGCTTCCATAGTGAGAGAACTGTTCTGATTTTCAAGTGTATGCATTGTGGCTAGAGATGAGCAGAAATTCGATTCAGATCAAATTCGGCTGAATCAACCATCAAATTCAAGCACCTGAAAAAAATCTCGCTCTCACCTTAACTCTCCTCACACTGAATTCAGCAGAATAAGAATTTTGTGAAAAATCTTGGTAAAATTTCTATATTTTAAAATGAATTCAGTAATCTCTAACTTGTTCTCCAATCTACCATGCCTAGCATCTAGTATGGATAAATGTTTGGTGCCATAATTACAAACAGACTCAGTTCAGGGAACTGTAGGACTGCAGCAGCTGGAGTGACATGAGTTAAGCTGGATGTGTGTCAGCTGAACCCACCACAAGACCATCTAATGTGTATGGGACCCTCCTGACTGTCTTCTCATGGAAGATGTTGAGGGAGTGAAGGATTGGTTAAACTGGACAACTGCCCATTCCTTTTATGTACATGGAGATAACTGTCTGCCAGGGAACCTGGCAATGGATACCCCTCTTTCCAATGAAGATACATGCTTACTTGGCCCTAGCAGGAATGTGCATGAGGGGACCAGGAGTGATAGCTGTTCACCAAACAAGAGTTTGGCCAATGTCTATCTTATATGTGTACTGCTGGTTTTACAGACCACTGTTTTTTTTGGTTATCTCCATGAAGATGTCCCCATATTACCAACGCTAGCTCCATGAAAAGCATAAGCTCAACCCAACGCTAGTGCTAGACGCTAGTGACCATCTTGGTTTTTACTCCATTTTTAGTGCTGGAGGGGGTTTGGTGGCAGAATTATGAAAGGGAATCTGTCATCATAAAATGCTATATAAGATACAGGCAGCATGTTATGGAGCAGAGTAGATGGGTATATAGGTTTATGAGAAAAGATTCAGTTAAATGTATATATAGATTTATATTCCTACTCATTCTGGGGTTTGAAGTCCAGGAGGCGGTCCTATCAGTGATTAACAATTATCTGTATACATAGTCATAGGAGGCGGTCCTATCAGTGATTAACAATTATCTCTGTATACATAGTCATAGAGGGAAGGCTGTCAGTCACTGATAGGAGTCCAGGAGGCGGTCCTATCAGTGATTGACAATTATCTCTGTATACATAATCATAGAGGGAAGACTGTCAGTCACTGATAGGAGTCCAGGAGGCGGTCCTATCAGTGATTGACAGCTATCTCCGTATACACAGTCATAGAGGAGAGGTTGTCAATCACTGATAGGACCGCCTCCTGGACTTCAAAGCCCAGAATGAGCAGGAATTTAAATGTACATATTACAAGTTTTACTGAATCTTTTCTCATAAAACTATATATCAATCTTCTTAGCTCCTCCTGCTCTATAACATGCTGCCTGCAGCTCAGACACCATCTTCAACATGACAGGTTCCCTTTAAGAAGTCCTTATACTCGCAGAGTAATATGAGTGTCCAGATTCCCATAAAAGTGTGGAGACTAGAGATGAGCGAGCATGCTCGAGTGCCATTTTTGCGTATTTGCGTACGCATTTTAAAATTCCTACACTATTCATACGCATATTTTAATCTATACGCAAATGCGTACGAATTGCGTATGAATAGCGTACAAATTCAATTTGTACGCTATTCGTACGCATTTGCGTATAGATTAAAATATGCGTATGAATAGCGTAGGAATTCCAAAATGCGTACGCAAATACGCAAAAATGGCACTCGAGCATGCTCTGCCAAGCATGCTCGCTCATCTCTAGTGGAGACCTCCATGGTTCTTCTGCTGGTATATTCAGTTCAGTAGAAACCTGTTCTTTTAGTAGATCAATAAATACATTGTCTAAAAAGCTGTGAACGTGCAAGAGAGTCACATGCAAAATGCACAAGAGCACAATGGCGATTGTGGATTTATGACCCTTTAATCGATCCCTACCATAGTCGGAGCAGAACAACGAGAAGCTTCATAGTGTATCTGAGCCCATTGTCCGCTGTCCATAAGTGTCATCACCGGGAGCAGCAATAAAAGGCAGGCCGCCATGGACAAAACAGGGCACTCAGCCCGTGCCGAGTCTGCAGAGAACTGACAGATGGTAAAACGCAGATAAAAATGTTATGTCTGCGAGGGTTTTATGAGCAAGATAGTTTGTTTCCCAGTGTGGACAAAGGCATTTAAGGATACAAGATAAATCAATGGGTCCCAATAACTGCTAAGTGCTGACCTTTGGAATTAAGTAACTAGTTCACAGAAGACATCATAGGTGTAATGATTCTATAAGTACGGCATTTATTTAACCTTTGTTCCCTATGTGACAAAAACTTTTCCTATTATAAAAAAAATTTTTTTACCTGTTATAGATCTGGCTATTCGCCTACTGTAGGGTTTGCATAATGGTCGCTGTTACTGGCGAAAGAAAGACCTAGAGATCTAAGTAGACTTCAAATCAGTGAAGGCAACAGCTCTCAGGTCTTCAAAAAGTGCCAAAGTCTCCAACAGGTGCCTGATACCTGCAAAAAAGTAAAGGTGCCCATACCCATGAGATCAACTTCGACCTAACCTTCTACTGCGTATGAGGGTGTCCTGGCCAAGGGCAGATGTCAACGGAAAGAATGGTCGGATGTTTTGGATTTATCTGTGCCCAATCTTTAGTTCTCTCCCCATTGAAAAAATATGGTCAGCCAGATGAGAAGGTGGGAAGAATACTTGATGGCCAATAGGCTCTATGGGCACTTGAACCTCAAACTTAAATCTAGGTCCATCTGTCCATATTGTTCATGTGTTGACTGAGGTTAGAAGACAAGTAACTATCTATTATCAGCAGAGTTTTATCAGTCTTGTAGTAACTCCTTAATGACCACCAATAAATGTTTTCATGGTGGTCATTAACAGGCTTTATTCTACTAAGTTGCCGCCTTACTCTTGTGGCTTAGAATAAGCGCTGCATGGGGCTCTAACAACACTGATTCAGGCATTTTAACTCCTTACATGCCCCGGTCAATAGCGACTGCGGCATCTAAGTGGTTACAGAGGAAGCGGGCTCCCTCTGTCTCCTATGGACATCCCATGTATGAGATTGCAGGGTCCCGATGTTTGTGCACAGCAGCCAGGGACTCAATAAAGGCCCCAGGCCTGCCTGCAATGTTTCCAATCACGCAACGACTCTCTGGTGCACCCTGATGGTGACTGTCATTATAGCACTGACAGTATGATGCAGTGTATAGCATGAGATCTACAATGCATAAAAGAAGCTATCAAAAGATCACCTGTTATAGTCCCCTTTGGGGATAAATAAATGGTTAAAAGAATTTTTTTTAAGTTTTATTAAATAAATGTTAAAAAAAATTTCCAAGTTAAAATAACAGCTAATGCACATGACCTTATGTATTTTGCATTACGCATAAACGGATACTCAAAAATAGAACAGTCCTATCCTTGTCCGTAATTGGGACAATAATAGGACATGTTCTATTTTTTTGCAGAACACAAATAGGGACATCCGGAAAAGGAATGCATACGTAGTAACTTACGTTTTTGGAGGGGGTTTTTACAGACCCATTGAAATGAATGGTTCCGTATATGGTCCGCAAAAAAAAAAAAAACACGAATGGACGCGGAAAGAAAATATGTTTGTGTGCATGAGGCCTAATACACATTTTTTTCCACTAAAAAAATGTCCATAAGGACCCGCACTACACAATTATCATGTAATTTATCAAGTATAGTAAACACTGTTAAAAAACAAAAACAAAAAAGTTAAAGGGAACCTGTCACTTCAAAAATGCATTTTCACCCACCAACAGTACCTCATAGTAGCCCCCAGTCTGATAATAATCATCTGTTTCTTGCTGTAGTCCAATGCTGCATAAGCTCAAAAATTTTTGTTTTATTCTCCATCAGCGCTATATTAGCAGTCCTCTTGAAGTCTGGTGTTAGCTGGGTTTCAACAGAGGCAGCAGGCGATGGGATAGCGTGCGAGTACAGAGCACACTGCGCATGCGCAAGGCTTTAGCAGCCACAGCCAACGTACAGTCTGTCACTCTCAGGCAAGAGAGGGCGTGGTTACCTTGACTTCAAGAGGACTGCTTAGGCTACTTTCACACTTGCGTTTGCAGGATCTGTTTGTGAGATCCGTCCAGGCTCTCACAAATGGATCCGTTATGATAATACAACCAAAGACGGATCCGTCATGAACTTCATTGAAAGTCAATGGAGGACGGATCCGTTTTCTGTTGTGTCTGAGAAAACGGATCCGTCCTCATTGACTTACATTGTGAGTCATGACGGATCCGTTTGGATCAGTTTCCGTCAAGTGGACAACAAAACGCTGCAGGCAAAAATGGAATGGAGACTGAACTGAAGCAAAACTGATGCATTCTGAACGGATCCTTTTCCATTCAGAATGCATTAGGGAAAAACTGATCAGTTTTGGACCATATATGAGAGCCTGTGACGGATCCTGCAAACGGATCCTTACAACGCAAGTGTGAAAGTAGCCTAATATAGCGCTGATGGAGAATAAAACAACATTTTTTGAGCTTATGCAGGATCGGACTACAGCAAGAAACAGATGATTATTATCAGACTGGGGGCTACTATGAGGTACTGTTGGTGGGTGAAAATGCATTTTTGAGGTGACAGGTTCCCTTTAAGTTATGCCACTAAAAACTATAACTTGTCCCGCAGAAAAACAAGTCCTCATACAGTTACCTCAATTGGAAAAATAAAAAAGTTATAGCTATTGGAAGGCGACGATGAAAAATTGAAAAAAAATTGCTTCAGCACTAATGCCCAAAGTGCATGCAGGGGAAAGAGGTTAAACTTGCATATATATCTACCTCACTAGGTAGGTCTACCATAGATCTACCATAGTATCTCAGATACTCCATATTTTTGGGCCTAACGTGATTTTCATTTGTGGTCATTAGATATATGGTATCTTCACAACTTCAATCAACCTGTGTGTCCAAAGAAACCCTAAACTAATACACTGACTTCTGCAACCAATTTCAATATGTAAAGCAATAGAGCAAATGAGAACTTTGACAATGAAAACCAAGGAAATGGTTGTCCGTCAACACATTGCGCTCTAAATCTTGTGTGTAAAGTAGATCCTTACTTCACACATCATTTTCTAACCTTAATATTTCATATTTTCTCAAGGACCATCTGAAGCTCTGTTTATCAGTCCTATGACCTGAAGTCTGGTTCTACGATGGACCATAAATACCATAGCCAAGAATAGAGAAATCTGAAAGATGTTGCACAGTCTTATTACACCCATTTTTAGGATTAGGACTAGGGATGAGCGAACCGAACCGTAACGAACCAGATTCGTTACGAACTTTCCCAAAAGTTCGGTTCATCACCGAACCGAATTTTGAGAAAGTTCGTAAAGAATCTGGTTAAAATAACGGCGACTCAAAATATACGCATATTTGAGAATGTACGCTAATGCGTACGCTAATGCGTATGAATTCATAAAATGCGTACACATTAGCGAACATTCTCAAATATGCGTATATTTAGGGTATGGAATATGCCATATGCCATACCCTAAATATACGCATATTTGAGAATGTTCACTAATGTGTACACGCATTTTATGAATTCATACGCATTAGTGTATATTATTAAGTAGCATACCTTTGACAACGCTACACTGTATGTTCATTACTTGAGTAGGAATGTTCGCAGACGCAGTGTATGAGTACTCTAATGCGTACATATTCAGTTAAGTAGCATACCTTTGACAACGCTACACTGTATGTTCATTACTTGAGTAGGAATGTTCACAGACGCAGTGTATGAGTACTCTAATGCGTACATATTCAGTTAAGTAGCATACCTTTGACAACGCTAGACTGTATGTTTGTTACCTGAGTAGGAATGTTCGCAGACGCAGTGTATGAGTACTCTAATGCGTACATATTCAGTTAAGTAGCATACCTTTGACAACGCTAGACTGTATGTTCGTTACTTGAGTAGGAATGTTCGCAGACGCAGTGTATGAGTACGCTAATGCGTACATATTCAGTTAAGTAGCGTACCTTTGACAACGCTAGACTGTATGTTTGTTACCTGAGTAGGAATGTTCACAGACGCAGTGTATGAGTACTCTAATGCGTACATATTCAGTTAAGTAGCGTACCTTTGACAACATTACACTGTATGTTCGTTATTTGTGCGGGAATGTTCGTATTAGCGTACGCATTAGTGTAAATTCTCAAATATGCGTATATTTTGCGTCGCCGTTGTTGAAGTCACTTGGATTTTTTCCACTTTTTTCATTGTAATAGCAACTGCAAGTACACGAAACTATACCCTATCTGACTCCCATTATTGTAGAAGCAATTATTCAGCCGTTATAGCAAGGTTCGTTTTAGGTTCGGTTCATACGAATCCGAACTTCACGAAAGTTCGCCGAAGCGAAGCGAACCGAACTTTTCAAAAGTTCGCTCATCCCTAATTAGGACAAGCCAAATTTGCCAGGACTGTCCTTCAAAAACTCAGGAGAATCACAGCAAATTCAGGACTGTTGGTAACTATGCTTTCTATAAGGTGACATCTACTTGGCACGTCATGGGCACAATGGTGTGACTCTCTACATTGTTTTGCTAAAGGCCACAACTTGGAGAAAGTAGATTTCCTGATATGTAGATATGTAGAGGTTAATAAATTGATAAAGTTCTTCAGCTTCTCTATGTGAATGGAGGATGTCTACCATGGACAGCACTGTCTAGTCCAAGTCGGCCAAGCATAGATATCACATATATGGGTTCTTACAGCAAAAATGTGAAGCTATCTCCCTGAGGGCCTCTAAGAAAAGGCTGCAGATCCATCTCCCCACCGGCTTCAATCAGAACGTGTCCACACACAAACAAAGACCAGACCCTCCACTCAGGGGAATTGCACAGTGGAAAGGTCACCTCTCATTCACGGTCAAGTATGACTGACACGCCGTCCTGTCAGATATGTGATTATTGAAGCAGAAGGATTAGCAGACACCCTCCTGGCATCCTCGCGTTATTGTCACTTCAGAATATCTTCTCACTTTGTTTCTATGCCATTAACCCCGTAGAGGCAAGGAAGCCGCCAACACGCCGAGACAGACGGTTCTCTCGAATTGCCAAAAAGGGTTACAGCCCCGGCAACCGAAATTATGCAGCATTAAGCGTGCCGAAAATATTCCCCAGCAAATAGAAACGCTGCCTTATTAACATTAATATTATACACGGGGTGGACAAATCACATGTCAATTTGCAGTGTCATCTGAAAGACGAAGGACATCAAGGGAGAGATAATTGTATTCAAAGAAATCAAAGAATCAAGAGGAGTGAGCGGCGGCCAGGACGGAGACATTTATATCAAAATCATTCTAGCTGGAGTATAAATTAACCTCCTCACTGCTGGGGATCGTAACACAGCACTGTACGGCAGGACCATAGTCTCCAGTGGTTTACATCAGCAGCAAAAAAGCTTCCAGGGATATAGAAGTTATTGAAGGCCTGCAGCACATTCCCTGTATAGTGACGCCCCCAGAAAGGTTTTGGGGCCAATAGCAGTTTCTTACACAGGCGGATGGCCGGGAGATAGATAGATAGATAGATAGATAGATAGATAGATAGATACACAGAATATAAGCAGACTGACAGAGATCGATATATAGATAGTAGAACATATGTAGATAGTTAATGGATAACTAAATAGGCAGATTGATTGATAGATCGATAGATAGTATATAACCAGACTAACAGAGATAGATAGATAGATAGATAGATAGATAGATAGATAGATAGATAGATAGATAGATAGATAATAGATAGATAGATTATTTAGGTAGATAGATAGATAGATAGATAGATAGATAGATAGATAGATAGATAGATAGATTTAGATAGATTTGAATTTTGATAAGGTAGCATACAACTTGGCGTCTGGTTTCTTCCTTCTGTATCGGGAGGTGGACTGGCTCCTATGACTTTATAACTCACATAGATACAAACCCTGAAAAATCCACCGGTGTTTCAGCATCAATTCATCTTCTGCAGCTCATACAAATACATTTCTTTGTCAGAATTAAGCCGGTTTCCACTTTCTTCTGGCTAATTAATATATCAATGCGCTATGAAACCAACTGAAATGTTAGATAATTAGTTTGGCTGAGCAGGCATCAGTGGATTCTCTAGAAATTAGCAGGCATGACAGACAAAAGACAAAAAGACAAAACAATGGAAGACAGAAAGAGGATCAATCGTCTCCTGTCTGTCTGAGGTGGCTTTCTGACGCGGACACCTACAGTACAACTGCTCTAATCTACAAACATCAGACATAGAAGTGGTTTACTCCGGCTGTTAGGTATCTCACTGCCAGGGTGGTGCCAGATGTCGCCACCTTAAGCTGTGATGATGCCACCTGGTGGCCACAATATGGTTCAAAAATAGCTTTCAGTATTGAAGAAAAATATCTTAAAATAGCCAGAGACCTATCAGGACAGAGTAGGATACAAGGTGGCTGGTTGAGATGCCTCTAATGCAGTCCTTGAAGTAGCTCTCAATTCACTTGAATTTGGGTAAAACATAAGTTTATATATGGTAACTGGAATACCCCTTTAAGAAGGGGATATTTGCCAACTTCCAGACAAAGAAAAAAAAAATCATAGGTGAGAGCATTGAGGAATTCATGAAATCCTTTCCAATGTCAGGAAATAAGGAGATGATGCATTGTAGGAAGAGTTACTTCTCAAAAAAGAGACCAACTAGCCGTTGTGTTCAAGAAAAATAAAAAAACACAGACATACAGTAGGTCTTCTTTGTGGAGACCACCAATTATGGTTTCTACCACGGCCAAGGTGGTCCATCATAATAACTCCATTCGATATAGACGCTCCCCTGAACACTTGATAAATTCTCCTGCCACAAAGTATTTTTAAAAAAATGACAGAAACCCACGGCGCGGTTTCACTTTGCACGACTTTGTAAAGTTTAATAAATCGCTCTTATCAACGGCGAACAGGACAGAGTCAGCCCAACGTGATTGAAAGCCTGACAAGTTACGGGAGCAGGGCAAAGGTTGTTATGGGGGGATTAGGAGGAAGACACTTGGCGGATAACTGTGCGGCTGATGAAGGGTTTGGATGCTGAACATGAAAGATCCAATCATTTCTATGTTCTTAGGTTAACTCATCTCTCTCCAGAAAAGGTATCTAGAAGCTTCATCGTTCTAGTCAAGCTTCTTAAGGTTGATGCACCTTATGGTAACAATGTAGCAAGACCATCAGTTACATAGATTTATGATACCAATCAAGACATATGTATCTCCTTTTTACCAAGATAGTCCTAGGTTTATAATAAATCAGTAAAACAAGACAATGCCCCCTATGTTCAAAAGTGTGAACTGCTACCAAATATCTTGGTAAATGATTTGGGCCTCCATTTAGATGACCGATTTTCATATACTGTATCATCTAAAAACAATGGTAGAGATATACGGTACAAATACTGCCTAAAATATAGATAGGGTAGACTTAGACTAGACAATCTAATGGCACCAAACTGGGTGCATGGCTATACATTTTTGTCTAAAGTTGCACCACCTATTGGATGGCTTATTTTGCCAAAGTATTTTTGAGCCAAAGTTTTGGCACAGTTCTGGAGCAGATTGTCTTAGACCACTTCCTGTTTTCAGCACCCTTTTCACAAGCTAGGAGCAATGTTTTTTTTCCTAAACCTTGATGTGCCAAATGACTCCCAAGTTTTGGTGCATTTTACAACAAGGTTTAGGTGCAATCACATTAGTAAATGTGGTCCAATGGGTCAAAATGGGACTTCTAAAATTCCTATAGTAATGTACACATTATACATAGATGACATAAAGCTACATACTACACCCTTACCCTTCTGCAAATTTTGTTAAAGGAGTATTCTCATCTGGGATATACCATCAAGGTCAGATAGGTGTGGGTCCCACCTTAGTTGGACCAGCTCCTATCCAGAACTGGGCCCTGAAGTCATTCTAATAGTTTTCAAATCAAAGAATTAGTAGACCCTAGTAGAAGGTGACCGTCTCCAAAGGTAGCTGAATGGGTCCTTTTTTCTCCTGGACCTTTGGGGCCCATTATAGTATCAAAGACTGGGCCCATTGGAGGATCTTCTGATACTGTGGTGCGCCAGTTCCTGGCTTCCATCTTCGAAGGAACACATCATGGAAAGGTTATGTTAGTTGTGCAAACACAAGCAAAGCAAAGCTCCGTAAAGTTGGAGGCCATTTTGAACTTTTATGAAGCTCTCCCTCTCTTCTTGCCACCTCAAAGAGCTTTGATGTGGAGTAAAAACAATTCTTCCATTATTTCTCCGGCACTCTTCTTAGAAAGTGCAACTTTTTCAAAGCAATACAGAACGTTCTCCTGATATATGTCTATGTACACACTCACATACAAAGAAATTCCTCAATGAGCGGGGAAATGAGAAAATATATTGCACTTTGCATATAAATATATCCGCCGCTCTCATTTTAATAACGCTGCCGCTGATCATACTGTACTATTTTTTCCAGCGTTGATGTTGTTTTTAAATTATTTGAGGTTTTTTTTTTTGGGGGGGGGGTTGCCCCAAAGACGCATAATATCATAGTAGAATGCAGCGCGATGATAATGAATGCTGTTAGCGGCCTGTAACATTACTTCCTCTCCTTTATGATGCCTGCAATGGAAATAAGCCATTGTTTCTGACTGTAAATAACAAAATACATTATTCGGCTTCATGGATCACCCAGGCCCACCGCTAGGCACGTGCACATAAACCTTTGTATGGCGTATAATTACCAAGGTTTATAATGTCAGCCTACGGTTACTCAAGCGTAAATCTTTAGAATGGAGTCATTTAACCCTCCGTTGGGTGGGAAGGTGCTCACCTAATATGTTCTGCAATTTCCAGGACTTATCCGATACTTCAAAATGAGTCTTTAAGATTAGAAGCCTCCAGGATTTTTAATGGTGGTAACTTCCAATAATCCAATGGGATGTGGTGATGGATCTAATGATGTTCCTCAGCACTAAAACCTGTGACTCAGGGTTGTCTTCTATTTGACACTGTTATGGATCCAGGAAGCTTAGATATGAGGTGCTACTGGGTGGTGTACTTATAAAGTAGAGTTGACCCAGTCCCTGATATTGAGGCAACAAGGTGGCCCCTGGAGATACAGTATTTGAACCTTATAATAAAGTGGGTCTGACTCAAAGATTTGTTAGTAGAGTGTGGGGAGAAGACAGTGTCTCATACCTCAGGTTCTTGTGCTGCTTCTGGACCTCTGAGGAGGTCCTAATCATCTATACTGCAGGGATAATAATGTGTTTTAGAGTTTAGCTACCTCTGAAATGCCAGACTCACATTTACCAACGTTTGAATTGCCAGAATGGGACATTTTAAACATCTCCGAGGAACACCTCAGAGATGGTCAGGAACTCTCCTAAAGCAGTCACTTTGGGCAGACATAAACCCTGCCTTTTTGTGTACTGGTTTGTAGGACTGTATAGTTGTCAACTGTCCCAAATTTGGCAGGACTTTCTCTGATTTTTAGAGACAGGCCCGGCAGAATTGCGCTGTCTCTGGCCACCCATAAGTGGGTGTTCCCGGGCAGGAAATGTTGGTAAGTATGCGACTGTCTAGCCAAAATCTGGACTGTTGGCAAATATGAACGATGCAAAATGTTATTAATCTGGTACTCATAAATAGGCAGATATTGGATCGATCTATCTATCTATCTATCTATCTATCTATCTATCTATCTACCTATTATCAGTTTACCTATCTATATATCTGTCTTTCATTATTTATCTATCTATATATCTGTCTATCTATCATTATCTATCTATCTACCTATCTATCATTATCTATTGTCTAAATATCTATTTAATTATCTATTTATTCATATCTATCTATCTATCTATCTATCTATCTATCTATCTATCTATCCATTATCTATCTATCTATCTATCTATCTACTTATATATCTATTATCTGTCTGTCTATCTATCTATCTATCTACCTATTATCGGTTTACCTATCTATATATCTGTCTTTCATTATCTATCTATCTATGTATCTGTCTATCTATTATTATCTATCTATCTACCTATCTATCATTAATCTATTGTCTAAATATCTATCTAATTCTATCTATCTATCTATCTATCTATCTATCTATCTATCTAATATCTATCTACCATCCATACATTTGTCTTTCTCCATGTCTATTATAGGGTTAAATCCACTATTCTGCAGAGACGAGGCTTCTGTTTGGCTCAGGATACACAATATGCTCCCTGAATTTAGTGTTTGCGGCAGAAGCCAGGCATTAAGCCTATTTAGAAGCACTTTATGGCAATGTTCTTTCCATGTTTGTCACCTGGTGCCTTTGCCCCCATGGAAATCAATGGGTGTCTCCCCCCTCTCATCAGCCTGCGTTGAAGGCATTTACATTAAATCCACAAGCTGGGGATGAAAGTGCTGGCAGGAGCTGGGGAGCTGCTTTTTCTGCTGCTTTTTTGGTGATTTGCCAGCATATGAGACTATAATAATCCAGACACTGTGCTGTTTACAGATGCAGCAGAAAAATCCTCTCCACAAATCTCTGCCACGTCCACAGTAAATCAGATTCTGGATATCAATTTTAAGCAATTTTCCAGATAACCCCCACCCTACCCCCAACACATACACAATACTGTGTCATCTATTATACTTGTCTTAAAGTGTAACTGCCATTTTATTTTTATTTGTGTAATATATAGGAGCAGTGATACTGACCATTTTTGTAATATATTTTAATTACTGAAATTGTACATTTCTATTAGAAAAATAGCTCTAAAGTGGCCCATTTTGAGCCTTAGCAACACTCCTCTGTCTTCTGTTTACATAACACAGTCAGTGTTGAGAAAGTCTCCACTATTATGTAAAGAGAAGACAGAGGAGCGTTGCTAAGGCTCAGAATGGGCCACTTTAGAGCTATTTTTGTCATAGAAATGTGCGATTTCAGTAATTAAAGTATATTACAAATATAGCCAGTATCACTGCCCCTACGCATTACACAAATAAAATTAAAACAGCAGTTACACTTTAAGTATCGTGGTCCAGTTATTAGCATTTCGTATTGTAACAAGTCTTACCATTTGGTGTGTCCCAGGTACCTAGCCTGCAGAATTGATTAAGTGACTGACAACAAGCAGAGGTCTTAAAAGCTGAGAAAATTCATTGCAGTATGAATCCACAGAGTATTGAAACCAGAAACTTCCTTTAACTTACTCATTTCTGCAGTGACCTGGTTGTTCACTGCTAAAAGGGTTACTGCTATGGTCCACCTTTAAAAGCTGTAAAAATACTTACTGAGATACAAGCTGTGCAAGGGATAGCCAACCTACGGCTCTCCAATTGTTGTAAAACTACAATTCCCACCATGCCCTGCTGTAGGCTGATAGCTGTAGGCAGTCTGAGCATGCTGGGAGTTGTAGTTTTGCAACAGCTGGGGAGCCGCAGGTTGGCTATCCTTGAGCTATGTACTCTCACTGGTATAAATGGTTAAGAGTGACTTTACTATGCACTATTTATTCTAAAAGGCTGTTTATGGGAAGGAAGTAGTTAAATGGCAATTGGTAAGAACCTGTTTCGTGTGTGCGGCTGCCAAGTAGGCAGAAAAAATAATCTTTCTCTAGGAAGACAGTCACCATCGATGTGAGTGAAAAGCTGCCAGAAAAGAAACTTTGCTAAAAATCTACCTCTGAAGGAAAGAAGCACTGAATTACTCCAGAAGGTTGAGGACCATTTTAAAAAGGGACAGAGCTTACACACTAAAGGTAATGCTTGCACATGGCTATAGACTTTACTGCACATGATATGGGTTATATTACTTCTGGTGCCCGCCATATTGCACATAAGTACTGAGAGTGATTGCATTTGTTTGGTCATTTGTGAAGATTGCACATATCTAGAAATAGAAATTCAGCAAGGACCATCATAGTGGCCATTCTCTAGGAGAAAAGCCTACCCTGTGAGATACTTAAGAACTGCGCCTATTGCCTGTATTAGCACTGTGACACCTATCATCTATTCCTTATGAGCATGCCGGCCTGATTGTTGGTCTCCACATCTGATCTGGTCCCCTCTTCTCCTGCCTTGCACCCTACGGTTCACCTAATATGAAAGGCACCCCAGTCACCATCGGGCAGGCAACCCCAATGACCAGGGTATGCCCCAAGCAATAAAAATGAACCATCCCGACACTGCACTGCCCAGGAAGCGGCAGAGCGATGAGTACCTCTATGAGCACTACCACTCCTATCATTGCCACCACTGCCACTCTTGTCCTCCCACTCTGCCCTCTCATCTTAGACATTTTTGGATCATGAAGTTTTCAGACTTACAGATGGCAAAGTGATAGAATACATAGCATACGCAGAGCATATACGTATATACCATTTATGCTTTCCTTTAGGACCCGCACCTTCTAATATTTTAACAAAATACTCTAGACATCTTCATGCCAATGCTATAATTTTTTCAGTGCTCACGTGGGTCAGAAACCTGACTTGTCCTTTATCGGAGATAAGGGCACCACTGATAAGGATGGACGGCTTGGAGCGGAGACAGCAGGGTCTTCAGTCACCTGAATGCAGCTGCACAGTCTTTTGTCTTATTTTTTTTATTATTTTTTTTTGGAGGAGGCCTCCTGAGATACAGGATGATACCTGCATGTTGGCACCATCCGCGTTTCATTTGCTTCACTGCCATTCATTATCAGGGGATATTGTGGCTGTGTGCCCACCGGCTGGCATCACTTGTCATGCTTGGGGAACAATACTTGTGAAAACAATAGATTAGTTACTCCAGACCAGCCTGCTATGCAAATCATATGCCAGCGCTTCGCCAGCCAAAAAGATAACATGTTACTTTAATTATCAAGAGCTTTGCATGCTGCAGCGCCCTATCCCAGCTACAAAATGTGGATCAGTCCTCGCCTGGCACTGACGCCTCTTTAGCATAATGTGCAGATGGATCCAGCAGCAGCGTACACAGTCTATATAGGCTAGTGCACTAATAGCATTTCCTCCCAATTAATTAACTCATTGATTAATAAAAGGGGTATCCAGTTGGGTTTTGGTACCATCAATGATGAGTAAGGAATATCTGTTATCTCCGTTGGAAGAGGTCAGTGTGTTCTTCATTTTCTCTACTGGTGAAGTGTGGCATTACATTTCTCTCGATGAGTTCAATGGGTCATTCAGATACCCTACCAACAGTCTAGGCCCCGAATTCTATCTTAGATGTCCTTAATAGGATATTTCAAAATTGGTTTTCTTTGGAAATGACCGAGGCTAGGTCCACACTGATTAGTGGAGTGGACATCATCACCAAGGAGAAGGCTCAGACATCCGGTAGGTCTTTGATCTGAAGGAAAGATCCCTGGCACATAGCAAATGCCATACATTGGACACGCATGTCATGTTCTCCTTGGCATCTACTGTATATGGAATTTTAGTACTGCTATTAACAATTCATAGACATGAGGTAGTAGAGAAGCTGCTGTTCTACACATTTACAACTGAGATACTTAAGAAAACTCACTTTGAATGACCAAAGTATATAAACCAGGTATATGTTTTCCACAGATGTCAATAACATCATGGATCTAAGCTTTGGATGGTTTAAGTGGTACCATCAATGAGGAATAGGGATTATCTGTTATCACTTATGGAAGAGGCCAGAGTGTCCTGAGTTTCATTACATGTCACTTGATGAGTTCACTGGGCCATTCATATACCCTACCAACAGTCTAGGATCTCCTAATGCTAAAATTCCAGAAGGTATTTTCTTTGAAAATGACTGAGGCTAGGTCCACACTGATTAGTTGAGTGGACATCATCAAAAAGGAGGATCCAAGATCTGGTAGGTCTTGAGCTGAAGGAAAGATACCTAATAGGTTGTCATTAGACTGAGATAATTAAGAAAAGTCACCTCAGGTGGCCAAAATATATAAACTAGATAAACATCAATGGCATCCTGGATCTAAACTCATGAAAGGATGTTCTCCTTACCTTGTGTAGACTTAGTCTAAGAACAGAATGAGAAATAGGATAACAAAATGTCTCTGTATAAATGCTCATCATTCATATTTACTATATTTGGGTTCATTCTTCTTTCTGTAAGTGAACAGATGTCAATGGATAAGAAGTCCTTCAGATCTTCTCATTTTGACCTCAATGAGAATAAAAAGGCTTATCAGGAGGTTGCACCAGAATAAAAACTATCAGGAATGAGTGAAAACTGATTGTTGAGCTATCTTGATCTCTTGCATAGATTTTGGTTATTAGCTGACAACCACTAGTGGCCACCATTATAGTATCTAGAGAGGTTGTCATCCAGTGTTTAATTTTAATGAGCCCTGAAAGAAAGATTTTCCAAGTTTTTTTTTACTTAATACTTTAATATTTACCAACCAGCCATTGGCCGAATGTATGTGGAGTTTCACTATTATCTAAAATTCATAGACGTGAGGTAGTAGAGAAGCTGATGTACTACACATTTATAGCTGAGCTTGTTAATCTCAAAACCCTACTCATTAAAATGCTTAAGATTATCCAGCCAAGAGTGGGTCCATCAGCCTTGCTTCAATGCTGTTGGCTTCATGGAGGATCTTGCAAGCCCTTCATCCCCAGGCAAAGCGAATACATTAATCTGAAATATGTAAAGTATAACTCTGCAGGGCTCCTTTCCAGTAGCATGAGTGATATTGGAAGACCCCCCTCGGTCTTGCTGCGGGCGTCCAACACTGGTCATGTAACGATGAGCTGCTCAGTGAGATACAAGCAAGGTTAATGAATGCACCTGAGGGGGGTATGAGGCATGTTCATGCATTCTGCCTGTTTCTTTGCATTTACATACACAATGATATATCGCACTGTACAGTAATGTTGCGCTATAGCTAATCTTGGGTGGAAGAATTAGTTCATAAGCCTAGCTGTGTATCTAAATACCCTGGCCAGGGCAGAGTAGCTTATCAGTGTCCTCCTGCCATTCAAAACCCAGGGTGCATGCTCCCCTTTGCTATGTCCCTATGATGTATCGCATATCAAGCTAACACATCATGTATCAGTAGACAGTAAGTGTACAGTACCAATTATGACTCAATATACAGCACTTTTAGGGTACGGCTACAGAGTCAGGAAACCAAAATCAGGAGTGGATCATAAAATTAGAGAAAGTATGCAGGACAGATTTGACTTCTCATTTTTGAATTCACTCCTGGTTTTGGCTTCCAAAACTGCATGTAGAAACCTGACCCTTAGGCCGTACCCTTAGGCCTGGTCCACACGTAATGGATTTGCTGCTGATTTTCCATCTGGATGGGCTTATGAAATTCCACTGTACCAGCCAAGTGAATAAGAATTGTAGAACTCTTACGTAAATTTTCCATGCAGAAATTTTCCAGTCATCTTCCCCTTCAACTTGTAGGATAACAGGCTGAACTGGATGGACAGATGTCTTTTTGTAGGATTTGTTTCAAATATTCAGCATCGTCGCAATTCAGATGGAAAATCCACATATTTTCCACAGCAAATTCAAAATGAAAATCAGCACAAAACTCAGCAGAATTTAATGCAAATTTTCTGGTGTGGATTTTTCTCCAATGCGGGAGAAATCTTCAGTAAATCCGTCATATTCGGACGTCCCTTAAAAAATAGTTACGATCGGCAGATCCGCTCAAGGTACACACCAAATAAAGATAGAAAATCTCAAAATGTTTCACACAAAAAATTCTGCCAGTTCGAAAAGGAAGAAGAGCAAGAAAGATGATTCTGTCAGCCGGACATTGCAGATGCAGCTGGTTCATTAAGAGATATAATCCCTTCATCTCTAATTACGGTGAGGATGACACATGTATCCACGTAGATGTCACTCCAGTACACAAGGGGTTACATGGAAATGTCAGGCTGGCAGAAGAGGTGAGATTCTCAGTTTGCGGTAAGCGAAGTCTTGGTGGCTTCGTGCCCATAACACTCGGGGGGAATGCAGGTGCATTAAATACAGTCATAATTGCTTTCCTGCACACGGAAGGTTTGCCGAGCTATTTCTGAATCCTACATCATGGGAGTTTTTGTAATTAGATAGGATGTCTTTTCCGGTCCTGTGTAAGGAGCTGGTGTTCCTTACGCAGGACTGCATCTCATATAGCGTTTGAGATGCACAACAAGAAGATGTCTGTGTCTATGTTTGGGATGAAGAATTAGCAGCAATTAGGTTTTGGTTTTTATTTTACTTTTGCTTTATTTTTGCTTTTTAGTTTCCTACTTGCTTACTGTCATGTGCCTTGATGAGGGACTAGTTAGAAGGCCACAGAAGGTAG
The DNA here is from genome assembly GCA_900303285.1 of Rhinella marina. Taxonomy (NCBI): domain Eukaryota; kingdom Metazoa; phylum Chordata; class Amphibia; order Anura; family Bufonidae; genus Rhinella; species Rhinella marina. The sequence continues at coordinate 566,212 of ONZH01003496.1, read as the reverse complement.
GTCTCTCGTCAGAGTTGAACTGGACCAGAGTACCGGGATATCACCAGAGAATTCTGTGAGAGGTGCAGTTTGTGATACAATCATGGGTCCATAACACAAGAGAGCCCCAAAGGTCTATAGGTGACCATACATATTAGACTAAAGCCAACCAAACCCACCAATATCAGCAGGAATGCATGACCATCTATCTAATTGTCTTCTGTTGTGAAAAAAAAACTATGGGGTATGTTGAGTCCCAATATGCCTGATTCTTTATTCTCAAAAGAACACATGTGGAACATGTACAGTCATGGCCAAAAGTATTGAGAATTATACAAATATTAATTTTTACAAAGTCTACTGCTTCAATTTTTATAATGGAAATTTGCATATACTCCAGAATGTTATAAAGAGTGATCAGCTTAACAGCAATTACTTGCAAAGTCAATATTTGCCTAGAAAATGAACTTTATCCCCCAAAACACATTTCAACATCATTGCAGCCCTGCCTTAAAAGGACCAGCTAACATTGTTTCAGTGATTGCTCCATTAACACAGGTGTGGGTGTTGATGAGGACAGGGCTGGAGATCAATCTGTCATGATTAAGTAAGAATGACACCACTGGACACTTTAAAAGGAGGCTGGTGCTTGGCATCATTGTTTCTCTTCTGTTAACCATGGTTATCTCTAAAGAAACACGTGCAGTCATCATTGCACTGCACAAAAATGGCCTAACAGGGAAGAGTATCGCAGCTAGAAAGATTGCACCTCAGTCAACAATCTATCGCATCATCAAGAACTTCAAGGAGAGAGGTTCCATTGTTGCCAAAAAGGCTCCAGGGCGCCCAAGAAAGACTAGCAAGCGCCAGGACCGTCTCTTAAAAGTGTTTCAGCTGCGGGATCGGGCTACCAGCAGCGCAGAGCTTGCTCAGGAATGGCAGCAGGCAGGTGTGAGTGCATCTGCACACGCTGTGAGGCGGAGACTCTTGGAGCAAGGCCTGGTCTCAAGGAGGGCAGCAAAGAAGCCACTTCTCTCCAGAAAAAAACATCAGGGACAGACTGATATTCTGCAAAAGGTACAGGGAGTGGACTGCTGAGGACTGGGGTAAAGTCATTTTCTCTGATGAATCCCCTTTTCGATTGTTTGGGACATCTGGAAAACAGCTTATTCAGAGAAGACGAGGTGAGCGCTACCACCAGTTTTGTCTCATGCCAACTGTAAAGCATCCTGAAACCATTCATGTGTGGGGTTGCTTCTCAGCCAAGGGAATCGGCTCTCTCACAGTCTTGCCTAAAACACAGCCATGAATAAAGAATGGTACCAGAATGTCCTCCGAGAGCAACTTCTCCCAACCGTCCAAAAGCAGTTTGGCGATCAACAATGCCTTTTCCAGCATGATGGAGCACCTTGCCTTAAAGCAAAGGTGATAACTAAATGGCTCAGGGAACAAAACATAGAGATTTTGGGTCCATGGCCTGGAAACTCCCCAGATCTTAATCCCATTGAGAACTTGTGGTCAATCATCCAGAGACGGGTGGACAAACAAAAACCTACAAATTCTGACAAAATGCAAGCATTGATTGTGCAAGAATGGACAGCTATCAGCCAGGATTTGGTCCAGAAGTTGATTGAGAGCATGCCAGGGAGAATTGCAGAGGTCCTGAAGAAGAAGGGTCAACACTGCAAATATTGACTTGCTGCATTAACTCATTCTAACTGTCAATATAAGCTTTTGTTACTCATAATATGATTGCAATTATATTTCTGTATGTGATAAAAAACATCTGACAAACACAAATAAAAACCAGAGGGCAGCAGATCATGTGAAAATATAATATTTGTGTCATTCTCAAAACTTTTGGCCATGACTGTAGACATATATGTCTAAGCCAAGCATACATGTGTATGGGGAAGTCCGGTGGAATAACTGTTGACCAAACAAGCATCCAGCTTACAGCTATTGAATGGTGGTCACCTTATGTGTCAAGGCCCTAACATACATTAGCTTATTATAGGCCAAAACAGCTATTTTTTTTAGGCTTGGCCAACTCTTCCTCAACAGTTGATATCGGGGGAGAGAATGATGAGGTGCTCCACTTCTCTTCTTGTCCAGAACATAAGCCACCACCAGTGGTTTCTGGCACCAGCTTTCTCTTCTGTCCCCTTTGAAAATACATACTAGCAGCCAAACATGAATAAGTATGGAAGAGTCTGGAGAGATAACTATCAAATATTGAACAGCTACTGGATGTGTATGACCAGCTTACGGTGGTGAACTGGCCATAGATCCAACAGGGAAATTTCCCGGTGGGCCAATGACCATGGGGGCCACCTGAGCCCACCTCAGAGCCACCATAACAATCTGATGAACTCAGTAGTAATTAATGCTAGGAGAATCAAGTACTTATGCACCTGGTCAGTGGCTGTAAGTGCCCTCCTGAATTCAACTATATCCTGAGGATAGTCGTAGAGTTGAATAATGCGGCGAGGTCGGCAGTATTTTGTGTTGCACTGTGGTATTTGGTTCTTAAGGGGTGGTATCTTGTCCTGCACTACAGTATTGCTGCTCCATCTACTTCTGTTGTCTCTTCCTACTTGTCTTGGCCCACCTTCTTTCAACTTGAACCTGCCTACAAGATGGGACCACTTTTATTTTATTTTTTTTTCCAGTTCCCAGTCCGGCCCGGCAGCAACCCTCTCAACAATATTGAAAATCTGAACTTCTACAGATTTTTGCACATAATCCCAGAGTACTGTATCCCTAGATATTTTTCAGGAGACTTTAATTAACTTCTGATGCCATGTGGTCATGAGAAGGTTGCTCCATAGCAGATCAGACGAGTAAATAAACACATAATGAGATCTCCATGCCGAGTCTGGCCGTCACCATAGACACTTACCTAAAACTGTTCGCTCTTTGGCTTATCAGGTCTTGAAACAAAAAACAGCTAATAAAATAATGGCCAAGGTTAGGACACAGGCCGGCAGAGATTAATTGGAAAAGCTTCTCCAGACTTAACACGATCTGTCGGTTTCATATCACCAGACGTTTCCAGCTGCTTTAGGGGACTTCTTGAATAAAAATGAACCTTGGACCACACCACTGGTGGCAGCAGACGGCTGAAAGATCTAGCCTCATCCCAGGAACCGGTATTATTACAGAGTTTATATTTCTAAAGAACATTTTATTTTAGACTAGTACTCATGACATGACGTCATCTGATCATCTGCTTCTCCTAAATGTGCTAGGGTTAAATATGTACATCTGGTGTAAGACAAATAGATTATTGCATATAGTGAATCACTAATTATATATTTACAGCTGGTATAAGTTATACATCTTCTTGTATATAGTGATATGGAGCATGCTGGTATAACCTGGGCATCTCCTGTATATAATTATATATGTACAGCTGGTATAAGTTATACATCTTCTTGTATATAGTGATATGGACCATGCTGCTATAACCTGGGTATATCCTGTATATAATTATATATGTACAGCTGGTATAAGTTATACATCTTCTTGTATATAGTGATATGGACCATGCTGGTATAACCTGGGTATCTCCTGTATATAATTATATATGTACAGCTGGTATAAGTTATACATCTTCTTGAATGTAGTGATATGGACCATGCTGGTATAACCCGGGTATCTCCTGTATATAATTATATATGTACAGCTGGTATAAGTTATACATCTTCTTGTATATAGTGATATGGACCATGCTGGTATAACCTGGGCATCTCCTGTATATAATTATATATGTACAGCTGGTATAAGTTATACATCTTCTTGTATATAGTGATATGAACCATGCTGGTATAACCTGGGTATCTTCTGTATATAGTTATATATGGTTTGAGCTGGTATAACATGGGTATTTTTTGATATATTCAGAAGATAACAGAGTACATCTATTGAATGACCCGGGCAGGGGCCTGTTCTTTGGTCTGTTTTTCTATTTTGTATAATAGGACCCTATTAGGTTGTATTCCAGCTGCTCACAGTTCCAGACACTGCAAGTCCTGCTCACAACCACTATTATAAACTTTATATGCCGTTTGTAGGGTGAGACAATTCAGATTCATATTATTCATAGGATCCTCAGCTGCGTGCCCATAAATACAGCAATCCCGTTTACAGCTCTGTCCCCAGAGAAATAGAGGCACTGGTTTTGGTTTGCTTTGAGTTGACAATACTTTATATAATCACACAGGAGCAGAGTAAAAGTAGTGACCGTGGTGGCTGAAAATGCCGTAGACGCAAAGCAAATGAGAACTTTCCCGGTGACAGAAGATGACATTTTTTGGGAGGCAGGCACAGATCGATTCAGGGAAATGTAAGGACATTTGTGTCACAATTTGAACGGTGGAGCTGAACATTTTGCGTTTTTGCGTTTTCTTTTTTTCACTTCCCGCCTTCCCAGAGTCATTTTTTGCCTTTTCATATAGCCGTACGAGGGCTTATTTTTTGAGAAATAGGTTGTACTTTCTAATTGCACCATTTACGGTATGCTATATAGCCATCATTGAACAATTCATTTTCAATATAACATTACACTGCTGCCACCTAGTGGCCTGCATTGGTATATTCCACTAATAGCTGGCAATGTCTGCTTGAGGCTTCAGGCTATTAGATCGGTGCAACAGGTTCCTCGATCTCAGCCGGGGAGCACTGTTACAGGGGGCTCTCGCTTCCAAACAGCTCACATGCCATGGTTACATTTGGCCACAGCATCTAAAGGGTGAAATGTATGTGATCAGCCTTATGGCTGATCGCATACATGTGACATGGGTCTTTGCTGTTTGAAACAGGAGAAACCCGGTAGCTATGGCGTCCGCTGCACAAGCGAGCGGTCGACATCTTTAAGGACACGACTTCCACCGTACATATACGGCGGAGGTCGCAAAGGAGTTAAAAGCTGATCCCAATCTAGCATTACATGGATTACATCTATTGCTTCTCTTCTACATGTGCATCTCCTTCTACTTGATATTTCGTAGTAACACATTTAATAAGGCTGAAAAGACACATGGTCATCAAGTTCAACCATAATCCTATTTATTCAAATAAAGTCAAAAATGCCCATAAGGGGTAATTCCCTAGATCAATTCTCAGAGTCTTGAATCTGGAGAGATATGGTACATGTATCTTGTAATATGTTCTTGAAGAAAGTCTTCCAGGCCTCCCAGTTCATGAACCAGTTCATTGATTTTACCATAACAACCTCCCTTGGCAGAGAGCTCCATAGTCTTATAGCTCTTACAGTAAAGAATCCTGTCTATGATGATAATGCCTTCTTTCCTGAGGGAATCAACTTCATCGATCACAGGAACCTATAGATGAGAGATGCTGATTGATTTCTATGGGACAATGTTGAGGGCATGCTCTGTGACCTATGCAGAGGCCATTGCTGGTCCATAGTCTTACAATCCTTTCCATGAGGAAGATTAATCCTCTCCTCTAGACATAGGGGATCAATCACATGGACTCTAGGACCCTTTAGAGTAGCGATGCTTATTGATTTTTCTGGTATGGTGTTATGGGCAATCGTGTCTATGATGAAGGTGAAACCTTCTCTCCTCTAAACATAAGGGATCAACCACATGGATCATAGGAACCTGTAGAACAGTGATGGTCATTGATTTCCATGGGAAAGTGTTGTGGGCATGCTCTGTGACCTGTGCAGAGGTCATTATGCAGGGAAGGAGAGGGAGTGATTTATGACCATCCCTGGGACAGTCTGAGGTCAGCACAGGCAGAGTAAAAGCAATCCGATAAACAGGCCAAGGGTAGGGCTGACCACCTCAGGGTCCTAACAGAGAACAGATGGAGGTCAGGTACAGGGAACAGGCAAAAAAAACATGGCACACCTTAGCAGGAAAGTAGCAACTTTTTGCTCGGGCACCCTCCCACAGAGGTAGGTACCTAAAGTACTTTAGGGTAACCATTTATTGGCAAGGGAAGATTTTGCTGGCCCCTAAGAATCCGAGGGAACACACATGTGCCTATAGGAAGGAAGTAGGACTCAGTCTGCATGAAAGGAGCGTCACTACTCAGGCAGATGACAGGAAAAGGAAGATGCCAGGCAGAACAAAACTGCCACATCTCAGCAGCTATGAAGTGGGTGAGCAAGGCAGGAGAAGAGCAGTGGTGGGTACGGACCACCGCCATAACACAAGACCAGAATCTATTATATTGTAATAGTTACAACTAGAAATAACTTATAATGAATTCACTGGTGACCCTCAAAACTCTCACCAAGTGTCCACAGAACAGCTTCGTGTTAGCCAAGTGTCGGCTTGTGTTTGTGCTTCTTCTCAGGGAATAATTCACAGTCTAATGATGTTTGTTTGCTGGCGTTGACACTTATTAATACTGCAAAGAGAACTTCTCAGCTTCCACTCGTGAACAGCAGGAGAACTCCCATAGGAAGACGAGCCATAGCCCCCTAACTAACACCGAGGTGCCTCCTCCCCAGGTCTCCTGACCTTTCTCATTATTTATCTACATCAGTAGTTCCTATTAGTAATTTATAAATGCTGGAAGCAAAGCACAAGGGTTAGTTAATATTTCTTTTGCCTAAGTGATGCCAGAGCAAAAAATAAGATTATTCATTACAATCATGATCTGGGACCAGAGGCGTAGCTAGAGGTTCAGCACAGGGGGGGGCGAAACATACTTGAGTGGGCCCCCCACTTATTGGCTTCCCAAACGCACGTTTCCAACTTCACAGGCACATACTACTAGTTGTGGTTATAATATTGTATTAGAAAGATGACTGTATAAACTGCAAGATCGTCTATGCTGCTAAGTACAGTACAATAGACTTTCTACATACCCTAGTCTAAATACTCTACCACATAATGCAGTACAATATAGGAGTAATAGGAGTAAAAAACAAGGGGACTCCTATGTTAAAGGAAACGTGTCCCCAGTTTTTACATCACTCCCCTGCCCCCATCAGACCTCAGATCAGCTTAATGTGCCCCCATCAGACCTCAGATCAGCTTAATGTGCCCCCATCAGACCTCAGATCAGCTTAATGTGCCCCCATCACACCTCAGATCAGCTTAATGTGCCCCCATCAGACCTCAGATACGCTTAATGTGCCCCCATCAGACCTCAGATCAGCGTATTGTGCCCCCATCAGACCTCAGATCAGCGTATTGTGCCCCATCATACCTTAGATCAGCGTATTGTGCCCCATCAGACCTCAGATCAGCGTATTGTGCCCCATCAGACCTCAATCCCCCATCAGACCTCAGATCAGCTTAATGTGCCCCCCATCAGACCTCAGATCAGCGTATTGTGCCCCCCATCAGACCTCAGATCAGCAGAATGTGCCCCATCAGACCTCAGATCAGCCTACTGTGCACCCATCAGACCTCAGATCAGCATACTGTGTCCCCATCAGACCTAAGATCAGCGTATTGTGCCCCATAAGACCTCAGATCAGCATATTGTGCTCCCATCAGACCTCACATCAGCAGAATGTGCCCCCATCAGACCTCACATCAGTGTATTGTGCCTCCATCAGACCTCAGATCAGCGTACTGTGTCCCCATCAGACCTCAGATCAGTGTATTGTGCCCCATCAGACCTCAGATCAGCATATTGTGCCCCCATCAGACCTCAGATCAGCGTACTGTGTCCCCATCAGACCTCAGATCAGTGTATTGTGCCCCATCAGACCTCAGATCAGCGTATTGTATTGTGCCCCATCAGACCTCAGATCAGCATATTGTGCCCATCAGACCTCAGTCAGCATTGTGCCCCCATCAGACCTCAGATCAGCAGAATGTGCCCCCATTAGACCTCACATCAGCGTATTGTGCCCCCATCAGACCTCAGATCAGCGTATTGTGCCCCCATCAGATCTCAGATCAGCGTATTGTGCCCCCATCAGACCTCAGATCAGCGTATTGTGCCCCCATCAGACCTCAGATTAGCATATTGTGCCCCATCAGACCTCACATCAGCCTACTGTGCCCCCATCAGACCTCACATCAGCCTACTGTGTCCCCATCAGACCTCAGATCAGCGTATTGTGCCCCATCAGACCTCACATCAGCCTACTGTGCCCCCATCAGACCTCAGATTAGCGTATTGTGCCCCATCAGACCTCAGATCAGCCTACTGTGCCCCCATCAGACCTCACATCAGCCTACTGTGCCCCCATCAGACCTCAGATCAGCGTATTGTGCCCCCATCAGACCTCAGATCAGCGTATTGTGCCCCCATCAGACCTCAGATCAGCGTATTGTGCCCCCCATCAGACCTCAGATCAGCGTATTGGTGCCCCCATCAGACCTCAGATCAGCGTATTGTGCCCCATCAGACCTCAGATCAGCCTACTGTGCCCCCATCAGACCTCAGATTAGCGTATTGTGCCCCATCAGACCTCAGATCAGCCTACTGTGCCCCCATCAGACCTCACATCAGCCTACTGTGCCCCCATCAGACCTCAGATCAGCGTATTGTGCCCCCATCAGACCTCAGATCAGCGTATTGTGCCCCCATCAGACCTCAGATCAGCGTATTGTGCCCCCATCAGACCTCAGATCAGCGTATTGTGCCCCCCATCAGACCTCAGATCAGCGTATGCGTATTGTGCCCCATCAGACCTCAGATCAGCCTACTGTGCCCCTATCAGACCTCAGATCAGCGTACTGTGCCCCCATCAGACCTCAGATCAGCGTATTGTGCCCCATCAGACCTCAGATCAGCCTACTGTGCCCCCATCAGACCTCAGATCAGCGTACTGTGCCCCCATCAGACCTCAGATCAGCGTATTGTGCCCCCATCAGACCTGAGATCAGCATATTGTGCCCCATCAAACCTCAGATCTGCATATTGTTCCCCCATCAGACCTCAGATCAGCGTATTGTGCCCCCATCAGACCTCAGATCAGCCTATTGTGCCCCATCAAACCTCAGATCAGCCTATTGTGCCCCCCATCAGACCTCAGATCAGCGTATTGTGCCCCCATCAGACCTCAGATCAGCGTATTGTGCCCCCATCAGACCTCAGATCAGCGTATCGTGCCCCATCAGACCTCAGATCAGCTTAATGTGCCCCCATCAGACCTCAGATCAGCGTATTGTGCCCCATCAAACCTCAGATCTGCATATTGTGCCCCCATCAGACCTCAGATCAGCGTATTGTGCCCCCATCAGACCTCAAATCAGCCGCAGCGCAGAACAGGTAAGTAAGATTTTTTTATTTTTATCTTATGTGGCTGGGTGGGCTGATCTGAGGTCTGATGGGGGTCCCTAAATACAAGTGAGCGCTTCCATAATGGAAGCGCTCACTTGTATTCGCCTTATGGTAGGTAACATCATCCTTGCTGGGCCCCCTTGAGTCACTGGGCCCGGAGCCGTCGCCCCCCCTGCCCCCCCGGTAGCTACGCCACTGTCTGGGACCTTACGTCTGCTCCGTACAAGGTCTCCTATGGCTACACTATTCATAGTAATTATATTCCATAGAGCTTCCCTCTGCTGTATAGATTTCTCCATATAGCTGACCATGATTTGTAAGTGTTTGACCTTTCTGGCCAGCTTATAAAATGTAGAGATGCCACCAACTTCCACTAGACGTCAAATTAGACAACCTTGCATTCATGTCTTGGATGTAGCTACAAGGGTAGTAAATATGGCCGCTGCTCAGGGACCCATCAGGTCAGGGACCCATCAGATCAGGGAAACTGACTCTACTCACTACTAGGATATCCCATCACTTTCAAAATTGGTGAGACCCCTTCCTATCCTAGTCCCATTGACTTAAATGTACTGTAACTGTGTTGAAGGCCGGGAGAAACCAAAGGATCTGTTCCTCTGTAGGGGTCTTCGAGGTCAGACTCCTGGACATCCAAACGTTCTAAAGATGGCCAAACACTTTAGATTAATGTTGATAGGACAGTTGGATTTCAACTAGTCTGATCCTCTTGTTATCAGGTAGATAAGCCACCATTATAGGTGTCTGGCATCAGATTATTCCCAACGTAGACCAAAGGGACAGGCAGGAATGTGTATGGTGCAGTCAGGAGAGATAGGCGTCAGCCAAATGAGCGTTTGACAAAATGTGTGAACGGCTTTATGGAGAGCAGGTGGAACGCTAAGAAGAAGGAAGGAAACGGGCAGAGCGGTGACCATGGTTCTCATTGGGTTTCCTTCTCTTGGACATACTCATGGTAACCATCGTTCAGTAGAGTCATCTTTGCCAAGGAGGGCTCCTGGTAATTTGTAACGTGCCCTACCACATTATATAAATTATATAAATTATAAATCTGAAATTAGTAGAATTTAAGTGTGAGCCTTGGGTGCCAAGGAAGGAGCCAATAAGCCCCTGAGCCTAGGGCAGGGTGTTCAGATAAAAGGACAGGGCGAGGAACTATTGATTTGGAGGAGCTCTTGATTTGCCCCATGTGATGGCTATCCTATCTATAAAAAAGTAACCAGCAGAATATTTAAAGGTGCCGTTGGCATGTTATTTGGCATGTCATAAAATTACATCAGATCTTGACGGGTCAAAAACACACACACAAAAAATACCCACAGTGTAAGCCATGCCAACAATCTCTCAGCAGCTTTTCATGAGTAGCATGTACCACAAGGGTTAAAAGCCCCGTGAACAGATGTATTCTCCGTCTATGACTCGGTGAGTGTGAAGGGGCCATTATATCGCCTCACACCAAACTATATGACTCATAAAACTCATATTCCGAAATCTCTGGATACGAGTCAAGCTTTCCCACAGGGAGCATGGAGGATGACTGCATACGGAGTCATCACCGGCCAACACCCAGGGAAGCATTAGCGCTTCCCATCATTTCTCCTGCTCTCAACCATCTCGTCATGCCCTTGTGTAGGTGACTGGCGTAATAAGCGTGTTTTTTTACTGTACTGTATACAGTCTGCAGGCCACTTCCCTCAATAATCACTTCAATATGTTGCTCGATGTATTATTTGTTCTCTTCTTTAGTAAGAAGACGTCCGAAACCTCTCCTGACGTCTATGATTTGATATCTACTGGTATTCCCCATGAAATTAGAATTCTGGAGGTACTCTGCTTTGTGCTGTTCCTCTGTTATTCCTCCTCAAAATTTATGAATAAGAGAACGTTCACGCGGCAGCTTTTACAGTGGAACTTTGGTGCATGACTCCTTGGAGGAGTGGAGTTGCAACCAGCATGGTTCCTCAGGGGAGTGGAGGTGCAGCCAGCATGGCTCCTCGGAGGAGTGGAGGTGCAGCCAGCATGGCTCCTCGGAGGAGTGGAGGTGCAGCCAGCATGGCTCCTCGGAGGAGTGGAGGTGAAGCCAGCATGGCTCCTCGGAGGAGTGGAGGTGCAGCCAGCATGGCTCCTCGGAGGAGTGGAGGTGCAGCCAGCATGGCTCCTCGGAGGAGTGGAGGTGCAGCCAGCATGGCTCCGCGGAGGAGTGGAGGTGCAGCCAGCATGGCTCCTCAGGAGAGTGGAGATGCAGCCAGCATAGCTCCTCAGGGGAGTGGAGGTGCAGCCAGCATGGCTCCTCGGGGAGTGGAGGTGCATCTAGCATGGCTCATTGGGGTATTGGAGGTGCAGCCAGCATGGCTCCTCAGGGGAGTGGAGGTGCAGCAAGCATGGCTCCTTGGGGGAGTGGAGGTGCATCCAGCATGGCTTCTAGAGGGAGTGGAGATGCAGCCAGCATGGCTCCTCGGGGAGTGGAGGTGCATCCAGCATGGCTTCTAGGGGGAGTGGAGATGCAGCCAGCATGGCTCCTCGGGGGAGCGGAGGTGCAGCCAGCATGGCTCCTCGGAGGAGTGGAGGTGCAGCCAGCATGGCTCCTCGGAGGAGTGGAGGTGCAGCCAGCATGGCTTATTGGGGTAGTGGAGGTGCAGCCAGCATGGCTCCTCAGGGGAGTGGAGGTGCAGCAAGCATGGCTCCTCGGGGGAGTGGAGATGCAGCCAGCATAGCTCCACAGGGGAGTGGAGGTGCAGCCAGCATGGCTCCTCGGGGAGTGGAGGTGCATCCAGCATGGCTTCTATGGGGAGTGGAGATGCAGCCAGCATGGCTCCTCGGGGGAGTCAAGGTGCAGAAAGCATGGCTTCTCGGGGAGTGGAGGTGCAGCCAGCATGGCTCTTCAGGGGAGTGGAGGTGCATCTAGCATGGCTCATTGGGGTAGTGGAGGTGCAGCCAGCATGGCTCCTCAGGGGAGTGGAGGTGCAGCAAGCATGGCTCCTTGGGGGAGTGGAGGTGCATCCAGCATGGCTTCTAGAGGGAGTGGAGATGCAGCCAGCATGGCTCCTCGGGGAGTGGAGGTGCATCCAGCATGGCTTCTAGGGGGAGTGGAGATGCAGCCAGCATGGCTCCTCGGGGGAGCGGAGGTGCAGCCAGCATGGCTCCTCGGAGGAGTGGAGGTGCAGCCAGCATGGCTCCTCGGAGGAGTGGAGGTGCAGCCAGCATGGCTTATTGGGGTAGTGGAGGTGCAGCCAGCATGGCTCCTCAGGGGAGTGGAGGTGCAGCAAGCATGGCTCCTCGGGGGAGTGGAGATGCAGCCAGCATAGCTCCACAGGGGAGTGGAGGTGCAGCCAGCATGGCTCCTCGGGGAGTGGAGGTGCATCCAGCATGGCTTCTATGGGGAGTGGAGATGCAGCCAGCATGGCTCCTCGGGGGAGTCAAGGTGCAGAAAGCATGGCTTCTCGGGGAGTGGAGGTGCAGCCAGCATGGCTCTTCAGGGGAGTGGAGGTGTGGAAAAGGATAAGTGTCACAAAGAGGTAGCAGAACAGTGCTTTAGGGGACTTCTCCACTCATAGGATGATGTAAGTCAGTGCAGTGATATATATGACAAAGTGGTATGAAAGGAAACTTAAAGAACAGAAGAAAGGAGTCCCCAACAGCACAGAGTATTTCAGGAGATGAGAGCACAACTCTTATTAGAGGCATGACAGTAAGCAAAGTATACGTGAAGACAATTAGTAGGTCACAGACTGAAAAGTACACAGTGTAAAATGCAAGGTCCCCAGCAGCACAGAGTATTTCAGGAGAGGAGAGTGTGGATCTTGTGGAGGCATTGACTGGTCCATTGGTGGTGATGACAGTAAAGATAGGGATTTATATGTGTTACATGTGAGGATGGGAAAGAAGACAAAGGGTAGGCCACAGACTGGAGGGTGTATAGTGTAGAAAACAAGATCCCCAGCAGCACAGAGTACTTCAGGAGAGAAGTGCACCAGTGAGTAAGAGTTGTGCAGCAGGAGAAGGTTCACCAGAAGCACAGATTATTTCAGGAGCAGGGCGCTCTGGCTTGTACGAGGCATGGTAATGATGTTTTTGGTCATTTATAATGCTCCAGATATTGCAGATTTGTGCTCGGCGGGCTCATGAAGTGCGGTCTGAAGGATAATGCCCATCGTTTTTTGAACGATGGGGATGATTAGGAAATACAGTATGTCCACTATCAGGGATGCTGTACGTGTACAAGCCTTATATATCTATCCAGAGGCCGACCTCAAGCATTTCTTCCTGACGTTAAATATCCTTGGCTAGGCTGTAAATAACATAATTTGACAAAGCGCTCCATAAAATGCCTAAAATACAATAAATCACCGTGAAGGAAACACAGTTACCATGGCTGTGGTGAACTCAAAAAAAGAGCCCCGGTGACCCCTTGTCATTTATCACATGGCAGGAGCGCCGCGATGCATCTCAGGCTGCGTCACAGTCAAGGTTCTAGGTCCCCTCACCCGCCTACAAAATCACACAAAGTAATCTCTGAAGAAAGCTCCAACGCAAGCATGCAACGTCTGCACCACAAATGAAATGGAATCGCCTGTTCTAGCTATTCTTCTATAGACCTACCAGAGGCATTGCTATTCCTCTGTTATTCCTCTTAGAAATGTATAAATATATTGACAACTGGGTGTTACTATTACCCTAGTCTGAAAAGGGACACACTTCCAACTGGTAACACCTATTTGTAAATGTATTAATACATTTCCATCAAGATTAACAAAGGAATGACACAACATAGAGTTGTAAGAAAAGGGTTTCCAAAATTGTTATTTCATGGGTAATAAAAGTATTTCATGTCAGGAGAGCTGAGAGGTCATCTTTAAAGCCTTTTATCTCGGGAACCCACAGAATACTTACCTGATGCCCACCTTTTTCAACTGCAGATCCATTAATTCCTTGGCTTTTTTTCTGCCATTCAAGACAACCATACAACTTCCTGAGGGTGTCTCCTTTCTCAGGGGGTGTGTCCTTTCTGCTGCAGCTTAGGGAAGGTTATAAATTCCATTATAGGTTTTCATCTACAGGAACTTTTTCTCCGGCATGTATAACAGAACAAAACAGAACCGTTATTTGTGGCCATAGACATGCATTAGGATGGAGCGAAACGGAATGCCTCTTAAAAGGTTCCTTTTTGCATTCCGTTCTGAAATCCCGTTTTTCGTTATAACGGAACCCTATAACGGAATTTATAACCCGTCCTAAGCTGCAGCAGAAAGGACACACCCAAGGAGACACCCGCCCTTAAAGTTTGCGTCCCTTCTGCTGTAGCTCAGGGGGCGAGGAGGACTGAGAAATTAGAAAAAAAAAAATAAACAGCAGGTGGCGCTATTTCATTTAATAGTTCAGTGGCTATACTAAATTTTTAAATGCACCCAATTACAAAAGTATTCACACCCAGGTGCTGGTTTGAAAATTTGTATAATTTTTTTTTGCGGGACAACCCTTTAAATAATTTGCAAGTGATTAACACCATTTTTTTTAAAGAAATAGCTCCAGTACTGTGCAGATTAATTTCTTGACCCCCTTCCTTACCCTTCCTCCTAAACCAACACATCCTGAAATGTAAGACACGAGATGACCAACTTAAAAAAAAAAAAAAAAAAAAAACTTGATGTTGTGATAGTGTGTCACAAGATGTCCATCCTATGTAAGTCTATGTGTGGCCACCCAGTGGTTGTGATGGGAATTGCAGCCTGTCAAGGGTTTTGCTTACATGCCGCAATATTGTCTTCATTTTGTATTGTGGGAAATTGTCTTCAGTACAGAATAAATTCTCCTTCACGATTGTGCCAGAAATTCTCAGGAATTCGAAATGTTCCGTTTTATTACCGATTGCTCATTTGTTGATATTTTCGCCGGCTTTGATGGGCTGATTTATTTTTACCTGCCACGGAAATGCAAGTGTTTTTCTACTTTAAATAGATAGGATTCTCAATGAGACAGAAACATCATCTCAAAAAAGCCACGTCTCCGTTGAAAAATGAAAGGTGCCCATCCGTAGGAAGATTAAAGCCCTTGGGACGATTAAAGAGTTTGCATTTAGTGTGTCTGCTCACGTCTTGCTGTAGCCTCACAGCTTTCTGACAGCTGACAAAGTAAAAAGGACGGGCTTGTCAGAAACAAAGGATGGCTCTCTGCTTTTGGCCAATGTCCCTCTGGTCTATTCAATTAGGATTGATCAAACCGTGTCAAAGGTCCCACATGTTCTATTGGCTACCAAAAGCTTTCATGATGACTAATGATAGCAAAGACTTGGAAAGAAATCTCAAGGTGTAGACTTTTTTATTATTTATTATATCCATTACTCTTTAATTTTTATTCTAGACTCTGCTTGATTGGTCAGTGTATACATTTACGTTCAGTAGTCAAATCAGATGATCCAAAATAATCATCAAGCTGAGAAATGGCTGCAAAAGTGTAGGTTGACCTACATGAACAGCACTGTCTCACAGACTAATTTGCTAGATAGCATAGATTTTGTAACCTCATTGTGACATACCGTGTCAAGCCAATCATAGACTGACCTGCTGTGTGACCTCACTGCCCCACTTTGTAGTATAAGTGTTCAATTACAGAGTCTTATGACCTCACTGATTTCTGCTCCATAAACTGTGACTTCTGTGATGTCACCATACAATCACAGATTGATCTTTTACATAAACTAAGACCACATTACATCACTTCCCATGCCCTGTGACATCACAGTCCAGTCACAGAATGACCTGCTACATGGAGGGTTTGACCTCACTGCACTCACTGTGTAACATAGCTGTACAACCACAGAATGACTTGTCCTGTAGAATGTGTGACATCATCATCCAAACACAGACTGACCTGCTCCATAGAATGTGTGACATCACTGACATTGACCTGTGTATTACATCATCATCACAGACTGATCTGCTACATAGACTGTGAGACATCACTATCCAATAACAGACTAACCTGCAACATACAGTAGACTGTGTGACATCACTGCCCCGATTATGTGACCTCACCATCCAATCGCAGACTTACTTTTACCATAGGCAGTGTGACATCACTGATATCAACCTGCGTGTCACATCATCATCCACTCACAGACTGATCTGCTCTAAAGACTGAGTGACATCACTATCCAATCACAGACTTACCTGCAACATACAGCACAGTACACAGCATGACATCACTGCACTCATTATGTGACCTCATCATCCATACATATACTGATCTGCTCCATAGACTGTGTGACATCACTAACATTAACTTGTGTGTGATATCATCATCCACTTACACACTGATCTGCTCCATAGACTGTGTGACATTACTGGCAGCAACCTGTGTGTGACATCATCATCCACTCACAGACCAATCTGCTTTATATACTGTGTGACATCACTTACATCAACTAGTGTGACATCATCATTCACTTACAGACTGTTCTGCTCACAGACTGTGTGCAATCAACATCCACTTACAGACTGATCTGCTCCACAGACTGTGTGATATCACTGACATCAACCTGTGTGTGACGTCATCATCCACATACAGACTGATCTGCTCAACAGACTGTGTGACATCATTGACATCAACCTGTGTGTGACATCATCATCCACTTACACACTGATCTGCTCCATAGACTGTGTGACATCATTCACATACAGACCAATCTGCTCTATAGACTGTGTGACATCATTGACATCAACCTGTATGTGACATCATCATCCACTTACACACTGATCTGCTCCATAGACTGTGTGACATCATTCACTTACAGACCAATCTGCTCTATAGACTGTGTGACATCATTGACATCAACCTGTATGTGACATCATCATCCACTTACACACTGATCTGCTCCATAGACTGTGTAACATCACTGACATCAACCTGTGTGTGACATCATCATCCACTCACACACTGATCTGCTCCATAGCCTGTGTGACATCATCATCCACTTACAGATTGATCTGCTCCACAGACTGTGTGACATCACTGACATCAACCTGTGTGACATCATCATCCACTCGCAGACCGATCTGCTCCACAGACTGTGACATCATCATCCACTTACAGATTGATCTGCTCCACAGACTGTGTGACATCACTGACATCAACCTGTGTGACATCATCATCCACTCACAGACCGATCTGCTCTATAGACTGTGTATCCTCCCTGCGTAGCTAAAGTTCATAC
Organism: Rhinella marina; assembly: GCA_900303285.1. Taxonomy (NCBI): domain Eukaryota; kingdom Metazoa; phylum Chordata; class Amphibia; order Anura; family Bufonidae; genus Rhinella; species Rhinella marina. The sequence continues at coordinate 548,778 of ONZH01003496.1, read as the reverse complement.
TGCATTGCACACCGCCTTTATGTGCATGCGCCTCGTCTTACCTGCAAGTCATCATCAAATGTGCACAAGCCCGCAAATCGCTTGCTTTAATTCTTTCGAAGAGCTTTAGCACTAAAACAATCGTTTATGAAGACAAAGGCAGAAGGCATCTGCGGGTGGAGATGGATTCGCCCCAGTTATTGTAAATTTTATTTTTATTTTTTTTCATCAAACTTCAAAAAGACCTGAAGACTTTAGATTATAGTCTCCACGGTTCAATAAAAAATGAAAGGGGAAGAAAATACGAAAATGCAGATTACTTAACATTAGAAAACTTCTATGTTCTAGAATAATAAAAAAAAAGCGAAAAAACAATTCCCCTGTTCTCCATCTAGAGACACATTCTTGCAATTAGATTGTGCCGTGGAAAGGCTCCAACTTTCTGCTGTTTGATGGCATTATATAACTTCAATGTTTTACAGCCTAATGTTAGCAGGCATACCGCTTTTGAAGTCATTAAGCAGGTTTTTTGCCCAGGCTTTTTTTGCAGCAGCGCTGTAAATAAATAGATGGAGCTATCAGAAGCGAGAAAATATGGTCGCCGGAGTGCCCGTTTTTTGAAAAATAATATACTTTGCCGTTAATAAAATAAGCGTTTGAGGCATAATTTCAACCATGTGTTATTCATCAGATCAAAAAAATCGCAGAAGACAAGGCTAGGACAGAAAAAAACACAAAGGCTAGCAGGCCTCCAAGAGACCGAAGCCCCCAAACTATTTATCATTAATATTAATGGCCTTAAAAAAGACAAATGTGTGCCGGCTTTCGAGGAAGACTGGACAAGAAAACCATAGAGTAAGGAAGAAAAATGACAAGCTACGTTCAGTCGTGTCGTGGTGGACAGGCCAGCGCTCTGTGCCGATAGTATTGATCCGTTGGGTTTGGGATGCCAAAATATTCCCAGGTTAAAAATGACCATGTCTCTCCTTATTCTTGTCTCTCATTAATCGAAATAAAGTCTGCATTGCTCTCTCCTTGAATCAGACACAAGCTAGGTCACAGTATTGTTGATTTTTTTTTTCTTTTTGGAGCCAAGGACAGGGGCTGCAGTGTGGATTTTGTTTCTTTGCTAAAGCTATGTATGTTTTTTTTTCTTATTACAGTATATGGAACAATTGGTGATTTGACCAATAAATATGGCGATAAATGAAAGGAAAAAATTAATTCAATTTTTTTTTCTCTCTAAGTAGTTCTGGCAGGTACTGGTTCTTATTGAAGAGACCCAGCTTAGAGACTTACTAACAGGCAATGTCCCATGGGAAAAAGAATGCAAATTAGCTCTCCTCCAGAAGAAAGAAAATAATCTCATATCAGTCAGTTTGTTTATTGAGCTGGTTCTAGGGCCAACCGGCAAAAATGTATTAGATTTTTTTTATTTATTTTTTTTTCCCTTCTGAGTACTTCTAGCAGGTACTGGTTCTTATTGAAGAGACCCAGCTAGAATATAGAGACTTACCTACAAGCAATGCCTCATGGGCAAAAAATATTCAAATTCGCTCTTCTCCAGAAGGAAGAAAACTATCTCATATCACCCAAACTCAATGGGTGTCTCCTTCTTTTGGAGGAGTCTCTGGTTTGGCTGGTGCATGAGATCATCCTTCTGGAGGCGAGGTAATTTGCATGATGTATGTAGTAAAAAAGATTGGTAAGATGCATCTAAAAAGGTGCTTTGACAGGTCCTCAGTATCCTGTCTTTAATTAATAATGGATGTCAACCATATCTACCATTCGCTACATTATTTCAGTTGAGAGCACTTTGTGACTTCACTGTACTGGTGCTATGACATCATCAAGCAATCACATACTGATCTATCACATAGGCTGTGTGACCTCATGACCTTTATCTTGTGACACCCCCATCCAATCACAGTCTAACCAGCTACACTAACTGCGTAACATCACTGTACTCACCTGACGACATCATTATCCACTTACATAAGATATGTGATGTCACTGTCCTCACTTTGTGATATCAATGTCCAGACACATATTGATCTGCTACGGTAGTAGACTCAGAATCTTGTTTGGTCATAAAGAGAACTACTACATACAGCAATCATAGAGGGGTTCCACTGTTCAAGATTTCCCTCCATGAGCCACAGTGGCTCCCATTCTGGCTGAATAAATAGTTGGCCTTTCATATGACTATAATTTCACTGGAGAATCCACCAAAATGAATAGCTATCTGAGGCTTTCCCAGCTAATCACCAGTGGTTCCAAGAGCTAGACCAGTAGTGATCAGCTGACTTTCAGGGTGGTTCTCCTCTAATCACTTTCCCCTTTTATTTTATAGATAGAGGTTCTGGACCAGTGGGGAGGGTTCCTCTCAAACAAGTTGTGGCAAGATTTTAAACTTATCCCCTGCCCCTTATCCACACTGCCACTTTATTCATCTCAGTGTTATACTCGGCTCCTCTACAGCAGTCCCATAGAGATAAAGGAAGTGTCACCATGAAAGCATGACCACTCCCTGACCTTTCTAAAGAGACACCAGACCCCCTAATTTCATGATCGGTGGGGAGCCCAGTGGTCAGACTTCTGCAGACCAATCACCAAGCCATATTTTGTAGATAGGTGATAGATTAAGTTTAAAAGTTGGTTCAACCCCTTTGACTCGTAGTGGGGTTGGAAACCCCTTTAAAATGACTTTTGAGCAAACTCTTAAACTCAATTTACAAATTAGAGACATGAAATACCACCCAGGTTCCTTGAACTCAGCGTGTGCAACCAAGTAACTGCTTTGTAGCATAAACACGATCTATGCAGTAAGACCCTCAAGCTCCATGCACCCCCTTGGCATGTAAGACGGTGCTGGTTGAATAATATCCGGGATTTTATAGCCATTTATTTTTTCATTGATGTGTTTTACAGTGTCAGGCGTAATAACAGATAAGAGTGGGAATTTATCCTACCCCTGTTACAATCAACCATTACATTCTGAGACTGTCGATCCAGTGTCCCCTAATGACTCTCAGCCATCTGGTATCCAGACTCTAGAGTTTAATTTAATGTCTTCAAACAATGCTGTGAAAGTTGGAATTAACTCTAAATAAATGATCTCATGCATTCTATTAAATCTTCAATTATGGCTGACTTTTACTTTTTTTTTCCTAATGTCATTTTTTGGTCATTTTAACTGGAAGCTGAAAGTCTAGGAAACCTCAAAGGGATAGCTAGACAGGTAAAAGAGAAGCACAAGCTTTGAGGCCTCAGGAAGCTCAATTAATGTGGTTCCCACTCTTTTATCCCACTCGCGTCTAAGAAAGAAAAGAGATTCTTTTATTTTTTATTTTTTGCTCCCGAATTGCTGAGAGTGTATACGCCTGATGTTACTGGGGATAAGTGCTGTTCTCTTTATTAGTGTTTATTATCATAACTGCTTATTGTATTGGCCATTATGTTAATGAATTAGAACAACAGAGCGAATGTTTGTTGTTATACAAAGCTCATTAGTCTCTGAGAGGGACTCAATAGAAGATGAAGGTTGCAGAATTTAGATGCAGGAATATAACCAATTAAGTCCTATGTGAACACCCAATTAGGTATAGCGACATGCTTGACTTCTTCTGTTTTATTGCTAAGCAGGATTGAATGTAATATATCACAGGATCAACCTTTCGGTGAAGCAGCAGATGGTTTTGACATGTCATATCTCAGAACAGGGATCTCCTTGACTTTAGAAACCAACAGACTTTAAGGGTCCTTTAACATGGGCAGATTTTTGCCCATAATGGTTGCCGATCCACGTGCCATGTCATTGATTAGCGCTCGATACGGGGACATATCAGCACGTGTGAACCAGTTCCATTGAACATACAGTCCACTCTGCAGATAGCATATTATAGAGCAGGAGGAGTTGAGTAGATTGATGTGTATTTTGTAGGGAAATATTCAATAAAACTTGCAATTTATTAATTGAAATCTTTATTCTTTATCTTTTATTTTTAGGAGTCCAGTAGGTGGTCTTATTAGTGATTGATAGCCTTCCTAATATATATCTATGTATACAGAGAGCTGTGAGTAGGACCACCCTATAGACTCCTTAGCCCATGTTAAACTGAATCTTTTCCAAAAAAATGATCATCAATCTGCTCAGCTTCTTCTGCTCTATAACACACTGCCCACAGACTATGACATATGACAGATTGTTTGGGCAAATACCTGTCTATAAAGGTTCTTAAAGAGAGTAGACATCGCCTTAAAGGGTTATTCTCATCTTATACAATGGGGGCATATCGCTAGGATATGCCCCCATTGTCTTATAGGTGCAGGTCCCACCATTGGCATGCGCAGCTGCCCTCCATTCATTTCTATGGGGCCGGCGAAAATAGCCGAGCCAGCGCTCGTCTATTTCCGTCGGCTACATAGAAATGAATGGGAGCGGTGGCTGCGCATGCGCGGTGCGCTCCCATTCATTTCTATGGGAGCAGCGGAGGAGCAGAGCTCCCCCCTCCGGTCTCGATATATCCCTGCGGTGAGACCCGCACCTATAAGACAATGGGGGCATATCCTAGCGATATGCCCCCATTGTCTAAGATGAGAATACCCCTTTAACTTAAAAAAACAATAGACTTAGGTCCTTTTACATAGGCTGCCATTAGATCTGTCCATGCTTAGATCCCCTTGGCCAAGAACCATCATCCTCCCCTTTTGTGTAAAGATTGCATTTCATTGCCTGGAAAGTTACCTAGTGAGATAGTCAGAGTCTCAAATTGCCATCTTCACTTAGACCGGACAATTCTTGACCTCACCTTTAAGTCATTCACTGACTGCATCCTGAAAAAGAACTAAATGTCCTCTAGGGTGTTCTAGATTTACCAAATGACCGAAATGTCCATTGTATGGTCACCATCATAAAGGTCATATCCAACTAGCTTCTAGGGTGTTGTAGTTTTTACAGTCGACTAATAGGTCCATTGTATGGTCACCATTATGAAGATCAAGTCCAACTAGCTTCTTAAGCATTCTGGTTTTTACTATTGACCAGTAGGTCCATTGTATGGTCATCATCATGAAGATCAAGTCCAACTAGCTTCTAAGGTATTCTGGTTTTTACTATTAACCAGTAGGTCCATTATATGGTCACCATCATGAAGGTCATGTCCAATCAGCTTCTAGGATATTCTAGTTTTTAAAAAATGACTAGTAGGTCCATTGCATGGTCACCGTCATGAAGGTGAAGTTCAACCAGCATAGATTCTGACCTTCCATCATGGTAATGTAACAGTAATGTCTTCCTCTGCTTCGAAACCTCAAGATAAGTCGTTAGATCTGGTTAATCCCAAATGTAGCACTAAATATATTGTCGATTGTCCGGGCCCAGCACTTTATAATGTGGAAGTTTCATTTATTTCCAGCGCGATATATGCTCGGAATTCAGTAAACAATGATTTTCTCTCTGCAGAGAAGGTACATTTTTCTCAGCAAGATACCCATGTGGCAGCGTATTGAAAGCAACGTGTACAAGGACATATTGTGTACAGAACCATCTCACCCAACAGTACAAGACATCAAGTAAAACTGGGCATTTGGGAACTTATTTTTTTACTGTCTTCCTCCTTGCAGAAAACTATCTACTGAGTGATCACCAACATTTTATTAAAAATTCTTTGGCTGGGTTCCCAAGGGCCCGACCAAAAATTCAACCACTAGAAAAATATATCAAATTGCTTTGAAGACTATAATCATTGAGACCAGGGGCACTGAGGACTATTGTAGTAAGTCATCACTACTTGCGGAGAGGAAGCGAGCAATTTCTGTTGTATTTTTCTTAACCCATCGTGGTCCAGATAGGCAAAACACACGTGGGTTATCTATCCATAGATGTTAATAAAAGTGATAGCAATTTCCATTTCTTTGGCATTTCTGACAGCCGAGTTGGCTTGGATTGTGAAGGTGGAGCTGAAGCTCGATGGTAAGGAAATGCAGCATGTACAAAATGGGCATCTGCTCCAGAATCTAATGGTCACGATTAAGTAAATAAGCAGCTTGTCTGCTAATTAAGATACCGCTTTCATAAAGGTGCGATTTCATGAACAGTGAAGCAAAGTCAACTTTTCAGTTTCAGCAAAGTAACGTTGACATATTTTACATTTAATTAACGTCAAATGCTTTTTTTTTCTAAATTAATGAATATAGGTTGAACATGCCGCAGCGTAGGCTGGCTTTATAAGTATAAGGATAATAGAATAGATAAGGCAAGATGGCATTGTTTTTTTCCAGCAAGGGACTATCCAATTTTATTACATTACGATTTACATTATATATTTTGTACTGAGTCTGTATTATACTCCAGAGCTGCATTCATAGTTCTACAAGTTGTCACTGAAAACAGCAAGCTTGTCATCGGATTCCTTTACAAGCTGGTATTTCCTATGTTCATATGACTTTACAGCGGTGTAAGGATGACATTTCTCGGTGCGAGTCAACAAGGCTTGAAGCCTGCAGCATCATGAAAGCATCACTAGAGTATAATATAGGTTTGACTCATATTACAAGATAAGTAATGTATTTAAACAGTGACTCAGCCTTTTATGTAGATTAATTCTAGAGGTAAAGCTGACCATTCATTTTCAATAGATATCAGCCAACAGCAACTCCTTAGAGTCATGACATCCCTATGGTCATGCATAATTCACCAAACATATAGGTGTTCTCCATGGGAGAGGGAAGTAAGATGCTGTCAGATACCTATGGTATCTTCTTACGATGGAAGCATAGCACATGTTGAAATCCAACAGCCCGTTCCAACTTTCCCAATACATCATCCTTTGGATCGAGTCAGGACACCCCTATGTATATAATATCATTGGTGGTCCAACTGATTATGGCAAGTTCAGTTGACTTGGCTTCAATGTGTATGGGCGCCTCTAGTAAACCTGTGCTCAAATGGCGATGAACATTCAATCGAAGGTGTATACTCTACTTGACTCTGGTCTTGTAGTGGCAACTATTTATGTTCTGCTACACAATAGACTTCCCCTCTATATGCAGATTACTCCCTTCAAGACGATTTCAATTAAGGTTTCAGTTATCTGGAAGATTGGAAGAGACATTGAGTACAATGTAGATATAGACCCTTCAAGAATGTCTACCATATGTTGGACAACCTCTATTTGAAGGCTCCTTGGCATGATGGACCATCAATAGAGGGTGATCCTCAATCCTATTGAGCCCCTGTGCATAATCAATAACAAGGTCCCTCACCTACCATATACCATGTATAATATAGTTGACTTCTTATGTGATATAAGGGCTTTTGGGCCTCCCTAAGGTGCACCTGCTATCTCGACACTTCTACAGCTTTGCCTCTGGGCACAATTATTGAGCTTGAAAAACACCATTAGGCCTCCAGCTTCTACAATACAAGACCATGAAAATCGTGAAGCTGATGAATACTAACTGAAGTTATTTTAATGAGGTTGATACCAACTGCACATCAAATCTTAATGATTGGGTGGGTAAAGTAGATGTTTGCTTGTGGTTTAGTGTAGGAACCCCTGATTTCCATCAGTCCATCAGTTCAGTTCAATGAATTCCTTCCACTGCCGGGCGAGAACGCTTTTATAGGCGCACAATTACTGGAATTACAAACGTGCAGCTTCTTGTTGCAAACGATTCCACGTTGAATCTTCTTCCCTAGGGCCGGCCGCTGCTCTGTGATTTAGCTCCTTTTCAAGCACTTGCAGACTTTGCAGCCGTCTGCTATTTGAATACCCAGTTTTGACATATCTGCTAAGTAACAAAAGGTAAAAGACATAAGAGGAGAGAGAGCAGAAGATGTTGGGAAACAAAGCAGCCGAGAGATGACTTAAAAGCTAAACCCTATGTGTGAGAGGATCATTACTGGAAGTTGCAGTGCGGGGAGGGAACGGAGATCTGATTGTTGTGCAAAATATTCTCAGAACTGGGTTTTCAGAGGATTGTTGCGAGAAATGTCTGCTCTGTGTCTGTCTTGTAATGATCTCCAGAGAGAATATTAAAGCCTCTTGAGCAGAAACCACTTGCATTCTGGTGCAAATAACAGAATCTATTTAACCTTTTGGGCACACACTTTGTGCTAAGGGAAAGATTGGAGAAGGGAGACTCGAAGCTTGGGCCATCCCTCTACATAGGCCAAGTAACCCTTTATAGCGGTGATGTCCTCTTTATACAGTGGTGGTAGGGTCTCCTCAAACCATGGAAATATTGAATGAGCCTTTTTCTTCCATAAGTGCTAATTTTTGTGCCCCACAAAGCCTCTAACACATAGGGTATGGCCAGTTCAAATCTGTATGGTATGGAGTGTCATCTTCAGAAGCTTCTGTGATAAGTTTCATCACGGTTTCATTACAGGTGTTGCCCCCATTGTCTATAATGAGATATTTAATCAGAAGTGACTTCCCAGTAAGTCAATGTCCAGACCCACAAACCCATATCTGTCACCAGGATAGGAAAGACCCAATGTCCACAAGCAAAAGCTCGGTAGATGTGACTATGTGGTCCCCATGGCTAAGCAAGTGACACAATACAGTGATTATCAATCAATCATACCTCTACTGTCACTCCATTTTGGGGATCTGAAGGGAACACAGTGGTCTGGTGACTTAGACCCTAAAAAAAACCTTTAGAAATGGCTTAGGTATCAGACAAACCAGAGACCCCCATCTGTAGACATCAATGACTTGCTCCTCATTAGTCCGGAGTAGTAAAGAGTCTTTAAGACCTTCCCCTGGGAATGTTGCATTACCTATGGTATTGAAGGTACATGGTCCTCTGAACAAGGAGGTCAAACAAAATCAGCTTTCAATTAATTTAATTAAGGACTCTATGCTACCCAAACTCTTGTCAGGCTGCAATTCACATCACAAGAACTGGTTGGCCACATACAGACACATATACCATAAAGAACTCCCAAAAGAGTATCACAAAATCATGGTCTTTTTTATTCAAAGCTGGTCATCCTTCACCATATATTAACAGCAGAGAGCCTTCCCAGCATTTACACTGAGCACCGTACACATCATGCCATCACCAGTGATTGGCCTCAGTGGTCAGATTTTGACTAGCCATGATGAGAGAGAATGACTGCTTCATATTATTATTTTTTCTTTAATTTAGCATCCATTTAGAACTTTTTGGATGTCCTCAAGGAGAACTTTAGGCACATTTCAGGATGAAGAGTTTGTCTCCTTCAAGTATTGCTATTCCTGTCCAAACTTCCTGAGAACATTGATATTGTAGAGGCATGAATCCACCTTGAGGTGAAGGGGGTCTTGGAACAAGGCTGAGAAGACCCAATCATTTGTCTAGCACAACACAACCACGGAGAAACGTCTTGGGGACGGCTTACTGTATTTGCTTAGGCACATTGCACGTTATCAAGAAAAGTGCGTTGCTGAAGGTGATACAGCATCTAAGCGAGCTCCTTCTCATCATTCCGTCACCCTTCGGAATTTCACACTGTATAAATGAAATAAATTAAAGGCCTGTACAGAATTAATGATTTTCGGTGTTGCCCGTGGTGTCGATTCAGTGGTCGCTCTAAGGCTCAGGGTAACACATTCTTTAAGTGCAAATGATATCTCCCAGAAAAAAAATCCACATTATCTTGCCATTTAATTAACAGCTTTCTTCAGATAGAAGTAAGAAATTGTGTTACATGGAGGGTCGAAAACAATCCTTCTTCATTCCAGGCACCAGTAATAAGTAACGTGTTTATTTTTACTCCGGCCTTGTTAGGATGATATTCTAACAAGATGTTTCCTGCCATGAACGGTGGCGCAGAGAGATTATTAACAGAGAAATATATTCTGTTTTATGCTATTACTTATTTCTATGACTACAGACACAAAAGAAAGAATAATTGTCTTCAAACTAAACAGCGCAGACTTGGAGTGGTTCTCCTCCCAAAGATGGCTTCTACTTCTACTTCCACCAGAATTCTGCAAAAATCTGAGTTGCATCCAAATTGCAGAGCAGCTGATTAGCGGGGGTGTGGTTCAGGGATGGCCAACCTGAGGCTCTCCAGCTGTTGCAACACTACAACACCCAGCATGCCCAGACTGCCTACAGCTATCAGCCTACAGCAGGGCATGGTGGGAGTTGTAGTTTTGTAACAGCTGGAGAGCCTCAGGTTGGCCATCCCTGAACTACACCCCTGCTGATCAGCTGCTCTGCAATTTGGAGGAAGGTTGGCCATTCCTTGGTGTAGTTTATCAGAAACCCACTGGTCAGATATTGATGGCATATTAGGCCATCAATACCAAACTTCTGGACAACCTATTTATAGGGATTACCCCATGAAAAGTATCACTAGGCAATCATAAGTCATATCAAATGAAGCATTATTGCAATACAAATATTCGTTTTTGTAAAAAAGAGTATTTTTTTTTTTAATGTACATGATATTTTCCTCTCTGGTAGCGCCCCCTGCTGTTTCTCCTTCTGGTTCACCTTCTCCTGCATTCAGTGGTGGACTGACATGATCAGCAGCTTCCTTAATCATTCCCTCTCTTCAGTTCTTCTTATCAATCTTAGGGTTCATGCACATGAATGTATTTTTCTTCCGTTTCTGTTCCTTTTTTTGCAGGTCCGTATGTGGAACCATTCATTTCAACGGGGCTGGAAAAAAATTGGAAATTACTCTGTGTGCATTCTGTGTCTGTATGTCCATTCTGCAAAAAAAATAGAACATGTCCTATTCTTGTCCAGCATTGCTACAATGGATGGATTCGCAAAAAAAAAAAAAAAAAAAAACGGACGTCACAGGGATGCTAACCGTTTTTCTTTTTTTTTTTTCCGGAACCATGTTTTGCAAATTACATGTGGTCGTGTGCATGGTGAAGTGGCCAGACTCCTTTCATTCCTACTTCTACATTCATAGAAGTATATAGCTATATCTCTCTCTAGACAGCGGAGAAGGAAATTGTGGGGACATTACATACCAGATTTATCTCTGAGGCTATATGAAAGGGACTCTTTTCTATGCAAGGGAGGAAAGAGTTAACAAGAGCTAATTGCAATGCATCCTAGAAGATGGGTTAATAGGTTAATAATGTAAGGAAATCATCACTCAGTTATGAAGACCAGTATAAGCTACCACAGGTTACTATATGGTTGGAATCAAACAGTTACTTGGGGGTTGGGGGGCACATTTTGTTTTTCCTACATCATTCGACTCTACGGTGTTTGGCGTATAAATGGCACTTCTCAGAAGGCAAACCCTTGATGCAAGAAAAATTCACCTATCAAGGTTGCAGAACTGTGAACGCAGCTCCGGAGTATCACCGTTGGTAAATTGTTGATACTGGAAGCATAATTTTCATTATTATAAAATCGGCATTGTTTTAAAGGGGTTGGCCGCACTAGAATATGCTATCAATGTCTGATAGGTTTGTATTCGACCTCTGGGGCCCACTCCTATGTAGACAATGGGGCCCCCAATGTGAAGGAGGGCACACTGTGCCTACGCGCCAAGCTTTCCATTCACCATTATGGGAGTTCCAAAGATAGATGAGCAAGCAGATCGACTATTTTTGGATGTCCCATAGCGGTGAACTGAGAACGCACCATGTAAGTGAGGCCACTTCTCAGCTATTTTCTAAACTCCCATAGAGGTGAATGGAGGGTGGCCTCGGAGACGGGGGATTTGCACCTATCTGACATCGGTGGCATATCCTAGCAATGTCCCAGATGGGAATACCCCTTTAAGTTTCCATAGTTATATGTTTGCTCTAAAGGAGGCAATGGGAATTTTAGGATTTTGGGCAGGGAACAGTCCAGTTATGCAGAGTACAAAGCCTATGCTGGAGGTATAATACATCATATTATAATATCTGATATGAATATGCAGAATATATTAGAGCACACCCATATCATCTCTCCTCTCCGAAGCTTCAAATCGCTGAGGCACCCAAAAAAGATATGATATTAATGTGCAAATTAGCGCACCCTGACTGCATCCAGACTGCTGCCGCAAATTTGCATATTAATAAATGTTTTTGTGACAGCATTTAGCAGATCAAGAAGGTCACGTATTAAAACTGTCAACAAGATTTTACGTTTTTTGGCTCGTGTTTCCTTTTTTTTCCCCCCAGTTATCTCATTGCACTGAGCCAGATGGGTCCCATTAACTCTTCACATGCCAAAAAGCACGAAGCACAATCTGCTGGAGCTAGGCACTTGTACCAATGTACTCGGGGGAGAGGAATTTATAGCTGTATTTAATAAGAAATAAAAACGTGGTTGCAGTATTTTAGGCTGTGTTCACTAGAGATGAGCGAATCGAATCCAACTAAGTGGAATTCGATCCGAATTTCAGGATAAATTTGAATTTCCTTGTGCTTCGTGGTAGTGAATCGATTTAACCTCAAATAGTGTAAAAAAACAAAAGGAAATCATACTTATCTCCTCCGTTTGCTCACTATGGGCTGGCCGCTGCAATCTTGATTAAAGATCACGGCCGAAATCCTGTGCGTGGTGAGGTATGACGTCACCACTCTGGCCGGCACGACGACGTCTTCACGGGCAGCGCAAGATTTCTAGGAAAATCTTCACGCAAGATGGCGGCGGCCGGACCGTCACAAGCAAATGGAGGTGCTAAGTATAATTTACATTTTTTTTTTGTTAATTTTAAACTATATTATTACTCTCAGATGCTGCGGTCATGTATAAATGTGACATCTGAGGGGTGCAATCAATGACGGGGTCCGGCTTGATCGCGGCTTCCTGTCATTACACCCGCTACTTACAAAAAAAAAAAAAAGCAGTTTTTTTTGTAAAATTCGGCAAAGCAGCCAAATTAAATTTTCAAAAAGTTTGCTTATCTCTAGTGTTCACATCATGCTGGGTCATATCACTACCAGTCACAATAAGTCTACACTAACCAAATGTACAGTAGGTCAAATAACACTCTTTTGGGATACTGCACGTAGAACTCTATAGACATCTGCGAAGTGGACCTTGGAGGAATATCCCAGCATATATACAGGGGTAGACTTTGCCACCACACAATCCAAGCAAATGCTTGGCACCCAGAAGATCAAGGAGCCCCCTGCTGACTGCAAGCGGCAAGCGGTTGGGTGAAAACCGGTTGAGCTGCATAGGGGCACAGGTTTAGAGATCAATTTTTGCTATTGAATTCCTGGAAGACAGGCCTTACATTGCATAAAGTGCACCAGATATAACCCCGCCTATAGGTACCTTCATATTTTAGCCAAGTTATGTTCTGTAGCAAGACATCATTGAAACAACTGGATTAGTAATTCTCCCAATGTTAAAGATTTTCTGGAACCTTGTGTCAGAAACCCCAAACAGCTGTTTAACGATGGGGTGTGACTTCCTTGGATAAAATCCCTAGTCATGTTTTAAGGCACTTTATCAGGGTCAGACAGGGCGGCTACCTAAAGTTGGCTTTAGCGAGACCTTCTGGAGGAGAGCTAATTTGCATAGTTTTTTTTCTAGAGACACATTTATAACCAGATGTAAAGGTTTTTTCTTACAGTTCCTATTGCTGCTGCTCTAATTTTAAGCCCCGCCCCAGAGGAACATTTATCTATTTATTTTTAATAATTCAGTGATGGATAAAAATATGGAGACTAATTTTGGCTGCTTAAAAAAAATGTGCACACGGCATAATGCATTACTAGTATGTGGCAGGAACAGAGTGGCCTGGGCCCCAAGACATTAATTGTCAGGAGCTTTACTGTATCTCACTCAGGGTCTGTGTCTCGTTTTGGCCATTGGTGGTAATAATGAGTCCATACCACTTTGCAAGTTTAGTCTCTAGACTGTAGTATGTAATGTAGTTTGTAACAAAAAATTATTTTAGTGGTGACAAGACAATTGTTTTTTGTTTTTTTTATTGTTTTTTTATTTTTTTGGTTAGTGAAACTATTATGCCAGGGATTTAACTCACAAACAACTGGTATTACAAGACACTGTTCTAGAGATGTTTGGTCAGACAAAGGTTTTTCTTTTCATTTCATTTACTGGTTGGAAATGCTAGCACTTCTACAATTGTGTTTGCAGATATGAAGTTCATATGGATTTGTGGGTAGGGGGGGAGAACAGACAACGAAAATAAAAAGACAGTCAACAAAAACCTCTGGAGGATTGAGGCTTAGTGCAATCAGTGGAAAGGGATTCCAGACAGTCTGAATTATGTATTCAGACACATTGCCTCCAAGGAATATTTCTTAGTCTTAATGTCGTTTTTAGGATTTTGTTTTAGACTACAGTTTTCAGAAAACTGAAATTTGATGCAAAACAAATTGGCTACAGGCAAACAATCATAATATAATAATTCATTAAAAAAACCTCAGAAATTCACTGAAGAATTTAAAGATGCCCCTTGTGGGAGGTCATATATTGTCTGCTAGACCCTCCCCTGAGGATCCTAACAGCTCCAAAATGTATATAAGTATGTCCCATCAGCAGAAACAGGAGTCCAGGGATAGAGATAGTTGGCATCAGTAAGAGAAATGATTATTCAGGTATGCAAATGCAATATGTGCCATATCATCACTCCTCATTCTGTTCTCAGTATAGACTTGTACACTAGCTAACAAAAATGTAAGCCGGACTTATGTTTTCAAAGTGTGAGTGGCAGTCCTGCCATTGAATGGGCAAGAGCTTCCCAATCTCTGGATACATACAGGAGGCCTGCCAGAAGGTGGAATGCAAAGTACATAAATAGCATCTCATACATAACTGCTACATTAAAGATATATTCTCCGTCTCATTTAATTACTTGTCATATCAGTCTTGGGGAGAGGACCTGGCAGAAAGCCATGCTGTTTTATTCAAGAATTCTTCATTCACGCCAAGTCCTTCAAGCCTATTAGAATTTTAAACTGCTTCATACAGTAATGCATTTACCTGTGTGTCAGGAAGGGAAGATATAGGGACGATAGAACTGTTACTCTAGTTTACACAACACACACTTCTATGCCGACTCAAAATTTACTGACAGTCGGTAAAAAGGAATCCAATTTGCAACGGACGTGGGAGAAAAGGGCTGATCAGTAAAAAATGACAACGTTTGATAGTGTAAGGATTTGGAAGAAATTTTCATGCCAATAGTTTTGTCTCTGAATAGGTTTAGGACCTTCCATATATATATAAAAATGTAAAAATTGGAATGTTTTTGGTTATAAATATTTTTTTAATTCAATTTGTTTTGAGGATTTTTTTGTAAATGTTGATGGTTTTACCAATTAATGGATAGAATGTGGTTGAGATGGTATCACAACTGAGGACGCTAGGGTGAGTAAGATGACCAGAGGATTGTGGTCAAATGGTTGCTTTCACACAATGTCATGTGATTGAAACGCAACTAAAATATGTATCTGAATGTCCTCGGCATGGTCATGGTAAGAGCTCAGATCAGTTAACCACGGGTCACCCAATGATGGACAAATATTTTTGGGCTTAAATTTAACTGGGTATTCCAGATGTATAAAGTTATCCCCATCCTACTGCTGGGACCCCCACCGATCCAGAGAATGGTTTTTGGACTAATGGTTGTCAAAGAGATAATTTGAATCTTGACAGACCTCAACTTGACTATCTCCAGTACTTCCATAGAAATGAACAGAGTGGCCTCTTGCATGCCCAACCGGCCGTTCCAGCAATTTCAGGGGGATCTCCACAAGACGTTTCTCTGGACTCAATTTAGTCCAAAACCCCATAAGTCCCACCATTATCCCCACAAAAAGTCAATGCTGGGCCAGCATGATTAGACAATGAAGTAGGAGACAGCTAGGTTCCTTCATTTTTTTCTGAAGGACTCTTCTAACAAATAGAGAAGTCAAAAGCAAGCATCCCATTTATTGACAGGTTTAATGGTGGGCTTCATTCTTGGTCACTCTAGTGATCGTAAACTGGCTTTTTCTGGAACCTAGGGGGGCATTTATTAAAGCTTTTATGTCATCATTGTGGCACAAAAAAAGTCGCACATTAAGGTGCACACCATATTTGCTCTATAATTTGCAACTTTTTTCAGCGTCTTAAGAAAAGTGGCAAGAAAATGGGGCTGGGCTTAGAGAAGGAACTTCTCACTACCTGCCAGATTTACTATAACTTTGCCAGAAACTGCCGTAAGTTATAGCCAATGTCAGACTGAATTCCCTGGGGTCCACCAGAAGACATTATTCTCAAGGCCCAACCCCTACATTTGAAACACAGAAATAGATCCTAGGGCCAAGTGATGGGTTCCAAATGCATTCAAATGGGGTATCTGGATCTTTAGGTATTGGAGCCTAGGCCCATCTTAGGATCCTCTGGTACTCTGGTGGGCCAGCCTGACACTGGTTATAGCTCAAGTCTACGCCAACTCCTGGCAGTTTCCGGCACACGGAGGCTAATTTATTAAGAGGCATCTTACTCAAGCGCAGGAGGACTGAGACTGGCGTAGGGGAGCTCCAGTCCTGATAAATGTCCCCCATAGTCTCATGATATAACGTAAAGGATGTCAATGTTAAGGGAATGGTAAGGCATTTCCTCTATGTCTAAGAAGCATAAAGACCTACAGTATGACTAAGAAAAACGAAGCAAGAGCAAAAATGATTGTCCACATGACACAGAGATCCTCGGAGCTTTACTTCTGTTGAACGTCAGTGATACACAGTCCCTGGGAGATGAAGAATTGAATCTCAGATTAGTGTGGACTGCAGCCTTAACAGTGTCGTAACTTCAGCCAGGGACTTCCTGACACTATTTTCTATATATGTGGATTTGAATTATTCTTAGCAATTTTGCTGGACGTTCACCAAGATGAAAAACCTACGGGCTAAGATCAAATCTGTGTGTGTTCATTCGAAAAGCAAACGCCAAAAACGGATCCATCTCGCCCCGGCTTCAGTCTGCATTGTGCGGAGCTGGGCTTCATTCTATTGACTCACGTCTTGTATGAAAGATGAAGCTTAATAAAGGAAACTCCAGTCACCAAATGATGGAGAGCTCCTCACCTTCACAATGCCGAGGCTCTGTATTAACTGTCTGCACTGTTACCGTACGGTTTCTACATTGTAGCAGCTTGTTGCTTATTGAATTTGGAGACTTTGAAATTTTTTGGTGTAGCCCTAAGGCCCTAGGCACACAGTGACTTGCAGCTTCTTGAGGGACACTTCCGTATGATATTTCCCTACCAAAAGGCATCATTATACCCTTATGTGAAGGCTGGAGTTTTTCTTTAAAGAGGACTTGCCACCAGGGCTGCACCTAGCCTTTCTGCTGCCTGAGCCGAAAACTGAAATGGTGCCCCCCCCCGCCCCAATGCCAATCTCTTAACCTAACTCCTTTCCTTCAGCCCATGGCCCTTCTGCTGCCCTCCTCTTGCCCCTACCTGGTGCTGCCTGAAGCGATCACCTCACCTGGCCTCATTGGTGGTGCACCCCTGCTTGCCACCACTGCTGAACTCCTGACATTGGCAATATGAAAGAGAATACTGGCCCTCTCTGTCCAGACTGTTTTATCCAATACCTGTATTCCCCTTAGAGCATTGTTTCTTTCAATTCTTTGTGTTCTTCCTCTGTTATTCCTCATAGAAATGTATAAATAAATTGACAAGTGGGTGTCGCCATCCCTTGTAAAAATGAGTGTGGGCCTATGATGTCTGACACTGTTAGCACTGATTGGACAATCTGTTTGCAGAGACACACCCCTAGCAATACCCCATTTTTAAGTTCTTCCTAAATTCTTAGGAGGAATAGCAGAGGGACAGGACAGTAGGGAAAGTTTTTGGATGTTTTAAATCTTTTTCTTTCCATGAAATGATCTGCCTCTTGTGGACTAATTCACAACCCTTGCATGTATGCCAGGTGTCCAGCACTGTAGTCCATATGAAGAACACTAGAAATGCCCACGATGAAGGGACTCTTAGGCCTTAAGCCTTATTCACACGTCAGTGTTTGATCAGTGATTTTCATCAGTGATTGTGAGCCAAAACCAGAAGTGCAGTGTCCACAAAGATAAAGTATAAGGGAAAGATCTGCACCTGTTCTGTGTTTCTCACCTGGTTTTGGCGTAAAATTGCTGACGTGTGAATAAGGCCTTAAAGAGGCGTGGTTTTTTACAGTTTAACCCTTTGTACACAGGCCCTATTTTCTCTTATTGCTCTTTTTTTCCATTCATTAAAAATGCAGATTACAATATAAATGGCAACGAGCCTGGCAATTATTTTCCATATTATTCATTTCCATTTTTTTTCTGCGAACAGAATGATAGATGCCTCAATTGGCAGATTTCTCCATGTTTTGTTTTTTTTCGTGAGCCTTTGATGATAATTGCACAGACTGACTTGTACATTAATCAGTGACTGGTGATTATTTTTATTAGGTGCGAATGCCATCCGCGTGAATATATGGCCTCAGTTTAGAGGCGCGGAGAACTCCAGGCATTTGTAGAAACTCCATCTATGGCTTCCTTATTACAACATTCAAATAAAATCTGCATCACATTTATCTGATTTAAAGATGGAATCCGTCTCCGGTACAGCAAAGCTAAACATTTCCACAAAGCGCCATAAAAGTTTAATATTAATGAAATGAGAGGGAATTAATTAGAGCAATGATTCTTCGGAGATCGTACGGGTGACGTCATGGAAGTCTAGGAATCTTTTCAACCAAGCGCCAATCTGGAGTTTTAGGAACAGTGGAAGGAACAGAGTTCTAAGTGACACATTGTAGATGGGGGCCTCAGAGTTTACATCGGTGCCCAAGACCTTCAAGTCATAGCTTAGCCAAGGCTGTGTGAGGTCACCCGCCCGCCCTACCCCCCCCTCCCCTGCGCATGCAGGCTAATGCACACTACCGTATGTATTTTGCAGTCCTCAAAAAAAATGATTTGCAAAAAAATACAGATGACATCATGAAATTGCCCTGTACGGGCTATGGCCAATCCGCCCCTTCTTCTGAGGCAGCACCAAAAAGCACACAATTTCTTTTTCCTTGCAGAAATAAAAGTTTTACCAAAATCATTTTCATGGAAAAGGAGGATTGGGCCTGCTGGATCTCACCATGCCTGATTCGTGGATTCCACTGTCCACACTGGGCATGCACGTTTAGGAGAAAGTCAAGAGAAATAGCTGCTGACAGCCATCTCCTGTGCAGAGGCACCACAAGAGAATCATAAATAATGCTCCAAGATAAGGAGATAGGGACTTTGCTTTTACTTGCTTATTATCGTTTTCTATCATCCACATGACACCAGCTGAGAGCTCAATGCCAGGATATCGTGTTAAGCAGTAAAGCATAATAAGGCATGCTACATCGGCGGGTTACATATCTCCTGCTTAACTTGATCACATGACCTTTCCGGAGCAAGGGACAGCGAGTGCTTAATGTACCTTGAAAATTCTGATTCTCGCTTCCTTAACTGTGACGCATAGTGCAGGAATCTGGTCCTGTTATGTTTGAAGACAAGGTTTTCACCTGGAGCTATTGATTCTTCTCATATAACTACTTAACCTAAATGAGACCTTTACTAGAGCTGTTCCGGGTCCAGCGCTGAAGCGCAGAGTAGGGTCCCCCACTTCTGCCGCTTTTAATGAAATTCAGTAGGCTTCACTCATATTCTTTATTAACCGGTTTCTTGCCACAGGAAATAGAGCAGCGTTTAGAGCAGATATGGGTTAGGCTAGTTTTACACTAGTGTTAATGTGAGGTCTTTCTGGATCCAGTATTGCTAGAAACAACGTGATTGCTGTCCAGCCGCATTAACCATAATGGGGAGCAGCGGAGGTCCTGCCACAATCCAGCAGACTAAAACTGCTGCAAGGGGGCAGAGGAAGGGGGCCGGAAAGCTACTGATCATGTTGGTCCACCCCTGAATGCAGCAGAAGCTGGACCAGGAAGGGGTGCTAGCAGGAGGGGGGAGGGTGCTAACAAAAAGGAAAATTTATTGTGCCAGATTAATAGCATGTATATCGCAATGATACCGTATTTTTTGCTCTATAAGACGCACCGGCCCATAAGACGCACTTAGGTTTTAGAGGAGGACAATAAGAAAAAAACATTTTTCATTCCCTCAGCTCACAGCCCCAATCAGACCCCCAATGTTAATAAGACCTCAGATCAGACCCACAATCAGACCTCAACTCAGACCCCAATGTTAATAAGATCTCAGATCAGACCCCGAATGTTAATTTAGACGCCCAATCAGACCTCAGATCAGACCCCCAATGTTAAAAAGACCTCCGATGAGACCCCCAATGTGATTGACCCACAATCAGACCTCAGATAAGAGCTCTGCATTCACCGCTTCCTGGTCCTCCAGTACTAATCAGCGCTTCCATAATGGAAGCGCTCATTAGTATTCTCCCCATAAGACACACTGGCATTTTCCCTACTTTGGGTGGAAAAAAATGCGTCTTATGGGCTGAAAAATACGGGTACTTCATTAGAAATTCTGTATTCATTACATAGTTGCACATTTTGTGGGACAACCTTTTTAACATAGGTTTGCATGAGCATATAGTCCATTTAGAAATACATATATATTCTTGGTCCACTACTGATGCAGTAGAGCTGAGTAGCTCAGTATCTGTGGTTTTTCATCGGACTCCAGGTAACATTTCAGTAACTCAAGGAATTACCTCCGTGTTCTAACAGATCATAACAAGTCCAGCCCTGCTATCAATATTTTTTTTCCAATATTATGTTTTTCATATGACCAGAAAATATTCGGTAGAATGCCGATAATAAATCTATTGTAATGAAACGCATGGCCGTCCAACTGCTTATTATCGTCCCACAAGGTCCACATTAAACACTATAAGATGAATCTTTAAAAAAAAGAGCATTAATCAATGGCTGATAACATCTCAAGGGAGGAAATATGATTTCATGTTGTGTAACTGTGGGGGTGATTCATCAAACAAGTGTTATTATGGACACTTTAATGAATCAGTGGCATAACACAGCAGCAAGCGATATTATCACGTATGAGATAACATCAGCCCGGTATGATTAATACAGTCCTGTATACCCCACTCGCCATCCTCTCCTCTTCTATCTCTCTTATGCAGTGCGTAGTTCAACAGAGGTCATTCTGTAATTTTACTTTGTAAATTCATTCATTGTACCACCAAAAAGTAAAATAAATACATAAATAAATAAATAAACAAATAACAACAAGTAAAAAAGAAAGCGCAAAAATTTGAGAAATCCAGTTTGATAGAAGAAAGAGCCTACAACTATCTAAAGTGTCCTTTTAGAATATCGAGTTGTTATAATTAGTGTTGAGCGAATCGAACTCCACGAAGTGGAATTTGATCCGAATTTCAGGGAAAATTCGATTCTCTGTGAAGCCGAATTTCCTCGTGCTTCGTGGTAGCGAACCGATTTGCCCTGAATGGCGTAAAAAAAATTCAAAAATCATACTTACCTCATCCGTTTGAGTGCGAAGAGCCGGCCGCAGCCATCTTGATTGAAGATCAGGCACAAAATCCCATGCGTGGTGAGATTTCATGCTAGATTTTCAATCAAGATGGCGGAGGCCAGCTGTTCACGATTAAATGGATGAGGCAAGTATGATTTTAGTATTTTTTTATTTATTTTTACACTGTGTTATTGCTGTCAGATGCCGTGATCAGTGGTGAACGCGACATCTAAGGGGTACAATGACAAGGAGAGCGTAATCGCCGTTCCCTGACATTGCACCACTACTTACATATAGAAATGTGCTTTATGACAAACTAATTTGTCACAAAGCAAATTTTTTTGCAAATTTTGGCAAAGTAGCCAAATCAAATTTTTCAATACTTCGCTCATCTCTAGTTATGAGGTCAACCTAGATCAAGGGCGTACCGTAGAGTTCAACCATATGTCTGCTGATGGGCCCATGGAGAGAGTAGACCCATCGTCTAGTTTAGTGTCCTTCTTCCCTAGCTGCCACCATTGCTCTTTTCTGGCCAGGACTAATGGGAGCTTAGCCTTCCATACCTTCCATACAAAATATTTCCATCCACATTTTATTACTTGACCTGGTTAGTCAACTACTTGATCTCAATTGTTGCTTGTTATCAGCTTAACATTGTCAACACCATGATTTCTACTAAATTATCCAAGGTATCAATTGTGGATGATCAACCAGATTTAAGTCCTGGGGCCTACAGAGTGCCCAGTTCCAGGGAGTAACTACCATAGCGGCAAACCATGCAACTGCTATGGGGCCCAGGACAAGAGCTGGTCCAGTCTTAGTTGAGATTATCTCCTCTTCCAGTGGAGGTGAAAACTTGGTCAGGACTCTACCCTCTTAAGGAACAACACTTAACAAATGAGGCAGTGGAAAAATGTCCCAAGGGTCATTGAAAAGGGTTTAGGCAGAAACCCTTCTGTCCTGTGTGGGGGGCCTGGTTGGATTCTTGATATGGGACCCTTACTTCTCTATGTACAACACTGCCCAGACTTTAACCAAAGTCACATAAGTAGGGGATATTAAACTGGGAAAAGTGAATTTTGATGTAATTTCTTTTTTTAAGGGATCTCAGAACCATGTTCTATACACCTTCAAAGGTTAAGAATAGTAGAATTATAAGACAATGTACCAAATTTGCCAAACCAAACGCAACCGGATATCCAAGAGGGTTTCTTACGGTATTGAGGTCACAGGATTGGAATCTAGTCAATAACGTACACTTGTTCAGCAGCAAAAGGGCATCAGAAAGGCAGTTTAGCAATATGAGGAAGAATATATTCAGCTCTGGTCCAAGAACTCTGGGCCCACCTCCATAACTTTGATCAACTGAACCTTCTTTCATGTCAGCTAGTAAACCTTTGCATATAGTGAGATAGCTCAATGTGGTATGAGCCCATCATTTAAGCCATTATACCTAAATGGGTCTTATTGGACTTTTTGGTTCTTCAATACCATTGGAATTGCTTCCTCTGCACCTTCCATGGAAGCACCGACGTTCCTCACACATTAGACTGTATGTGGCTCAGAATAAATTTGTTTATAGGAGGAAAAGTTTGACTTCTGACCAAACAGTACATATAAGTGTAACTCTGGTGGACGGACGAGTCGTTATGCATGGTATGCCTATAGAATTTGTGCTGGGAGCATGACAATAACGTTGTGCCTCACACATTATCATAGAAATAGGTTGCCCTGCAGCTGCTCCGCTCCAGATATATTAACTGCTCTGGGATTCCTGGAAATCTTTCGCTACGAGCAAAAAAAAAAAAAAAAAAGAAAAAACTCAGAGGCTGACCATACCGGCCTCCATTAATAACACTATCACTTAGAAAGGATCTGATTGCTGGAAGCCAACAAAGCCTCATCAGCTCAGTGAACACAGGCCGTACAGGAGACTGGGATAATGATTATACGACTTTTATTAATTCTTAATTGCTGAAATATGAAGAACCGACTCTAACAGCCAGAACTTTATTCAGTAGGTGACCTCGAGAATCAGGACTTACACCAATATGTACCTTCTTATTTAGAGGGCAATAATATAGTAGTTATATTCTTGTACATAGGAGGCAGTATTATAGTAGTTATATTATTGTGCATAGGAGCAGTATTATAGTAGTTATATTCTTGTACATGGGGGTAGTATTATAGTAGTTATATTCTTGTACAAAGGAGCAGTATTATAGTAGTTATATTCTTGTACATAGGAGGCAGTATTATAGTAGTTATATTATTGTGCATAGGAGCAGTATTATAGTAGTTATATTCTTGTACATAGGAGCAGTATTATAGTAGTTATATTCTTGTACATAGGAGCAGTATTATAGTAGTTATATTCTTGTACATAGGAGCAGTATTATAGTAGTTATATTATTGTGCATAGGAGCAGTATTATAATAGTTATATTCTTGTACAAAGGAGCAGTATTATTGTAGTTATATTATTGTGCATAGGAGCAGTATTATAATAGTTATATTCTTGTACATAGGAGCAGTATTATAGTAGTTATATTCTTGTACATAGGAGGCAGTATTATAGGAGTTATATTCTTGTACATAGGAGCAGTATTATAGTAGTTATATTCTTGTGCATAGGAGCAGTATTATAGTAGTTATATTCTTGTGCATAGGAGCAGTATTATAGTAGTTATATTCTTGTGCATAGGAGCAGTATTATAGTAGTTATATTCTTGTACATAGGGAGCAGTATTATAGTAGTTATATTATTGTACATAGGAGCAGTATTATAGTAGTTATATTCTTGGACATAAGAGGCAGTATTATAGTAGTTATATTCTTGTATATAGGAGGCAGTATTATAGTAGTTATATTCTTGTACATAGGAGCAGTATTATAGTAGTTATATTCTTGTACATAGGAGCAGTATTATAGTAGTTATATTCTTGTACATAGGAGGAAGTATTATAATAGTTATACACTTGTACACAGGGCAGTATTATAGTAGTTATATTCTTGTACATATGATTTACCAAGGGAACCACAAAATCCACTTGCAAACCTGCTGGTAGGATGATGACTTTCAGAATATTGTAAATCTACTTTTAGCCTTAACTTTTAGCTAAAGGACTGTACATTTCATGAAGGGTCGAGTCTTAAGACAGTGATTTCACGTTCCCGTGCATCCTTGCTTTCTATGCATGGTGTGGTCGTCGCTGTCCCAGGGGCCGGTGTAAACGAATTAGCACATGGAGTCTCCGGGGAGGGGGGCGGCACTGATGACTAAGGGAAGGGGTGATAAATGTTAACTGAACACTTTTCCAGACTGCTGATTTGCCATTTACAAAATGACTGCACACCTGCACAAAAGATGCAGACTGAGGGGGATTTCTCCATTATTCTTGCTCACAGACTTTTTTTTTCCTATCCATTGTACTTGCCAAAAAATTCCATAGGGGAAAAACAGTTAGAGGGTCATTTATGACCTGATATTTTGTGGTCTATATCTGGCGCAGATTCTCTTGCAAGCCATGGTGCAGCAGAAACCGCTCATGCCAGGTCTAAAAAAGTGGACGGGGACAGACCGGTAGGCCCGTCTCATTCATGATTTTCTACTCCAGGTTTAGGCGTAGAAAATGGTCTAAACGTAAGACTGCTCGGAAGCTGACAGCAAGTAGAGGTTTTAATGTGAAAGGAAATTTTTAAAACAATAAGTAAAATGCTGAAACATCCAGTATAGTAGAAATTTGCACATTTTGTTTTTGTAAGACCTTATTCACACGTCCGTGTCCATGATGAAATCCGTGATAAAATGGTTAGTGTTTCATCCTTGACGATTTCCATGAAGAATCCGTGTTTGGTCCGTGTGTCTATTTTTGCTCTCCGTGTGTAATCTGTGTTCCATGTGGTCATCCATGTTAAGTCCGTGCTTTCACGTACACATAGAATATAATGGGTGTGGTGGATACGTAAACATGGACAAAATAGAGCATGCTTCCGTGCAGTGCGTACATGGAGAAGTAAGGGCCCCAGAGCAAGGACCAAACCAGGCCCCCCACACAGGACAGAAGGGTTTCTGCCTAAACCCCTTTCAATGATCCTTGGGCCATTCTTCCACTGCCTCATTCGCTAAAAGTTGTTCCTTTAGAGGGTAGAGTCCTGACCAAGTTTTCACCCCAGTAGAAAAGGGAATGATCCCAACTAGCAGTCGCATGGTCTGCCGCTATGGTAGTTATGCCCCTGCTTCCATGCCAAAACCATGGACCGTGCTAAAACACGGATGTATGAATACACAGATTATAATGAAGGGGTATGTGTGCTGTCCGTGAATCACTGACATGTGAATAAGATCTTATACAGGTCATTATTTTCAAGATCACTGCTTGGTGTCAGAGAACAGGAGCATCCATTGTTTACTGTCCAACCCCCAACTGAAAACTCATCCTTCCTTAGGGCTTATGCACACAAACGTATTTTCTTTCTGTGTCTGTTCCATTTTTTTTTGTGGATCTTATGTGGAACCATTCATTTCAATGGGTCCGCAAAAAAAACGGAAGTTACTCTGTGTTCATTCCGTTTCCGTATGTCCGTTCCGCAAAAAAGTATAACATGTCCTATTATTGTCCGCATATGAAAATATATGCATGTATGTTTGTATTTATTTATTTTTATTTGTTTGTTTTGATTTTTTCTTTCTTTTTGCCTTTCTGTTATTACAATGTATTCTTATGGGGAACCACCAGGCTCTGATAGAAGGATGGGCGGCGACGCTGATGTTTCTTTCTGGAAACGCTATGGCTGCCTCTTTACAGCGGTTATCACATAGTAAAATGAAGGGGACACTTGTAGTTTAGTTATTATTAAACATCACTTTGAGAAGACAAAGCGAGCAGAGGAGCGGAGAAGAAAGGCGATGTTTAATTAGGAAGCTAATCTCATGACATCATTCCTCCTGGCCCTTGTTCCATTAATGGAGCTGAAAGCAGGCCACAAACTGTAGGGAGTTACGCTTACGCCTCTCCTGGGCCTCGGCTATATTTGGCTGGAGACGCTGGTATGGAAAGTGCAGCCTCATTCTCCATAGTCAGGTACCTTAATCACCCGTCTCCTCGACACACGCCGGCTGGCTTAATGGCACTGCTAACCCCTTCATGCCCAAGAACTGCAGGAAGTAGATCAGAAAGACTTAACAGTTGCTGTTATTCTAAGCTAGATGTAGCAGAGCTGTATTTGTCAGTTAGTCTTTTTAGCCACGCACACTATGATTACGCACTTGGTTAATGTATAGGATTACCCGCTGTCCTATTATTATTAGGGCTCATGCACACGACCGTATGTATTTGGCGGTCCACAAAATACAGAGGATGTCTGTGTGACATCCAAATTGCATTCGTTTTTTTGCGTATCCATTGAAACAATGCCTATTCGTGTCCGCGAAACAGACAAGGATAGGACATGTTCTATCTTTTTTGCTGAATGGCCATGTTGCCATACTGAAACGTAACGCACACGGAGTCATTTCCGTTTTTTTTTACAGAACCAGTGAAGTGAATGGTTTTGCGTACGGGCCGCAAAAAGAAATAAACGGACACAGAAAAAGTCTGTTTGTGTGCATGAGCCATAAGGTCCATTTCAGGCCCCTTTCACACAAGCGTCACAGATTTGGTCTTGATGCGTTCAGTGAAGCTCGCACCCTTTTGCAAGCAAGTTCAGTCAGTTTTGTCTGCGATTGCGTTCAGTTGTTCAGCTTTTTCAGCGCAGGTGCAATGCATTTTGATGCGTTTTTTACCCGTGTGATAAAAAAAAACAGAAGGTTTACAAACAACATCTCTTAGCAACAATCAGTGAAAAACGCATTGCATCCGGACTTGCTTCAGGATACAATGCGTTTTTCACTGAAGCCCCATTCACTTCTATGGGGCCAGGGCTGCGTGAAAAGACAGAGGAGCATTGCTAAGACTCAAAGTGGGACAATTTAGAGCTAGTTTTCTAATAGAAACGTAAGTTTTTAGTAATTAAAGTATATAGCAAAAATAGTCAGTATCACTTAGCCTATACATTACAAAAATAAAAAAAGAATGACAGTTACACTTTAAAGGGAATATCCCAGCCCTGTACCTCACATGGATCCAAAGATCTCCTCAATCATTGCTCTGCTAGATTTATATCAAGCTGACAGCTCAGGGGAGTGTCTTTTCTGCTGCAGTTATGAAGTGTGTCTCAGATCTCCCTATCACAGCTCACGGGGCGTGTCCATGATTTCCCTATCACAGCTCAGGAGGCAGTTGAAGGATGAAACTGGGCAAGTGCGGCCTTCTCAGTGAGCAGGACAAAGAAATAAGAAAAAGAACAAGCAGCAGGTGGTACTATACAGATACGTTTTATTGAATACCTCAGTAACCATACAAAATTTTCATTACATACAATTACAAAAGTATTCAGACCTTGGAGCTGGTTTGAAAACTGTAGAATATTTTTCATGGGACAACCCCTGTTAGAGCAGGTCATGAGGTGATCAGCTGATCACCCCAATGCTTGATTCTGATGGAACCATCCCTATAAATATTCAACATTTTTATTGGAATGTCTGGACAACTTTTCCAGGACGGAGATCACATTGTTTTTTTAAGGAAAATTGCTGATAAAATATGAAATCACAGTTTGATTGGTGTGTACAGTATAATGGGTCACTGTTACAGTATGGTTTCCACATGACGTATTACATATTTTCCACATTCCCATCACCATTGTCCTGCACTTGACTTCAAAGGATTAAGATCCAAATATTATTGTAAGATAATTTCTAGCATCTCCGCTCAGGGCCGTATTAGCAACTAGGCACCGGGGGCACTGTGCCTAGGGCGGTGGGTTGCCGGGGGCAGCACCCCGCCGGGAGAAGCTTTAAGGATTGTGGAAAAAAAAAAATTCAAAAACCATCATGGAATTTTTTTATTTTATTTCCCCGCGGGGGGGGGGGGGCTGTGGATGGGGGCGATGTGCTGTCGGGT
Organism: Rhinella marina; assembly: GCA_900303285.1. Classification (NCBI taxonomy): domain Eukaryota; kingdom Metazoa; phylum Chordata; class Amphibia; order Anura; family Bufonidae; genus Rhinella; species Rhinella marina. Next base: position 520,376 of record ONZH01003496.1, on the reverse strand, counting down.
GCGGGCAGCCCACCCAGCCACTCAGGTCATAGTGTGCACCGGAAGGGAAGACAGTGGAGCGCGGGAGCTGAGGGCAGCGGCAGCGCAGAACAGGTAAGTATGTTTTTTTTAAGTGGCTGGGTGGGCAGGTCTAAGGGGGGCACAAGGCACAAGACGCTGATCTGAGGTCTGATGGGGGCACATTCTGCTGATCTGAGGTCTGATGGGGGTACAAGATGCTGATCTGAGGTCTGATGGGGTCACAAGACGCTGATCTGAGGTCTGATGGGGGCACAAGATGCTGATCTGAGGTCTGATGGGGACACAAGACGCTGATCTGAGGTCTGATGGGGGCACAAGACGCTGATCTGAGGTCTGATGGGGGCACAAGACGCTGATCTGAGGTCTGATGGGGTTACAAGATGCTGATCTGAGGTCTGATGGGGGCACAAGACGCTGATCTGAGGTCTGATGGGGGCACAAGACGCTGATCTGAGGTCTGATGGGGGCACAAGACGCTGATCTGAGGTCTGATGGGGGCACAAGACGCTGATCTGAGGTCTGATGGGGCACAAGACGCTGATCTGAGGTCTGATGGGGGCACAAGACGCTGATCTGAGGTCTGATGGGGGCACAAGACGCTGATCTGAGGTCTGATGGGGGCACAAGATGCTGATCTGAGATCTGATGGGGGCACAATGTGTTGATCTGAGGTCTGATGGGGGCACAAGACACTGATCTGAGGTCTGATGGGGGCACAAGACGCTGATCTGAGGTCTGATGGGGGCAAGGGAAGGGGGCGCCATTTCATTTTTCGCCTCAGGCAGCAGAAAAGCTAGAACCGGCCCTGGGCACGGGGTGCGCACAGTTATTTCAATAAACCCTTACCCTGCCGTGGCCCCCCGTCCCCATGCCCCATGCAGCTCTCCGGAGCTTCCTCCTGGGCTGGCTGTGTGATACCGCGAGACCCAGAGTTGGGTCACAAGTCTCGCGGGATTACATTGCTTCAGGAGAAGAAGGCGCACGCTGAAGTCCGGAGCGAACAGGTAAGTATTTTTTTGTGTGTGTTTGTGGCTGTGCACATCTGGGGGGGGCACCTGTCAGGCTGGCAAATGGGACAGGTCTTATGGGGGAAAAGCGGGCTTATCTGAGGTATGATGGGGGCTGGTGCACAAAAGGCTGATGTGATCTCTGATGGGGCACAATGTTCTGAGGTCTGATGGGGCACAACAGGCTGATGGGGCACAATGGGCTGATCTGAGGTCTGATGGGGGCACAAAAGGCTGATCTGAGGTCTGATGGGGGCACAAAAGGCTGATCTGAGGTCTGATGGGGGCTGGGGCACAAAAGGCTGATGGGGGCACAATGGGCTGATCTGAGGTCTGATGGTGGCACAGTGGGCTGATCTGAGGTCTGATAGGGGCACAGTGGGCTGTTCTGAGGTCTGATGGGGGCACAAGAGGCTGATTTGAGGTCTGATGGGGGCACAATGGGCTGATCTGAGGTCTGATGGGGGCACAATGGGCTGATCTGATGTCTGATGGCGGCACAGTGGGCTAATGTGAGGTCTGATGGGGCACAATGGCTGATCTGAGGTCTGATGGTGGCACAGTGGGCTAATGTGAGGTCTGATGGGGGCACAATGGGCTGATCTGAGATCTGATGGTGGCACAGTGGGCTGATTTGAGGTCTGATGGCGGCACAGTGGGCTGATCTGAGGTCTGATGGGGGCACAATAGGCTGATCTGAGGTCTGATGGTGGCACAGTGGGCTGATCTGAAGCCTGATGGGGGAACAGTGGGCTGATCTGAGGTCTGATGGGGGCACAGTAGCCTGATGTGAGGTCTGATGGGGGCACAATGGCCTGATGTGAGGTCTGATTGGGGTACAGCGGGCTGATCTGAGGTCTGATGGAAGTACAGTGGGCTGATCTGAGGTCTGTTGGGGGCACAGTGGGCTTATCTGAGGTCTGATGGGGGCACATTCTAATGATCCAAGGTCTGATGGGGCACATTCTGCTGATCTGAGGTCTGATGGGGGCACATTCTGGTGATCTGAGGTCTGATGGGGGCACAATACGCTGATCTGAGGTCTGGTGGGTGCATAGTTGGCATGTGGTATGTTTATCATGACTCCTTTAGTTGCATTAAGTTTGCTGGCAAGCTCTAGATACGGTACATTGCTGCGATAGTTATGTAGAAATATAGTAAATACATGCAGGCACAATAGCCTCCATTGTCAGCCTATAGGGCCGACCCCTGTGACTGGACGACTAAAGTGCATAGGGTCAGGTTTTGCTGGGGGGTGGTGGCGCGGCTGAAATTTGGGGGCGTGAGGGAATGGATTGCGTTGGGGGGGCGTCATCACAGAGAGTGCCTAGGGCAGCATGAACCCTAAATACGGCCCTGTCTCCGCTAATAATCGGGTTTCCAGGCGATGACCGCGCTCCACATTATCCGTATGCCTCATTGCCTATTTCTCGGTACAAGTTTTAGCAGTTCCCAGCGGATCGATAACCAGCATTGTCTAAAAAGCCGAGAGGCGACTTTACCAGGAGGCAAAACAGACGATAAAGTATACACAGAAAGGGAAAAAAATGTTAGAAAGAAAACCAGATCTCATTAGGCTCTAATCATCGCCTTCCAAGAGAAGGAAAATCAGCTTTATCGATGGGAAGGATTTCCAGCTAAGAATTTACAAGCCACATAAGAAGATGTACAGGATTAAGGGACGCTCCATTCCAAGGACTGACTTACTGTATTAACATCTAAGACAATGGAGCAGAATCTTAATCAGCAAAGATAGCACTAGTGTTTTAGTGGAAAATTTAGAAGGTTTCAACAATTGATAGGACACCCAACAGCAGGATCAACCCTATTAAATGAGCCATGCTCCCTGTCAGGGTGGATACTGCTGATTAAAACGATACTTGTCGAAATTGATTGTGACGTTCCCGAGGGTAAAAAAAAAACAGGGCTCATGCACACGACCATATGCATTTTGTGCTCCACAAAAAATACGGATGACGTCCATGTGCATTCCCTATTTTGCGGAACTGAACAGTTGGCCCCTAATCGAACAGTCCTATCCTTGTCCGTAATGCGGACAATAATAGGACAGGCTCTATTTTTTTGCGGAACGGAAATACGGAAATGGAATGCACACAGAGTAACCTCCGTTGTTTGCAGACCCATTGAAATGCATGGTTCCGCATATGGTCCGCATGAGCCCTTATCCAAATGAGGGCTTCAGCCCAGTGAGGGGCGTGACTTAACCCCACTGTGCACCTCAGCTCCTCAGCTTTCCAGGGCTGACCACGCCCATCAGTACACTGGCGTAAAGCAGGGGTCAGCAACCTTCAGCACTCCAGCTGTTGTCAAACTACAACTCCCAGCATGTTCCATTACTTTCTATGTGAGTTCTTACAAAAGCAGAGCAAGTATGCATGCTGGGAGTTGTAGTTTCACAACAGCTGGAGTGCCGGAGGTTGCTCACCCCTGGCATAAAGAATAAAAATCAACCGATTTGCATAAGACAAGTATTATTTTTACCAGCAGGATCAACCCTATCATGCAGTATTTCTAACTGCTGAGAGATGTTCATTAAATGGGGTTTCTATCTTTTGATAATCCCTTTTGTCCGAAAAGTATCCTGAAGATGAACTGTTGACAAACTTATCATCAGGGAATTGCTATGTATGCAGTGCCTTAGTATGTTAGTCTACAGGTTTAGACGGGATAGTCCCATATCAGTCATGTTAGATGCATTAAAAGGATAGGTCACCGGCTGCAGAATGATGGCTGCCATTTATGGTGACCTGCCATAGAGAGATGTCAATTCTAGTAATAACCAATCTATCAGGGAATTGCTATGTATGCAGTGCCTTAGTACAGTACATCAGCCTAAAGGCCTAGAACAGGATCAGCAACCTCTGGCACTCCAGCTGTTCTAAAACTACAACTCCCAGAATCCTCCTTTTACTTATATGGTAGTTAGGGCTTGTTCACACATCAGTTATTTGATCTGTGATTTCCATCAGTTATTGTGAGCCAAAACCAGGTGCAGGTCAAAAACACTGAACAAGTGCAGATCTTTTCATTACACCTGATCTCTATGTAACCTCCACTCCTGGTTCTGGCTCACAATAACTGATGGAAATAACTGGTGTGAACAAGCCCTTACAAGAACAGTGGAACAATTATGCATGCTGGGAGTTGTAGTTTCACACCAGCTTGAGGGCCCAAGGTTGCTGATCCCTGTCCTAGAGGGATAATTCCCATTAAAGGGATAGGTCACTGGCTAGGAGGGGTTAATCTGGATAGGTCAGGACGCCATTGAATGCGACATGATAACAACGTTCTAGGTGGTTTTCACATTCCCCTCCCCCCACTGTCCACATTTGGCGGAGATCTAATTTATTACGCGCACCTCCCCTGCTGCTTCCCTTGCAATAAACCAAGCTTGCAATGAATCAGCTCGTTCTGGGGTCCGGAGGTGAAGCTGTAATTGAACTGTTCCTCTGAAACAAAGTATAAAACTGCAGTTGTTTACTAGTGGCAAATTAAGGCGCAAGTAATTGGTCAGCTGTTCACGGAGATAGCGGAGACCCAAATTGATAATAAAGAGCGGTGTTACAGAAGCAATTCCTCCCCGCACTATCTACAGCTTAATTTTTTTTGATTAATGTTATTGCAGGGAGTGAATGGGGCGAGCGCACCGGCCGAGGATAAATCCTGGGGCTGCTTTAAATGCTGCACTCTGCATTTGGAAAAAAAAAAATAAGGATTGTGAGGCTGGATGAAAGTAACGATAAAGTTATTCATAGATTAATGGCGGCCGGTGCATTATCAATATCACTGATGCCCTATTTACCGCCCCCTGCAATGCGTCTCTTGAGTTCTTGTAAAAACCGCATGCCTGGCGAAGAGTGGGAGCACGGGGTTGTTAAAGGGGACGTCCGAGATTAGAAAAAAAGATGTTGATTCTTCTAAACAGCTCCACTCTGGAAGACGGGTAGGAAACGAAATTGCAGCTCACATGTATTCAAGTGAAAAGAGTTGTTATAATTGTACATAGTGGGCGAAAAAAGTACCGTAATATGATTTATGTTTTTATGTTATATTCTTGTATATAGGATGCAGTATTATAGTAGTTATATTCTTGTATATAGGATCAGTATTATAGTAGTTATATTCTTGTACATAGGAGGCAGTATTATAGTAGTTTATTCTTGTACATAGGATGCAGTATTATAGTAGTTATATTCTTGTACATAGGAGCAGTATTATAGTAGTTATATTCTTGTACATAGGAGGCAGTATTATAGTAGTTATATTCTTGTACATAGGAGCAGTATTATAGTAGTTATATTCTTGTACATAGGAGCAGTATTATAGTAGTTATATTCTTGTACATAGGAGCAGTATTATAGTAGTTATATTCTTGTACATAGGAGGCAGTATTATAGTAGTTATATTCTTGTACATAGGAGCATTATTATAGTAGTTATATTCTTGTACATAGGAGGCAGTATTATAGTAGTTATATTCTTGTACATAGGAGGCAGTATTATAGTAGTTATATTCTTGTACATAGGAGCATATTATTGTAGTTATATTCTTGTACATAGGAGCAGTATTATAGTAGTTATAGTCTTGTACATAGGAGCAGTATTATAGTAGTTATATTCTTGTACATAGGAGGCAGTATTATAGTAGTTACATTCTTGTACATAGGAGGCAGTATTATAGTAGTTATAGTCTTGTACATAGGAGTAGCATTATAGTAGTTATATTCTGGTACATAGGAGGCAGTATTATAGTAGTTATATTCTTGTACATAGGAGGCAGTATTATAGTAGTTATATTCTTGTACATAGGAGCATTATTATAGTAGTTATATTCTTGTACATAGGGCAGTATTATAGTAGTTATATTCTTGTACATAGGAGCATTATTATAGTAGTTATATTCTTGTACATAGGAGGCATTATTATAGTAGTTATATTCTTGTACATAGGAGCAGTATTATAGTAGTTATATTCTTGTACATAGGAGGCAGTATTATAGTAGTTATATTCTTGTACATAGGAGGCAGTATTATAGTAGTTATAGTCTTGTACATAGGAGTAGCATTATAGTAGTTATATTCTTGTACATAGGAGGCAGTATTATAGTAGTTATATTCTTGTACATAGGAGCATTATTATAGTAGTTATATTCTTGTACATAGGGCAGTATTATAGTAGTTATATTCTTGTACATAGGAGCATTATTATAGTAGTTATATTATTGTACATAAGGGCAGTATTATAGTAGTTATATTCTTGTACATAGGAGCATTATTATAGTAGTTATATTCTTGTACATAGGAGGCAGTATTATAGTAGTTATATTCTTGTACATAGGAGCAGTATTATAGTAGTTATATTCTTGTACATAGGGGCAATATTAACACACTTATATAGGAGTACTTGGGAAGTGTTATGTTATTTATTTCTGCAGTAAATTCCTCTACCGTGCAAAGGAAAAAAATGTCTTGAAAAGCCTTCCTCGAAATGTTTGCCCTTCAGCATTGTCAGGTGCTTGGCTGGGAGAACAGCATAGAGATGAAACACTTATCATAATATGAATACAATAATCATTTCTATATCCTAGATGAGCAGGACACGGCCTGAGTGCATCAGTGTTTACTGGAGATAGCAGACCTCAGTGTCACTGGCACAGTTGCTATAGACAGCCCAGTTTAATATCCAGATCCTCTGCGGATAAACCTGTGTGAACAGCACTGTACGTTCTGTGCATCCACTGCCTCCTCAGGTCCCACATCTCATCCTTCTTCTCCTGTGATTATGACTAAGCAGCTTTGTTAATTATTAGATGAGATCATCTTATTTATGCAAGGTGATGCTGAGTGCTGACCAGGCTGAACCTCGCCGCTTTCCATCACATGGGGCATCGTCTCTGAGCGGCTCCATAGATCCTCCTCTCATTAGAATGTCCTGAAAATAAGTTATAAGGAAATAAATGCATAGCAGATGGCATCATTAAGATTCCTGGTTTATATAATATTTCTTCTATACAGTCAGCGCCTCTTACCTCGGCGTTCTGCGGAGGACTGCTGCATTCATTTACATTAACCGCTGCCACAGCGAACCTTGCAGAGTTAAGAGGATAAACTCAATTCTGCTGCACTGACAAACTCAGCTCTGCTACATCATAATTTAGAAATCATTGCATGTTTGCAGTGTCCATTGGATTTAATGATTTCAGGATCATATAGGTTGGTGCTAGAAAGAGGTGCAGCTCAAATTTTCTGGTCCCCAATGCAACATTTGTAAGAAAGCCCCAACACCACCTACCATGATGTGACCAGCAGCTGTTTATGTGGCAGAGGGGCCTTTAGGTGACCTTATGGCTCCAGGGCCTGGGTGCAACTGCTACTTCAGCTGCAGCACTCCCTATGGCTATGCCTCTAGTGGTAGAAGTTGGTATTACCATACATATAGGAGTTTTTGCTACATTGTGTAATAACTGTAGCAGACTTTGATTTGTCATTTTGTGCTGTTTGTTTGCAGTCCTATGTAAAGCCAAAGTCCTGGATTCCTATTTATGCTTTGGGTATCAGATCAGTACCCGTATCGCTCCCCACACCGGGATGGCGCCAACCCCAACACGTGTTTTGGCAGATCTACGATGCTTGCACAGTAGGCACATGAGCCAAAATTTGTCATAATGTCATAGGGTAGGGATGCTCAACCTTTGGCCCTCCAGCTGTTGTAAAACTACACCTCCCATCATGCCCTACTGTAGGCTGTCCGGGCATGCTGGAGGTTGTAGTTTTGCAACAGCTGGAGGGCCGCAGGTTGAGCCTCCCTGTTATAGGATGTTGTAACCCTTTCTAGTCTGGCCATTTTTGTATGTTTCCTGTGATCACGTAGTGCATGATCCGACTTCGAGGTGTCGCCCCCAACATAGCACGCTCATTTTTAACGTATGTATTTTGCAACAATAAAAATGGGAATGATTTTAGGATATTTAAGATATTTGGTGATTATGTAGTGTTTGGTTTGCTTTGTGTTTAACTTGTGCCTAACTCAGCAATGCCTCAGGTATAACTTGAGAAGTCACGTTGTTTTTCCACTATAGTTAGCATGCTGGTCAGATTTTTTTTTTTTAGTTTTTTTTGGCTTTGTAACAGTTAAGTTGATGCTGAGCTTACAAGAGCCCCAGTTAAGGTCAGCTAGAGGTACTTGAGTATTTGTATTGATCCGATCCAGCTCTGAATGTGAAAGGCTAGAATTAATCCATTACATCTCCCTGGGCTTGTTTTCAGAAACCCATGCCAGGACTTAGTATTCTAAGAAAAACTTTCCACGTAATGGCTTCGGGGACCACATCGACCCGACCATCAAATCAAAGGACAGGCAGCTTTTACTTTCTGCATTTGCAGTAATCTGTGTAAATTACAAACCATCACCGCCCAACGGACCACTGATCTGTCTGCCGCTACCACAGGCTCCATATAACGGTGCAGGACTGGACTACGGGGGCTTTTTACGCACATCCAAAACTGTAGTCCAGTCTTTCGTGGTTGCATCATTCCATGCATTCCCTTCTCTGCTTTCTTTACGTCTTTAAATTTCACCATTTGCATTGTCCAAAGTCATTAAAATACATAGAAAAACATCTTAGAACAAAGGAACAAATGCTCTTTGGAAAAAGGAGATGATGCCACTATGCTGCACGGATGACGCCGAGTTGACAGCTGATGCCTGTGGAAAACTCCTTTAGGCCCCACGTTTATAGATTTAGACCCTCAGATGGTACTGCATTAATATAACACATTGCCATCTGGTGGCACATTACTAGCTTGGTCAGCTGGTGCCTGCTATACCAAAGGAAATCTATCATAGCGTGTCATTCCATTAGTATCAAAATAAAGACCCCTTATGCTGCTCTTATAAGACCCCATTAGTCATTAGGTACATTGCACAAGGGTTTAGATCAGAAATGGATCATCATATGCTTCTGGGATGCTGTCACCAGTTGTCTCCAGCACCACTGCCACCTAGAGCTCCATAGAGTATACTCCATGCACAAAGACTCTTTTCGTCATGAGTATTTCAGACTTGAGATGTCCTCAAGTCCTGTCCAAGTTTTCACCTCCAGTAGAAAAGGAGATAATCCCAACTAAGACTGGGCCCCCTCTTGCCCTGGACCTGGGTCTCCATAGCAGTCGGATGGTCTGCCTCTATGGTAGTTACACCCCTGCTCGGAAACATTTTCAAGTATTCACAATTATACTGGAGTGTCCTTGGTTATGGAGGTCTTCTTCTCCAGTAATTTCTTTAGTCATTTTCCCAGTCTTGAATTGTCATCTCAGGTATGTAAAATCACGGTCACATTGAGCACGCTGCCCACACAGGAATCTCACCATCTACGCATATCCATGAAATGTGTTCCTCTGCTGACAGCATATGAGGCTGTTGTCACGGAGGTGATTCAGAGCAGCTGAATGCCTTGCTTTATGTTCAAAATGTAAAAATAATGTCTCCAATAATAGCCATCTTTGTTGTGCTTGTGATTTCCTTGGGTTCCCACCTCACCAATGTCCTTCACATGGATTTCCATCCAGTTTTCATCCCAAGAATTGTTCCTATTGTGTGCCTGGAATGTGAATACGACATGCCATGCTGACTTACTCCATTCTTAAAGGCTTTATAATCTTCATATCATCTTAAAGGGGTTCTCCAGGAATTAAGAAAACGAAAATACGTAAATATTACTTTATTATAATATATTAGCAAATACCCTTCATTAGTTATAATGGCTCATTTTGTCTGGGGAGCAATCATCAGGGGAAATAAAATGGCCGCCATCCTATTAGTACACACAAAACCTGTCCTAATCACACAGCAGGAAAAGTTACTTCACAACACTGAGGTAAAGAGCTGCCTCATCCTCCTCTCTGCTTGTCAGGGATTATGATCCTGAATACAGGTGATAAGATCTTCAGCTGAATCTCTGTAGGAATGGAGTTCATGAGGAGACATGAAGTAGAGAGAGGAGGGTGGATGTGGTTGTGTCCTGCTGTATGATTAGGACAGGTTTTGTGTGTAATAATAGGACAGCGGCCATTTTATTTCTCCTGATGATTGCTCCCCAGACAAAACAATCCATTATAAAAAATAAAAGATATTTGGGAATATATTTATAATTAAGTAATATTTAGGTATTTTCATTTTCTTAATTCCTGGAGAACCCCTTTAACAATTCTTTAAGGTGACTGAGCTTCCTTAAAGAGAACTGGTCAGCCCCAAAACACCCCCCAAACTAGAGTAAGCGCTTTATAGTGTAAGTGGTGCTGAGTCCGATTATGTAAGTTTTATCTTCATACTCACTTCCATTCTGATGCTGTGCTCCAACAAACCTGCAGTAAAATGCATTGAGAGGACTCCTTTTGGAGTCCTCTCCATTATGTGTGTGAGCTCAGAAGTCCTCTCAATGCATTTTACTGCTGCTTTGTAAGAGCACAGCATCAAAACGCAATTCAGTATGAAGATAACATTTACATGGCTTAGATGACTTAGATGAGATGTGTTACCACCATTTAGACTTGTTGGAACCAAGAAATGTGTCTTGATGAGTCTGATGGTGTAATATGAGCCTACTGGATGAGAGGACTTACTAAAGCTTAGCCAGCGCAAGAGATAAGTGCTCTACAAATCTTGCTCCCTTTCCCTCAGTGACTCCTACTGGATAGTCCAATCTGCCTAGATGACATATAAAACATGGGTTGACTCCTTAGACTTCTTATGAGGAGCAGGGGTGCACCACCAATGAGGCCAGGTGAGGCGATCACCTCAGGCAGCACCAGGTAGGGACAAGAGAGGGGCAGCAGAAGGGCCATGGGCTGAAGGGAAGGAGTTAGGTTAAGAAATTTGCATTGGGGAAGGGGAGCTGTTTCAGTTTACGCCTCAGGCAGCAGAAAGGCTAGGTATACCTCTGATGAGGAGCACAACATACTGACAGTGATTGTTCAGGAATGGTGCTGGACTCTGACTACTGCCAGGTAGTGGCTACATCTTAACAAACTTCTTAAGGCAAAAGCCATATGTTGTTGACACAGGCAGTTTAGCACGTTGCATGAGATGCATTCTGCTGGACATTGTTGGCGCCATCTGACAGTGATCATTTTTGGAAGTCCAATGATATCAAAGCCTAGAAGTCGTTATCTGAGCAGAATTATGCCTCATTCACATGTCAGTGTTTGGTCAGTGATTTCCATCAGTTATTGTGAGCCAAAACCAGGTGTGGCTCTAAACACAGATCAGGTGCAGATCTTTCCTTTAAACCCTATGTCTGTGGAGGCTCCATTCCTGGCTTTGGCTCAGAACCACTAATGGAAATCAATGACCGAACACTGACAAGTGAATGAGGCTTTAGTCTTATGAAAATAGACTAGATATGCTGAGGTAGCAATTCATTCTAAGCCAATATATTTAAGCAGGACAGTCTAAAGTCCAGCTCCGGCCCTGCGCTAAGTATAATAAATAAAGTGTATCCATCTTCAAGAGTAATCCTTTCAAAATAATTATTATGCCAAAAATCCAAATCTCAAAGCAAATAGAAAAGCACCCGTCCTGACCCCAGGTTGGCCCTGTATGGTGCTGTGTACAGTAGTGAGATGTCCGCTTATCGGCCTCTCCACGTGAATCGCTGATGTCAGTGCCGCAGTCCCTGTCATTTATCTCACGCTACTTTATAAATATTGTGTCATTTAAAGTTGCATTGTGTGCCAAATCAGAGCGCGGCTGCACAATGGAAAACCATTAGTGGAAGAAGTGGACACTAATGTGCACACAGGACGTGTGAGGCTATAGGAGCGCAGCTACTGCTTCAGGTGAACGAGGCTACAATATCCTGCAGTCCTCATAGACAGGAGACTCTGCTCACTGATGGTAGTGTGCTTTATGTACTGTCTGCACTGTGTAATCTCACCCTGACTGTGATTATCTATCTATCTATCTATCTATCTATCTATCTATCTATCTATCTATCTATCTATCCATCTCATATCTATTTTATCTGTCTATTAGGATAATAAAAGGGCAGACTAGATGGACCAGGAGGTCTTTTTCTGCCGTCAATCTTCTATGTTTCTATGTTTATCTATCTATCTATCTATCTATCTATCTATCTATCTATTATCTATCTATCTATTTATTAATCCATCTCATATCTATCTATTTATCTAATATCTATCTAATTATCTCAGGGATGCTCAATCTGCGGCTCTCCAGCTGTTGTAAAACTACAACTCCTGCCATGCCCTGCTGTAGGCTGATAGGTGTAGGCTGCCCGGGCATGCTGGGAGTTGTAGTATTGCAACATCTGGAGGGCAGCAGGTTGGGCATGCCTGATCTATCTTATCTATCTATCTATCTATCTATCTATCTATCTATCTATCTATCTATCTATGTTCCCGGCACTGTAGAGTGATTTCCTTTTCTTCACACTTTGACCCTTCCATTCTCTGTATATTTAGGAGATGTCTCTTTAGCAGAGCACACAGTTGGCACCTTCCTCTCTCACAGACGACCACTGTCAGCTCTTTGTATAATTCCAAAAATGTAATCCCAGGGGGTGTTTGCTCAGTCTGGAAGTACAAAGGGAATTGTCTCTTATCAGGCGTGCAGCCCTGTGCCGTGAATTTTAATGTCTTTTTTTTCTCCAGTGGAGATAAAATTGTCCTATATTTTATCATTAAAGGGGATGATTCCTGCCCCTGATGGCGTCTGCTCGGTGACTTTGTGTATCCTGATAGTAACTTAGAATAGCGCAGGCCACCTTTATCAAGTTCTATAACCGGAGGTATAAAGCTTGTTTCACATTTGTGGTAAGCAGATCCGGCAGGCTGTTCCAGATCCGTGAATACCTTGCACTACTGTGCGGTACCGAAGTACCGTATGGCCCCATTCACTATAATGGGGTCCGGCGGAGATCCGGCCCCAATCTGGCAAATATGCCAAGAAGCGGCCGGACAAATACTGCTACATGCGGAAGTTTTTGTCCGACCACTTCTCACCATATTTGTTGTGTAGCGGGCGGGTCTGAATAGGGCCGACGGTATCTTGGCAGCGAACGGTATCGACTGATCCTGCAGTCTGTTCCCTGCTGGAACAGTATGCCTAGTGGTTGTAATGTGTACTGCAGTCGGGAGACATTTATGCTGTATGTGTCTTTATGCAGCCACCCAGTGGTTATAATGTGTACTGCAGTCGGGAGACGTTTATGCTGTATGTGTCTCTATGCAGCCACCCAGTGGTTATAATGTGTACTGCAGTCGGGAGACGTTTATGCTGTATGTGTCTCTATACAGTCACCCATTGGTTGTAACTGCAGTCGGGAGACGTTTATGCTTTATGTATCTCTATGCAGCCACCCAGTGGTTGTAATGTGTACTGCAGTAGGGAGACCTTTATACTGTATGTGTCTCTATGCAGCCACCCAGTGGTTGTAATGTGTACTGCAGCAGGGAGACCTTTATACTGTATGTGTCTCTATGCAGCCACCCAGTGGTTGTAATGTGTACTGCAGTAGGGAGACCTTTATACTGTATGTGTCTGTATGCAGCCACCCAGTGGTTGTAATGTGTACTGCAGTAGGGAGACCTTTATACTGTATGTATCTCTATGCAGCCACCCAGTGGTTGTAATGTGTACTGCAGTCGGGAGACCTTTATACTGTATGTGTCTCTATGCAGCCACCCAGTGGTTGTAATGTGTACTGCAGTTGGGAGACGTTTATGTTGCATTTGTCTCTATGCAGCCACGCAACGGTTGTAATGTGTACTGCTGCCCAATGGTTGTTAATGTGTACTGCGGTTAGGATATGTTTATGCTGTATGTGTCTCTATGCAGCCATCCAGTGGTTGTAACGTGTATTGCAGTCGGTAGACGTTTATGCTGTATGTGCCTCTATGCAGCCACCCAGTGGTTGAAATGTGTACTGCATTCAGGAAACATTTATGCTTTATCTGTCTCTATGCAGCCACCCAATGGTAGTGAAGTGTACTGCCACCCAATGTTTGTAATGTGTACTGCAGTCGGGAGACGTATATGCTGTATGTGTCTCTATGCAGCCTCGCAGTGGTTGTAATGTATACTGCACTCTATTGCGGGGTTTTACTAGCATGTCATTATAATGAATTTTCACTGGAGTCCGAAAAGGTAAATCTGGACTCATCTGTACCTCTTCATTCCTTGCTGCCTCTGATATACTCTCTGATATGTCTTTTATGTAGCTTGACCAAATGGAATTTCCAGAAAACCGCACATTTACTATTTATTGGGAAATGGGCCAAACCTTCCCTTACTGACTACGACCTAAAGCTTAGCACTTGCGGCCGGCAAACACCGGTGGTGTTGCTTCCTGTCAGCGCTAAACTGATAAATGACTCTTCTGCAGGGAGAGCTAAGCAAGAATGATTAAAATTAAGCAATTGGTGACCTGCCATATGCATATTAACTGCAATGTCTGATTGAGGGATGGAAAAGGAAAAAGGAAAAAAAAAACACAGAAGATGGAGCTTCCTTCTAAAAAACATTTTATTTTCATAAATTCTCTTTGCATCCATCCACAGATATCCTCAGCCAGCATGACAGGACACCAAAAAAAATCATTGAAGTTGCAAGGAAGAATTGAAGCAGTTTGATGGCCTGATAATTGCCAGTAATGTAACATAAGCCAAAAACTCCAGCTGGAAAGCAGCCTTCACGGTTTTCTATATTAACCCACCTGCTGTTACAGCAGCAAGACTTTCTTGTGTGGTTCCGTCATGTATCAGCTGTGCATGAATATCCAAGCAAATGAGTAAATGTTGCAGGCTTAGCATTATGATAAAACACACAAAAGTACAGAAAAAAAAGTCACAGCGAGCACTTATGGAAGTTAATGCTCTCCTGGTTCACGTTTTTTTTCTTTTTGACATTGTGAATGATTGACTGGCTCAGTTATAAATTATATAGGGAGCGTTTGTGGAAATAAAATGCGCATATTTGAAGAACAAGTCATTAGGATAATTTATACTTCATATGTAGTTCAGAATTAATGGTCAGTATTCATCATCACTCTCTATGGTGAAAGGAAAGCCTGCATTGTCAGTGATGTCACCGGTCTATAGTTAATGGATAGACTGCATTGTCAGTGATGTCACCGGTCTATAGTTAATGGATATATTGCGTTCATATATAGACTGCATTGTCAGTGATGTCACTGGTTTCTACTGAATGGATGGACTGCATTCTCAGTGATGTCACTGGTCTCTTCTGAATGGATAAACTGCATTGTCAGTGATGTCACTGGTCTCTTCTGAATGGATAAACTGCATTGTCAGTGAGGTCACTGGTCTCTTCTGAATGTATAGACTGCATTGTCAGTGATGTCACTGATCTCTTCTGAATGGATAGACTGCATTATCAATTATGTCACTGGTCTCTACTGAATGGAGGAAATTCATTATTAGAGATATGGGTCTCTAGTGAGTGCATAGGCTACATCATCAGTGATGTCACTAGTCTCTACTGAATTGATAGACTGCATCCTTAGTGAGGTCACTGGTCTCTATAGAATGGATAGGCTGCATTCTCGGTGATGTCACTGGTCTCTTCTGAATGGATAGACTGCATTGTCAGTGATGTCACTGGTCTCTTCTGAATGGATAGACTGCATTGTCAGTGATGTCACTGGTCTCTACTGAATGGAGGAACTTCATTATTAGAAACATGGGTCTCTAGTGAGTGCATAGGCTACATCATCAGTGATGTCACTAGTCTCTACTGAATTGATAGACTGCATCCTTAGTGAGGTCACTGGTCTCTAGAGAATGGATAGGCTGCATTCTCGGTGATGTCACTGGTCTCTTCTGAATGGATAGACTGCATTGTCAGTGATGTCACTGGTCTCTTCTGAATGGATAGACTGCATTTGTCAGTGATGTCACTAGTCTCTACTGAATGGAGGAACTTCATTATTAGAGACATGGGTCTCTAGTGAGTGCATAGGCTACATCATCAGTGATGTCACTGGTCTCTAATGAATGGATAGGCTGCATTCTCAGTGATGTCATCATCACTTTGTGATGGACTATGGACATTCTCAGAGATGTCACCAGTCTCTAGTGAGTACCAATACCTGAACTGAAATGCACATTATCAACAAAGTCATCGACCCCTATCGAATGAATAGGCTGCTGCATTCTCAGTGATGTCACCAATCTCTTGTGAATAGATAAAATACATTATCAGTTATGTCACCATACGCTGCGTTTTTAGTGAGGCCACTGGTCTCAATTTAATGAACAGGCTACTGTACTTTATCGGTGATGTCACTGCTGTCTACTGAAAGAAATCAGTGATGTCACCAGTACCTGTTTAATGCATTGGCTGCAGTCACATTGGTGACACCACTGTCTAGTGAAAGGATAGGCTGTATTGTACTGTACATACTATACGAAAGTACAATGCGGTTTTCATGGTATTACATTTGTATCTTTCCGTAGATGTTGTGCACTTTGAGACATTTTAGATGTTTTATGGCGATTTCTATTTATCTCCAGAATTGACTCTCCCTCCTGGTCACCAGCATATCTATTTAGCATCTCATGATATTTTCAGTAAGTGCACATATTCTGTTTGCTGCTTGAAGGTTGTACAGTATCAAGAAAATGATCGGTGTACAAGCAGGGGGGAGGGGGGGTTGCAGGGGATTTATCTGATGTCACTATCTGTGCTCTTGCGTGTAAAGATGACCTTTCATATGTCTGCAGGACATGTCAAAGGAATGGGTGCATTGCAGTAAATCTTAAACCTGGGTCTTCCTCACTCCTGCTTCATTATAAGCTCCATATCTGATCACCGCCTAACCTTGCAAACGAGTTCACGTTCAGTAAGAGAAATTGATTACTCTCCGTTGCAATTAACATCTGCTCCTGGGTCAAATCATTAGGATCATTTCTTATAGGAAAAACCAAAGACGCCAGTTACAGGGCAGTAAAGTTTCTCAGCCATTCTCTTCTTAGATCAGAGATGTGAAAATTTGGGAGGAATTCGGATAACAATAATGGAAATGAATCTAGGAGTCTACAGACACAATGCAGAAAACTAGAAGTCTATGATTTTTGGACAAAGCCATGTTTCCATTAGGCATCTTAGATAAGGGTTCTGCCCACTGAGGACCATGCCACGGAAATGAAGTCCTGTGGGTCCTGTCCACTGGGGGCAAACCAGTTGTGCAGTCTAATGGTCACCAGGAAGAAATTTCAGAATTCCTTGCCCCATCCTTGGAAGAAGGTGTAGTTGGCAGCTGGCAGTGTTTAGTGCCACACACTATAATTCCACACTGCTACAGCTTAGGCATAATAAGACCGTAATAGAGCATCATAGAAAGCAATTACTAGCGTTATCCAAGGTGTTTTTATTGGGGAATGAGGCATCTAAATATTCTTGCCTGACTCCCATAACATTGTGAAGCCATAACGCTGCTTATCCCCCGGAACACTCTGTATGGATTTGGTTATGAACCATACAGACGACGATCTTTGATGTGTTTTGAAGGAAATTAGCTTTCTGCTGCAAAAAGATCAATATTCAGATATGCTGCATTGTAACCTAGAAAGCCGATGACAGGGGATGATTAACCATTTCATTCTTGGGAAGGTGGCGCTGCATCATCTGATTACTGTATACTGCATTATGATCTACCCCGCAGGGAAGGATTAACCACTTACACCCCACAGAGAATAAAATAAGGAAGAGAGGTGGCGGTATAAAGTTATTTCCATGAATAAGTACATCTTATACTGTTCTCTGTGTATAGAGAGAGCGGGGTGAAGCAGCTCATGGCTGAGAATGGAACAAAAGACAAATAATGAATAGAAATCTAAATATAAGATATTGCACTGTAATCATTTTACCATGATCTATAATTTCATAGTGAGCTTCAGAAAACCATTTCTCATCATCAAAGAAGGTTCATCATCGGGGCCATTCAATATCAGAAAGTTTAGTTGAAAAAGGTGTATTAGGGTTCAGCATCAGGACACTATGTCAGCATGGACAGCTTAGCATCAGGGACACCAGAGCACCATAAATAGCTCAGCATCAGGGACACTACAGCACCATGGACAGCTCAGCATCAGGGACACTACAGCACCATGGACAGCTCAGCATCAGGACTCTATGACACCATGAATAACTCAGCATCAGGACACAATAACACCATGGACAGCCCAGCATCAGGGACACTAGAGCCCAATGGACAGCTCAGCATCAGGACACTAGAGCACCATGAATAGCTCAGCATCAAGGACACTAGAGGACCATGGATTGCTCAGCATCAGGACACTAGAGCACCATGAATAGCTCAGCATCAGGGACACTTGAGAACCATGGACAGCTCAGCATCAGGGACATTAGAGCACCATGGACAGCTCAGCATCAGGGACACTACAACACCATGGACAACTCAGCACCATGGACAGATCAGCATCAGGGACACTGTATCAGCATGGGCAGCTCAGCATCCTAACATTACAGCACCATGGACATCTTAGCACCATGGACAGCTCAGCACCATGGACATCTTAGCATCACCAATAGCTCAGCACCATGGACAACTCAGCATCATGGACAGTTTGGCGCCATGGACAGCTCAGCACCACCAATAGCCGAGCACCATGGACAGCTCAGCACCATCTTATTCTCATGGGGATGCTTCTAACAAAGCAAATTATGGCCATACAGTACTACACTATCATACAGGAATCCCCACTGACTTCTCTGCATTGTTTTAATTTTGCATTAAATCTAGATAATTAGTAATGAAGTTACAGCGAAAATGAGTTGAATATGAGACAACAAACAGGAATAAAACTTTGGATGATTTTTTTCCCCTTCTATTTGACATTCAGCCAATTTGAAGTTAGTTGTTAATAGAACGCCAGGCTGAGACTTTTGTTCACTGTCGTCTGATTTGAGAGCGAGCCAGCCCAAGTGCACCATGGGTAATTCTCATTTGTTGCTGCCTAATTAAAGGCTCCGTACACAAAGAACTTCTGCCTTAATATAGCTGGAAAAAAAATCATAATTGTGTCGACTTAGGGGCCAGATTGTTAACTAGCTACTGGAACGAGTTATTGTGAGTTGTGACGTTTCTGCGGGGAATAGTTTCCAACAAAAGACATATTAATTTTTAATTAAAAATGGCTTTTCCCATAGAGCCTCATGGAGAGAATGTGCTTAGGCTGGTGAATTGTGCTCAGCGTGGCAGCCATAACGGAGAAGAGTTACAATGATCGCCGTGGTTCACACAGGTCTTCACGAAGACACAGATTGCTATGTATATATTTCCCTCGTGTTACGGAGGAGCTGTCCATGTGTCTTGGTTCAGCTGCCAAATCAGTTTCTTAAAGTTACAGCCCATAGCCTACCACCCTTAGTCTTCTTCTCCAGATAATCTTGATTATTGATTCTTTTGGAATGGACTAGATTAATTTTAATTTTCATTATTAGTTATTTTTATTGAAGCGTATGTGGAGTGAGCATCATCCATAATATTCAAACCAGTTGTCTAACCATGTGCCACCAAAGCAACTTGGACCTGACCAGGAATGGACCTCTGAAGGTGTCCTGTAGCATCTGACAACAAGACATTGGCCAAAGATCCTTTCATTTCTTGCCATATGGGACCTTCATGGCTTGGATGTGGATCAATAAGCCTTGGACATCACTGAATCTGTCACGGGTTGTCCTTCCTTGGACTGATTTTGGTAGGTACTAACCTCTGCACATCAGGAACACTCTATAAGACCGTCCATATTGGAGATTCATGGACCCAGTCATGTAGCCATGTAATTATTATTAGTTATTGTTATTGAAGCGTATGTGGCATAAACATCATCCATAATATTAAAACCAGTTGTCTAATCATGTGCCAAACCAAACCAGCTTGGACCTGTCCAGGAATTGACCTCTGAAGGTGTCCTGTAGTATCTGAAAACAAAACATTGGCCAAAGATCCTTTCATTTCTTGCCATATGGGACCTTCATGAATTGGATGTGGATCAACAAGCCTTGGACACCTCCGAATCTGTCACCGATTGTCCTTCCTTGGACCACTTTTGGCATACCAGGAACACTCTATAAGACCGTCCATATTGGAGAGTCTTAGACTCAGCCATGTAACCATCTCAGTTTAGTCCTTGTCCTAGTCATTCAATTCCTTATGCTTGCTCATTTTTCCTGCTTCCAACACATCAACTTCAAGAACTGACTGTTCACTTGCTGCCTAACACGTCCACCCCTGGATAGATGCAATTGTCATATGGTTTTAATTTTATTGATGCGGTTCCGGTTTTTATGTCCTCCCCCTTCCCCTTTCCATAAGTCCTAAGCAAAGACGATAACTCCAATCAGGGCAGGGACCCCTCTCCCCCAAGGGCCCTATAGCATCCGCATGGTCACCTCTGATCATGGGAAAATGTCAGTGCTTTCTGTGTAAGCGTCTCCCCCCTCCAGAGGTGTAATAATTCATTTTCGGCGGGCTGTACAGCGCCACTGTGATTGAACGTCCTCGCGCGTTATGTAAATGAGGTCAGCATCGCTCTGATATTAAAGGAGGGATAATTTAGGATAAAATGTTCAGGAGGAAGCTGCAGTGAGCTGGGATTCCTCCATCCTCTCTGCGGCAATTACCATCCGTTTCCCATGATCTGTAATCACAGGAGTGGATGACAAGGATTCTGCAAAATTAAAATTATTTTGCTTCTTAATGAAATGATTTGAGGCGCTCATTATTTAACTCGGGCGTTTCGTTGTTTGAGGAAACAGATTACGGAGGATGGAGACGGTGGAGCGACTCCTGGGATTATTTACTGTATGGAGAAAGAATTAAAGGGCTTCTTCACCTTTAGGAGGTTTTTAATAGACTCCAGCGTTGTTGGACCCACGTGGAGATCATAGTTACCTGATCCCATTTATTTGGTTCCAGCTCCCCTGGTCCAGGGTCTCCCTGCATCAACATCCATTTGGATGGGGGTGGCACATGCCTGCTGCAGCCGATGACTCATCAGTCATGCAGCTTGTTACTGGCTCATGTATAATACTAAAAGGGGCAGCCAGAAGCATTTTGAGTGCAGCTCTAGATGTGACTGGAGGGTGAATTCTCAAGAAACATATAAAATTAGGAAGACGGAATCAAATGTGGAAAATAATCCATCTTAACAAATTAAAGTCATGAATATTTGTAAAAAACCTCTAACATTCATATCCTTGGTGCATCGATCTTGTGCTACTTCACCTGTTATACTCCAGTCACATCCAGAGCTGCAGGACAGGACAATTTGGGGTCTCACATAAAAGTTACAATAATTAGAGCTACCTGCTGACTGTTTCCAATGACAAGTAGCAGCTCTAGGTAGGACCAGAGTGAAATACCTCATCACTGATATGTTCTGTGCCAGGAAAACCCAACCTGTGACCCTCCAGCTGTTGCAAAACTACAATTCCCAGCATGTCCAGACAGCCTACAGTAATCAGGGCATGTTGGGAGTTGTAATTTTGGAAAAGCTGGATGGCCGCAGGTTGGACATCCCTGTTCTATGCAGAAGAAGAAACTTCAGCCACAGTATAACAGTCGTGATTTTATTACCATTTTTACACATATCAAAATCTGCATATGGAGAAAACCACACTGAGATCTCTGAAGGGATGTCCTCTGGCCCTGCGCTCGGTAGGATGGAAATAAGGTCCCAGTGGACGCAGCAGATGAGCTTCTCCTGACCCGACTGTCAGGCACTGACCTTGGTGGGTTCTAATAAGAGCGGCCCGGCCTCTAGGACTAAAGTTAGGGAAGGTAACGATGAGCAGAAGGTCCAGAACTAATTACTGAGCTATATCAATATGGATAGTACAGGATCTGCTTCATAATGTAGGAGGGTTAACCCTAAAGCCTTCTCCAGACATGGCCTTCTCTGTACAGGTTACATCTATCTATCTATCTATCTATCTATCTATCTATCTATCTATCTATCTAATCTATTATCTATAGATCTATTTATCTCGTCTAAATATCTATCTATCTATCTATTTATCTATCATATATCTATCTATAATATATCTATCTATATTTCTTTTCTATATTTCTCTCTATTTATCTGCCTTTCTCCTTCCTTCCTTCCTTCCTTCCTTCCTTCCTTCCTTCCTTCCTTTCTTTCTTTCTTTCTTTCTTTCTTTCTTTCTTCTTTGTATTTCTGTCACCTAATATCTATCTATCTATCTATCTATCTATCTATCTATCTATCTCAGTTTTCTTCCTTCCTTCTTCTTCTTTCTTCTTCCTTCCTTCTTCCTTCTTCTTTCTTTCTTTCTTTCTTTCTTTCTTTCTTTCTTTCTTTCTTTCTTTCTTTCTTTCTCTCACTGTCACAGCTATAGAGGGTAACTACCACATTTAGACCCTGGTGCTGTAATGCCACATAAGAAGACCCCAATAATATAAACGATTTGCCAGTTTCATGTACTTTGTGTTATCTGCATTTATCCATCTCCAGTATATGGATAATGTTCGGTGTCTTGTTTATACCATCATATAAGCCCCAGCTCCCAGGGGTGCAGCTAGGATATAAAAGCCACCATAGCCCTGTTGTGAATGCCCCTCATTACCACCAGTGACACCTAGTGACAATAAACAGAACTGCAGTAATGCAGACAGCAGTATACATGCATTGATTTCTTCCGCCCTGTAAGATTATGATATGCTTTTTCAGACAATTCTTCAGGAAAGGAGTTTTCTTATGTCTTAGGGTGTGATCTGATCTTTTCCCTGCCACTGGATACCCAACCAAAGATAGGAGCACCATATAGCATATCTTCTCCTAGAAGAAAGAATGACAATGCTGCGCCTGAAGAAGCCTCCTCAGCTTCTGAACTCCATAGTAGAGTCCAGGAGGTGGTGTAGGACCCTGAGACAGTATGTTTTCTTTAAGGCCCCCTCTCATTACATGGGCCCTCAGATCATTCCCTTTACCACCAGGGTTATTAGTCCAGATGGTAGAAGACCATACTTTAGCCCGAAACTATATGTGTGTAATTATAACATGAGGGATCTGGGCTCATGTTCTCATTTCCTGGAACATGTGTGCTCCTTATTATATCAGCCCAGAAGCTGCACCTGATTTTTCCCTGGGAATGGATTTTAAAGGTCAGAGTGAAAAGGCCAGGCCACTGCAGAAGAGCCAATGTCTCAACATCCTGTTTAATTATATCCAAATTTACTGTAGCATGTCAGCAGAGCTGGAGCCATGCAAAGGTCACCCCCTCCACCACTCCACACACCCAGATTGCATAAGGAATGGCTGGGGAGGGATCCTGACCTACTTACATCAATGTCTGTATGGAGCCAGATCTACACTGAGGCTCCAAGACA
Organism: Rhinella marina; assembly: GCA_900303285.1. Lineage (NCBI taxonomy): Eukaryota > Metazoa > Chordata > Amphibia > Anura > Bufonidae > Rhinella > Rhinella marina. The sequence continues at coordinate 496,914 of ONZH01003496.1, read as the reverse complement.
AAGCTGTTATCATAACCTCCCAGGTGAACTACTGTCTACCGGCCATTCTTCACCGAGGAGACACCGTGCCACCTAGAGACATTGAGAAATGTCATCATATTATACACTCCTCAACATCGAAATTACAGCACCAAGAAGGAAAAGTCATGAAATTATGGAAATCATGGAATCGATAGACATGTTCATGATATGCAAATGATAAAAAATGGAAACAAAATGTTCAAAACATCTCAGTTTATTGAGTATTGACTGCCACTTCAAGAAATATACATCAAAAGTTCTGCCATGGTGAATGCGCTTGGGCACACAAATTATCAAGATCAGCTGCGGACAGCTCTGCTTGCAATTGCAGACCAATGTTGTCCCAGATGTTCTCGATGGGAGAAGAGTCCGGAGATTCAGAAGGCCGTGGTAGCACATTTAGACCGCACAGGCTGCTAACAGTAACAGCAAGAACAACATGCAGCCTGTTGAAAAAGGGTTCCTGGGACACTTTGGAGAAGTAGCCGTACCACTGGTTTCACAACCACATCAATGTTACTGTACCTGAAATGAAGACTAGAGGGGTTGGTTTACCATACATTATGCCACCCCACACCATAATTCCTAGAGTAAGATCAGAGGAACGTTCTCTTGTGAAGGCCTCATTATGGCATTGCCCATGTTGTCTCCAGCTCTATCTCCAGCTGTTATTGCATCCAAGACAAAAGCAGGGCTCATCGCTGAAGAGGACAGACCTCCATTCCAGCCTACATTGCTGTCTTGTTGTGCACCATGATGGCCTTTGAGAGCGGTGGTGTGAGGCTGAAGTCGTACAGCGATCTGCAGTAGTGATAACCCAAGGTGTCTCATTTGAAGGGTTCTGTCCCTCTCAGTTTGTGGCAAGTGGTGATGACCCTTGAATGTTCAAAAAAATTGCGGATTCACAAAACACAGATACCGGTTGTGTGCATTCCGGATTTTGCGGAAAGGGAAAAGCTGGTCCCTAATAGAACAGTCCTATTCTTGTCCATAATTTGGACAATAATAGAACATGTTCTATTTTTTTGCGGCCAAGTTGAAGTGAATGGTTCAGCATATGGGCCGCAAAAAATATGCTTGTGTGCATGAGCACTCCGATTTTTTGGGTTTCAAGAGGCTAAAAAACTTTGCTTCTAACCAGTCTTTTATGCCCCTCCCACATGATACAGATTGGAGCTAGGTGCTTGGAAGATGGATGATTTGCAAATCTTAGCAACACCTGATACTTCCTTGATTTCCATAACTTATGGCTTTTCCTTCTTCTTGTCTACATGCAAACAGACATTAACATGGCATAATTCTGCCTGACCACTAATTATCTATCTACCTTCTATCTATCATCTATCTATCTATCTATCTATCTATCTATCTATCTATCTATCTATCTATGCAATATCTATCTTTCTTTCTATCTATCTTGAAAACTGGCACAGTTTCTTCAATTGAATTACCCTGTGTACTCCTTTAAGACACAAACTCCTTGACCTTAAGGTTCCTGGTGATTGGCAATCCTCCTCAGTGCCTGACTCAATTAACATTTAAATGCCATTTGGTGTGAATATGAGTGGCGCTTTGGAAACAAACAAATTGCTAACGTCTTTCTGCAAGACAGCGATCGGAAGCCTCATTTCAGTTTGACGCTCAAACGCCAGAGCCCCCGGGTGTAATACCAGGCTTGGGATGGAGGGATATTATGTTATAGACACGCTCCTACCTCCGAGCAGTGCGTCCATGGGAAACGTTCACCCCAATGAGTCCATAATACAAGATCTTATTCCAGTGACGCTTATTTAACATGAAATAAGATGAAAATTCCACTAATCTGTTACTCATTTCCATTCCAATAGTCCTACTAAAAAGAGATGGAAAAAGGTATGGCATGGAGTAGCCCTTTAAGTTCCTGAGCCAAAAGAGGAGTGATTTGGACAACCCATTAGCAGAAGCTGATTGATGAAATTCAATCAATGCCTATGATGTCCTTCTAATTAATGAGGGTTCTAGGCCCCTCCAGTTCGGAGAGTGATTTAGATTTAAATAGAACTGTATTGTCACCCAGCAGGAAAGGGGCGGAGCCGTGACAACTGTCCATTTGTTTTGTTTTTTTATTTTACATGCAGCAAAAGATTGTCACAGTGAAAATAGTATGAAGCTTGGAAAGTGAATAATTACCATTTAACACCATCTACCTTTTAGGTCCAAAATTATTATTATTATTATTATTATTATTATTATTATTATTCTAAAAAGAGTCAAAATTCTGTAAACCAAATCTATTTGATTCCCTCATCCAGATTTCATGGCACTGATATACAGTGCCTTGCAAAAGTATTTGGCTCCCTGGAACTTTTTAACCTTTTGCCACATTTCAAGCTTCAAACAAAAAAAAAAAAAATTTTAAATTTTGGTGAAGAATCAACAACAAGTGGGTCACAATTGTGAAGTGGAACGAAATTTATTGGATCATTTAAACTTTTTTTGTAATAATAATAAAACTGAAAAGTGGGGCATGCAAAATTATTCGGCCCCCTTGCATTAATACTTTGTTGCGCCACCTTTTTCTGCGATTACAGCTGCGGTCTCTTGGGGTATGTCTCTATCAGTTTTTCACATCTAGAGACTTAAATTCTTGCCCAGTCTTCCTTGCAAAACAGCTCGAGCTCTTTGAGGTTGGATGGAGACGTTTGTGAACAGCAGTTTTCAGCTCCTTCCACATATTCTCAATTGGATTCAGGTCTGGACTTTGACTTGACCATTCTAAGACCTGGATACCTTTATTTTTGAACCATTCCATTGTAGATTTATGTTTGGGATCATTGTCTTGTTGGAAGATAAATCTCCGTCCTAGTCTCAGGTCTTTTGCAGACACCAACAGATTTTCATCCAGAATGGTCCTGTATTTGGCTCCATCCATCTTCCCATCAATTTTAACCATCTTCCCTGTCCCTGCTGATGAAAAGCAGGCCCAAACCATGATGCTGCCACCACCATGTTTTGACAGTGCGGATGGTGTGTTCAGGGGGATGAGCTGTGTTGCTTTTATGCCAAACATATAGTTTTGCATTGTTTCCAAAAAGTTGGATTTTGGTTTCATCTGACCAGAGCACCTTCTTCCACATGTTTGGTGTGTCTTCCAGGTGGCTTGTGGCAAACTGTAAACGAGACTTTTTATGGATATCTTTGAGAAATGGCTTTCTTCTTGCCACTCTTCCATAAAGGCCAGATTTGTGAAGTGTTTGACTGATTGTTGTCCTATGGACAGACTCTCCCACCTCAGCTGTAGATCTCTGCAGTTCATCCAGAGTGATCATGGGCCTCTTGGCTGCATCTCTGATTAGTCTTCTCCTTGTCTGAGATGAAAGTTTAGAGGGACGGCCGGGTCTTGGTAGATTTCCAGTGGTCTGATACTCCTTCCATTTCAATATGATCGCTTGCACAGTGCTCATTGGGATGTTTAAAGCTTGGAAATCTTTTAGTATCCAAATCCAGCTTTAAACTTCTCCACAACAGTATCACGGACCTGCCTGGTGTGTTCCTTGGTCTTCATGATGCAGAACCCTGAGACTATCACAGAGCAGGTGCATTTATATGGAGACTTGATTACACACAGGTGGATTCTATTTCTCTTCATCAGTCATTTAGGACAACATTGGATCATTCAGAGATCCTCAATCAACTTCTGGAGTGAAAGTAAATGGGACGAATAATTTTGCACGCCCCACTTTTCAGTTTTATTATTACAAAAAAAGTTTAAATGATCCAATAAATTTCGTTCCCCTTCACAATTGTGACCCACTTGTTGTTGATTCTTCACCAAAAATTAAAATGTTATATCTTTTTGTTTGAAGCCTGAAATGTGGCAAAAGGTTGAAAAGTTCCAGGGGGCCGAATACTTTCGCAAGGCACTGTAGATTATTATGGTGAGCTATGTGCAGCCACCACTAGAGGGAGCTTATTATTTTTTGATTGAGTTCCCCTAAGCTCCCCCTAGTGGTGGCTGCAGGCAGACAAAAAGTTCTCTTTTAAACGCATGTGTGTGCAGGAGATTGGATCTCTGTATCAGGAAAACAAAGTTTCAGAAATATGGTGAAGTTAATCAGCCCAGAATTTGGATTTTTTAAATAACAAAGTTAGGGGTCAAGTGTGAACATTCCCTTTAAATACAGCATGTCTGCAGGCAGTGTAGGATGTCAGCCTTCTTACTGCAGGGCTCCACATCCAGCAGAGGGCAATTAAAGGACGTTTCTATACAAAACCTCTTTTCATAATATTATGCACCATTCGCTGCATCTAAAACCGAAAGGTGAATGATGGAGGAAATTCATGGACGCAGCTCTCAGGAAAATCCGTATATTTTCTTCCTTTTATGTCTAATCTCATTACATTTTTTCTCCCCCATCAATAAGCGTTCAATAAAAGATGTACATAAAACCCCATAATAAAACACAGGCCGCCAACGTCCGAGCAGAGAAATAAATATACGTCCTTCGCGACACCCACAAATACATCCTCTAAAGGCTTTTAAACTGATTGAGGCAGAGAGTTTGCGTCTGTGAAAAACGGTAGTGATTTTCTGGGACGGCTGGCTGAGTGGCTGATCTGAGACATGGCCAAAACTAAGGTACCTTGATCTCCATTGCAGTGCTTACAGGGGTTATTCCACCTTATGAAACAATAGAGCTATGGTTCTGCTTTCATGCTGATTTCTCTCCCATTGTGTCAGTCTTCACTGTTGATCTGGAATTCTATTCAGGACCTAGGAAAATTGCGTTAACCAGCCCTTTCGCAGTACATTTGGGAAAATAGATAAACTGAATTTATCATGTTACTAATGCCACCTCAGTTTTTGGGAATACCTTTAACCCCTTAGTGACCAGCCTGTTTAAAGGGGTTATCTCACTTCAGTAAGTGGCATTTATCACGTAGAGAAAGTTATTACAAGGCACTTACTAATGTATTGTGATTATCTATATTGCCTCCTTTGCTGGCTGGATTCATTTTTCCATCACATTATACACTGCTCGTTTCCATGGTTATAACCACCCTGTAATCCAGCAGCGGTGGTCGTGCTTGCACACTATATGAAAAAGCTTCAGCCTCTCTGGTGGCGAGGACCGTGGGAGCACACATAGGCTAGTGCTTTTTCCTATATTGTGCAAGCACGACCACCGCTGATTGATTGCAGGGTGGTCTGTAACCAAGGAAACAAGCAGTGTATAATGTGATAGAAAAATGAATCCAGCCAGCAAAGGAAGCAATATGGATAACAATATAACCCCTTTATGGTCTTAATGAGCAAGAAATGTAATTATTTTTTTTTACATTTTTTTCATTATCAATTTTCAAGAGCTATAACGTTTGTATTTTTCTGTCCATGTAGCTGTATGAGGGCTTATTTTTTGCAGGGCAAGTTGTAGTTTTTAATGGCCCCTTTTTGAGGTACACATCATTTACTCATTAACTTTTATTAAATCTTTCTGGGAGGGGGATGGGAAAAAAACAGCAAAGGGCCACTGAGTTTTTATGTTATAAATTTACAGTTTTCATTTTTTGGCATAAATAACAAGACAACATTATTCTCTGGGTCAGATCGATTACAGCGATACCAAATACATATAGTTTATTTATTTACTTTTTACTACTTTCGCACACAAAAAACTATTTAAAAAAAAATGAAAAGTTTTTGCATTACCACATCCCACAACCTATAATGTTTTTATTTTTCTTTCTATGGAGCTGTCCAAGGGCTAGATTTGTGTGAGTCTACCTAGCATGTGTCATCAATGATACTGGTGTGGTGAATGGAACTGGGGTCCCGCTCAGGCAGCAGAGTTCAGGTACACCCCTGTAGCTACCCCCCTTGGTCCTTGGGGCAGAAAGAGTTAAGAGATAGTGAGGGAGATATAGTCCTTGACTGTCAGGAAGAACATTTCAAAGTTATTTTATGTGGTATTATCAGCACGTGCCGCAGGAGTAAATACACCGCCAGAGTCGCAACCTTCCATGTCAGTCAATGCTCCTCTCTGACAGACTGGATCGATAGAGCTGGACATTAGCCGGGATAAAGCCACGTTCCCAGTGATTCCTGTCCTGATTTCCTTCCTTGTAGTGACAAGGTGTAAAATGTACATTGACTTTTATGTTGTACATGTGGCGGAATACGTGCTTCCAAAGTTGGCCGCACCGAGCGCCTGGAAACAATGCATCTAGTAAAGCAATTGCCTGAATAGCTATTCCACAAGGCAGTACTGTTATCAGATGGACTCACTTCTGCTGCTCTCTATATATCGAAAGTGTCACTCACAGATGGAGGACCACATACAAGGGGCGGCAATAAGTCCCCCACCCCTCTACTATGAGACTGGCACTATGGGAATTACTATAAGGTTGGCACTATGTGAATTAGGATTAAGCTGGTACTATGGGTATTACTATGAGGCTGGTATCACGGAAATTACTATAAACCTGGCACTATGGGTATTACTATGAGGCTGGCACTATGGCAATTACTATGAACTTGGCACGTTGGGAATTACTATGAGGCTAGCACTATGTGAATTACTATCAGGCTGGCACATTGGGAATTACAATGAAGTTGGTACTTTGGGAATTACGATGAGGTTGGCACATTGGGAATTATGATGATGCTGGTACTATGGGAATTACTATGAGGCTGGCACTATGAGATTTTCTATGAGGCTGGCACTATGGGCATTACTATCAAGCTGGCACATTGGGAATTACGATGACATTGGTACTATGGGAATTTCCATGAGGTTGGCACATTGGGAATTATGATAAAGTTAGTACTATGGAAATTACTATGAGGCTGGCACTATGAGATTTTCTATGAGACTGGCACTATGGCAATTACTATGGGACTGGCGCTATCGATATTAAGTCTTAGGGTATTACCAGTGATTTAGATGCTAAGGATAGCCTATTAAGTGAAGGGGCTAATATGGGGCAGCACTAGTCCTGGCATGCAGTATAAACATGCATCTTTTCTGTTTCCAGTATGGGCAGGAGGGGGCGCTCTGGGGTCTACCAGTGACATTTAGGTTCATCAAGCTACAAGAGCCAGCCATTGGTATTAGAGAAGACTGGTGCCTGGTGATACAGCTGCTGTGCCCTCTGACAACCATGCAGGCTGGCATTTACTGCGGTTCTCACTGCCCTGCCTCTCCTGGGAATCCGTTGATGGAGCGCGTTAGGTATGTATTTTCTTTGACCACAGCTAATTAATAAAGCTTTGCAAGCCAAGAGTCCGAACAGAAAATCAATGGTATATGGATTGCCTTTTAGGTTCCTCAGAAGCACAGTTCCATATGCAAAGTGACAGGGTAGGACAACACCGAATCGAAAATCTGTTTATTAATGTTTGTGTCTGTAATAATGCCCCGAGACATGCCTAAATAATAATCATTAACTATGCCAGTGCCAACGCTAGAGCAACGACTACTAGTGTAATGAGCAGGCAGCATGAAGATGAACATACCAAGACCTAAAGAACATTCTTTCTGACCTGATCTAAGATAGTAGCAAGGTGTAAGTACAGTGAGGTCACATAGTCTGTGCAGCAGGTCTGTCTGTGATTGGATGGTGAGGTCACATAGTTCTGTGAGGTCACACAGTCTGTGCAGCAGGTCTTTCTGTGATTGGATGGTGAGGTCACATAGTCTATCAGATCTGTGTCTAATTGGATGGTGGTGTCACATAGTTCTGTGAGGTCACAGTCTGTGCAGCAGGTCTGTCTGTTATTGGATGGTGATGTCACATAATTCAATGAAGTCTATGCATCAGGTCTATCTGTGACTGGATAATGAAGTCACACAGTGAGAACAGTGAGTTCACACACAGAGAGAAGTAGGTGCCAGAATATAGCCAATTGGTCCTCCATGGGATCATTCATATGGACAGTCTCACCAGCAGCATAGTCGAGTAAGCAGTGATCAACCAAAATGGCCAAAATGCACCATTATGTCCACCTTTTATCTAATATCTATGAAGACTGGGATGGGTTGATGATGTCATCCAGTGAGGACAATGATGTCACACAGCCTATGTGACAGGTTAGCTGGGGATGTATGTTGGTGTCACCAAGTAAAGGCAGTTAGGACACCCATTGTATGTAGCAGATCAGTCTGTAACTGTATGATCACTGACTGAGGGCTATGATGTCACACAGTCTATGTGGCACATCATATGATCTGATATGTGGCACATCATATCACTGTATGATCACTGACTGAGGGCTATGATGTCACACAGTCTATGTGGCACATCTGTCTATGATTTGATGATGTCACAGAGTTAGGGCAGTGATGTCACACAGTGTATGTAGCAGATCAGTCTGTAATCGTATGATGATATCACTGACTGAGGGCTGTGATGTCACACAGTCTATGTGGCACATCTATGATTTGATGATGTCACAGAGTTAGGGCAGTGATGTCACACTGTGTATGTAGCAGATCAGTCTGTAACTGTATGATGATATCACTGACTGAGGGCTATGATATCACACAATCTATGTGGCACATCTGACTATGATTTGATGATGATGTCACAGAGTTAGGACAGTGATGTCACACAGTGTATGTAGCAGATCAGTCTGTAACTGTATGATGATGTCAGCACCCTGTAGTCACACTGTCTACTTTAGAAGGTATATACAGCATGGTTCTCTCAGTTAGGCTCCAAGTTCCCAGCAATCACATTCATTTTAGGAAAATATGAATATCTTGATGCTATTAGTAGTTTGTTTTAGCACTTTTGTTGGCTCACTTATCTGGCACCTCATTATGACTTAGTATTCTGATTTTTATATTACTACACTGTCTATTCTCAACAGTAATTGTAGCCGGATGATTGGGTTGGAATATTTTAATCTTATCGAATCCATAGCCCAAATGAAAGATTCCTCCTCGCCGGTTGGGTTCATGACCCTTCGAGTTTTCTGGTTTCTGTGGCTGCCATGGGGTTATAAATGCTAATGACCAGGACACATTTACAATCTCATCACGCCCATTGGCAGCCGGGCAAAGAAGAGTGAAATATCTCAGTTAATGGATGAGCAGCCTATATTTTCATAATAAAGAGACTCCGCAAACTCCACGAGTATAAAAAAGAATATTGATGAAGCAGCTGAGGAGGCTCCTGAATGGAGATGAGTGATCGGACGGAAGATATACAGGAGAGTGATATATAAATCACACCATCATTTTTATTCACACCAGTCAAACAGTCAGTGTTTTAAGAAAATACTTTGTCATATTTAATAGCTCTGTCAACCTTGCCACTTCTGGGACTTGATAATGCAATTTTTTGGTTTTTAAATGAGGTGACTTTTATGAACTTTCAGTGTCATGCTATTGATCTTCTGAGGTTCGTCTGTAATGATCGAGGAGATCATCAGGTTACGCTTCAACCCCGTTGACTTTCCATATCTATATTGTACCAGTCTCATAAGTTCCCTCTCTATAGGATAGGCTCTTCTTGGTGAAGGAATGGGACCACACTTCTGGAGATATGGATGGGACATTAATCATTTTCAAGAGCAATGATCACTGGTGGTTCAATTTGTGGGCACAGTTTTGGACCAATGGTTCAATTTCGGAATCTTTCACCCCTTCTATAAAGGGCACTTTAGTTTGAAGCACATGTAATACTAATCCTATGTATGTGTCAATCAGCAGTGGAGGCAGCTCCAGAAGGAACCTTCTTTGGTGCCTCAGAAAGAGTTCTCCCATAATAGGTTAGCTATATCCATTTTTCTAATGGTTTATGACAAAGATCTGATATTGCTACATTAGTGAAAACTGACCAAAGGCGTCAAAAGAAGATTGTGCAAATTAACTAGGCTGGAAGAAGATGTCTAGAACTAAAAGCCTTTGTCATGGTGCCATCTCAGAGTGTTTTCACGTTGTGTTTTGCAGTGTCTGACGCTCATAGTCTCCCACATCAAATTTTTTTTTTAACTTTATGCCTCTCTATAAACCATACCATTCTGTAGTCCAAAAAGGTGTACAGAAATATAGCAGTCCGACAGAGACCGAAAGGACACACTTCTCAGATGTGAGACCCACATCCTGTGGATAGGCCATAGATGTCTAATATGGGAAGTCCCCTTTAAGGCTTGGATGGAGTCTAAAGTACCTGCAATCTATGACTTCAGGCTCCTAAGATGTAAATCTGGCACTGAATATATTGGCTCTTATCCTCAAAATGTCTTGTCTGTTGATTCTCCAAACTATGAATTACTCCAGTTCTCTCCCTATCAGAGCACAGGGAGAGTGATATCTCTGCTGCAGCTCTCTATTACAGCTCAGGGATGTGTCCTTTTTCTGTAGCTCTCGTCCTATCACAGCTTGGGGGGGGGGACCTGTTTGCTGCAGCTCTCTCTTGGTCACAGCTCAGGGGGTGTGTCATTTCTGCTGCATCTCTCCCTATCACATCTCAAGGAGGTGTCATTTCTGCTGCATCTCTCCCTATCACATCTCAAGGAGGTGTCATTTCTGCTGCATCTCTTCCTATCACAGCTCAGGGGCATGTTCTTTCTGCTGTATCTCTCTCCCTATCACAGCTCAGGGGGCGTCTCTTTTCTGCTGCATATCTCTCCCTATCAGAAAACAGGTGGCATAGGCTTTCTGCTACAGCTCTCTCACTTTCACAACTCAAGGGATGTGCTCTTTCTGCTGAAGCTCTCTTCCTATCAGAGATCATTGGATATGTCCTTTCTGCTGCAGCTCTCTCCCTATCACAGCTCAGTCGGCCTGTCCTTTCTGCTGCAGCTCTCTCCCTGTAACTATGGGATACAGCTGGCAGCAGTTGAAGAACAGATCTGAGCAGCAGCAGGTGGCGCTATACAGATACATTTTATTGAATAAGTCACTGGCTATACTACATTTTTAAAGGGATTCTGTCACCAGGATTTGGCCTATAAAGTCATTCACACTACCGAATTGTGCTCATTGCGGTGAATGTAAAAAAGTTATTCTTATTGATCCCAGAGATGTATTTTATGTAAAAAAATCATTTTTTGTGATATGCAAATTACTTACATAAGGAGCCCAATGGGATGTGCCCAGCGCCGTTGGAGCCCGGCCACGCCGCAACTGTTGAAGCCCAGCACCACCCATCTCATTATTATTCACTGCAAATCTTCAAGCAGCCTTCCTCCGGCACCAGCGTAATCCCACGCAGGCGCAGTACCTCAAGCAGTCTGCGCCCGTGCGGTCTACTGGCATTGGCATCAAGGAGATCAGTGCGAATGCGCGGGATTACACTGGTGCCGGAGGAAGGCTGCTTGAAGATTTGCAGTGAATAATAATGAGGTGGGCGGTGCTGGGCTCCAACAGTTGCGGCGTAGCCGGGCTCCAACGGCGCTGGGGACATCCCCTTGGGCTCCTTATGTAAATAATTTGCATATCACAAAAAATGATTTTTTTTACATAAAATACATCTCTGGGATCAATAAGAATAACTTTTTTACATTCACCGCAATGAGCACAATCCGGTAGTGTGAATAACTTTATAGGCCAAATCCTGGTGACAGAATCCCTTTAAGTACATGCAATTACAAAAGTATTCAGATCCAGGTGCTGGTTTTAAAAATGTAGACTATTTTGCATGGACAGCCCCTTTAATGACATTTGTAGAATGCTGGGCCCCTCTGCAATCTGCAGTATAGTAAGAAGATGATGGTCGTTAATGATCAGCATCAACATTGACTCCTTCCCAGGAACAATCCTCCCCACAGGCCCTGAGGTATAAAGCAAGGCAATATCTTCTTATAGGCATCGCTCATGTTAGCACGGTATCATAATGACAGTAACATACTGTTGTTTATTTCTGGGAACAGTTTCTATAAATTACTGCCATTTAGTGTAATAATTCCTTGCTGTTTTTTGCACACCGTCTGGCTTGTTTAATATCTCCTGTAAATATCCATGTGAGCCGCTGACATTTATTTTCTTCGCATTTTTGACATCACAGAACACTTTACAGATCATCTCATGTGGGTGCTTTGGAAGCGGTGAAGCAATTTAAAGAAACCAAGGCCTTTATGGGCAGATCCATCTATGAGAAGGTGTACGGGAACGCTCTGCCGCTAAGGGAACCATGAGGGCTGCTGCTTCAAACTCATTACCTGGACGGAGGTAGCAGAGTTCAACTTTGCATCTATGTCTTATGAAGCCACCACGTAGCAGGTTTACCTGCAGTTCTGAGCAAAACCACAGATCTTGGGGAAGGGGGTCACCAAACAAACTCTGCTCTGCTACATCTAGCAATTCTTAGGGTGCATTTAAATAACCGTTTAGGTTTCTGTTCTTCTGTCAGAAGAAGAGAGAGAGAGAAAAATAGAATCCTGTTGCATCAGTTATGCATAGGATTGCATAGGATACGTTTTTTACAGGATCCAGTAAAAAAACGGATCATGTTGCATCAGTTGTCATCCGTTTGGGCCATTTCCGTCTGAGATCCGTTGTTTTAGACGGATATAAAAGTACTGCATGCAGGACTTTTTTCCTGTCTAAAAAACGGATCTCAGACGGAAATGGCTCAGATGACAACTGATGCAACAGGATCCGTTTTTTTACAGGATCCTGTTTTTTTCTCTCTCTTCTTTTGATGGGTCTGAAGAACAGAAACCTAAACGGTGATGTGAATGCACCCTTAGGTGAACGTAATGTATCTGTTCCCAGCTCCGTGAGTAATCTTTCTCTTCGCCCTTGCTTCCGCTTCATAGCCTTCCTTCCATTGAAATTGTTTGGCCCTTCATGATCATATATCAGTATCTTGAAGATGTTTTTCTTCACCTTATTCCTGAGATATCAAAGAAGCTAAAACAATTGCAGCTCCTCTGCTTTTGTGGCCCGATGACAACACTTCTTGTCATCATAGGGACGGTTCCTAAGTTCAAACCTCCATTCGCCCCAATGGCCACCCCCTTGGCGACTTACTGCATGTCCAGGCTAGTTAGAACGTGGTCCGTAATGTAGATCTTGAGTGTCTTGAAGATACTGTTAGATCAAGGGACAGGAAAAGTTGTCATGTGGACGCATAGTTTTTGCCCTGAATCAATGATATGCCTAATGGCTCATGCACACGACCGTATGTATTTTGCAAAAAATGTATCCACAAAAAACACGGATGACGTCCATGTGCATCCCGTATTTTGCAGAACGGAACAGCTGGCCCCTAATAGAACAGCCCTATCCTTGTCCGTAATGCGGACAATAATAGGACATGTTCTATTTTTTTTTTTGCGGAACGGAAGTACGGACATACGGAAACGGAATGCACACGGAGCAACTTCCTTTTTTTTTTTGCGGACCCATTGAAATGAATGGTTCCGCATATGGTCCACCAAAAAAATGGAACAGACACAGAAAGATAATATATTCATGTGCATGAGCATTAAAGTTTACATTGCTTATGGTTGGCTTTCGTCCCCATGACTCTCTCCGATCTTCCCTTTTCTCCTTGTACATCTCTACCCCTCCGTCGCTCGCTCTCTGCATCCCGCCGCTCCTGGATGAGAAGGACATCAGATAGCGTAGTCTTTCATGCGACCAGCATTGTACGGCAAATGTATCATCCTCATCTCTGTGAGATGACCCGATTGACTTGCCCACTGCGGTATTGATCGACAGCAGATCCATGGTAACATCGTATTAACAAGAATGGCAAGGAGTATCGACGGCGCTCAGACGGCGGGCTGTCCAGCCGGGTGATGAATGGATACCGGGGGATGATACTTATTGAGCTTCCCCCTCAGGGGTTAACAGTGATTAGTTTGATACATCCCAGTTAACAGAGAAATTAGCGTGATCACCATTAAAGACACAGCGTAGGGAGGACGTCACCAAAATAATTTCTGGACGTTTTCTGTAAATTGCAAGCTGAGTGCGCGCCCTACTTACCAAAGGAGGTACAGATTTCCGTGAATTGTCAGCAACCTTCGGCACTCCAGCTGCTGTGAAACTACAACTCCCAGCATGCAAACATGCTCGGCTGTTCTTCTAAGGCTACTATCACATTTGCGTTGTTAATTCCAGTATTGAGATCGGACAGAGGATCTCAATTCCGTAATTAAATGGATCCATTTTTATTTTGCACATCAGGATGCATACGTTCTGTTATGCTGGGGTTGTGTGAAATCAAAATGGAAAAAAAACAGATCCATCACTAAATACATTGAAAGTCAATGGATGATGGATCCAGTTTTTTAGGCTCCTAGGATATGCCCACATTGTCTGATAGGCGTGAGAAAAGAACCCTGAAAGCGGTGGAGGGCACAGCTGGCCTTCATTCGTTTCTATTGGGCCGCCGAAAATAGCTGAAAATTTCAGTCGGGCCCATGGAAGTGAATTGGAGCGGTGGCTGGTCTTGCATGGTGCGCTCCCATTCACTTATATGGGGAGAGCGCTTGGTGGTGGCCGGACTGTAGTCCTCCAGTCACCACTTCACGGGGCTCTGTTCTCGCTATAGGTACGAGTCCTAGAGGTGGGACTCGCACCTATATGATAATGAGGGCATATCCTAGCGATATACCCCCATTATCTGAGATAACACAACCCTTTAAGCTTCTCCGGCTTTAGTACCAAACCCATTGGTTTACCATACTCTTGATAATCATTCCTAGCTATTATTCAATTAGTATACACGATTTACCAAAATTGTATGTTTTTTCAGGGACTAATTAAATGAACCTCCATTGTAGGACTACCTAATAAACAATTTAAGGAATTACATAAAGGTTCCCCCTCCCCCCATAAAAAGCTATTATTGAAATTTATCTCTTTAAACACTCGACCAGATCCACATTCTAGACCTGAGGTCCTAGGCATATCAGAGATAATTTCTCTTCCAGAAGCTTCATTTTCAGTTGTGGTCCCTGAAACTTGGGTTTTGTCTTATTTCTTGCACATTTTCATGTTCACTCAGATGGAATTAGCCAGAGGCACAATCTATAAGCGACATGTTGCTTTACTCTGTACGGTTGGATAAAGATTTGACGATCAGAGCCCAGCAGTAACACCAAACTCTCATCACCCTTGAAGCTCATCTCAGTTTTCAAAAACTTTCAAAAAAACTCCCATTTGACTAAATATGTAGGGATTTGCTAAGAAGAAACAAAAAAATCTCTCCTTAACGTGTGGTCTAATCAATATTGGAAAAAGTCTCGTAGATATTGAAGGAAAAGACAAGTCATTTCTTTTTTTAAATCCGTAATGGTTGGAGACAATATCAAAGCTCTGGGTCGCTTCTGTTAGAGGACTAGCTTCATACACAACGCTCAGCAGACTGCAATAGATCAACGGGCTTGTTAATAAATGCATGGACACCTGCTTAGTGGGAGTGATAATTCTCTATGGCACAAGACAGGGAGGGAAGCAAAAAAAAACAAGCTTCATGTTGAATGGTGTCTAGAAACTGCAGCTTCTGGAAGGGAAATAACAGAGACACATCCGTCCCTTCCCTGCCAGCTTGAGTGTGGGCTTCGACATGGGTACCATACACAGACATGACTCACTTACCTTGGAAGGGTTAATGAGTACAAGCAAAACACTTTTACTACAAATCATAGCCAGGGCTCTTAGCTAAACATTTATGCCGTAATTTTCCAAAATGTCATCGACAATGTGGCTCCAAAACCCACAATTTTGGAGCAGTCTTTCTACTACTTTTTGAAAATATTCATGTAAAAAGATGTACATATTTATTTTCTTTCCACTTGGCTCAATATCCCAAGATGAATGGCGGAAGATGCCCAGATTAAAAAAAAAAAAAAAAAAAACATGTTTTTGTGGTATTGTGCCACAAGATGTCTATCCTGTGAGGCCACCCAGTGGTTGCCATATGAATTTGCCAAGGGAAACAAATGAATTTTAATTGGACACATTTGTAAGTCTAATTTGCATTGAAGTGGGTGGAGTTCAACTGCCGTATAGCCAATCAGAACATGGAAATGATTTCATCAACAGACAGGTTGTATGCTTCGGCAGTATAGTGGTATTTCAGGAGTTGTGTTTTTTAGGTGAGGGGGTAGAGACTGGTTCATTGGTGTCCTGATGTGAGTGAGGACAGGATGTCATGCAATAAGTACCCTAATGAGAAGAAGGCAATGGATAAAGTTTAAGGGCCACAGGGTTACAGTATACAGTAAAGGAGTGGGTCTCTAAGCAGCACAGAGTCTTTCAGACTATCTTGGTTAGTTACAGAATGAGCAATGCATGGTGTAAGGAGCAGATTTGTAAACAATCTGTTGCCCTAGTCCTACCCTGACCACTGCAGAAGTACTTCTTACCCAGAACATGTGTTCTAATGGATCCTCCATTGATGCTCCTGGACAGGGTAGTGGTAAAGAAAGGCACATACTATAAGACACATAAGTTACTACATAATTGTTCCTCCAAAATACTGCTGAGTTCACATCACCGCGTATCTTTCCGTTCTTCTGATCTGTCAGAAGAAGAGAAAAAAAAAAACAAAACAGGATCCTGTTGCATTAGTTGGCATCCATATCAGCCATTTCCGTCTGAGATCCGTTTTTTTTTAAATGGGAAAAAAACTCCTGCATGGATCCTGTAAAAAAACGGATCCTATGCATAACTGATGCAACAGGTTCCGTTTTCCATGGGAATACTGTAATGTGGCTGTCATGTGCATCCAAGACCCAATGACTTCATGAATTTGCAAGTTAACGGATGAATGACCTTAAAAATCATGTGGCCATTGTCCATCATGGGTAGACAGGGTTTCAGCGACACGTGGCAGCCTCCTCGAAGCCCAGTCTAAGAGAGTTCAAATACATCCATCACATCGCAACGCTAGAGTTAACTCGCTGAGCGACGTCTACACTCGTTCCATGCAAGATGTAAAGACAGGGCACTTTTACTAAAGCCCACTGAGGGTGCCAAAAGTGTACCGAAGTCAGGCGGCAAGATGTAATAGTCGCGTGTCTGATGAATGGCATCACTAAACATGTTATTGCAATAGTTGCGGCGCTATAATAATTACACAAGCTGACTTCTCGCTATAGATCTTCTCAGACAGGAACGGCGATGGGCTGAGGAGACAGCTGGAATTGCGGCAGAAAAATAAGTGAACACTTGATTAATGCATCGCGTGTAATTAAGACGGGCGTACCTCAAGAGTCTTGTATAAGCCCCTAGATTGAGTAGCTGACTGTTACTCTTCTAGACTGCACATTACTTTCCCGTGCACTGCTAAGAGCGTCGTTCTGGAGCTGTAAAAAGTCTTAAGCTATTAGGCCGATACCCTTGGACACCATAATAGTAGGTCATCAGGTTATAGAATAAGACGTTTTATATCTAAGGAGCCATTCAGTTGCTTGCATCAACTCATTCAGACCGTGCATGGACTACTCTAAACATTTACCTAGCAACTCATCGCAAACCGGTGCCCCCTATGTAAGTACAGTACGGTGTATTAATTTAGTTGTTGTGCAGTACTATTATTTTGGGACATCTTATTTCTATTTGTGCTTACTGTGTGGAACTATTATACAGACACTGTAATGCAAAGCTTCTCATTCATCCAAGTCATGATATATCAGTAGTAATAATCCAACTGGCTTTCTCAGTTAGAATGACTTGTACAAGAAACCTCCAGTATTAAATACTGGTAATTCATGCTTCAGTCAGCGCAAGCTGTTTTTATAGGTAAAGGATCTCAAGGAGGTACCATGTTGCATCTAATTTGCCTGACAAAAGATATTGTGTGATTAAACTGCCTTGGAAGATGTGTTAGAACAGCATTGTAAGTGGCAGACAATAGATGTTTTACCCCTCTAATTCTATTTAAGCCCAGTTTCTCCAAATTTACATACATAACAGTATTATATGAGAACTATACGGTAATATTATTTATGGCTTTATTATTCAAATAGTCCCGTGGCAATAATTCTCAGAAATAATGTTCCTTTTGTCTAGAAGCCTGAAGCATCCACAGACTTTTGTACCCTAGTTAGATCAGCCACAGATGTTCTATATTGAACACTGCACTGTATATTTGGCTCTTTTAGGGCTATAGACTTGGACATCGACTCAATAAGGTGTCATAGGTTTTGTAATAAACTGTATATACAGTATTTACAGTTGGGACACTCAATGAGTAAGAGAGGTGCAGATAGGTTAGTAGGGTGGTCAACTTAGGGGCCATGTTTGATGGGGGCACAGACTTTGTAATGTTTTGCTTTAGTAGGAAGAGCTTGAAGTCTTCAGACAGGTGCGGAAGGAACAATTTATGCATTTGGCGCCTACATTTCTTTGTATACACGTGACAGAATAGATTGACAAGAGCTTAAATTATTAAAATATTGTAATTTCCATCAGTTTGAATTAAATGCTGGATTTTGTCAGAACGTGTAACACCTGGAGCCATCACTCAAGGTGGAACGGGAAAGAGATTACATTTAATGTGGAAATAGAATATTAACCATCTGCATTCAACAGTGTCGAGACATGTTGATCATCCGATAATTTTATATGTAGAGTATGACACTATAGATATAGATAGAGGAACACACACTATGTGAACGACAGCACAAAGCCATTGTGTCACCCTCATGTACATTATCAAGAGACAGGAACCCTAACCATTACATGTACTCATCGGACCCAAAGTAAAGGGTTCAAGAGGCTTAGACTTAAAACTTACTCAGCAGTGTCCATAGCGTCCTCCTAAGAAGGTCTGACTCTAACACTACTGTATAGCTGCAGTACACATTATGTAGGTATAAGGAGATCTAACCCTAACACTCTCTCTGCAGGTCCCACAGCATAGAGAAACAATGTAACCCTTATACTATATCTGCAGGAATCATAGCATAGGAATGAGGAGGTCTTCTGTAACTCTACCTATGAAGAACCTATAGCATAGGGTTTAGGTTATATAAACCTAACATAATCTTTGCAGAATCCACAGCATAGAGAAAATACAGAATTACCCTAACACTATCACTGCAGGACTCATAGCACATGACTGAGTAGGTCTACTGTATCTTCTACACTAGCTATGAAGAAACCAATGGCATAGGATGAAGATGACATAACCATAACACTATCTCTGCAGGACACATAGCATGGAGAAAACATACCATAACTCTTATACCATATCTGCAGAACTCAAATCATAAGACTGGTTAGGTCTATTGTAACTCTACCTATGAATAACCAATAGTATAGGGTTAAGGTGACACAACCCTAACACTATCTCTGCAGAACCCATAGATGGGGAAACAAACTCTAAAACTATCTCTATCTTAAACCCAAAGCAATGGACAAAGATAAAATAGCTTACACTATCCTTGTAGGACTCATAAAGATATTATGACCTTTACACTTTATCTACAGGACTCATAGTATAGGAATGAGGAGGTCTACTGTAATTTTTACAAAAGATATGAAGAACCAGGCTATTTCATAGGGTGAAGGTGACATAAACCTAACACTATCTCTGCAGGAACCATAGCATAGGACTGAGGAGGTCTACAACAACTTTTACAAGGTTTATAAAAACCAAAAACCCATTGCATAGGGTGAAGGTGACATAAACCTAACACTATCTCTGTAGGGTCCATAGCTTAGAACTTAGGAAGTCTACTGTACCTCTACGAAGAACCCATTCCAAAGGATGAAGATGACATAAGTTATGTCACATAACCCTAAGATTATCTCTGGGTTCCCACAACATAGGACTGGGGAGGTATACTGTCACTCTTATATTATCTATGAGGAACCCATTGTAAAGGATGAAAGTGACATAACCCTAAGATTATCTCTAAGGCACCCACAACATAGGACTGAGGAGGTATAGTGTAACTCTTACAGCATCTATGAAGAACCGATTGTGAAGGATGAAGGTATCATAGCCCTAACATGGTCTCTGCAGGACCCATTGCATAGAGCCAAGATAGAATTACCATAGCATAAAGGAGGAAAAACTCTAAAACTATCCCTGAAGAACCTCAGCAATAGACCAAGGTCATATACCCTTACTCTATCTCTGCAGGACTCATAGCCTACAAAGGCCTAACACTAACTCTGTAAGACCTACAAACAAGGGCTTGGGAGTCCTAACATTAACTCTGTAGGATCCATAGTATAGCGCTAAGGGTTAACCCTACCTCGACAAAGGTTGACCCTCTTTCACTCAAAACTTGTTGTAGGGTGGGGGTGAATTTTAACTCAGATAACATTCCAGTACAGAAGACCATAGAGATACATGCAGAACACGTAGCACTAGGATCATTTCTTCATCTCTACCTAAACCCTCTCTCTCCCTTCCTCCTCGCTTTTTTTTACGTCCAAAGAAAATATATTTTACGAATGTCCCACCTCTGTTTGTCAGCTCATCTCCTGCACGTTCTCCAGGAGAGCAGGATTGCAGAATATCACCTTTAATACATCATTGTCTAACCTAAGTGTCCCCGGTCTGCTCCCAGCACAGCAAAGATATTACATAGAGCAAGATGATCGTGTATTTATCACCGGGGACAAATTAATGCAGCTGGAAGGTGAGTCCTGTATATCAGAGCGACGTCCCTGTTACCAGGAGCTGCCTGATGCACCTCGACTTCTGGGCACATTAATGATGATGATTAACACTTCTTGATTAGTGCTATCACCTTCTACGTACAGGAAGAAAAAAAGAAGCCTGAAGGGCAATTACATGGTGACTATTAAGAAATAGAAAAAGCGGTGACAGCAATCACGATGCCAAGTGTTAAACATGGGGTGACGACGATACGTTCTTGATTGCCAAGCCGAGAGAGGACGATGACTCGTTGTATCCAGGCGAGTGCTGTGCATTTGTCAGACAATTCCTAGAAAATGGAAATAAAAAAATAAAAAAAAGAGGCCGATCGACTCGCTGGATACACAGGGCTGACGTGACCGGACTCTCACATGAAGGTCTCTGAAGTTTCTGCTCTGGAGGATGATGTCAACTTTTCTATTAACTGCGATGTTAAAACCATCACAAGGGCTTTTCATGGTTTGCATAGATAATTCTGGAAGGTGAAAGTCTACATTTATTATACATATTGTGATTCCAGATGATTGGGGATCATTACATTATCTGCATTTAGAGGACGTGTTCACCATCGAACTACTGCCCTTAAACGCTAAGAAAATTATCTTACCTATTTCTGTGCACATGTTTATTTAGGACAGGAGTATAGTAGTTATATTCTTGTACAGTGGAGCAGTGTTATAGTAGTTATATTCTTGTACATAAGAGCAGTATTATAGTAGTTATATTCTTGTACATAGGTGCAGTATTATAGTAGTTATATTCTTGTACATAGGAGCAATATTATAGTAGTTACATTCTTCAACATAGGGTCAGTATATAGTAGTTATATTATTGTACATAGGAGACAGTATTATAGTAGTTATATTATTGTACATAGAAGCAGTATTATAGTAGTTATATTCTTGTACATAGGAGCAGTATTATAGTAGTTATATTCCTGTACATAGGAGCAATATTATAGTAGTTATATTCTTGTACATAGGAGACAGTATTATAGTAGTTATATTATTGTACATAGAAGCAGTATTATAGTAGTTATATTCTTGTACATAGGAGCAGTACTATAGTAGTTATATTCTTGTACATAGGAGACAGTATTATAGTAGTTATATTCTTGTACATAAGAGCAGTATTATAGTAGTTATATTCTTGTACATAGGAGGCAGTATTATACTAGTTATATTCTTGTACATAGGAGCAGTATTATAGTAGTTATATTCTTGTACATAGGAGCAGTATTATAGTAGTTATATTCTTGTACATAGGAGCAATATTATAGTAGTTATATTATTGTACATAGGAGCAGTATTATAGTAGTTATATTTGTACTAGGCAGTATATAGTTTACTTAGGAGCAGTATTATAGTAGTTATATTCTTGTACATAAGAGACAGTATTATAGTAGTTATATTCTTGTACATAGGAGCAGTATTATAGTAGTTATATTCTTGTACATAGGAGCAGTACTATAGTAGTTATATTCTTGTACATAGGAGACAGTATTATAGTAGTTATATTCTTGTATATAGGTGCAGTATTATAGTAGTTATATTCTTGTACTTAGGAGCAGTATTATAGTAGTTATATTACTGTACATAGGAGCAGTATTATAGTAGTTATATTCTTGTACATAAGAGACAGTATTATAGTAGTTATATTCTTGTACATAGGAGCAGTATTATAGTAGTTATATTCTTGTACATAGGAGGCAGTATTATAGTAGTTATATTCTTGTAC
The DNA here is from genome assembly GCA_900303285.1 of Rhinella marina. Taxonomy (NCBI): domain Eukaryota; kingdom Metazoa; phylum Chordata; class Amphibia; order Anura; family Bufonidae; genus Rhinella; species Rhinella marina. The sequence goes on along the minus strand of ONZH01003496.1, from coordinate 474,591 downwards.
ATAGGAGCAGTATTATAGTAGTTATATTCTTGTACATAGAGGCAGTATTATAGTGGTTATATTCTTGTACATAGGAGGCAGTATTATAGTAGTTATATTCTTGTACATAGGAGGTAGTATTATAGTAGTTATAATCTTGTACATAGGAGGCAGTATTATAGCAGTTATATTCTTGAACATAGGAGCAGTATTATAGTAGTTATATTCTTGTACATAGGAGCAGTATTATAGCAGTTATATTCTTGAACATAGGAGCAGTATTATAGTAGTTATATTCTTGAACATAGGAGCAGTATTATAGTAGTTATATTCTTGTACATAGGAGGCAGTATGATAGTAGTTTTATTCTTGTACATAGGAGCAGTATTATAGTAGTTATATTCTTGTACATAGGAGGCAGTATTATAGTAGTTATAGTCTTGTACATAGGAGCAGTATTATAGTAGTTATATTCTTGTACATAGGAGCAGTATTATAGTAGTTATATTCTTGTACATAGGAGCAGTATTTATAGTATATAGTATTATAGTGGTTATACTCTTGTACATAAGAGGCAGTATTATAGCAGTTATATTCTTGTACATAGGAGGCAGTATTATAGTAGTTATATTCTTGTACATAGGAGGTAGTATTATAGCAGTTATATTCTTGAACATATGAGCAGTATTATAGTAGCTATGTTCTTGCACATAGGAGGCAGTATTATAGTAGTTATATTCTTGTACATAGGAGCAGTATTATAGTAGATATATTCTTGTACATAGGTGGCAGTATTATAGCAGTTATATTCTTGAACATAGGTGCAGTATTATAGTAGTTTATTCTTGTACATAGGAGGCAGTATTATTGTAGTTATATTCAAGCAAATGGGTAGCGTTATTATAGTAGTTACATATAATACATAGGAGACATATTATAGTATTTCAGTTCTTGTCCATAGGGAGGCAGTGGTACAATCCCTGTATATGTAAAATAATAATCATACAGTATATGTCTAGTATGCATTTTAACTTGATTTGCCATATGTTGGATTTAAAATATTAATTGCATACATGTTCGATTATCCATATCAATCATATCAAGTGGTCTTTAAAGAGCAGAGATCTGGGTGAAGATTTGCTGATAAGAAGAGAAAATTATGTTCTGTGTGCTCAAGCATCCTAGAGGGACTCTAGCCCTTTTTTTGGCTACACTTTTAGCTATCATAGTCTAACCAATAGTGTTAAGGCTGGGTCATTGGGGAACGGTCACTGCATGCAACAGACTTGAATGGTGGGAACACTCATCCACGCTTCTCCAAAAGACGAGACATCTGTGTACCCAAGACACCTGAATCAGGGCCAGCTTACCGTACTTTTTTTTTTTTTTTTTACTTCAAGGGCTTAATTAAGCAGAAGGAAAATCTCATAAACATGTAGTTTCATTCAAAACGCTGTCACGGGGGAGGTCTGACGCCAGATCTCTGTTAGGTGAGATTAGCAAGAATACCACTTGGCTGAGCTCAGGAGAAGTCCCAAGATTGAACGCAGGGAGATGGGAGATATCAGCTGCCAGGCGCATTTCTTTTTTTTTTTTTCCTAGTCAGTGTGTTGGTGCTTCACTCTAGGACATCTATCTTCTCTAGATGACATATCACACATTTGCAGAGTTCAGTCTAAAGACCTCCAGTTTTGGTTCTGTAGCTTCATATCACATATTTTTTTATCTACTGCCCGCACCACCACCATCAACAAAACTGTCCTCCTTTTCTTGGATGTTTTATCTGGATTTATGGAAATCTGGCTCTTCCTGTCATACTTCGTTGAAGAAAATAAAAGAACAAAAATTATACCAAAAATTCTACATTTTTGATATATTAAAGGCCAAATTCCCTGAATATTTCTCTACTGCTTGAATTGCTTTATGAGTTACTAAAACTTGGACTGTTTTATATGATGGTCTTACCTTCTTTGCCTATCTTCTTACCTATCTACCTATCTTTACTATCTTCCTATTTGCCAAACAGAAAACTTTTAGTTTGGTGCTCTACATTGGTACATAGCATGATGTTCTCAAATAATAGTGCATAATCTCTTAAAAATACAACTTTTTTAATTCAGTTGGAAAATAAAAGTGTTTTGGTTTATTTTATGGATAAAACACACTTGAAAATCAAATTGAAAATCACCAGGGTATGCTGTAAGAGTTCAGCTCCTAAGCTTGCAGAATTGTGAAGGCAGCTCTGGGGTATAAATCAGGCTAGCACTCCTGACAAGTGATTCAAATTCTTCAGAAGTGTTCTTCCTCACCTTTTCTTGTGGTAGAACATGATTTTGTGATATTATGTCACTAGACGTCTCTCCTATATAAGGCTATGTGCAGCCACCCAGCGATTACGCTGTGTATTGAGGTCTGTCAAGGGTTTTTCTAGCGTATCGGGATATTGTGTAGGAACCTGAAAACCTTAACCAAGATTGAGGAAAGGTGGACACATCTGTAGTTCCATCTTTAAAGTGGTGCTCAAAAGTGCCCACACATTTGATACATCCAGCCAATATTACAATAATGTGTTTACCCTTCCTAATATTAACTTAAAGTTAACTTTTAGTTAAAGGGGTATTCCCATCTCAGACATTAATGACATATCGTTAGGTCCTACCCTGTGACACGCTCCCATCTCCAGAACAAGGCCACATGAAGTGCAGGAGAGCACATCATGCATGTGTGGCACGCTCCCCATTCGCTGTTATGGGAGTTCCAACAATAGCTGAGCAATTTCTGTCAACTATTTTCAGAAGTCCTGTAGAGAATGGAGAGCATAACATGAATGACTACTTCTCTATTCACTACTGCCGGATATAGTTGAGTCCGCGCTCGGCTATTTTCTGAACTTTCTGAGCTCTGTTTACTTCATGGGTCCTGACCTGGAGAATGGAGCAGGATGTGGGACCCTCACCTGGAGAATGGAGCAGGATGTAGGACCCTGACCTATCTGACCTCCTAGCAATATGCCGCTTATGTCTGAGTTGGGAATACCCCTTTAATTGAAGTTTTGATCAGTTAGTTGATGTTGGCCCTGGTAGGGTAAGTCCAGCTGATATGGCAGTGATTGTCTCCAATAGGCCTAGATCACCTAAGACAAATATTTCATGGCACTTACAATGTCGTATAATGTGAAAATCATTTTTTTTTTTTAAATTTAAGATAAGAAATCGGAAGTATAATTTATCATTCAAAATGCTCCAGTGTTAATTTTACCACTTAGTTAATAACATGACTGTCATAGAGGAGACTTAGAGGAGACAGTGCACGTACCACAGATTGCCCAGGGCACTGAGATATATGTGCGGCTGAGAAAGGTCTAGGTTGACAGAAAGGTCAGGTACTAACATGCTGTTCACTAAGTAGCAGAACTAACATTGTGACATCTTGCATGACACAAAACCACGGAAATTCTGTTTAGAATAAAAAAATATATATTTTATTTTTCGGTGAATCCAATAGCAATATGATTAATTCTAACAAATGATTACAAGTTTGATTTCTTCAACAAGAAAACTGTGCGACAAATGTAAAAGCATGCCTGAAAGTTCTTGTTACTCAAGACGCAGGACTCAGCACATATATGACAAGTGGTCAACGAGAAAGTTTTAATATACTATGGCACTGACTACACATCTGACCATGGTTTTGCAGGGTATCTCTGTTATAGGTAACATGATCTGGTTAGCACTATATATTGACCATCCATATCTTCCAACTCATATTGTCACATCCATCATGGAACATGATGGGCATCATATGATCACTCGACATTTCTGATTACAAGCAGTGTTCGGACGAAGACTGATGGAGTGATTGGGGGGAGCAGTGCAATAACCAGTGTAGTGCTGATCCTCAGGGAGACACAAGAGGAACCAAGTAATGGTGATGGACAGATGTTCATGAAGCAAGGGTGAATAAACTCTACACTTTATATTTTGGGAGTTTGTCTCCACTACTTTATGTTGCTGTGATAGGAAATGTTTTGAAATGTTCAACACAGATAATCTATCATGATGGTGAAGGCCAGCTAAAGATGGATGTGACGTGTTGGATATTTTGACTAATGGATAAATTATACCATAATCAAAATTAGTTTTTGTACCCAAAATGAGTGGAAAGTCTTGCATGTTACCAATTAGATTTCAATGTCTATGGCTACATACAAAAACAGAGTAGAACAGGTGTTTCTGGAGTTACCTCAAAACATCTGATCGGTGGGAGTGAGTGGTGTTGGACTTCTGACAATCAGATATTGATGGCCCAAGGATAGGTTATCAATAGTAAGATTCTGGACAACCGCTATAAGTAATGACTAAAGGTGTTCATACAGATTAGACTAAGGAAGCTCGAACCCACCAACCGGCTGACCATGCATAGTGTATTTGATGTTCCAGTAAAATTTGTTTGGTTTGGAGGGTCAAAAAAAAGGATTGTGAATTTTGAATTTCCGGGGACAGCCATGATCCCAAACAGCTGATTGGCAAGGGCGCAGGGTTTTGGACTTCTATCAATATGATATTGATGACCAACCCTACAAATAGGTCATCAGTTGTTACTTCCTGGAGGACCCCTTTTAGATGAAAGCTCCAAGACAACTAATTTTTTTTCCAATAATGACCATACATAAGCAGACATCTCATTATTACCATGTTCCTTTATACTTGGACATCTAATGTCCCCGGGTTCCCAGGATACCTAATTGTTTCTCATTCCATCCTATATTTGTTTCACATTATGGTCCTCTCCAACACCCCATCCACTTATCCTTTATGTCAACTTCTTGCTCTCTTGCCAAGATTCGCAGAGGAGAATAAGTACATGGAGTCTTTCTTTGCAGGCACAGCCTCCACTGGGAAACAATGGCTATTTTGCTCGACTCTAGTGACTCGATATTGCAGAACAATCACTGATTTAGCAGCAGGACAGAACTTTGGCTCTCGTACAGTGCAACATACTGCTTGCAATAAAACCAGTAACTGCCTTCGGTTTTCAGGCCTTTTATATAAGAAGAAGAGTTAAGTTTGCCAGAAAAGGTGTGGGGGAAATTAATATGTAAAACCCTTGGAATCAGCAGGCCTATCCTCCGAGTTCCAGATGATAATGCCAAGACATTGGAAAATGTCAGCTGCATCTACAGAGAGAACCAGACTCTTGATTAAAGAAGCTACGAGGCCAGGCTCATTTCCCATACAGAAATCTCACTCATATGCCAGCTCGTGACCTTACCTCTCAGGCAGAAGCCCCGGGAAGGAGCTTTGATATTGTTATGCTAATTGGTTGGTGCAAGGCAGCTTGTGTTATTCCAAACTTTTCAAAATACTCCAGAATATGGACTGAAAAGTCAGAAACAGAAGTGAAGTCGGGAGGTCACCGAGAGAGTATTCCACTGCAGATCATCTAGATGGCAAGTCAGTTCTGTCACAAGATAAAAATAGGATAAAGAAGACTTGGCTTGATGTAGGAAAGTGGGAAGATTTATATTCTGTAAGTTTGTGCTTCTTCAGCAATATTTCACAAAGTCTTATTTTTGTAAAGTTCTACATTCCCACACAGCGAAAGCTCCCTAATAGACCACTTCTTTCAGAAGACCTCCCCCTTAACCAGATCAGATGATCTATGATAGTTTTTCAGTTCTACCAGTTCTTCTTTGAGAAGATCACCCTAGAAGAACACTTTTCAGTGACATTTTGGGTGGTCATCTCAAAGAGGTTTCACTCTAGTTGGTTATTAAAGGTCTTCAGCCTGAGTTGTCATTCCAAGGTGATGATCCATAAACAGTAAGATAAAATGTTGGCACCTTCTAAAATGTCTCCATGCAAGGTATTATAGAATGTTGTTGACCTAAAGGTAATTGGCCGAAAGACAACGAGACCGATCCTCCATCAACGTGGATTTGCAGGAGGATTGAAAAGGTTTGCAAAGCGGAAAGCAATAAGTAACACAAATAAGTAACCTGGTCAGTATGTTGTTGCCCCTTGAGTGGACTTTCAAGAATAGTAGAGGTAAAGGGGTTTTCCAAGACATTTATAGTGATGATCTATCTTCTGGATAGGTCATCAGTATCTGATCAGTTGGGGTCCAACATTCAGGACCCCTGACGGTCAACTGTTTGAAAAGGCTCTGGCACCCACAGTAGCTTGCAGCAACCTTCTCTCAGCTCACCAAGCACAATGCCGTACATTGTATAGTGGCCGTGCTTGGTATCGTAGCTCAGCCCCATTCACTTCACTGGTGCTGAGCTGCGTCTAGGCCATATGACTGATGAATGTGATGTCACATAGCCTAGGCACAGCTGCGAGAAAGCTGTGACGCTACTGGCAGCGCTGGTGCTTTTTTAAACAGCCAATCGGCAGTGGCCCCAAGTGTCTTGATCAAAATATGAGGAGGATAGGTCATTAGTTTAAAAACTGATACACGGATCTTGATTATTGAGTTGAGATCTTGAGTTACAAAGGTCTAAAAGGTTGAAAAAAGACACAATCAATCAAGCCGAGACTGTACAATACAGCTGTATCCCTCTTTACAGTTCCTCGTCACAAGATATATGACGTGAGATGATCAGCTTTGACAAAAAACATGATTTTGCAATATTCTGTTGGGTGTTGTTTACGCTATATGTGTCCATTCAGTATTTGGCCACCCAGTGGCTGTGATGTGCATTACAGTCTTTCAAAGTTTTTTCCTAGAATGTCACGTGAATTTCAATTGTGAGAATGAAATTTTCAGAAAGATAAGGGTGCACACATCTGTATGGGCAAATTTGCAGTGAGGATAGGATACACCAACAATCACATGGTTATAGCTGACAATGTTTTTTTTCAGAGCATTATAAACTCCATTATTTGAATAGAGTATGGTATGTGTCAAGCATCAAGTTATGTTGTGGTTTTGATTACAACTCCTCCTGGCATCAGAGAGGTTAAATCCATCATCCGTACAGAAGTGAATCCATCCTGACTATAATCATGTCCTAATGTTTAATCACGTCTAGAGTTGCATGGCACCGTCTGTGCCAGCCACGGGAGACGCACGCACTCTCTCCTCAAATCACTGTCTCTTGTCCCAGTTTTGCTGGCAATTTTGCCACTGGGCGCCAAGACACAAACAAGCACAACTGAGGAAATAAAGAAAAAAAAATCACAATGTAGAGGCCTCCGTCATGATTCAGTGCACCACAGACGTATAAAATCAAATACTGGAGCACTTAAATGACCCCACGCTTCTAGCAAGATACATCCGCACAACCTCGTTACTTTTTCCCTTTTGTTATGACAATTGAATTATAGATTTTCTACAAAGTTTCATTTTTATTTTGTCTTGCTTCTCAACCCCTATAAACTATCTTTTATGTTTTTAGGTGACGTGCGTCAAGCAGAATTTATTGCTGAGCTGTGGTTCACTTCACAGTTTCACTTTGTTAATTGTTACAGTTTTTTCAGTCTAGCCTCTTAAAGGGGTTGTCTCACTTCATCCAATGGCATTTATCATGTAAAGAAAGTTTATACAAGGCACTTTGCTAATGTATTGTGATTGACCCTGCTGATTAAAACGATACCTGCCTTGTGAAAATCGGTTGGGGCATTCCTGAGAAATAAAGACTTTTTTTTTATGCAAATGAAGGCTTTAGTGCACTGAGTGGCTGGGTCTCGCCTCTGCTTTGCGCTGCTGGCCACACCCCCAGGGCATTGAAGCTCTTACTGCATAGAGAATTAAAGTCTTTTTTTTTCTCAGAAATGCCACAACCGATTTTCAAAAGACAGATATCATTTTAATCAGTAGGATCAATCCTACCAGGCAATAGACCTGCTTTAATAGGGTTGATCTTCCTTAAACTGCTCTTTAAAGATGCGCTTTCCAGTCTCCAAAGACAAAATTATTTGAAGCTGATGTTGCACAGTGCATCTTCAGACACTTTTGCTCCAAGCTTCAATTTAGTGCATATGCCGAGCCCCTCAAGTATGTTGCTCATTTTTAGCATGTTGCCCCAAAATGTCCTCCAATATGTCCACCAATCATCCATATGGGTTAATGGCAGATATATATTAAGAGCTGACATAGAATATCTGCTAACCCCCTAATAGCAACACAGGAATAAAAGCCAGATGGCTCTGGTATTCTGGTCCCATCTCTAACCTGGGAAATGAATTGGAGGCCAGGACAGATTGTAGAGATTGGAAATCACGTTCTCTCGCTGATTGCAGATTGGTTACTTCTTTTATTCAGCTCCGGGACGGCAGAGTTTGTTTGCTCAAGCTGTTTTCCGCTGAACATATTGATTTTTATATATTTTTAACAAAGTGCTTAGCACTATCTTGTAGCACAACCTATCCATATTTATTAGGCCGGGCCAGTGAAAACAATTTCAACCAACTGAGACTGCGAATTGTAAAAAAAAAAAAAAAATGAAAAAAGAAAAAAAAAAGAAAAAGTCCAATGTTTTTATTTAAGGAAATTCATCGGATAACTACGAAGCCTCCGCCACTTTACAACGTGTATTCATTTTCATTTCACAGCATATAAAAAGGCAAAGCACATTTATGGCCAAATAGAGATGTTTTTACCGGACCCTTGAGATGCTTGATACAATACAGACCACCGTGGATTCTTCGGTAGCGGCTTATGAATGGATGTGGATTGATTAAAATGTATATTGATGTAGCAGGAGGAGATTATAGAAGAGTCAGGAATGGATTCTGCTAGACTATTTTTCAGTTATATCTGTTTTTTGAAAGAAGGTTGGCAATCAATATGGTCACCCTTGAAAATCTTACATTAGTGGCTTTACAAAAAATGTTCCCAGTTCTGAAGAAGTATAAGAGATGGGTCAGTGCATGATTGAGGAAAGCTTAGAAAAGCTGAATAATAACCTCTGTTGAAGCTGTACTAGATAAACCATTGGTTGTCACCCAAGGTTTTCTTTTCCATAATATAAAGTTCTTATTCTGTAGAGTAGAGGACCAACCAATATGAAGAGGAGGCTTATTTTCATGTGACCTTGGGAAGAAAGCCTGGTGAGATGAGAGTCAAATCTCAATGAGGCATCTCAAGGCATTAATCCTCATTTAACAATATAACCTGTTTTGGCTGTTCCCTTCCCCATGTCAGAACATTAATGGAGGTGTGCTGAGAGGTTTGGTGGTTAGTGACCTAGAGAAGTGGCCAACTTTTTTGGGCTGATATGCCTCTGGAGACCTTGAGTTTTAACTTTGTTTATGACTCCTTGAAAATTGCTCCTTGTGGAGACCACCATGTTGATGTAGAGGCCAAGCTGGGGGAAAGGAAAGGAAATATGCACTTATCCTAGAGGGCCACATTTTGTTTTCCTGGATATAAGCTTATTACTATAGTGAAACATAAAAATGTGTACCATTTTGAGAACAGATTTGGGAAGACACTAGAATGGCCAATGCAACACATCAACCAACATAGGTTATCATAGATAGTGGTCGTGGCAGGATATTGCAGCTCATCTCCCAGTCAAATTGGGAAGCTAAGTTCTAGGACTCCGGTACCAAAAACTACTCAAGAGATGGAGCTTTCTAGCCACTGTATAGTTTCCGGTGCCGGTGGGTGCCTAAAACAGCTGATCATTGGGGTGCCAGATTTTGGACTCCCACTGATCTGATCTGATGATCGCTCATCAATGTCTAAGTCCTGGAAAACCCCTTTAACCAGTCAACCATCACCTTCCATTCAGTGCACATATATGCAAATGCAAACATCTGATTGGTCACTAAAGTTTTAGTTTAAACTTGGACTTTCTTTCATTACCCTACAGTCAATTACAATTGCTGATTCATAGCTCAGGGCTATTTCGAGGTCCCATTGAACACACGTTCCTCAATAACCCCCAATATGGTACAGGATCATTACTAGCTGACACTTAATCAATTTTCCCATTGCTGTTAACCAGCAGCTTATGTTCTGCCTGCTACCACTCAAAGCTCTTACGAGTCATACGAGTCAGTTTATGGCTGACGCGGACCAGAAGGTGGCAGATCCATCTGAATCCCATAAGTACGCGCTAAACAACTTGGCCCACAATTACCCTGCTGTCACGGCACTTCCGTACATTGCAATCCCCTGACAAAGGGGATGCAAAATTGTTTTCTACTGAGCTGAAAATTCCTCCAACGTGTTAACCTTGGTTTTGTCAAGCAACCAGCCCCACTGAACCGCTCGAACAATTCAGTCAGTTGCAGAATTCCTCCCCCACCTCATCCTCCCTAGCCTTAGGGGTATTCAATCTCATGAATTTGATTAAATTACCCCGCGCTCAGTATTCCTTTAATATTGCTTTTTAATATATTTATGGTGGCTCCTTCGATAAAAATACATGCGCCGCTTTATTTAAAGCTGCAAAGTCCCATTTGGGGCAAACAATGAAAGCCTTATAAAAAGAATGCAATGTTACAAGCCTCTTACTGCGTTCAAATTACTGGGAAACAACATCTTACTGTATGCTTTTCATTATTGTCAGTGGTGCCAGGAATACGGGGGTAGGAAGATGATAGCAGAGAAAAATGGGATTTTTTATTGAAATATTACAGCAGCCGCTGAATGGGAACAATGCGGAGCTAACCTAGAATGCATCATGGAGGTTGAATAGGAAGCTTGGTTAATGTTCTATCTAATGAAAAGGATGGTGAGTCATGTATAATACATGTAGGATTCACTGATCAATCCATGATACCTGTACGAGAAAATGTATCAGTCACTGAATGCATCCGCTGCTTTCATAAGCACCCAGGAAACATAATATATCAGATATCTCTATAGTCAGACCCAAGCTTTTTCTTATATTTCCTCTACTCACTTTGACCCTTCAAAAATTCTTTATTCATACTCTTTCAGAGATTAGCAAATTTCTCAAAATTCATTTTGGTTCCAATTTGGCTGAAACTGCAGTCGGACTCAATTTGGTCTGAAAAAAATTTGACCCAAATTAATAGTGGCCCAATTGCTCAAAAAAGTTGTGTATGACACAGGTCAACTAGAACTCTATCCAACACCTTTCAAGAACTTTAACGTCAAGACAACATGAGTGATGTCAAAGTGATAGCAACATATATGGATATGGGTAAACAGAGAGTAGCGAGGGGGTGACAAAATTTAATAAACATTTTATTTAAAATTATGAAACGGTCCAAACATGATTGCCTTTTGGTAGTAGATGACTTCTTCTCTGTCTTCTGATCTGTTAACTGCTGGATGCTATTTTGAGTGATTTGTGAGGGACAAAGGTTTAGCTTCACTACAATTTGGACAAAATTCATAAATTAGATTTGCTTATCTTGTCTGCTAACTTATGATTTTATACCATGATATACCCATTAGTGTAAGTTATCATAGAGAAGAATTACTATCCCACAATGCCTTTGGTAAAGAATGTTGAAGGATACCAGAGCCAAATCTAAATGAAGCTCTCCACTTGGTGGCTAGCTATCAACTCTCAATCCAAAATTTAGCCTCTTTTGGCCATCCCCTTCCCCAAATGAACTTAAATCCCATTTGGACGATTGAGAGAGATGAGGAAGTTTGGCAATGTAGAGAACCCCAAGGCCTTAGACAATGTTCTCTTGTTGATGTTGATGTTTTGTAAAACAACGCTAAATTTGGCCTTTGAAGGACAAGTTTGAGATAGACTACTAAGTGATATTGCCACTTATAAACCAAAGTGGATCATAATTAACGTAAGTGTTTCAGTTTCAAAATATAGTTGTAGAATGGGACCATGACAACAGTGGTCAAAAAAGTTGAGTGGCTTAGACATGGGACAGTTGCTCTTTGATAGAAATTAATTAGTTATGTTGGGTAATGGTCAACATTCATTATGGATTGATTCAAATTGGACTAAAATCTAAGCCTTGAGACATGAAACTGTTGTAATTGTTGTGTAGTAGATTGTTTCAACTGCAAAACTGTTGCATCAAATGTGCTGGACATCTCACTAAAGAAAGTTGGTCTATGCTTTGAACAATGGTGACATTTCCATTGACTGGTATGACTTGAAGTTGAATTCCTAAATAAGCTACTGTGGGATAATTTTGGATGGAACGTGTCACTGCGTCGTAGGGGATTTGGAACCAGTTGTTGAGTCATGTGTTCATACAAAGATGTAGTTAATGTTGGTACTCCTAATGTTAACTGTGTTGATTTGGTTCCAGTCTTTTTGGGCATTGTATTGGCTTAAGGCTATGATAAAATGAACCTTAAGGCCCTTTTACACGAGCCGATTATCGTTCAAATAATCGTTCAAACGTTTGGATTTGCACGATTATTGTTGTGTATATACACGGGTAACGATTTAACGACGAACGAGATTTTGTTCGCTTCTCGTTGATCGCATCTTTTGTCCTGCCAATAAATTAATCGTTCATCGTTCGAAAATCTTCCAGTTTAAACGAAAATCGTTTAGTTGTTGGCAGATGGTAATGGTAATGCTTATGGCAAGGAGCAAGGAACGATCGTAATAACGATTATAAAACGACCGAAAGTACGAAGATTGTGAACGACTTCTCTTTCAGTGTAAACGGTATTTACATTGCATCGTTCGATCGTTCATCTACGATCGCTAATACGATTTATCTTTCCGTGTAAAAGGACCTTTAGTGAGAACTACTGATATGGTCTTTGCTATGGAACTTGATAGATTTGGAGGTCTGACTAAATGATAAGCATTTAATCTAAGTGATGCCTCAGAGTTTGAAGACTTTGAAGTTTCCATTGTTTAACACCTGCCCAAAATATATTTAGATAATCTGAATTGTAAAAACAACATCTCAAAGACATCATGTTCCCAGAACAACAGATTGATGTCATCTCAGCTCAGGGTTTTCCACAGAAAGGTGTAAGTTTGTTAATTTATGGAGCGTTCAAGAAACTTGAAGGAAGATAACAGGAAACCTTCACACCGCAGGAACAATGAAAAACATGAGAAGTCACTTTAGTTTATTCGTCCCAGAATATACTGTGAGGCGCTCTACAGATGGGGCAGAGCTAAGATTGTCATCTGTTTGTCATCTTTAGTATGCTTAAGCAGACAACCCTCATGCCTAAACGGAGATGTAAATGTGGCCTAAGGTAACTTGCTTCACGTGTATGATTTCAATGTTCTGGCATTCAGTAAAACAGAAGGGCACTTTCACCAGGATCAACCCTCTACGATGAAGCATAATGCCTGGTAGGGTTGATCCTGCAATTAAAACGATATTTGTCTTACAAAAGTCGGTTTTGGTGTTCCCAAGAATAAAGACTTTTCCCCTAGAAAATGAGGTCTTCAGTGCACTGTGGGCTTTAGCCAGCATTGCAATGCTGAGGAGCTGAGGTGCACCAAAGGGCTAGGCCCTTCCCCTCGGTGCACTGAAGACCTCATTTTTTGGGGGGAAAGGCCATAACCCAGGGATGCTCAACCTGTGGCCCTCCAGCTGTTTGTAAAACTACAACTCCCATAATACCCTACTGTAGGCTCATAGCTGTAGCCTATCTGGGCATGCTAGGAGTTGCAGTTTTGCAACAGCTGGAGGGCCGCAGGTTGGGCATCCCTGCCATAGCCAATTTTCATAGACAGGTATAATTTTAATAATCAACTTAGGGATCATGCCCAGGACTGTATGTATTTTGCGGTCCGCAAAAAACGGATCTGAAAAAAATAAGGATGATGTTGGTGTTCATTCCGTATTTTGCTAATAGAACAGTCCTATCCTTGTCCGTAATGCGGACAATAATAGGACATGTTCTATTTATTTGTGGAAAGGACATACGGAAACGGAATGCACACAGAGTAACTGCTGTTTTTTTGCAGACCCATTGAAATGAATGGTTCCGCATACGGTCCGATAAAAAACGGAATGGACACAGAAAGAAAATACGTTCACGTGCATGAGGCCTTAGTATGACTTGTTTAATAGGATTCATTCTGATGACAGGTGCTCTTTAAGTAAGACTGGGATTTTGGAATTTTAGCTGACAATGAGTTTCAAGGATAATTAGGAAGCGACAATTGCAGGAAATTTATCAAATTTATCAAAGAATTAATGAGAACAAAATTGCACGCCTGTGGTTATTTGGGAAGATTGCAAAGTGAATGTGAAGTAAGACTCAGAAGATCACCACCATCAATGTGGCTGCCCATACACAGCTGTTGGGAAAACACTACTTTGTAATATACTTTGGAACTGTGCCTATTGCTGCTATTTGTACTACTACTACTCCCATCATCAATTCAGTAAATGGCCTGGTCATTGACTCCATCATCCTTCTGCTTGCCCTTGCATCTGCCCTCCTGCCTTGCACCCATCCACCTAACAAAAGTAAAGGGTGTGCCCCAAGGGAAGAATGGGTGTGCTCTCCATTCACTGCCATGGCTCCAGGAAGTGTTGAAATGAGGAGAGCCACTGTGAACCACCACCACTCCTGTCAGTGCCACAACTACCACTCCCCTCCTCCCAACTTTCCCCCTGCACAGGTAACTGCTATATATCTACGCAATAGCCAGGCAATCTCTATAATGATAAACATGATGGTAGATCTGCCAGAAATTACCATAATTTAATTAAATAATTAATTAACAGAAAGTCAATTAATTGGTGGCGATTTGTAGATTGTCACCGACACAAAGTAACAGGGTTAATGGTTTTTCCGTACAAATAAATAAATAATTCCCAGACCTAGAAAATAGATTTAAAAATAGATTTTTTTCTCTTTCTCTTCATTTCTAGTTTTCTTTAGTAATATTTCCCTGACCTCATCTGTAAAATGCCAGAGCATAAAAATAAAGGTCAGTGTCACGCCGAACAGGCTATAAAGCGTTTATTGCAACCAGAACAGAATGTGTTTTTAAAAGGAAGCGCTGGAAATTACAATTATTATAGAAAGGAGGAAAAAGAGGGGGAAAAAAAGTGTAAAAAATTAAATGTTGCTCTTCTGATTTAATAGTATCGGTTATATTATCTCTTAGCGCGGTTTATATGGCGCGGGGCTCTTTATGGTGTTAACGGTTAAACAGTCATATAATGTTTTAGGGCTATCCAAATCTATCAGCGGCCTGACAGCTTCCGCAGAAATATAAGTCCCGGCATGTCCTGATGGCAGCAGAGGATGAAATTTAGCACATTTATTAAGTACTCTTATGTCTAAGTCATGTGTCTTCCTGCGCACACACATAAAACCAAATACGTAGCTATTTGCACGTGAGCATGCACAAATGCACCTATAGACTAAGACACATGCAAAAAAAGCCAAATGCATACAGTCTCATAGAGCACATATAAACATGCATTCACACAGCCTAGCATACTGCACACATAAACTCAAATACATACACCTACAGACTCACTTAGGCTACATTGACATGAAAAATGTACAGAACTACATATATTCTGAAAATCTACAGCATTACAGTCAGCAGAGTGACCAGCTACCACAGCTACCTAGACTTTGCTGCAGGTGAGGGACTATGGCTCAGACACCCATCACCTGGATCACATCCAGGTCAGACCAACTCAAAAAAAGCCTGCATTAGACAGTGGACCTGTACAGCTACAAGTGTCAGCCTCCATCTGTTCAGGGGAGAGACATCAGCAACATAGCGTACAAGAGGTGCCATTATCTGTCACTTTGACAGCCACCATACCTCAGGGTAGAGAAATTGCCAGTGTAAACTACTGCTGGATGTACTACAACTCCTATTTTGCACTTAGTAAAGAGAGACTTTTATGCTTCTACTATTGCAATATATACTGTAAATATACACACTCATATTGTATATATACTGTATATCTATATACATAGTCATGCACTGACAGAAACACACATATAACATGTACACAAAAAGCAAAGACACACATGTATACTTGCATACATACAGTGTATTTTCATATGCAATCATGTACAGACACAAAACTTACTGCACATACATGCACAAATATCTTCATACACACACGTAGACTTTAAGGGGTTATCCGATTTCTGAAACACCCCCCAGGTGCCGGGCCCCTCATAGGTAATATACTTACCCCGCTCCCTATGTCGCTCCTGGTCCCGGCACCGCCACTGCTGCTTCTCCCTGAACACAGATGAAAACATCCGGTCTCTGGGGTGAGCAGCCAATGGCAGACGGGAACGAGCCTTCCTAGTGTCACCGGCGATGCTAGGGAGGCTCATCCCCGCCTGCCATTGGCTGCTCCACCCGACACCTGATGTTTTAATCTGTGCTCAGGTAGAAGCAGCAGGACCAGGAGCGGTGCAGGGAGTAGGGTAAGTATATTCCATGTGGGGGCCGGGCACGGGGGGGGTTAGAAATCGGATAACCTCTTTAAAGACAGAACCTAAGCACAAGACACATCCATTACATATACAACTGTGTACATTCAAAAACAAACTATATACTGTATACTACTAAATATACACAAATCCACATACATACAAACATATACTTACACAAGCACACAGATATGTATACATAAAGCACATAAATACACATGAATATATACATACACACACGCTGAATAAAGTATGCCAATTGCATCCTAATTTGCCATGCTAAAACTGGCAGGAGGCAAGTCCTCTGTGATGTAGGGGTAGGCACATTTTTCTTTTAGTAATGCCAGTGGGACCTGAGTGCCGAAACACCTCAGGCATAAAAAAATAAAAAAACATTAACGCACTTGAGCCTCGGAGGAATTCATCCGCAATCAAAACAAAGATCAAATGAATATATCAAATGAGGCGAGATAATTTGGGAATATATTTCTGGCCACGGACAAGTATTTTGTGTCCTGTTTTCCTACAAATAAAGACACAGATCTCCTTCGGGGACCTCTTAGCCATGCCACATGCAGTTCAGACTCTTGCTAAGGGAGCTGCCTCATGCATATTAATGGCCGTTTCAGGATATCGAGGCACATCAGAGGGATGTCAAAGAGATGTCACCGCCTGAATTCCCTCGTACATGCCAATAAGTTATTGACCAAAAGAGCTGATATCAGTATATTCGGTGACACCGCTGCCAGTTCAAATGGGATGGTGCGGTAATGAAAGAGAAGGATGGGGTAAGGAGAAAGGAGGAAATCGCAATGGACACAGAGGCGAGGGGTGATTTACTCTGCACCGTATAGAAGGCAGGAGATGACCGACTCAGCATCCCTTCTATACAAAGTGCAATGACTCCGTCCTCCGATGCTGAGTCAGAGCTTTTCCCTGCATCGCACTTCCCATTCACTATCTGCCATACTACTCACAGCCGCAGTGAAATTTCCTCCTACGGTAAAAAAAAAGACCTAAATATAAGTTACTTTTAAAATTCCACTCATCCATTTATCTTGGTAGGCTGCATTGGTAGAAGATAGTGAATGCTGACTAAGTATATGTACCTCTAGCGCTGTCAGTATAGAGGCAGTATTCTATTCAGAAAACCCAGAATCAAAGCTGTACGGTAGGTTCTGATGAGGATGAACATGAACACATCAAGGTGAAGGTCCCTGGACAAAATATGTGTCATATATTTTCATTTTTTTTTTATTTTACATGACACATAAAAATGCTGTAATACAATGCTAATAATAATACCATACTGTGAAAATAGCAGTATCCTGCATAGTGACTACAAACAGCTACTACAATACTGCCTCCTATGTACAAGAATATCACTACTATAATACTGCTTCCTATTTACAAGAATATAACTACTATAGTACTGCCTCCTCTGTACAAGAATATAACTACTATAATACTGCTCCTATGTACAAGAATATAACTACTATAATACTGCTCCTATGTACAAGAATATAACTACTATAATACTGCCTCCTATGTACAAGAATATAACTATTATAATACTGCTCCTATATACAAGAATATAACTACTATAATACTGCTCCTACAGTATGTACAAGAATATAACTACTATAATACTCCTCCTATGTACAAGAATATAACTATTATAATACTGCCTCCTATGTACAAGAATATAACTACTATAATACTGCCTCCTATGTACAAGAATATAACTACTATAATACTGCTCCTATAAACAAGAATATAACTACTAATATAATACTGGCTCCTATATACAAGAATATAACTACTATAAATACTGCCTCCTATGTACAAGAATATACTACTATAATACTGTCCACTATGTACATATGTACAAGAATATAACTACTATAATACTATATACAAGATATAACTACTATATATGTACAAGAATATAACTACTATAATACTGCCTCCTATGTACTAAGAATATAATATAATACTACTACTATATATAACTATGTACAAGAACTATATATACTACTACTATGATGTACAAGAATATAACTACTATAATACTGCTATACTACTACTATGTACAAGAATATAACTACTATAATACTGCTACTATAATACTATGTATAATAGCTACTATATATATACTACTATAATATATATACTACCTCCTATGTACAAGAATATAACTATAACTACTATATATATACTACTCTATGTGCTTCCTATAACTACTATATATGTATATGTACATGAATATAACTACTATAATACTATGTACAAGAATATATACTACTATAATACTATAATACTCCTATGTACAAGAACTATATATGTACTACTATAATAATAACTGCTCCTATGTACAAGAATATAACTACTATAATACTGCCTCCTATGTAACTATGTACAAGAATATAACTACTATAATACTGATAAACTACTACTGCTCCTATGTACAAGAATATAACTACTATAATACCACCTTCTATATGCAAGTATAAAACTATTTTAATTGCGCCAATATATAAATAAAAATTGGGTTCTGGATAAGTCATGTTTTTTATCCATTAAGTTATTTTCTTATCACTTGCCTGGAAAAAATAAATTCTCTTTGGTAGAAAGAATCCTCCAGCGGTGTAGTATCAGGTTGTACTTAAATAGTCCTGCCGTCTCTACTCAATCATAGTGACTACCTTGTGCTCTTAATCCCAGAAGAAGAAAAATATACAAAATGTGTATAAATGTATATGATCATTAGCGGCCATTCAGACTGGTGCTGCTGCTTCACAAGATAAATGACATTAATCAGCCGGATGCCTTCAGACCTCATGGCTAGTCATTTGTTACATTAATTGGGCCATTTAAAAAAAAAATCTGTCAATGTATGAAGATCTTGGACAGTCCGGCCTAGAAAGCATACTAATTACCTTACACCCCCTCCTTATATTAGCATAACCTCCAAAAGTGGAACAGCGGCTTGATGCCATCATGGCTGGAGAAAGGTCACATGTGCTGGATATGTAACTATGCAGAATTATCACCGCAAAAGAAGTGTGTCATCTGTTCACACCTCTAGATAATTCTAGAAAGTCTAGAATTAGAAGAACACGGCGGCTTTCATCCGCAAACAGTGTCACACCGGCCCATAGATTGTGTATGGCCCCATTTACGCCAATAGGGCTTATCTGTAATACCAGGCACTAACCTATGAAGAGATGTGGCGCTGTTTTTGGATGAAGCCAGACATCTCTTTCTAATCTTGGAGTTGTAAGTACTCAACAACAATTTGCTAAAAACCGGAAGTCACATCAGTTTTTTTTTTAGAAGTTCATAGAGAGGACCAATAGAGTACTTACCATGGAGTCTGACTACATGACTTCTATTAGGCCTGTGCTGAAGGTTAAAGGGGTTCTCCGGGAATTAAGAAAATGAAAATACTTAAATATTACTTCATTATAAATATATTCCCAAATATCTTTCATGAGTTATAATGGCTCGTTTTGTCCAGGGAGCGATCATTAAGAAAAATAAAATGGCCGCCATTCTACTAGTCCACACGAAACCTGTCCTAATTACACAGGAGGACAAGTTAAAGTGCCGCACCATCTTCCTCTCTTACTTGCCAGGGATTATGATCCTGAATATAGTTTAATATGATCTTCAGATGAATCTCTGTAGGAATGGAGTTTCTGAGGAGACGTGAAGTACATAGAAGAGTTGGGGATGTGGCTAATGAGCAACAGTACTTGAATGCAGTCTCCATTACCATAGCCCCAGATCACCACAGCCTGTCCTGTCCGTCCTCTCTGTACTTCATGTCTCCTCATGAACTCCATTCCTACAGAGATTCAGCTGAAGATCTGATCAGCTGTATTCAGGGTCATAATCCTTGGCAAGTAGAGCAGAGAGGAGGATGAGGCAGTTCTTTACCTCAGTGGTGTGAAGTAACTTGTCCTCCTGTGTGATTAGGACAGGTTTTGTGTGTACTAATAGGACAGCGGCCATTTTATTTCTCCTAATGATTGCTCCCCAGACATAACGAGCCATTATAACTAATGAAAGGTATTTTGGAATATATTTATACTAAAGTAATATTTAAGTATTTTCATTTTTTTTAATTCCCGGAGAACCCCTTTAAAGGGTAGGGGGGGTGGGGGTAGCACTAAACTTCTCCTGTACCTGAGATAAAACCATGGCAGTTTCAGTCAGCCCAAGGAAAGTGACTTTCTTTATCCATATGCATTAAAAGTGTTGCATGTGGTCTATACAAACCCTTTCCAATGAAGAAGGGCCTCCATAAACCAAACCTTGTCCCTCCAAGTCAGAAGGCCCTATGAGGCTCAGGGACAGGTGGCCTATCTCAGCCAAAGCCAAGAAAAGGCCAGTCATGCTTTGCCTTTCTCCTAGGCTGCCATCCCAGGCAGTAGTGAACTGACCTTATAGCCTACAGGGAAATTTGGATGCCCAGGGGGTTGCCAGAGTCCTCTTCTTGAGCCAGGTATATAAAGATCTGATGCCCACAGTGTGAAATGAGGTCAGGTACCTATGTACCAGGCCGGCAGATGCCCTTCTGAATTTAACTTTTTTACCATCCTCATGGTGGTCTGGGCTGAATCAAGAACATGAGGAAAAAATATCACAATGTCCATCTGAGAAGGGAAATGTGTCCACCTCCTATGGCTCCTATATACATAGGCTAGTTCTAGTTAGTCATAGAGTATTATGAGCCTGTGCTCGTTAATTGTTTGCCGTATAGACGCCGCCTGATAACCTCTTATCGCTGTATGAGATTTGACAGGCGTCACGCCAGGAAAGCGTTAACCTACAAATCCCAAATGTCTGAGAAAACTATTCACCCTGCGGTGAGGAGGATTACCACGCGCTGATTTCCGACAGTATAAATGTAACATATAGCCTAATGATCTACTGCAATATTTAACAATACAACAGACGCTGTCAAACGCCTAACAGCTCTCCGTACCTGAGACAGCGAGATCGGTGGCTGCGGACGACGCTCTAATGAGCCTAATTAGAGCTGATTCTTATTTCTGTAATTTTGTTTGAAGCTATTTGGTTTTACAGGTGGAGTGGACTCTATTACAGCCCTCGATTCTTCAAAGATATGCCTTGGGCTCATGCATGCAACCCCTTCCATAATATGGCACTGTTAGGGACACTATTTGAGGTATAGATATGGAGAGTAGTCGCCTATTGGGGTCCCACAACCTCTCTCCCACATGGAAGAGCATGAATATTTGAAATGTTTAAGGGGGTATTACTATCTGGACCTTTCTGACTTATCCAAAAGTTATTCCATAAATGTCCAATAGGTACCAGACCCACTTTTGTAACATGTTCCTATCTCAATAACAGGACCTCGATGCCGCAGAAAATGGAGAAGTGTCTGCTTTCTCCTTTCATTGCTCTGAGACCTCTGAAAATTTGCATGCTTACTTGGCAAATTTCAGAATTCTCATAGAAGTAAATGATGAGAATTGCATTCACTGCTATGGGCCACATGGTCCCATTCTTGAGAGAGGAGCAAATCCCAGAGGTGGGACCTGCACTTTTTAAGACATTTATGGTATATCCTGTGTAGGGATGAGTGAACCCATGGAAGTTCAGGTTCGCCGTGTTCGGCTGAACTTCTGGTCAAAGTTCGGGTTCGGGACACGAACTTGACCCAAACTTTACCCCGAACCCGGACCCCATTAAAGTCAATGGGGACCCAAACTTCACTTTATTATTTTCCGTTATAACATGGTTATAACGGAAAATAATAGCGTTCTTAAGACAGAATGCTAAATAAAATGGCCATTCAGGGTTTAAAACTAATTTTAAAAAAACTCAACTCATCCACTTGATCACTCAGCAGATATCCTCTTCTTTCTTCTTTCTGCAGGACCTGCAAAAGGACTTGCAATGACGTCACTGCTCTCACCACCTTGTAAGCACGGTGACGTCATCGCAGGTCCTACTGAATGAAGATTAAAGGACCTTCTATCTTCATTCAGCAGGACCTGCAATGACGTCACTGCGCTCACACCCTTGTATATACCCTCTCATCTTCTACAACTCCTCTTGGCTTGCTAATGGATTTCTGGGACATCTGACAAGATAGTAGACCATTGTAAATTCCTTTGAGCCCTTCTACCTCATAAGAATGAATGGTTTGCTGTTTCAGGGGAAAAATCTTTTTCAGACGCTATAGACACTAATGCAATAGTCCTTTTCCTGTCCTAAAAGAAGAAAGCTCTAATCCAAAAAGCAATAGCTATAAAACATACCTTATTTTAAAAAACTGCTCCAATGCATCTAAAAAATAGGCAACTTTGTAATTGGTCTTGACAGAATCTTTCCTGTTGTTGTTTACAGTTTCTATTCAGACAAATGCATCTCCATAGTAACAGACAACAAATCCCCATAGTCTGATCCTGTCATGTGTTCTTCCATCTACCCCTTCATGTATTCATTAGGTAAGCAAGAAGTAGGGAGCAAATAGAAGAGAGGATAGGGGCAGGATGAGGCTTCAAAGGGTTTGATGTCTATTACCCCGTAGACAGCGGCATAGGAGCTGTAGACCGAAAGCAATAAGGCTTTTTTTTTTTAAATCAAGACCTATTGGCAAGTTGCTTCACTTTAGATACATTGGTGATACACATATGGACATCTCCTTTAAGAAAATATTTAAAAATAATATATTAAAAAATCTGTAAATATATAAGCAGTAATTGTTTTTTCTAATCAGTCTGGATAACCGCACTGACCTTTCAGCCGATAAGCCCTGAGCTAGTCACAGCTGCCATCTTATATTATAGTCAATTGCGGTAACTCCGCTTTCCCCGTACGCTGCCAGTGGGATTGGCTCATTAAACCCTGATCAAATATTCCACCATTTTTTCTTGTTTCTCATTCATGGCCTTTAATCAGCAACTAATTCTCAGACGTTACAATACTGAACCAATATCACGAGAAAATACACAGCGTAAATGGTTTCTTAATGTATTCATCAATTCCCCAATTAATCCTCCAATCAAGCTGTCAATCAAACTATTTACCCATTAACTGCTCCAATAAAGTAGACCCAACAAACACAGCTGATGTTCAGTGGCCTCCCAGATAAAATACAGCTATTTTGGGATAGTAGGTAGTCATAAAATCCAGTATCTCGTGAAATAAACAGGATGAATTCTGGTATTAGGGATATTCCCATTCCTTTCCAGTCACAAAATGGTAGATGTTGAAGGTTAAATAAGTATTGTATTTATTTATTGTTTCATTGTATCTACAATTAAAAACAAGAAAAAACTTTATATGGTTTTAATTAAAAAAATTACAATCATTTTGTGTATGCAGCTCCTCTTCAGACTCACGTGTCTCCATAGTAACAGACTACAAACTAAATCCTGTGTAGTCTGACCCTGTACTAATGTATTACTCCACTTCTGTTTATGATAAGACAAAGTATATATACTTTTGTGACATTTTTGAATTCTTGAGCCTAAAAATGATTTAAAAAAAAACTAAACTTTAGAAATAGCCTTAGATATGTTCTGCTGTTTTGTGAAAACAGCTCCTATGTAGAACTATGTGTTTCTATGGTTACAGACTACAAATCAAATGACTACAAATCCACTTTTTTCAATAACCTAAGGACAGTAAAAGAGAGATAGTCAAAGAAACACATGACTGCAGGATCAGACTACAGAATTTTGGCTTGTAGTCTGTCACCATGGAAACACCTCATTCTATATAAGATCTGTCTACAAAAAATGGCAATTTTTTACATAAAGACTAATCTATTTGCAAAAGTGTTAATTTTTAAATTCTATTTTGTTATTTTTTTTAATTATTTTAGACAGATTAGATGTTAAAAAAGTTGCAAATGCATACAAACCCTATATTGTGTCGTCAGACCTATGTGTGTCCATGGTTACAGCCCAGAGACCAACCCTGTGTAATCTGAGCCGGCTATCCTTTCATCCGCAGTTCTTGATAACCTAGCGCAGCTTCCAGCTGTTGTAAAACTGTAACTCCCACCATGCTCTGCGGTAGGCTGATAGCTGTAGGCAGTCTGGGCATGCTGGGAGTTGTAGTTTAGCAACAGCTGAAAAGTCTCAAGTTGGCCATCCCTGACCTAAAGACAATAAAAAAGAGAGCGAGTCAATGAAATACATGTCCGCAGGATCAGACTGCATATCGCTAATTTGTAGTCTATCACCATGGAGACACATCGGTCTGCACTAAATCTGTGTACACAAAATTGCAGCAGATTTCTGTTATATTTTCCAGTATACTTATTTTTAAAATGTATTTTTTTATATTATATTTTAATTATTTTAGAGAGCTCGGATTTGTAAAAGTCCCAAAAATATACATGCCCTATAATATGGCAAGTATAATTTAATGAAAGTTGCTTATTTTAGAATTCATTTTAAGTGCTATCTAGAAAGCACATATGTTCTTCGGAGGAATAGGAGCCATTCGCTAATGTAACCGGGGTCACCCTTAGGAAATAGGGTCCTCGGAGCTCATAAAAGAGGCCATACAGTCATGCCTAGTGCGATGGAAAAGAAATCCGCTAAAACAGCTTCCGAAGGCCCCTAAAGAGAAGGCATGCGAGCCAGCGCTGGCCAACAGCGCCTCATTAATCATCTATAAGCCGAGTTTATGCACTTCTGTCATCTGTCACTTAGCAATGTATGTAAAGCAGTCCAACAATCTTGGTAGATGTTAGTCAGGTCCAGACACAAGCACATTGCCTGCTAATCATGGTCGCCTCGAAGAGGCACTGCTGTGAATTACAGACTTCATGTAACATGCACTGATTACTGTATTAATATATAAGAAGTTGGCATGCACAACTCATGCATATTTCATTGCCTTCTCTGCCACCACCATTATTACTGCTGCTGTCATTTTCTTAGCGTGCAGTAACTTTGCCTTCCTCTAGGTGGCTGCTACTTTCTTGCCTTGGTAAATCACTGCATTAAAAATTGGGGAATTGTCATTATAAGGCCTATTAATGAACTAAATTGAGGTAAAAATTGCTGCTACTGTGTATAGATGATATTGTATGAACACCCTCCCCCCCAAATCAAAGGTTGGGGGCTTGTTGCATATTATTCATAGCTAGTGCTGAGTGAATCAAAGTATCCGAAGTTGACTTCAATCTGAAATTCATAGAAAATTTGATTTGCCGCAAAGACAAATTTTCTCATGCATTATGGTAACAAATACATTTTCCCTGAAATGGCAGTAATAATAATAAAAAAATCATACTCACCTCATCCATTTGAGCTCAAAGAGGCCGCCGCAGCCATCTTGCTTGAAAATCCTGCGCACAATCTTGCACACATGACTATACCACGCCGGCCAGCTTGATGGTTTGAAAAAGACCACAGTAGATCAAAACATTGCACGTTTTGGTGATTAAAACTCTGAAAATGTGAAGACTTGTGAGTGGTGCAGTTTCCTTCAATATTTTTGGCCAGCTTGATGACGTCATCACCCACCGTACCAGATTTTGCTCAGGATCTTCAAGCAAGATGGCTTAAAGATCACGATAGTGGGGTAATGAGTAGTGTTGAGCGAGCACCTCTGTGCTCGTATGCTCGGGTGCTCTGGCCGAGCACTAGGGGGTGCTCGAGTGCTCGGCCGAGCATCCGAGCATAATGTTAGTCAATGGGACTAAACCAGGCACGCCCCGCTCGGAAGAGGGGAGTGTGTCTGGTTAATAGAAAAAGGTCAGAATCGCGACTTCTCTTTTACTCCTTTCACTCGTAAAAGTATGCTAATTAGCTGAATTTGTATGCATTAGCGCACAATGCGTAGCATTAGCATGCAAATTAGTACGCATTAGCGTACAATACGTAGCATTAGCGTACAAATCAACATTACAGTGAATGCCAGTACTCTCCCGCACGTTTATTCGCTGCGTAGCACCGAACAAACGTGCGGGAAAGAAACTCGAGCATTGCGCTCGAGTACACTCGGTATTCGGCCGAACACTGAGCGGACCCGAGCGTAGGCATGCTCGGCTGAACAGCGAGTTTGGCCAAGCATGCTCGTTCAACACTAGTAATGAGCACAGTGATGTCAAAGTAGTGGTGTAATATGCAGAGTGATGTCACAATAGTAGGGAAATGAGAATAGTGATGTCACTGTAGTGGGAAAATGAACACAGTGATGTCACAATAGTTGGGAAGTGAGCACAATAATGTCATAATAGTAAGGAAATGATCACAGTGATGTCCCAATAGTGGGATAATGAGTACAATGATGTCACAGTAATGGGGAAATCAGCACATGTAATGTCACAATACTGAGGTAAAAAGCACTGAGTTAATAAACACAGTGATGTCACAGTAGAGGCATAATCTCCTTAGTGAAATTACAGTTTACAGCCCAGGAATCAAATAGTGATGGGCTCCTCTATTTTTTGGGCCCCACAGCAGCGGTGATACCCTCCACGCCCATGTCCTTTGCCTGTGAGGGTTTCTTCCTGGTGTCTTCTGTGGTGTGTTAAACCGAGACATTAGATTGTGAGCCCTAATGGTCACCAAGATGGAGGTATACATTCTGTGCTACAGGCCACAGAATAGTTGCCAGTGATAAAATAATCCAGTCATTAACCGATCCTGCAAAATGCTGTCTTCATAGCAGAGGTGATGGCTCTATTTTCATTACACATGCCTGTCAATAATGAATCCACCACGCCTAATAGCCAAAGGATTGCATCATACTGGATCTATCTGCAAATGAGTGCACCAATATGGTCGAGGGAAGCCACAGTTAAGTTTTAATGCCTTGTGCGGATATGTACGTTCATGTAGGGAAGGTACATGAACTCAGGGGATGGGTCTCAATGTGAAGTTCTAGAGGAATATTTCACTTGAGGACCCTTTAAGTAGAAACGTCCATTTCCATTGCCTCCCAGTTAGCAGCGTGGCAGGTACCCGCACGTTCCATCTCCGACGCACCAGAATGGTCAGATATGACATTTCAGCAACTAATGTATATTCATGACTATTCACAGGGATCATGCACAAATAATATATCATGTTCAGCTTACAGCGGCGCACGGCAAACAAACCGCTCTCTGTGCCAGCTCTTTTCATTAGCATAACATACAGGACACGTTGAATGGAGCTGTGCGGTCTCTCCGTTGCTATGCATTTGGAGTTTCTAGCTGAACGATCTGACTTAGGACTGTATTTTAGCATTACAAACGGAGGGAGAGCAGGTGCAGGGGATCTGTGCAGATTTACAAGTGGGTGACTTCCAATTAGGTCTTCCTGCCAGTTCTGGAATGTATGTGTCCTGTGCTAAGGGCGTCTGGTGCCAACACGCAGAGGCACGGCTGTGAAATCCTCACTCGGAGTTGGGAACACTTTTAATTTCTGCAGAACAAGAGCTGTCTCGCTGCTGACACACATCTCCACAGTTTTAGGTTAGGCCTACAGTATACTTCCCTAAAAAATGGAACCTCTTCTTACATCACACGGAGAATCTGATGGATTGATTTCAAAGGGGGTCTCTCTAACTTGAGAGCAGAGGCCATGCACACGGTACCCAGGCGCCATAAACTTCATTAAGTATTCCAGTTTCTCATAATCCAAATTCAATCCATTATTGTGACATGCTAGCAAAGCCATCACCAGGCCGCAGTTTAGTTCACAACCACTAGATGGCTGCCTATAAACACGTATAGCATAAACAACTCCCAACAGAGTATCCCAAAATCATGAGTTTTCAAGGCTGGTCACTTGTTACCACTCAAGCAATATGTCAAGACAAGAGGAAAGATGAAGAAGGACACATCTGCTCCTCCAAATCCCAGAAGGAGCATATAAAAAAATGGTAAAGCCAGCCTCTTAAAGGGGAACTCAACATGTGTCCCTATCACAGTGTTTCTATGGGTTCCATTCTTGCCTATGGTAAGGTAATTAGGATCCCATCCATATGATGTATGGTCCAATCTTGCAAATATGAGTCACTTTTTTTCTTTTACCTAACAAATATCAGCTGCTTATTTGCAGCCAATACCAGTCCCACCACGGGGTATATGTTATAATGATTGGAAACCATGCATCACGAGAACAAAACTCCAAAAATTAGGACTTGTCCAAAAACGAAGGCTGTCAATGTGCCATAGAACAACAATACAGACAGAAGATGGGTCTTCCAAATAACCCACTATGGTTGCGTACCTGTTCACTGCCACATGGGGCCATGACTTTTCGAAGCTCTACTAATTTTTTCCAAGTGGCTTAGCAGACCTACCATGACCCATGGCTGAGCTTGGCTTTCACTGGCCAAATGGCCAATATTGTACAGATGTGTTCACTTTTACCAGTCTGAAAATTTTGGCAAGCACTCCAATTTCTCACAGTAAGAGACTCAGTCCATGCTAACACCACCCTTGACAGGACACAACCCACTTCACAACCACTGGGTGGTCACCTATAGACACATAGAGCATAAACAACTCCCGGCAGGATTTTTGTAAAATCAGGTTATTTTTTTCTATGCTGGTCATCTCTCACTGCTCCCCTAAGAGCCAAACCTAACATTTCCCTTCACCAATCTTGTCCTTCCTCTGAAGTTTTCTTGCCATCTGCAGTAGTATACTTTTTACAATCACTTTTATAAGTTGCATCACACCGGCAGCTGAACGACTACCTGCTCTGCTTTCCAGAGAAGATCAAGTCCTTTTTTTTTACTATTGCAACGTTTGTTTGCGAGTTATGACTCAATATACAATCATGGAATAGGTCCAAAGAGTCAGTAGGGGGTTAGCATATGGCCCGTTAATGACTGGTATTCTGTTAGTGGCCATAACTGTGCCTTCCATATGTCCAACCCAGCACTACGATTGGCTGCAGGGCTCCACATGTTTGAACCCTGTGCAGTCAATGTCACCTACCTCGTTGACAGCCCTTTAGGTACTTGCGTTAGAAGAAGTCACGACCGGAGAATTATAATTCATTACCAAGCTCAGCAGTTTAGCGATGCCTTGGATAGAGGTGGCCAAGAAGTTTCGTCGTTGACTTTTCAGCCCATCGATCCCTCACTGCATGATATGTCAAGTTGAAACACATAATGTCCTTCAAAGCCGAGATGACTGATGGTCTAGGGGTGTCCGTGGTGAGAAAGGGGGTGCCCTCCGGAACGCTATCCGTTGTACTTTGCCCCAAGATTAGTCCCATACATGGATTGATTGGTTTTCACACCTGGAGCTAGATAATGTTACCACGTCGTGCGGAGAGATGGACTTATTGCCTCATCGCTTCTATTCTGTAGCTGGCCTGCGCCTCAGCCAAGCCATTGTCTATGCCAGCTACCAAATGCTGTTTGCAATGCTATGAGCGAGTTTAACAGCTTGTTATTGCATTTGTAAAACAGGAAAAAATAGACATAAAAAATTAGGTTGAAATCATATTACACAACGCAGAGAAAAGCTGGGCCCGGCCGGCGAAGGATATGTAACTAAAATGATAAAAAAGAACATAATAAATTACAAAAAAATTATACAAAAACATTCTGAAGAGCTGCCCATGCCATCCCACAATTTAATCTGTAGAATTATTCCATTTTAATTTATTTTTTATTTTTTTGCCTTTCGACATTATTAAAAGTTATGAATTTTCCATTTTTCTTACTTTTCCTCTCTTGTGGTTCGCTTAGGAGGGAGGGAGGAAGGGGGCGGGGGGTCAAACGAAGACCCTGTGACATTCACTCAAATTATTATTTTTTTTTTTTAAGTGTTTGCACAAGAAATGCTAGAGGGTTTCCAGAAAGGTGAGCACTGGCAGCAAGGAGCCCTTTTCTTAATCTTCCGCTTCAAGACAGAGAGCCTATCGGCGGCGGCCTTTAATATGCATAGTCTTTAGGTAAATAGTCTGGAGAAAGGATGTCAGTCAAAGCGAATGGGGTTTAGTCGCCGAGCGCTCGCCGCTCTGCACTTATCAATGTGTTCACAGTGACAGGGGTGCGAGGGATTACGGAATTAAAATATTCATCACCGGCCGCCTCTTTATTTTGTATGTTTGGCACTGCAAGGCAGGCAGGATTACTGCAGACGCTGGACACCTTGTTTTTTTTATATTATTTATTTATTTATTGTTTTATTTTTATTATTTTTTTTTATTTTTATTTTTTATTATTTAGTTTTCTTTCTTTTTTATTATTTATTTTTCTTTCTTTTCTTTTTTTAATTTTAATACTCAGCTGTTTTTCTGCTTCAAATATGATCTCAGCTCTCAGCCCAATTTTTCCCAAACAATTACATTTATTATTATTACCGATAGGAAACGTTACTGGGGCGGCCCCACTTAGTACTCCATAAAACACAAATGCTAATAGCAGCCTGATGTCATTAAATAGCTGCTCAAATGTAATCAGACCAAATGTAATCACAATTATTTTTTTTTTCTGTCTTTTCGTTACAAAATCCATTTTTTTCCCCTCCTGCGGGGACTCGGAAACCAGATGCTTGTACAGTAAATCAACGATTACAGGGGAAATGTTTGTAGAAATGGAAAGTTTATTTAAAATTGGCTTTCAATGGCTTCATTCATATAGATCGCCTTGTATACGTTGTATTATAAAATGGTAGCCCTGCCTATAATGGCCAATCAGATCTCTCATTTGCGGAACTGAAAGATGAAACCTGGCTGTCATGGATGACGCCTCCACTTTATATCTACATGACTTTTTATGAATGAGACTAAAATGAATTAGAGGCAACAGTGCCCCCAGTGGATAAGAAAAAAAATGCAGTTCAAAGAAAAATGTATTTTTATATGTATAATGTATATTAAGATTAGGTCTAAACCTGGCAAAAATGTATGCAAATAATAAACCAATAGCTCAGGTATCATATACAATATGTCAAGCCAGTACCTGCTTCAGCTTGTAATCATATTCTCCTTACTATAATAGGTCCTAGATCATCGCATCGTTCATTGACATCCTGCAGTGGTAGGCTTGTGCTTATACACTTCTCTCAATCTGAATAAGCAGAGCTGCACTGTAAAGTATTGGAGAAAGCTAGAACCTGAATCTAGAATGAGTCTGAAGATGAATTTAAAGGGAACCTGTCATCAACTTTATGCTGACTGTACTGAGGGCAGCATAAATTAGTCACAGAAATTCTGATTTCAGCGGTGTGTCTCTCTTGAGCTAAAAGTGAGTGGTTGCTGAGAACCAACATCACAAACATTGCATCCCAGGCCTTGAAAAGAGTCAAATCTACCTGAGAATAGTCATGGTTATTCCTAATCTCCTGCTCTCCTGCCCATCTGCTGATGACTGGCAGTTCTCTCCTAGAGAGAAAGGGAGAAAACTAGGTAGAAGACTGTCAGTCATCAGCAGATGGGCAGGGAGAGCAGGAATTCATGAATAACCAGGACTCTTCTCATGAAGATTTGACTCTTTTCCAGGCCTAATCTGCAATGTTTGTGATGTTGGTTCTCGGCAACCACTTACTTTTAACGTATAATTGACAGACCGCTGAAATCAACTCACCTGTCTCTACTTTATTCTGCTGTTAGTATGGGTAGCATAAAGGTGATGACAGGTTCCCTTTAAGACTACCTCAGGCTGTAATAGACAATGCACTTAATGGGGTATTCCCATCAGTCCCCTCAGACAATGGGAGCATATCGCTAGTATAGTCCCTCATTGTCTGATAGGTGCAGGTCCCGGGCACCTACCCCTAGAACAGAGCGGGGAAGGCGGTGGCCAGAGGACCCCGGGTTTTTCGGGGTCCGGCCACCACTAAGCGCTCTCCTCATAGTAGTGAACACTTGTGCGGCCACCATTCCCATTGATTTCTATGGGGCCTACGGAAATAGCTGAACCAGCACTCGGCTATTTTTAACAGCCCCATAGAAATGAATGGAGGGTGCAGTGAGCCCTCCATAACTTCCGGGGCTCCGTTCTCATTGAAGTTGCAGGTCCTTGAGCTGGGACCCACACCTATCAGACAATGGGCGCATACCCTAGCAATATGCCCCTATTGTCTGAGATGGGAATACCCTTGTAAGCTGAAGTCACTCATCATAGCTTAGTACAGGGATCAGCAACCTCCACACTCCTGCTGTTCTGAAACTACAACTCCCAGAATCCTCCTTTTACTTCCATGGGAGTTACAAGAACAACATAATTGGAGTTGTAGTTATAAAGCAGCTGGAGTTTCGACGGTTGCTGATCCCTGGCTTAGTATGTTTTATTTTTAAGACTAGATTTTCTGTTGAGAAGGGATACATACTGTATGGTATTATTTTACCAGTTTCCATATTTTCCTGCATTTCCATCATACTTGTTTTTTTTTACATTGTATCTATTTGTAATAGATAGATACATAAATTCGGGAATCAGCAGGACGCCTGTGAATAAGAATTTTGGGCAAGCAGACACGATGAGACCTGCTCGGTGCTCCTCAGTGCCGTCATCTGGTCTCCTGGAGACTCACCAGCCATCAGCTGCTGCACACATTACTGGGCACAGCAAACGCTACTCCTTTCAATAGCCCATACAGTCGCACATGTCCTGGCACGGCCAAACGGAGACTATTGTGTCCCAATATCCCTTAAGCTCTGAAGGAGACATTGTCATTGTTTCACCGACTCCGCAATATGGAAGGTCCAATAAATCCGTCACACATTCCTCATGTAACAACCTGCCAAATGTCTCCGACCTGACCAGCCAAAGTTATTAGTATCTGAGAAGATAGAGAAAAACATTCTGTTTCTTTTCTCTCCAAGCCTGTAATGCAACAAGTCTATTACAGACAGGGAAATTCAATTAATGTCTCGTCCTTGAACAAGGGAAGAAAAAAAAAAGCAAAATTCTATTAAAGCTCATTATTGTGAAATGATTTGCAAAGAAACAATAAAAATACATTCGGAAAATATTAGTTTGTGCGTTAATAGCAACGTTGTTGCAGCAATGTAAAAAAAATATCTAAACAAAATATTTATAAACAGAAAAAAAGTACATTGGATCCATCTGATGAACTGAACTGACCGGGTACAGGTGGGCATTCAACCATTCAGTCAGTGCGACTCAGTGAGGCTACTTTCACACTTGCACTTCCGTTTTGTCCTCATTTATTGTCAATAGGGAGAAAACGGAACTGAACAGAACGAAGGCTCCAAAATGTATTCCGTTCTCATACCGGAGAGCAGCATGCTGCAGTTTGCTTTCCGTCCTGGGATGCGGAGCAAGGCGGATCCGGCATGACCCACAATGCAAGTCAATGAGGACGGATCTGTTTTCTCCGACACAATCGGACACAATAGAAAACGGATCCGCCCCCCATTGACTTTCAGTGGAGTTCATGACAGATCCATCTTGGCTATAGTAAAGATAATACAACCAGATCCGTTCATAAGGATGCAGATGGTTGTATTATCAGTAACAGGAGTGTTTTTGCTGAACCCTGCCGGTTCCAGCAAAAACGCTAGTGTGAGAGTAGCCTAAGATGTGTTTTGTCTAACTTTATACCATCTATGGGTTGGCCTACTCTTTGGTGCACACAGTCCCCTTTTAAGCTATGGCTCGTTCCTCTATGTTAGGTCCTTTTCCTTTTAAACCATGCTCCTTGTTGAAAGAGTTGCAATTGTGTCTGAAACGCGTAATCAATGTCTGATTAGGTATGAATGCCAGTTTTGTGAAGACATTTGAGACAGAATTGTGGGGCATTTAGCTTTGTAAGTCCCCCCATTGTGAACAAAAAGTATATAGAAATTATACAAAGCTTACCTAAGGTAATGCAAACCCTCTTTTGTGACAACTCAATCAATTTTCATATTACTAGTATCCGGGAACAGTAACACAATCTTGCCTCTGTTCACATCTGCACTGTGCTTGGTTTTTGCATACAGATGTGACCAACATTATCTTGACTGGTGTAACGCGTTAACGCAACCCAAGCACATTATAGCAGTGAAGCAAATCAGTCAGTATAACACCGGCTACATCTGTATAATGCATCCTTTGTAGGATAAATACCAATGGAGCCCGTTGACCTACAGTGGAGTCTGTTGAGTTTCCACCATGGTCCATCAATACCACTGTGTGATACATTGTTCTTACCATCAAATGTGACACAACATGAGAACCTCTGATGACAATGGTATCAGTCTTACATTTTAACCAACCTCCATGATGCCCAATAGGTAGTCCCGGGGCAGCATACAGCCCTCAAATGTCTGGTGTAAGGCCACCAAGGACTGTCTTCCTGAGAATACTGATCAAGCACAAAGGCTCCTTTACAGTACATGCTCTGCCCAACCATGAAGAGCAGAAGATCTACTCTTTAGTCTCCTCTGTTGTAGATCACCAAAAGTTATGGGTTTTTAAGCCTCTTATAGGTGCATGTCTATGATTGAATCAAGAGCCACATCTGAGGCCACCACAATATTCCTGATGGATCACCACTGATTTCCACTCCAAGTATTTACTAACTGTTGGCCATTCTAGGGGGAGGAAAGGTGGAGGGTCCAGATATTGCATTGCACAACTGGAGGAAGGGAAAATTGTCCATATTGTCCATTCACTTTGTATGGAGGCTCAGCATACGGCGGAGACTTTGACTGCAGTTCAGGCTAGAAATCAATTTGCTCAGGTCTATGTCTGACTCGGATTTTCTCTGTTGCGGCATCTGCCTTCCCTGGAATCACTTCCTCTCCCTGCTCAAGGCTAACAAGCAGAATAATACTTATGTTAATGTTTCCGATAGCTACAAACTACAGTTTTCCGAGATGCACTTATTTCCTGTGAAATGTGGATCTGAGAATTTGCTGACAGACAGCCTCTCCTATCCCATGACGTAGGGCTCTGTATCTGCTTGGCAAGGAAGGATAACAATGAATGGACCTTGAGTAGGTCGCTTACAAGCACTTTGGAAAACCCAAGCCCAACTATCCAGATTTTTGCTGGAGGTCCCATTGTATTACGCCACACATTAGTAGGTAGGAATGGAAATTCATATTGTACATTGATTCCCTTTTGGCAATAGAACAAATTCGGAGCAGTGGACTCAAAAACCAATATTTGTGCTAACATTGCTAATGGTGGGTGGTTGACCAAAGTGGAGAACAGCCATATTGAAGAAATTGGACCTCCAGGAGGTTAAAGGGGTTGTATCTGACTGGCCGGGTTCCACTGGTACCACTGGGGCCCCCACCATTGTGTTGCCCAGTTTGAACTAAATCACAGAAAAAGGGTTTTAGTGCACAAAAATAGATGCAAACAATATATACTGTATAAACTAAGACCTCATTCTGATATGATAAAATCTGAGACTCTTAGCCAATATATTTTGATCAAAACACATCTGTGCCCACCTACCCAGCGTTACGGTGGTCTCAGGTCAGGCAGGTCCTACGCTAAACCTAACTATGCCGTTGGGCATCTATATCTAGGAGCGTGGACACTGCACATATAGGCGTGTTGCTCCTAGTGACCTCTATGTGCATACGGCATAGTTAGGTTTAGCGTAGGACCTGCCTGACCTGAGACCACCGTGACGCTGGGTAGGTGGGCACAGATGTGTTTTGATCAAAATATATTGGCTAAGAGTCTCAGATTTTATCATATCAGAATGAGGTCTTAGTTTATACAGTATATATTGTTTGCATCTATTTTTGTGCACTAAAACCCTTTTTCTGTGATTTACTTTGATATATATAGCCACTGACATCCGCAATCATTATCACATCATGCAGGATGTTTTTTATCCTTTTTTATCCTTTTGTTTCTGTGAGTTTTGCTCAGTTTGAACTAAACCTGTGCAATGATACTCCATTTAACTCTATACAACTGCCAGAGATAACCAAGTACTTGGCTATCCCTGGCCTAGTGGCAGAACATATGAGTGACCTCCACTGCATTCAAACAGGAGAAAACGTTCCCCATTCCCATGATTAGTGTGGGCCAGAACCCCAGCAATCAGACATTTATTTCCTGTCCTGTGGATCAGGCATGCGTTTGTAATGGAACAACCTCTTTAACATTACACATTCTGAAAGGATCCCTTGGATGTCACAATCTTCTTCCAACACTGGAAGCAATCTTTACTCAATTCCTACTTGTTAGAAGGATTTCTTGACAATAAATTGCTGGGACCACCATTGATCAGCTGTAATCTGTGGGGAAACCTGGCAGTAAGTGTTCAATCTCCCTGCAGCGCCACCACAGGGGAAATTAAGCATTACACTGTGTCCATTCAAATTATTGTGTTGTCAGTGTACGGCAGGACAGGATAGGTCCTCCAGAGAGAGATGCACTTTGGAACTGCTCTCTATTGTGGATGGAGATGCTGGACCCCCGTTCTACTGACTTAGAATTCCCTACTAGGATCTATGATAATGAGATTTCTAAGCTAGACAATCCCTCTAATTATAATTTTTTGATAATGGGGAATATTTTTAGGATTATTAGAACATAAGCACTGCAGTGGTGTATGTTGGCTGGTCGGGGCTGAGGAGTTTGATACTACATCTCTTCACTGATCCAAACGTCACTGATTTCACTGCTTTTTGGAAGGAAATTCATTGGCAGTTAAAAGGTTAAAGAGAAAATGGGTCTTTTTGGAGAGTGACACAGCTTGATCATCAAATGCTCTTTTAACTGTATAATCTCTTCAGTCTTTCAGACTCATTTCAGTCAGCTCCGCTCAAGTCTCCCTGACAGTGCAGACAGACGTGAGCCATATGGAAAGACCATTAGCAAGGAGCGGGGAGATCTGTTACGTTTCTGAGACAGACTCAGTCCTTTTGGCCAGATTTGACAATTGAGTGTCTTTAACGTCAATTATCCTTCATGAAATTCCTTCCCAGATTTTCAATTCTTAATACAACCTCTTAAAGTCATCTTAAGTTTAGACTATGAGTTGGTTAGGCACAGCTTACCTATTACTGTGCAAAAATTGCATGTGTGAAATCCTATATAGGTAAAACCTATATGTTGTAGTATGCTCAGTGCTAGACTTGATGGGGCGGAGAAAGACACAAGGAATCAAAGAACATCCAAGATCTTCTTCTGCTCCTCAGGCCATGTGCTAGGTATAACACAGTGTATCAGTTTGCCTACAATGTTCCTTTGAAGAACATGTCTGGTTTAGAAACCTACTTATGATTGTCCTAAACCTGGAGGAATTCCAGGTTTAGGACCATCATCTATCGATCAGGGAGGAAAATGACTACGAAGAACATCTGTGGAGGACCCAGTACATCCATGTAATACAATGAAAACCCATTGATATCATTGTGTAATGCTTAATTTCCCCTGTGGTGGCACTGCAGAGAAATTGAACCCTTGCTGCTATGTTCCTCCACAGAATGGAGCCGATCACCTTGGGTCTGATCAGTGGGACATCTTGTGATCAGAATGTGCCATAAATGTCCAAAAGCTGTGACCCTTAACTGTGGAATCTATCTACCCAGGGGCGTAGCAATAGGGGAAGCAGGGGAAGCAGCTGCTTTGGGGCCCAGACCCACAAGGGGCCCCCTCAGGAGGGAGACTAAAAGATTTTATTGTCAGGCCTCCCTCAACAGTATTATACAATGACATTATATACAGTGACACTATAGAAAGCGGATGGAGCGGCTGTCAAGCCTTGTCTGGGAGAGCTCAGTCTTGACTAGCCACAAGAGTGAGGGTTGCATGTGAGTTCGGGGTTGCGAGGAGGTTTCTGGGGGGGCCCCATTCAAAAATTTGCTGTGGGGCCCAGTTAGTTGTAGTTACGCCACTGTATCTACCACAGGGCCCCATCATTCCTGGCTGGGAATCGAGACCACTCATGCATTGCTCTTTCCAGTTACTTCAACTGCACTTCTGAAACTAATCAAGGGTGCTGACTGGGACCCATTCTTGAGAAAATAACAGGTCCCGAGAGGCTGAACCTCCACCTATTGGGCATTTATGGCTTACCCACAGAATATGCCTAAATGTCTCAGATGGGACAACCCCTCTAAGAGAATTATAAGCATCTAAGCACATTTAGAGTGCAGTTTTTAGGAAGGTTAATATTGAAGTTCAATCTCCACGGTTTCAGCACCAGCCCTTCAGTGGTTCCTCATGGTCTTCTGCCTACTTTTCCTGCAGTGATGACATCAGTTTACCCACATGACTGATGCAGCCAATCACTGACCACTGCTGATGCTTGCATATATGGCACAAGATCTCTGAGGTCAGTGATTGGCTGCAGCAGTCATGTGGATGAACTGATGTCATCATTGCAGGACAGGTAAGCAAAGGTTGTGAGGGACTACAGGTATTGGTGAGTTTTTAAACTTTCATTCACATTTCCTGCCTGTTGACAAATCCTTTAACTCCACTTTTGAATCCTAAATGTCCCTCCCATCATGTTTCACAAAAGAGCAATGATTTCAGATTTATTTTACCCTGGGAGGAGCAAGCTTCGTCCTGTGCTCAATTCTGCCCCCTGAGGGGTGATGCTCTGACCTTTGAAAGGGGACCTACATAAATTGCCACTTGTCAATCCCATTTAGCCAAAGCCATAACTAAATGATTGTACCTTTTCTAACATCAGCGCTTCACATAATATTTCAAAAAGGAAAAAGGGTAAAACAGCTGTGTACCACTGTAAAAAAAGCAAAAATTTTGTTTCTATGCAATTTGCACGTCCATTTTATATAAGTATCCTAGAGTGGTGAAAGGTAAGCACTCTAGTGGACAGAAGATGTACTACAGCTCTGAAGAATCAAAATCATCCCCCGGCAGAAGAACTTTTTGGGGTTAAGTTATGAGCAACCTCATTGATTTAATAATGACATCTGCAGCAATTTTTTTTTTAAAAAAAAATCACTTGACATTTCAAAAAGATCCACGCTGTTGTCCTCTTTGCACTCCCACCTACTGGATGGTGCATTGATAATGAGATTCTGCCGTATTGCGGCTGTCTGGCCACACCTTTACGCTAGTATCCAGGCATACTAAGGTTGGTGCAGGAGACATAATCCCTTGAGATTCCTTTGGCGAGATTGGGTCACGTCTTCGGACACCATCAGGGTCACTCATCTCGGTGGGGAGCGGTGGTGGTGGGGTTTTTGGATTTGCTTGACCAGTCGCTCTCGTATCCCTTGAGATTTTCGCCGTTCCCTGTTTGCTAGAATATTTTGTCTGTGCCTGCCCGGCATCTGCATGAAAGATCTTTCAGACAAAAGATCTTTGGGCGTTGGGAGCGTCCGGGCGCCATCTTATGTCTGTGCCTCGGCTAAGCCTCTCGGAGCGTCGCCGCAGAGCACAGAGCCTGACTGTTTCCGTACAGCCGGAGTCTTTTTTATTTCTACGAGGGGACAGTGGGACACAAAAAAAAATAATTCAGTACAAACTTGGACAGAGAAAACATTTTTTTTTTTTTTGCCGTTGGACTGAAATCAAAGAGCTGAGGCAGAGGGAGGGCTGGCCGGGGAGATATTAAAGGGAGAGGGTGTTTCAGTGAAAAGCAAGCGGAACGCAGAGTGTCACTCATTAAACTAGGTCACTTGGCAGCCGTGGGGTAGATACGATGGGAACGTGACGAGGGAGCAAAGTGAGACAGGACTGAGTAGAAAGAACGCAGTTACTATCATTAACCAGTTCAGTGCGCTGATTAGGATGAGATCACGCTCAATGTTCCTCCAGAAATAACAATCTGTCTTTGCAAAATGTAACGTAGAAGATGAAGACCGGAGGGAGGACGGAAAGCACAGGGGATGATGCAGCTCTGCTGCTCAGGCCATGTCCTGCAGAGCCCAATGTCATGCAAGAACAGTTATGGTCCACAATGGCAATGGCATGCAGTTCGGTGAGGACCATAAGGACGGTGACCAGTCCCCTGCACACTACAATTATGTCCCCAAACAACGGCATGAATGTTGGTAATGTGATTGCACCACCTGATTAGGGACTGGTCACACACGGCAGGTTTATTGCAGAAAATGAATTCCGTCTGAAGGTGGATGTTTGGTTGGAAAGTCCATGGGGTTCTGCAAGACCCATACAGATAAATTGGAAAGTCAGAGGAACTTCTGCAACAGATCTGCCTTGTGTGAATATATACCCTAAGTATACGAGAGGTCATCATTAGAAGATCCAGTGTTATAGGTTTGGTGCAGGTCAGAGACCATCGATGAGAATAGAAAATCCCCCCCATACACACATACACACATATATACAGACCATACACACACATATCACACACACCATATATACACACCATACACATAACACACGCACACGTATATACGCACCATACACACCATACAGACTAGACACACACAAACACACAATACACACATATATACAAACACATACCACACACACCATACACACACATACCACACATACCGTACACACACATACCACACACACCGTACACACACATACCACACACACCATACACACACATACCACACACACTGTACACACACATACCACACACACTGTACACACACATACCACACACACCGTACACACACACCGTACACACACAT
Source organism: Rhinella marina (assembly GCA_900303285.1). Classification (NCBI taxonomy): domain Eukaryota; kingdom Metazoa; phylum Chordata; class Amphibia; order Anura; family Bufonidae; genus Rhinella; species Rhinella marina. The sequence goes on along the minus strand of ONZH01003496.1, from coordinate 433,780 downwards.
ACCACACACACTGTACACACACATACCACACACACACACCGTACACACACATACCACACACACAGTACACACACATACCACACACACCGTACACACACATACCACACACCGTAGACACATACCACACACACAAATCACACACACACGTATATACACACCACGCACGTACATACACACCATACACACATATATACAAACTAGACACACACACAAACACACAATACACACATATATACACACCATACGCACACATAACACACACATATACATACACAGACATAACACATGTACACACACCAGACACACACACACACATAAACACACACATACCACACATACACACCATATACACACCATATACACACACTTATATACACAAAATACACACACCATACACATACATACACAGGTACTTAGACATACACATACATACTCACATATATACACCATTGATGCACACACACACACCATACAAACAGATAACACACACACTCTGATATCTTAACCCCTTAATGACCGCTGATACATGTTTTTACAGGCTTTATTGTAGGCCGCCACCTTTTCACGGCAATCTAGAATAAGCACTGGACATTTCTCCCGTGCAGTGGAAGCGGGAACTCAGCTCTAACGGACTCCTACTTCTCTTTAATCCCTTAGATGCTGCGGTCAATAACGATCACAGCATCTAAGCAGTTACAGGGGGAGCGGACTCCGGAATAATATCTGTCATGTGTGGACATATTATGTCATGTGTAAATGCATGTATGTGTCTCTTTATGTATTGTATGTATTTTGTAATGTCACTTGTATGCATGTTTTGTGCATATAGCAAGTGTGTGTTCTGCATGTCCTATGTGTCTACCGGTGTATAATATGATGTAATATGCAGCATTTTGTATGTGTCTATGTATCAGAAGACTTTTTTTGTCCCTTTAAGTCACATAATAGAATCTAATGACCCCCAGCATCCCGCCTTATATCTAAGCTAGCAACTCCACGGGGACCCAGCCAGGTAGAAGAACATTGAATAGGGGGCAGATAATTCCACAGGCCTGTATTCCATGAAGATTTATGCTCGGCTTGCCTCACATGCAGGCCTATAAATCACTCCCAGGCCCGGCGATGACTGCGCACCGTACAGATTGTTAAATCAAGACGTACAATTATACAATTTATGAAGGAAGCCAGATCATGTCATCTTCAGCTGTCCCCACCACACCGGTGTGCAAGCGCTACCTCCTCGGGGTGGGCCGCCAGTCTGTTTTTCACTCTCCAGCCCATTAGTTGCCATAACAACATAGTGTATTTCTGCTCCGCACTTCTCAAATATAGGTCTTTAAATAATAGAAAAATGAAACCTTTCTTTTGATCTCCATTTACTGCTTTGAGTGTCCTTTTATTTTTTGGGCTTGTTTTACAATGTATCTTTATTGGGGCACACCCACATGGTAGTTCTTAAAGGGTAACTACATTCAGCAGCAAAAGTTGTATTTTTTTTTTTTTGAAGTTGCGATTAACCTCAATAGCCACTCTCAGAGGACTCCTAGCTGGTACGATGATTTATACAGTATATACATACTGTATATGATATTGCCTTCCAATGATTTTATTAAAAGGGGTGGAGCTGTGACAACCTTGCCATCTATGGTATTTTTAAAATGACCTTTGAGTATGCTTGAATATATATGATGAAATGATATATCATATGGCTGCACAATTAACACACACTTGAAATCAGTAAAACGAGTCCTGTTCCTCATGGGTGGAGCTTAGACTTTGCTTTTAGGTGGAGTTTGACATGATAACATTTATGATCTATGTCATATCTAAATCAGCTAACGGATACTTATATAAATACAATGCTCATACCACACCCATGCCATTCAAGTCATAATCTCATAGATAGACTTGTAGAATTTCAAAGAAACAGTATTTTGAAGTAAAGTCATACAAGGATGCTATGTTCTTAAACTCCGCCTAAAATAAAGTCCAAGCTCCACCCATGAAAAACGCTAACAGGGCTCCTTTTACAATATTGTCTTGGAATAATAAAAGGAACAGCGTTAGTATTCCTCATGGGTGGAGCTTGGACATTTAGGTGACGTTTGATGTAATTACATGTATGACCTAAATCAGCTAATGTATACTTACATAGTAACATAGTAACATAGTTTGTAAGGCCGAAAAAAGACATCTGTCCATCCAGTTCAGCCTGTATTCCTACAAGTTGATCCAGAGGAAGGCAAAAAAAAACCCTGTGAGGTAGAAGCCAATTTTCCTCACTTTAGGGGGAAAATTCCTTCCCGACTCCAATCAGGCAATCAGAATAACTCCCTGGATCAACGACCCCTCTCTAGTAACTATAACCTGTAATATTATTACCCTCCAGAAATATATCCAGGCCCTTCTTGAACTCTTTTAGTGAACTTACCATCACCACCTCCTCAGGCAGAGAGTTCCATAGTCTCACTGCTCTTACCGTAAAGAATCCTCTTCTATGTTTATGTACAAACCTTCTTTCCTCCAGACGCAGAGGATGTCCCCTCGTCACAGTCACAGACCTCGGTATAAATAGATGATGGGAGAGATCTCTGTACTGACCCCTGATATATTTATACATAGTTATTAGATCTCCCCTCAGTCGTCTTTTTTCTAAATTGAATAACCCTAATTTTGATAATCTTTCTGGGTACTGTAGTCCACCCATTCCAGTTATTACTTTAGTTGCCCTCCTCTGAACCCTCTCCAGCTCTGCCATGTCTGCCTTGTTCACAGGAGCCCAGAACTGTACACAGTACTCCATGTGTGGTCTGACTAGTGATTTGTAAAGTGGCAGGACTATGTTCTCATCACGGGCATCTATGCCCCTTTTGATGCAACCCATTATCTTATTGGCCTTGGCAGCAGCTGTCTGGCACTGGCTTCTACATCTTAGTTTGCTGTTCACTAAAATTCCTAGGTCCTTTTCCATGTCAGAGTTTCCCAGTGCTTTACCATTTAGTATGTACTGGTGACTTGCATTATTCCTTCCCATATGCATAATCCTACATTTGTCAGTGTTAAACCTCATCTGCCACTTTTCTGACCAAGCCTCCAGTCTATCCAGATCCTGCTGTAGCAGTGCACTGTCCTCCTCTGTGTTAATTACTTTACACAGTTTAGTGTCATCTGCAAAAATTGATATTTTACTATGCAAACCTTCTACAATATCATTAATAAATATATTGAAGAGAATAGGACCCAATACAGACCCCTGTGGTACCCCACTAGTGACAGTGACCCAATCTGAGTATCTACCGTTAATAACCACCCTCTGTTTTCTATCACTGAGCCAGTTACTTACCCACATACAGACATTTTCTACCAGGCCAAGCATTCTCATTTTGTATACTAACCTTTTATGTGGTACCGTGTCAAACGCTTTGGAGAAGTCCAAATATACGACATCCATTGAGTCGCCGCGGTCAAGTCTAGAACTTACCTTCTCATAGAAACTGATTAAATTGGTTTGACATGACCGATCCCTCATGAAGCCATGCTGATACGGAGTTATTTGCTTATTTTCATTGAGGTACTCCAAGATAGCATCTCTCAGAAAACCTTCAAACAGTTTACCCACAACAGAAGTTAAACTTACCGGCCTATAGTTCCCGGGCTCTGTTTTTGGATCCTTTATGAATATTGGCACCACATTTGCTATGCGCCAATCCTGTGGAACACTCACCATCAGTATAGAGTCCTCAAATATCAGAAATAAGGGTCTGTCGATGACATTACTTAATTCTCTTAGGATACGGGGGTGTATGCCATCCGGTCCTGGTGATTTGTCTATTTTAATATTTTTAAGACGTTGCTGTACCTCTTCCTGGGTCAGAGAGGACACTTTTAAAGGGGAATTTACTTTTATACTCTGCATTTCATCTGACAGTTTATTTTCCTCAGTGAATACAGTGGAGAAAAAGCTATTTAGTAGCTTTGCTTTCTCCTCATCGCTCTCTGCAACTCCCCCCTCATTACTCTGTAAGGGGCCGACACCTTCAGGTTTATAGTTTTTAGTATTTATATAATTGAAGAACATTTTAGGGTTAGTTTTACTCTCTTTGGCGATTAATCTCTCGGTCTCTAGTTTGGCTGCTTTTATTTGTCTTTTACATATTCTATTTTTTTCCTTATAGTTTTTCAATGCTTCCTCGCTCTCCTCCTGTTTTAGTGATTTAAATGCTTTCTGTTTGTCATTTATTGCTTTCTTTACAGCTCTATTTATCCACATTGGTTTTTTCTTGTTCCTTATCCTTTTATTCCCATAAGGTATGTACCTCTCACAATTAGATATTAGAATGCTTTTAAAAATCTCCCATTTTATATACATAAAGTTCTGATACCATACCCATGCCATTCTGGTCACACTCTCATTTGGATACACTTGTAGAATTTCAAAGAAATAGTATAGTAAAGACATACAGTATAAATATGCAATGTTCTTAAACATCACCTAAAAGACATTTCAAGCTCCACCCATGAGGAACACTGAGAGGCCTCATTTTACAATATTGTATTGGAATAAGTGAAAGGAGCCCTGTAAGTGTTCCTCAGGGGTGGAGCTCAGACGTTATTGGACCACACCAATACCATCCTGGCTGCGCCAATTTTATTTAGAAACACCTCTGCATTATGTCACACTCAGTCTTCTTGCAGAATCTTAAAGGAATGGTAAACCTGGAGTGCGTTTGTTTGCTGTGAGGGTGAATTCAGTTGATTGCAGTTGAATCGATAGCTCTACGTTATAAGTAGTTTCAGGCTGGGAGTGTCTGATTGTAGGATGGGTAAATACCATCGATTGCTATCTGTAATCAGCCATTTTAGACCACAGAGTGACTGATTGAGGTGTTCTTCAGTAGGATGTGCCTGCGATCACTGTCTTATATCATATCTTTAGAGCTGAGAAACATTTACATCTATCCTGTATGTGTGGTTGATATCAGCCTCTCCTCTTATAATGATGCACACCTCAATGGCATCCATACTGCCAATAAGAGTACAGGAGCATATTACTTGCTAATCTGAAAGACTACAAAATATTAGTGATTTAAAGGTTATGTACACCTTCTGCATTTTTTATGATTGCATTTTACTCATTTTGGGCTAAAAATACATATTTTTTTCAATTGGTCTTTATTAAAAAATGTTCAGCAATTTCTGAGTTACAAGGGTTAAAAAAACAGTCTGTTTTCTTTGAATCCCAACAGCTGGTCACTCATGTGTAGCTCTTATTTCTCATCTCCGGACCTCGTATTTAAGACCTCTTATTTAAGCCTCAATATTCAAGCCAGGAGATGAAAAATATGAGCAACACATGAGCCATCAGCTGATGGGATTCAAAGAAAACAGAAAGTGAAAGATTGCTAACATACTTTGTAACCCTTGTGTCTCAAAAATGGCTGATTTTTTTAGAAGACCAATTGAAATGTTTTTTTAGCCCAAAATGAGTAAAATGCCATCATAAAAAATGCCCCTGAAGGAGTACATAGCCTTTCCACTTAATACGTAGTGCTTTGCATAGAAATATATATGTCATATGTGTTGAGCAAGACCCAAAATTCAGCTTTGTACACACAGAGCAATCCAAAGAGGGAGAAAGAATACTCCACAGCAAATGCTGAGCTCATGGGGGCTCTACAAAGAACCAGGCTTCCCGTCTGACCACAGTTAGGCTTTAATAACAGACTAACCAAGCAAAACCAGCGACAGAAGGGGGCTAGAAAGAGGACACAAGAGCTGCTGCTCTACACCTGGCCTGTGGGAAGGGACCTGATCTGTTCTGGGCTCTCAGTCCTGCACTCCACCACAGTAGGATATAGAATAGAGAGTTAGGTTGCTCCACGCTGCCATCTAGTGGTGAAGCCACAGATTGAAGAAAGAAAATATATTGTTACATTATGCAGCAAATTGACCAATGTTTCAGCTAAATACATAGACGCACGCAAGGCGGAGGAAGCAGTGAAAGGGAAATGCAGCAGAGTAAAGCCATGAAGATTTTATTTTTAGTAGAAAAGAGTACACTGTCTTCAGGTGAAAGCGTGGGCTCTGCAGTACGCTGTGCATGTAACATTACATGATGGGAAATGTAGTGCTGTGCGATTCTCTGACACTGTATCGCAATGCATAGCTTTTGATACAGTAACTAAGCAGACAGGCCTTGATACATTGTCTCAGCGGACAGTCTCACACGTGACAGGCTTTGATACATTGTCTCAGCAGGCAGTATCACACATAACAGGCTTTGATACAGTAGCTCAGCAGACAGTATCACACATGATTGGATAAGATACCAGGGTCATACTGAACAGGATTAGATACACTGGATCAGCAGACTGTATCACATAGGATAGGCTTTAATAGATAGGTAGGCTGGACTAGCTTAAATACAGTAACCCTGCAAACAGTATCACACAATATGGGATTAGATACAGTGTCTCAGCAGACACTATCACACATGATAGACTTACATACCCTCAGCTCCATAGACAGCAGCAAACGGGATTTGATCAGATACATTGTCTCAGCAGACTTAGATACACCATTTTAGCAGGCAGTACCACACATAACAGATTTAGATTCAGTTTCCCAGATGGCAGTATCACACATGATTGACTGTAATATAGTGGCTCAGCAAAGACTATTATACATGTTAAGATTAGATATGTTAGTCAATGTATTATTATTATTATTATTATTATTATTATTATTATTATTATTCAGGCAAAGTGTGAAACGCTTAAAGTGGAACGGTCATTCTTTTTTTTATTTTTGTAATGTGTAGGGGCAGTGATGCTGACCATTTTTGTAATATACTTTAATTACTGAAATTGTACATTTCTATTAGAAAAAAAGCTCTAAAGTGGCCCCTTTTGAGCCTTAGCAATGCTCCTCTGTCTTCTGTTTACATAACACAGTCAGCGTTAGCAAGTCTCCACTGTTATGTAAACAGAAGACAGAGGAGCGTTGCTAAGGCTCAAAATGGGTCACTTTAGAGCTATTTTTCTAACAGAAATGTACAATTTCAGTGATTAAAGTATATTACAAAAATGATCAGTATAACTGCCCCTACACATTACACAAATAAAAAAAAGAATGACAGTTACACTTTAATATCTCACACATTTCCTAGGCACTCTATAGAATTCCTAAAGGCAATCGGCAAAGTATAAAATATTCCCTTCCAGAGGTCATCGCACCGCAACAGCGTCAGAAAGTCACCCCTATACAGCGACGGCGCCATAACACAAGTGAGGACAATACTGGTCTCTTGTTTTTCATTGAGAAAATTCTGTTCTTCTATAGTGTTATAACACCAGGTGTAGCTTATTGAGGACATTTGCATTTCTTCTGTACAAGAACAAGTGACAAACTATGAAGTGCACTTGTGTGAGACAATTAAGTGCAATTTAACACTCCGTTCCTGCTGCAACAAATGAGGACAATGCTGGTCTCTCTCTCGTGTTTTTCACTAAGAAAGTTCTTTTGTTCTGCTGTTTTGTTACAATAAGTCTGATTTACTTTGCATTGTTAACATTTCATACTTTGCCTAAAAATTACTCGTAATGATGTATATTTCCCAGGCAAAGTGTATAAAAGACTGAAATAACACAGACATTTCATGCGCTGACAATAACGGCCATGCAAGTTCAGCAGACAGTATGGCCCATGATATGCTTGAATACAACGGCTCAGCAGTATAACACAGGGAAGGCTTCGATACAGTGATTGTATCACAAATGAGAGACTTAGATACACTGGCTCAGCAGACAGTATGGGACATGATAGACTTAGATGCACCAGTTTGGTAGGCAGTATAGTACAGAATAAAATTACGGTAGATACGGTGTCTCCGAAGTGAGTATCACACATGATTTTTGATAAACCAGTTCAGAAAACAGAAGAACTCATGATAGACCTAGATACACCAGCTCAGAGGACAATATAAGATTAGATACACCAGCTCAGAGGACAATATTTCATATAAAGTTAGATACACCAGACCAGCAGACAATATTATATAAGATTAGATACACAAATCTCAGCAGACAATATAAGATTAGATACACCACCTCAGAGGACAATACTACATCTAAGATTAGATACATCAGAACAGCAGACACTATTACATAGGAAGATTAGATACACCAGCTCATAGGACAATATTACATATAAGATTAGATATATCAGCTCATAGGACAATATGACATATGAGATTAGATACATCAGCTCAGCAGAAAATATGACATATAAGATTAGATACACCAGCTCATAGGACAATATTTCCAATGATATTCTTAGATACAATGGATCACTAGTAATGCACATGGTAGGCTTAGATACCCTAGCCCAGCAGTCGGTATGGAACAGCTGTATCACAGGTGTTAGGCTTAGATGCACAATATCAGTAGGCGTCATCCATTCATTCCCGAGGTTACATCAGGCACCGGACTGACATGAAGTGCCAAGCTGTAATTATGTCCTTATTATGTCACTTCGTTAGCATAAATGCTCTTCTTCTACATTTAAAGTGACCTGACCTTATATAAGTAATAATAACATGTCATCTCTAAGGGCCCAGTAATTCTTCTCTATTCCTGTACTGTCGGGGCTCCTTCCTAACACTGTAAGTAAATGTGGACAACCTTTGTGTGTTTGGCTCCAGACAAGGTTCTGGATAATGTAAGAGATGTTACCTGCAGTCCTATGTAACACCACAGATAACAGTGATAACTCTCTGAGTACAGATAATGTAGTAGATGTTACCTGCAGTCCTATGTTACACCACAAATAACACAATGTTAATTCCCTGAGTACAGATAATGCAGTAGATGTCACCTGCAGTCCTATGTAACACCACAGATAACACAGTGATAACCCTGAGTAAAGATATTGTAGTAGATGTCACCTGCAGTCCTATGTAACACCACAGATAACATAATGATAACTCTCTGAGTACAGATAATGCAGTAGATGTTACCTGCAGTCCTATGTAACACCACAGATAACACAGTGATAACCCTGAGTAAAGATATTGTAGTAGATGTCACCTGCAGTCCTCTGTAACACCACAGATAACACAGTGATAACTCTCTGAGTACAGATAATGCAGTAGATGTCACCTGCAGTCCTATGTAACACCACAGATAACACAGTGATAACTCTCTAAGTACAGATAATGTAGTAGATGTTACCTGCAGTCCTATGTAACACCACAAATAACACAGTGATAACTCTCTGAGTACAGATGATGTAGTAGATGTCACCTACAGTCCTCTGTAACACCACAGATAACACAGTGATAACTCTCTAAGTACAGATAATGTAGTAGATGTTACCTGCAGTCCTATGTAACACCATAGATAACACAATGATAACTCTCTGAGTACAGATAATGTAGTAGATGTTACCTGCAGTCCTATGTAACATCACAAATAACACAGTTATAACTCTCTGAGTACAGATAATGTAGTGGATGTCACCTGCAGTCCTATGTAACACCACAGATAACACAGTGATAACTCTCTGAGAACAGATAATGTAGTGGATGTTACCTGCAGTCCTATGTAACATCACAGATAACACAGTGATAACTCTCTGAGTACACATAATGTAGTAGATGTTACCTGCAGTCCTATGTAACACCATAGATAACACAATGATAACTCTCTGAGTACAGATAATGTAGTATATGTTACCTGCAGTCCTCTGTAACACCACAAATAACACATTGATAACTCTCTAAGTACAGATAATGTAGTAGATGTTACCTGCAGTCCTATGTAACATCACAAATAACACAGTTATAACTCTCTGAGTACAGATAATGTAGTGGATGTCACCTGCAGTCCTATGTAACATCACAGATAACACAGTGATAACTCTCTGAGAACAGATAATGTAGTAGATGTTACCTGCAGTCCTATGTAACATCACAGATAACACAGTGATAACTCTCTGAGAACAGATAATGTAGTGGATGTCACCTGCAGTCCTATGTAACATCACAGATAACACAGTGATAACTCTCTGAGAACAGATAATGTAGTGGATGTTACCTGCACTCCTATGTAACACCACAGATACACATATTAATAATTTGTATTTGTCTATAGATAAGGTGGATAGGTTTATTTACAGTTCTTCATAAAACCACAGACACCACATCATGACAGAATTAAACTAAATGGCACACTCAGCTCTGCTACATCAGTATATCTTCATTAGCAACTGAATATATAATAAGTGGCATTTCGATTCCCCCAGTTTCGTTCTTCTCGGCCATCTTGCCTATTTCACTTTTCCCAACTTGCCATTCGGAGGCTAATTTTCCAATACGGGCCTCCACTATAATGAAGACCTAGTGCGTGTGGCCTGGAAGGCTGGCAGATGTGCCCTGTCCCCGCACAAATAACAGAGCTTATTTGGTAAAAAACATTATCTGTAATGTGGAAATGGTCTGACTTCAGGCTGAGATTCATCATCATTACCCGAATATCATCTCAAGCTCAAGCTCTGGCAACAGCGACGGAAAGTAACGCGGCTTAATTCAGTCAGTGCCGAGTGAGACAGAGGACAGAAAATGATTTATGACGGAAATCAATGCAATCATAATACTTTAGGATGGTAAAATTGGGATGTTCACCAAGAGCTTACAATATCACCTGGGAGAGCGAGGCAAGAAAAGGGACAACGCTTTGTATGAATCCGCTGTGCTTGGAAACCTGGAAACAGAGAAGAAGTGTTTCACTGTGATGATGTTACATTATGATTTATTATTATTATTATTACCCATATAAGATCCTGGTTCATTTTGTAGTCAAAAGAAGAACTACTACTGTAGTAAACCCCTTTATATGCATGAATATAACTACTATAATACTGCCTTCTATATACCAGAATATAACTACTATAATACTGCCTTCTATATACCAGAATATAACTACTATAATACTGCCTTCTATATACAAGAATATAACTACTATAATACTGCCTTCTATATACAAGAATATAACTACTATAATACAGCTTCCTATGTACAAGAATATAACTACTATAATACTGCCTTCTAAGAACAAGAATATAACTACTATAATACTGCTCCTATGTACAAGAATATAACTACTATAATACTGCCTTATATGTACAAGAATATAACTATTATAATACTGTCACCTATGTACATGAATATAACTTCTATAATACTGCCTCCTATGTACAAGGATATAACTACTATAATACTACTCCTACAGTAAATACAAGAATATAACTACTACAATACTGCCGCCTATGTACAAGAATATAACTACTATAATACTGCTTCAGGGTACAATAATATAACTTCTATAATACTTCCTCCTATGTACAAGAATATAACTGCTATAATACTGTATCATATGTACAAGAATATGACTACTATAATACTGCTTCAATGTACAATAATATAACTACTATAATACTACTCCTATGTACAAGAATATGACTACTATAATACTGCCGCCTATGTACAAGAAAATAACTACTATAATACTGTTCCTATGTACAAGAATATAACTACTATAATGCTGCCACCAATGTACAAAAATATAACTACTATAATACTTCTAATATATACAAGAATATAACTACTATAATTACTGCTTCCTATGTACAAGAATATAACTACTATAATACTGTTCCTATGTACAAGAATATAACTACTATAATACTGTTCCTATGTACAAGAATATAACTACTATAATGCTGCCACCAATGTACAAAAATATAACTACTATAATACTTCTAATATATACAAGAATATAACTACTATAATTACTGCTTCCTATGTACAAGAATATAACTACTATAATACTGTTCCTATGTACAAGAATATAACTACTATAATGCTGCCACCAATGTACAAGAATATAACTACTATAATTCTGCTTCCTATGTACAAGAATATAACTACTATAATACTGCTTCCTATGTTCAAGAATATAACTACTATAATACTGTCTCCTCCTATGTACAAGAATATAACTACTATAATACTGCTCCTATGTACAGGAATATAACGACTATAATAGTGCCTAAGTACAAGAATATAACTACTATAATACTGCTCCTATGGACAAGAATATAACTACTATAATACTGCCTCCTATGTACAAGAATATAACTACTATAATACTGCTCCTATGTACAAGAATATAACTACTATAATACTGCTCCTATTTACAAGAATATAACTACTATAATACTGCTCCAATGCACAATAATATAACTACAATAATACTGCTCCTATGTACAAGAATAGAACTACTGTAATACATCCTGGACTTGTCATAAATATCCAGAGATTGGCACATTAAAGTTGAAGCAATTGGATATAGGGGCAAACATGCTGAGACTTATAGTTCTTTAGCAGCTGGAGTGGCCCACTGCTTCTCTGCTCCTGAGGATATTTTAGTATTTGGCAGCCTCATCCTCCTCCTCATGTATAACGCCATACGGGGATCTTTTGTCAGTAACCTGCTTTGAAATTTTCTTTTTTTATTATTTTTTTTTTTTATTGAAAACCACTGACTGGCAAAATGAAATTTACAAGTCCTGGCAATTTGTCAAAAGGGAACAAAATGAAATTTTTTGTTGCTGTAACGAGCGGAGACAAGAGGTCAGCCTGATGAAGGATGCAGACATTGATCCAGATGTACTGCACCTTTATCTCTTTGACCCGCCGTATTCTTTCTGTGAATTATAATGAGCACATAGCTAATGAGATGTTACCACACATGTTACAGATCCTATAGAGAGAGGGAAATAATGGGAGTAGTGACGTGTGTGTGGGGGAAGCAAGGAGCCAAGCGTGTAATGTCAGTGAGGAAAAACTGCACTGAAAAATGAATCGATCATAAAAATCATAAAAAATACAAACATGAATGAAATACATAAAACATGAAATAAAATAATTTAAAAAGAAAGATACAAAATTGTGAAATATTTACCTTGCTCACTGCAAAACCCATGGGTGAATTTTCATAGCATTTTTTTTCCTTCTAATGTAATAATTTTTACCTTTTTTTTTGTTTGAGGGTCACAAAATGATATTGTACTTATTCAGGGCCCAAAAATTTATAAATTACTGATGATAATGTGCTTCAGAACCGGGCAGTTAAGTCTCATACAGGGCACATGCAGTATGCTACTCATTAGGCTTGCCTATCGGCCTGGAACAAGCATAGCCAACCTGCGGCTCTCCAGCTGTTTTAAAACTAAACCCTCACGATGCCCTGCTGTAGGCTGATAGCTGTAGGCAGTATGGGCATGCTGGGAGTTGTATTTGTTACACAGATGGAGGGCTTTAGGTTGGCCATTCCTGGTCTAGAGACATCCCACAGCCACAAAAACAGGAGTGTCATTAGGCATTGCAGAAGTTACCCTATGGTGGCACCTCTTGGACAATCAGAATGGGAAGAATCTTCTCTTTCTGACTTTATCCAGTAGGCACAGGGTGCCATTCAGTGGGTGCAGTATGACCCACTGAATCACAATGCTTCTGTATTACAAATGTTTTGTGTCCCCCAGAATTGCAGAGGGGCCAAAATGCCACAAGTCGCCTGCCCAATGCTGTAAAAGTATTGTATTGTAAGGTTTGTCCTATCCTTGTCCTTTCGGTGACGTTCCTTGAATGGGTTTTTCACATGTAGCACCGTTATCTAGGGCTTTGGTGCAGCCCATGTGGTCTCCAGATAAGGGGCCAGGCCATGGTTGACTGTATCACTTATAGATGAGTACCTGTGCAGAGGAGCTAATCTCAGGGTTTCTGTGAAGGTTCTCATTCATCCAGATCATGGTATATATCAGTGATAATAAGTCAGACCAACAGGACTTGTTGTATGTTTTCCTCCTGAAGACATTTCACTAGTCATTTGACTGTTTTTTCTAAATTAAAATGGCTTGTACAATAAATCTCTGACATTAAATACTGATGATACATACCTTAGTCGTGCCTCTTACAATGCTGCTCTAACACCCCTTCCGAGGCAGTTTAATCACACCTAATAGCTTTAGACATGCAAATGCAATAAACATCTGAGCTTCATGACTGAATCAAGAGACACTATTATTTAAAGCCAGAGATTTCTTGTACACGCCATTCTAAATTAGAAAGGCAGTTGAATTACTAGTGAAACTGCCTCAGGTAAAAAAGCACACAAGTCCAGTTGCTCTGACTTATTACTACTGATATAAGGGTACAGATCATTGTAAAGTTGCTGGGGGCAAACAAGCAAAAAGCCCTCCAGCTCCAGGTGCTTAGCAGAGTAATGGTGAGCACGAGTACCAGTTACCAGTTCCTCCTCCTCTATATACTCTCCTCATCATCTTTTGGTATAAAAACAATTTATGTAACAATTTCCCAAACTGTTTTGTTTAAAAAATAAAAGTAAATAAAAAGTAAATGTTTAAAAAATAAAAGTAAATATACAATAGATACACTGTGTACACGCATTGTCTCTGCTGCTCTGTATGAAGCAGGACTCACCTTGTTACAAAGTAAACATTCAATCTTGGGAATTGTAATTCCCTAAAGCTACCACCAGGGGCAGCTTATGCACAAAAGTATCCAAAGGCTTCACATTTCATTATTTCTTGGAACAATTAAACTGCAACTTGATTTTTTTTAAATTTCTTATTATTTTTAAAGTCATTGTATAAAAATGTATTGTTTTTGTCCTTATTTCATAGGTTACAAAACGTTTTCAGTGTTTTATGATTAAAGTGTAACTGTCATGTTTTCATTAAAAAGAAAAATCAATTTTAGCATACGTTACTGTTGCTGCAGTATTATGCATAAAACAATCTTTAGTTTCTTTACATACCACTGTTTTTCTTGAGTTTTTCCCTTAGTTACGGCTGTTTTTACCTGTCCAATATGAGGATCTTCTCAAGATGGCTCCTCTGCCAGTTCTCTGAGGCCAAAACTGCCTTCCCTCACTTCCCATACACACTTGCTGTGGCCAGCAGCTTCCTCCCAGCCAATCATATTGGATTAGGACCCATTCACACAGCCATGTGAATGGGTCCGCATCTATTCCCCAATATTGCGGAATAGATGAAGCTCCATTCACTTCAATGGGAGCGGGCAGCCATGGCATGGAGCCGGCTCCGTGCCATGGCTCCGCACAAAAAAATAGAACATGTTCTATTCTTGTCCACAACAGCAGACAAGAATAGGCATTTTAAACGCGGCGCCCGTAGTATTGCGGTTCCACATTTTTGTGGAGCCTCAATACTACGGCCGTCTGAATGCGGCCTTACTGAGAGACACACCTCCTCACTCTGAAGCCTAATGCAGGCATGCTGTGTGGAGGAACGCCCCCCTTCTGTTTTCTCTTTACACTAAAGGGAAGACAGAAAAGCCCTAGCAACGGTCTTTTAAATGGAAAGGGACAAGGGACATTAATGAAAGCTGTTATTATAGGGTAATTACAGATCTTTTGGCAATCGTTGACAGACTAACTCAGGAATAAAGGAATATATAAAAAATGAGACAGTTGCACTTTAAGTTGCTGAGGAGTAGAGGACTGGGTGACTTTACACATTAGTATAGTGGAGGATTATCGTAACTGAATGGAGGGGCACTGGGAGATAATCACTGAGTCATTCACTTGTCGCCTCTGGGTTGTCACACATCACAGGTGCGGGCAAAGCGTCACCAGGAGGCTTATGAGGTCATTGCGCGTTGATGGCATTCAAGAAAAATCTCGCAAACATGTTTTTGCTTATTCATTAATTTCTATAATTGGAAGCGCGGGATTTCTCCCTGCGTCGCTTTTCCAGGGAGCTGTAAAGTAAGGTTTCTAGAGCAAAACTGATTTAGTCTGAGCTAGAGTTTTAGAAGACGAAGGAGTCAGGAAAGCATTGCATAAAGTGCTATATGAAGGGGATACGGGACCGTTTTGTTGAACCTTTAGGAAATTGGGGTTCCACCCCTTAGGTCTGATTCAGAGGTCTGATTAAAGGATTGTTGCCAAGTAGCTAAATTCTCCAGGTGACTGTGCGCAGTATCATTTATATTCTGCATTATTAGTTTCTGTCCAGGCAATGGAGGCACCATCCTACAACTTTGAGGTCTCAGCTAAGTCACCACAGATGCCCTCATAGGAGATAGGTAACTTGTTACAGGCTGGGACTATATGTGGTCATCTGCAGTCATAGGATGTCTATGTACCTCTAGTCATGCACCAGTTCTCCATAGAAAGCTAAGGGTTCCTCATTAGTTTCTGCAGGATCTTTAGAGTTCAGTGGTCCACTGTAGGAATACAACCTATCATTTTAGTCCATTAACTGGTCAATTGTTTCATTGGACATGGTTCCTGTCTCTCCACAACTAATTTTGGGGTCTAGCCAGAGATGAAGATTCATAAGTGGTAGCTTCTGTGGACTACAACGGTGTATATCTTCTGTTCTTCTGCTTGGGGACTTTATACAGTAGGCTTGGCCTGTGCATGGAGCTCGTTTTGAGAACGCTGTGGTAATTCTGAAAGTGTCCACACTCCATAAATGTGATTACTGTACGGTTCCTGTACATTATCACTTCCATTAGAAGAGCTGATGCAGACGCATATCTGCTGCATTATAATCTTCTCCCCGGATTTCGCTTGCTTGGCATGAACCCAGAGGCATTTATGCCTGAGTTCTCCTTAAGTTAATTAAAACTTTTAAGGTCAGAGGCCAAGTATACTTTAATTGCTCAGCCTAGGAACTCATTCCAGTCGTGTTTTGTAATACTCATTAGAGCACATTTGTAATAATATGCTATGAATTAATGGAAAGACAATCGCCCCAGATTGCTTTGAGAAAGCTGAGTAACTTCATTGTAGGGTGCAGGAGCAGCATTTTCCTTGCCGACTCTCCATCTCACAGTAGAGAGGTTGATGTAAGGTGAACACAGCAGCAATTCACTGAATGTACCTACTAATTCACCTATTCCATTTCATGGCTGTGACATAAAGGACAATATGTGTTATATTATTATACTATATTACATATAGGAAATGTCTCGTGGGCAATTATGGTGCATGCCCATTTACTTACATATTCTGGTCTACATGCTGAATGGCGCAGAATTATAGGCGCTATATTCTTGTAAACTGGGCAGTATTGTAGTGGTTATTTTCTTGTACATAGGAGCAGTATTATAATAGTTATATTCTTGTACATAGGAGCAGTAATATAGTAGTTATATTCTTGTACATAGGAGCAGTATTATAGTAGTTATATTCTTGTACATAGGAGCAGTATTATAGTAGTTATATTCTTGTACATAGGAGGTAGTATTATAGTAGTTATATTCTGTACATAGGAGCAGTATTATAGTAGTTATATTCTTGTACATAGGAGCAGTATTATAGTAGTTATATTCTTGTACATAGGAGGTAGTATTATAGTAGTTATATTCTTGTACATAGGAGCAGTATTATAGTAGTTATATTTCTTGTACATAGGAGGTAGGCAGTATTATAGTAGTTATATTCTTGTACATAGGAGCAGTATTATAGTAGTTATATTCTTGTACATAGGAGGCAGTATTATAGTAGTTATATTCTTGTACATAGGAGGCAGTATTATAGTAGTTATATTCTTGTACATAGGAGTATATAGTATTATAGTAGTTATATTAGTGTACATAGGAGTAGTATTATAGTAGTTATATTCTTGTACATAGGAGCAGTATTATAGTAGTTCTATTCTTGTACATTGGAGTAGTATTATAGTAGTTATATTCATGTGCATAGGAGCAGTATTATAGTAGTTATATTCTTGTACATAGGAGCAGTATTATAGTAGTTATATTCTTGTACATAGGAGCAGTATTATAGTAGTTATATCTTGTACATAGAGCAGTATTATAGTAGTTATATTCTTTATATTCTTGTACATAGGAGCAGTATTATAGTAGTTATATTCTTGTACATAGGTGCAGTATTATAGTAGTTATATTCTTGTACATAGGAGGCAGTATTATAGTAGTTATATTCTTGTACATAGGAGGTAGTATTATAGTAGTTATATTAGTGTACATAGGAGTAGTATTATAGTAGTTATATTCTTGTACATAGGAGCAGTATTATAGTAGTTCTATTCTTGTACATTGGAGTAGTATTATAGTAGTTATATTCATGTGCATAGGAGCAGTATTATGGTAGTTATACTCTTGTACATAGGAGCAGTATTATTATAGTAGTTGTATTCTTGTACATAGGAGCAGTATTATAGTAGTTATATTCTTGTACATAGGAGCAGTATTATAGTAGTTATATTCTTGTACATAGGAGACAGTATTATAGTAGTTATATCCAGTGGCGTAGCTACTGTAGAAATGATTTGGCCCCACAGCAAATTTTTGAATGGGCCTCCCCCCCAGCAACTTTTTCGCAACCCCATATTCTTGTGCAACCCCGACTCCTGTGGCTAGTCAGACGAGGCCTGGCAGCCACTGCGTCCATTTCCTACAGTGTCTGAGTATGTAATGTCCTTTTTTAATACTACTTGGCCCTGACAATAAAATATTTTAGTCCTAATCCTGGATGGGCCCCTTCTGAGTACAGACCCCAAAGCAGCTACTTCCACTACTTCCCCTATAGCTATACCCCTGTTTATATCCTTGTACATAGGAGGCAGTTTTATCGTAGTTAATTGTACTTGTACATAGTTATATCTTGTTCATATGGGATATTATTATAGTAGTTATATTCAAGACATAAAAATGAAATGATCTGGTCTGACAATCGTATAGTGTATCTCTCTTTTTACCTGTACCGAGGTCAGACATCTATATTTTATACAGCTAATACAAGCAATAACCCCAGCATTATGCTCCTATACACCATTTCAATTTACTCTTTGCCTTTTCTTCCTTGTAGCATCAAATAAACGTCTTTTGTGTGGAGCAGAAACTTGAGGGGAGTATTTTATTTTAGTCTCTGGCAACCGGGTGTAACAGAGGCCCTCACTGACCCTTATCAATTATGTTCCAAGTTTATGCCTGAAGAACATCAACTGGTGAAGTCTGAAGTTGCACAGCATCAAGTTTCTTTGTTGTTCCTTTTTATTTCATTTGTACTTGGAGAAAGCTGAAACTTAAGATGGTGTCTGGAGGCAACACACAGAAACATTTTTTAAATGTAGTTCTCTTAATAAATAGAGACAGTATAAGAGGACAACAAGAGGAGCTGGGGGTTTAAGGCAACTTCTGTCAGATGAACGATGATCAGGCTTTGACTCTGCCATTGCCCTCCATGTTTCAAAGTATTTATCATCCCAATGCACCCAAGGGCTCAGTATTGTCTCTTATCTTACTTTACTATATAGATATCCTGAGTTACGCCATCCTTCGTCCCCTAGGATAATCATTTTTCTTGGATACAAAATAATTCCGCAAGTTAAGCAATAACGATCATCTTCTGAGGAAAAATTGCTCAGCATACCTTAAAAAAATGCTCTGGCTGGTCCACCAAATTGAATTTGGTTGGACACAAATGTTCTATTATAATTGCCCCATTCAGTGTGGATCCATTCCACATTGGACACTTAAGAGGGTTCTCCAGGCACAGCTAGTGATGACCTATCCTCAGGAGAGATCATCAATATGAATTTGGTGGGGTTCTAGGTGTCAGCTACTAACAGTGTATAGAGCGGAAGCAGAAGGCTCTGTGTAGTTGTTGGCAATATTTTCACTAGAATGGAAGCTGAGCTGCCGTAACCCAGCAAGGCCACTATGAAAGTAGCAGCTGACCGATGACCGGTGGTGTTGATCTGATACACATTTCCTGTTTGTCAAGACTAGATCAGAAAGAAGAGATGACTGGAGACCATGATTCTTTTTAATGTTTCCATCCATAATGTGGCAGGTCATCCTTTTCCAAATAAAATCCTTTCATACAACATCATCTCATGGGATGTTCTAATAGAAATGAAGAATAGTCTTAGTTTTGTTATTGGTTCTTCCATAAGTTTTGCCCAATAAATTCTTTTGCAAAGTTATCTTGGATTCCTCTATGCGAGTAAAACTCCCAGCAGGCCAATAAATAAGGATTTTCATAATGTTCAAAGCGGATTTAATTTAATTCTGTGCACTAGTAATTACTGCAGCTGCTCACTCTATTGAAGAACCTAAAATTATGACCTGTTGGTGGTACTTGAGGACTTAATAGGGTTGTCCCATGGAAAATAATCTAATCTACATTTTTTTAAACCAGATCTGAATATTTTTGTGATTGCATGTAATTAAAAATGTAGTATAGCCAGTGAGTTAGGCTCTGAAATATATAGGTATAGCGCCACCTGCTGTTTGCTCTTTATCTAATTTCTCTGTCCTGCTCACTGAGATGGCCGCACATGCTCAGTTCTATTCTTCAACTGTCACCAACTTCAGTAAAAAGGAAACGCCCCCTGCAGGAGCGTAGCTAAAGCCTCATGAGCCCTGGTTCAGGGAAGCTCATAGCCTTCATGCTGCCTGGAGCGAAAATTGCTAGCCAGAGGTATAACTTGACCAGCATGCACTTTTTATAATACTGGTGTTGTCTTATGCTGCACAAGGGTCTTTACACCACTTCAGGCTCCTGGGCCCGAGAGCGACTGCTACCTCTGCACCCCCTATAGCTACGCCCATGATCCCCTGAGAAAATGCATGTCCCTTAAGATGCTAGCTTGAAATAAATCTATCAGAGCTAATAGAGCAATGAATGAGGAGATCTCTGGATCCATGTGAGGTACAGGGCTGGTTCTAGGTTTTCTAAAAAGATATTGACATGTACTATGTGGTATCAGATTTTAATTTATTACATTAATCATAAGATAACCCCTTTAAGTTGAGGAACACTTGTTGTGATGAGAAGAATGTTGCCTTGTAGGTAGTATAGATAATGTTTGTATGAAATATTAAACCATCTAAGAAGATGGGACCTTTGCTCTATGTCATGTGTCATTGTGGTTCACATCCATCGAGCAACATGTCAAAGAGAAGAATGTGCATTTTAGATGAGCAACAGATTTTCAGCCTCTCTCTCTAAACATTTGCACAAGAAGAGCAAGACTTTCAATTTAACCAGACTGGTGCACCTCAGGGAGG
This sequence comes from Rhinella marina, assembly GCA_900303285.1. NCBI lineage: Eukaryota > Metazoa > Chordata > Amphibia > Anura > Bufonidae > Rhinella > Rhinella marina. The sequence continues at coordinate 412,629 of ONZH01003496.1, read as the reverse complement.
AAATGTTCAGCATTTCACATTGCAGCCGTAACAAGGCCAAACTCCGGAGCTCAATAGGATTCTAGACCTAATTAGTACTTAATGATCTGGAGAGGCACGAATGTCCATCACCCTTTTCTTCAGTCTCTCCTCCTTCGCCAATTCTTAATTAACCTTTAAGGAGGTGGCGATAGGTTTCCAAGGATACCATATTGATCCTCTTTTTCCCATTGTCATGCCTTCCTCAATGCACCCGCAGATGCAGGAGATAGGACCAAGTTGCCCCTGTTGCATTCCTAGACGGTGCCACCAATCAATGTCTATTAATGAGATACAACTTGCAAGATTGCTAATTCATGGCAGGTTGGAAAAGGTCATCAGTACCTCTCATCTGTTTCAAATTAACAAGTATGAATATTCAAGGTTTAAAACTTTCCTGAAGCAGTCAGTGGGAAATGAAAAATGTCCCTCACTTGTAATAGGTGATGTTAATCCTCATCTTTATTCACTAGGTATACTAATGCAACTCTTACACCATATTAGAGGTATACAGAATAACATGTCTGCAAAAGTCATCACCAGTGTGTAGATTTTAAAGTGCAATTTAAACCTATGAAATTAAATCTATTCGATGATCTTTAATTCGGGCTCCTTGGATTTTTAGGACCTGGGAATTATGTAGAACCCAAGGGGATTTTCTATGGGGAATGTTTACACAGCAGCCTTTAGGTTCCTTAGATTCATAGGACCTTTGAAATTATGTGGTGCCCATGTGGGTTGTCTCTGCAGCATGCTAGGGCAGCAGCCTGTAGGTTCTTTGGACTTTTGGGACCTATAAAATTATGTGGTGCCCATGCAGGTTGTTTCCGTGGGATGCTGGACCAGCAGGCATTAGATTCCATATATTCTTGGGACATGGAAAATTGTATGTGGTGCCCAAGGAGGTTGTCTCTGGGAGATACTTGGGCATCAACCTTAAGATTCCTTGGATTTTTGGAACTTTTGAATTTTTGTGGTGCCCATCCAGCGTGTCTCTGAGGGATGTTTGGATTCCTTGAACATGTGAAATACTATGGTACTGAAGGTGGTTGCCTCTAGGGGATGCTCGGGCAGCCGCCTAGGTTTAAGTGAAGAGAGACTGCTTGTTCCTGACTCTTGCAGGACCTTTTGGCTTGAAGGGTAAGGTAATAGGTTGAAGGCCCTTCTGCTTTTGGGAGAGTGTTTGTGATAGACTTACATGCGAGTTAGCATTTTTCTGTTGAACTTGAATTAAAAAACACAACTTTTTTTATGTGGTACATGGACTTGGAGGGAGGGTGGATCTCCACCCAGAAATGATAATAAAGTAATAGAAAGTTCTGAGCCACCAAGTGAAGTCCTCACCAAGATCCCCCTAAACCACCACATCCCATTTATAGTACTGCTATCCTTTTATCGCAAAAGGCTGGGTGTTAGCATTGTGGTTGTGGGAGGTAATATACTGCAAAACCCATCCAAGGTTTATAGGTAATGGTCAGGGATCCATGTGTTTCTATCAGGGGCAGACTGATGGAAGGTAGGGCCAGCAATACCATATTGTGGTACATTATACCATCTAAACAGAACCAAATACCACAGTCCATCACAAAATACTGCCAGCAGCACAAAATACATCCCCAAAAACTTCCACTGGCCGGCCGTGAGGAGGACTCAGATGGCCTCCTGGGCATCGGCCCACCTGGAAATTTCCCTGTAAGGTCTATGGCCAATCTGCCCTTTTTTTCTATGTTCTTCAGCTTTACTTTATGTGGATCTATGGCAATTCATGGCACGGTTGTGCCATATAGTTCTCACCCACAAGGCTCACTACTGCCCCATCGTTCTAATATCAATACCCAGCCACAGGTCCCTCTTCAATATCTGGGGCAGCTATGGCCACTGCACCCCCTTGAGCTACATAAACACTCAGAAGGTTAAGTAAAACATGCTGATGTATTCCATGCACTAGCCCGCTGAAGGCTGAATGCAGCTCTGGGTGTGACTGGAGTCATTATGCAATTTAAAACATGTTTGATACCCTGAGAAGACACTGCTTTATGCCTTAGAAAACCTTGGGATTTCATTTTACTTGAATAAAAAAAAAAATCTGAAGTAAAATAATTATTTTTCCTGTGCCAGCTTCTCTGGCCGCTTCTCTCCGCTGTGCTCGGAGAATGTGGTCACCCAGGGCATTGTACAGATGCATCCGTGCCGGTCTTTTGACAGTAATACATGCACTCCACCAGCATAACACAAAGAAAAACATAAACTGGGCCCTTTATACTCCGGCTATAATAACACCGCCCAGTAACAGATGGGAATCCTATTAGCTCAGTTATGCCTTTGTCCCTCTGCGTAAACATTAATTTTAGGATTAACCGTCTCAGCCTCCTCGAAATGACTTTGGGGAGAAAAAAAAAAGAAGATTGAAAAAAAAAATGTTCTTCGGTGCAAGTCACCTGATTTCTTTTTCTTTTTTTTTCTTTTTGGAAAAGGACATTTTTTGGCTGCTAGGCAACGCAACGGTGCAGCTTTCTTTGTGAGGACGGCAGGCATAGTCTCATCGAAGAGTAATCCTATTAATTAGAGGAGCATTGAACGCCCCTTGTTTCTCTCGTCCTCTCGCTGGCTTATTACTATTTTTAATTAACGTGTCATTGTGTGTGAACTTTACAGAATCAAAAGCACACGGCGGAGACAGAGACACATTGTCAGGTGTGTCCGCGTAGACCAAGCCATTAACCCTTACGTGCAGAAGAATAGGATGTTCTGAGGTTCCTCAACGACCAGGTCCATGCTTGGTCTTGTCTTGGTCTACTAAGGGTTGTAATTGTTACATATTTGCACGTTATATAGGGTTCTGAAGCTTCTTTTTGGAATTTAAGCAATTGCCTTTCACAGGAAGCCCATTTTCCTATGGCTTAATGTGGGATTTTGAGTTACTGTAATAGAGGAGTAGTTCCTCCTGCATAACCTATAATGGCTAGTTTGAGCAGAGAGCATCTACAAGTAACATCTCTAGCTTTGGAGGTCTCAAGTGTGTAATACTTAATTAGTCCTGTGGTGGCACTACAGGAGAATAACACACTAACTTCTGGGTTCTCCCACAGAGTACTGCTGATCAATGGAGGTCTCAACACTTGGACACACTATGATTTTTTGGGACAGGTCCAATAGTACATGAAATTACTTATACAGTTGCATGATAATAAACTGATCACAAAATGTTCCACCACTGGGAATCCTTAATCAGCTGTAATATGTAGCAGAATATGGTGGCAGTTTTTTTTGCCTGTAGCACCCCCAGAGGGGAAATTAAGTATTACACAGTATTCAAATAGAAGAGGCGTGTGCGTAATGCATGTCTATGTTGGGCCCTCCACAGGTAGGGACATTTTCTGTAACTCTTCCCTGCTCTGGCTTATTGATCCAGAGTCCGGATGTGGGGATTTGGTCTATAAATGCTTTGGAAAGATATTTTAAAATTGGGTTTTCTAAACCAGACAATGGCTTTAAATTAAGGAGATTCGAATACATGTTTCTTGTATATTTTTTCCCCTACAATTTGTTATCCTGAATGTTGAAATATTCAGTTCTGAGTCTTGCTATTGTTATATAAAGGTTAAAATCTCTGAAGTATAGGGAAGACTCAAAACGCGTCAGTCTTGACAGATCTTGAAAGGTTTGGTGGAGCATAGTGGATTTACAGTAGGTGAAAATAGCAATTTTGTCGGACAAGAGGCTTTGCAAACATCCATGTCTTCAGGCTGTATGTGGAGGCGAGATTCAAGCTGGCTATGTACCTGTTTTATCTGTAGTCCAATGGAAGGAGCATGGAATCAGAAGAGAACGTGTATACATGCCAGGATGAGAGTGCTTAGTTTAAGTCTAATTCCTTTCAAGACATTTTGAAGGAAATATATCTCTGACTATAGGAATCCATACATAAGGAGCTCTAGGAGGTGGATTGGTGCAGAATTTTAAGTTACACCGTCTTTATTTCTAAAGTTGGCTCCCATGATGCTTCAGCTTAAAGCACAGATGTCTTTACCATCGGAGGAGTCACTCACTGTCGACTAATGCACTTTGCATTACCTATCCAAAAGTGTGAGAGAAGGTTAGTGACAACTATTCTGGAATCGGTTCTGGCTCACAATGGGGGTTGTCACTTTTCAAGACCATTCAACTGTTGACCTAATAAGCTAAACTGAATATTTTTTACTCCTCCGCCCCATATGGACAAGAATTTGGCGCATGTGTTAACAATCTTCATACCTGACCAGATACCAGATGTTTATGGTCTATGAGGCAGTTAATATACAGATGCAGGCGAGCTAAACTTGATGGTTAACGCGTTAAGAAAACAATTGCAAGAAAAAAATAACTAACTTTTCAATGGATTTCAATGGCTTTTGTCACAAGATAACCAAGATAACACTGTGCCATATTAACATACATAGTTTATAAGGCCAAAAAAAGACATCTGTCCATCCAGTTCGGCCTGTTATCCTGCAAGTTGATCCAGAGAAAGGCAAAACACCCCTGTGAGGTAGAAGCCAATTTTCCTTCCCAACTCCAATCAGGCAATCAGAAAGACTCCCCGGATCAACGACCCCTCTCTAGTAACTATAACCTGTAATATTATTACCCTCCAGAAATACATCCAGGCCCATTTTGAACGCTTTTAGTGAACTTACCATCACCACCTCCTCAGGTCATGTGTCATCAGAGTCAATTTTAGCTTGGCTACTCTGTATATCTGTACCTACAGGGTCATGCAGAAAAAATTGAACTTGAGAAGGTCCAAAAGCCAATCTACAACTTAAAAAGACAATACAATTAGAAAAAAATTTGCTTTGGGGTCCAATTTCACATTCCAACTTTTTGTACATACATATAGTCTTGTTATACAGCTACTTTTCAGAAGTCCTTGATGATAAAAAAAAAAAATTAAATGGCCACCATAAAAGTGTTCAGAGGTATCCCTTCTGTTTCACGGTCTGCAGACTATAACTATCGTTTTGGAATACAGGTTAAGAAGCATTCAGTTAATGACCACTCTCAGGCAGCTCACCATATTGGTGTCTACTTTCTTCTGGAAGCGAGCTAATTTTCATACTGTTTACCCATGGGGCACTGCCCGTACTGTACGTTTCCATAGACCAGCTTTATCTCTTCAATGAGAACCAGAACCTACCGACACCTGGATAATGGTGTATTTTTTTTTAATTTGGTGCTTGATGTTCAAATTCCATGTCGTTTGTCGAAAGGACTTACAGGTTGTGGTGTCCGTTTGGGCTACCCCCAGAGGTGTGTGGGGTCGTATGTGGCCATTGGGCTCCTCACCCCCCTGCAAACCCCTTATCTTCTCCTTCTGGTGGGGAACTAGACCTTAACTGTGGCTCTTGTCCAGCACCTGCGGTGGCAGTTCAGGTAGAAGCCAGAGCAACGATGGGCTCTGCCTTGGGTTTGGCTGAGGTTGGCCACTCGTCCCTCAACCCTGGCTATGAGGGGAACAGTTCATGGGGTCTCTACTCTTGTGATAGACTGTATCGTTGTGCACTTTTTTGTGCACATTGGTGAAAAAAATAAAATTCTTCTGGCTCTCAAAAAAGGAAGACCAGCTGGCAAATGATATAACTAGAGAAAGGGAGATTACGGTAACTGTCTAAGTTTTTGAATTTTTCAGTTTTTTGTATTTTTGTTTTTTAATTTTGGCTTTAACTCTTAAAGAAACTGTGCAGGAGTAAGACATTGAGCCTCAGAGACCCTGACTAATATGCATGGTGTTCCATACTACGGGTTGGCAGTCAATAAACATTAGGTTACCTTCATGAAGTGAGAGAATGGATTTATTAAAAAATCTTATCTGGAGGGTTTGAATTTCAATAGGATTGGAATTTGCATATTTTAACAATAACCTCCAATCATTCTGTCTGATCTCTGCTCCGTTAGCCATATACATCTCTTTCTCTTGAATAGATTATCATCGGTTTAATAAACCCTTCATAATATGCAGGTATAACAATAGTACTTGACGGCATAAAGGAAGCATTAAAGTTCTTCGCTGGGAGAAAGGGCTTTGCTAACTAGTGATTAAGTTCATATCTTCATACTTTCTTCAGCTGAATACATGATTAAAGAGCTTGTATTCGGGTTCCTCGATCTCGTATTAGCTTGTTAAAGCGTCGTTTCAGACCAGGCATCCTTTCAAATGACAATGGATGTTATGGAGCACGGCCGGTGAGGATGATGGCGCAGGTAAGGCTTAATAAAGCCTTATTCGCTGGTGGAGCACAAGGTCTTGATAATTGCTGCAATTAGTCACCCAGTTACACCGCTATCCATTTCAATGCTTCACGGAGAGAGTTTTCTTTTTTTCTTTCCCCTGCGCTCATTTGCATATTAAAAATTTCAAATCATGCAATTTCAATATTCAAATTTATGGAAATGCACGCTTTATTTTTCTTGTCGCCGCCACTTTTCTTTTTTTGCATGTGTCCCCGAGGACGTTCAGACCTTTCTGCTCGGACCGCTGATAAGAATGTTTGGAATTTTTTTTTAAATTATTTGGTGCTGGATTTGATGAAATTGTCCGGTTCTTCACAAGGTAACTCCATATTCACCATTTAAAGTGTTATTTTATGTGTGTCTTTTCAAAATTTTTCAGTAGTTCCAGTAGTGGACACAAGTGTCCATCTTTTGCGGTATAAGAGCTGTGGACATGTCAGCATCATGTACTATCAGTGATGGTCTCCATAAGAGCTTGAGATCCAACATGGTCACCTCTGGTGGTGGCAACTCTTGACATGTGACTGGTACAATGTGACAATTCAAAGCTGCTTAGGGAGACAGGGATCATAAATGCTTTGGAACAAAGAGTATTTCTATTTGACGTTGATGTAATTTAGACTAATTAGTATGAATATGACTGGAGTTCATTGGTATCCAAAGTCTGCAGTCATCATTAGATGTGTCCTACCTTGCCTTGGGTCTTGGCTTGAGGTATCCTGAGATGACTAGTATTAGATGTCCAGCTTTGGGGGGGAAAAAAACATGATTTCACAATACTCTGTCAAGAGATTCTTATGCTATAGGTGCCAATGTGTGGCCACATAATGGGCACAATGTGAATTGCATCCTGCTAAGGGTTTTGCTATCAAGTCCCGATAATGTAGTGGATTTCAGTCTTTCGAAATGAGAGTCTTTAACAAAATTTGATATTTACATAAATACATTAAGCCAATGCAGATGATCAGGATTAGAACTTTTGAAACTTTTAGTCTGGATCATCTCTGCCGGACCCCATTATAGTCAAAGGGGCCAAATCCAACATATTTGCTGGGAAGCAGGCGTTCCGGTCACATCCAGAGTGCTCCGGCATGTTGTTCTCTGCTGGAATTCCTACTGCAAATGTGAAACAGACCTAAAGTAGAAACAAGCAAAATTTCCCATATCAGAACCATATGTTCTCTATATAAGGCAATGGGTGCTGAAACGGTGAACTACAAATACAACTGAAAAGCACTATAATTGAAAATATAGTATCTGGAGCAAATTTTTCCAAAATAGGCTAATCAAGATACCACAAACCGTGCTGTAGAATTATCTTGCTTCTGAGCTTTGGCATCTTCCCCTGGAAAGCAAATCTGATGAAACGCGTTAGCTTATTACGATTTGTAAATATATCTTCTTTGACTTCTTTATACTACTTGTGCTAGAAGGAATTAAAAAAGTGCTCTGTCTAGCCCTGGAAATATGTTTTCCTTAATAGCACCCCATGTGGTCAGCCATGGTACTGCAGGTAAAATGTATTGCTCATTTAAAAACAAAAAAAAAAGTTAAAGTTCAGATTTAAATTCCATGCGAACCACTGAATATTCAGCTGTTAACGCGTAGTGAATGCTGGACATGTGTGGCCTGACATAACTTTAATTGGTGTACAGCAAGACTATTCCTAAGTTTTAATATTACTTTCACATGCTTATACATAGCAATCACATCATTTCAGCAATCTATAAGCAGGATGTATTCACACAAAACAGCTGCAGTTTGAATTAAAGTTTGGCCTTCACAGCGCTCCATGTGGCTGGGTGTGGTACTGCGGGTAAAATCTTTAACATTTTGAACCCTGGAGCAGGACTACTGAATGAAAAACAGTGACGGAATATGTGTTACCTTATGAAAATTAAAAAGTATGGTTTAGTTATAAGAACACTGGATGGAGGGTAACCATCTGCCGGCTCATGCACAGTCCCACAGATAGACTTGATGTCCTGCAGAATGAGTCTGCATTCCATGAATAGACAGGGCCTTGTCATGTAAAATATGGCAGGGCTCTTCTTGCATTGTCTTAAAGGGGGCAGCATCGGCTCTCTCACTTTCTCATTTGCCGCTTTATTCCTCTTTAAAAAACAGATGTGATTTTGTTGTTTTTTTTTTTAACTTCCCAAATTCCCACAATATGCTTAATTCATTAAAAGCACTTCAGAGCTGCGCTTCTGTGGCAAAGAGAACACGGGAGCGGAGATGAATAATTGAATGTTATTGACCTTCCATAACCTGGTATTATTGACCATAAATGATTTAGTTTTAAGTAAACCACCGAGGCCAAAATAAGTGACCCAGATCTGGCTGTAGTGTGCTCCAAGCGGCCCATTCAATTACCAACCACCTTAACCTCAGCTCTGTAATATGGCAGCAGCCAAGACTAAATAAGGATGCAAATATTGTGATGATGTGGCCACAAGTAACAGGACTGAGTGTTTATTAAATGCTATATATTTACATTGTAGGTATCTGCATGTGTGCAAGGCATAATATTCTATCTTCTATCTATCTATCTATCTATCTATCTATCTATCTATCTATCTTTATTCTGTCTATCTATCTATCTATCTATCTATCTATCTATCTATCATCTATCATCTATCTATCTATCTATCTATCATCTATCTATTATCTATCTATCTATCTATCTATCTTTATTTATTCTATCTATCCATCTATCTATCTGTCTCTCTATCTATCTTGCTATTATCTATCTCTCTCCTATCTCTCTCATATCTATCTGTATGTCTATCTATCCATCTATCTATCTATCTATCTATCTATCTATCTATCTATCTATCTCATATCTATCTAGACATCTGTTTATCTATTATCTATCTATCGATCTATTTATCTAGCCATCTGTCTATGTATTATCTATCTATATATTCTCATATCTATCTATCTATCTATCTATCTATCTATCTATCTATCTATCTATCTAGCCATTTATCTAATCTTACTATCTAATTTACTATTCCTACTTCTATCTCCCTATATCTATCTAATCATCTATCTAATCTATTATCTTCTATCTATCTATCCTATCTATCTATCTATCTATCTATCTATTTCCTATCATATCTAACCTTCTATATTTTTCTAAGTTGCTTAGTTATTAGAAAGCACGATCTGCAGACCTCTGATTTTGGATATTGTATAGATGGCCCCACTTAGCTCTGCTACAAGGTTTTGTGGAAGAATTCAGTACAATTCATTCTGCAGGTCACAAAAGCAATTGTCACATGTTAACACATAATCCCCTTCGTATGATTTTGTATCACGCCTTGATTAAAATAAAAAAGCCTCCTTCACTCGGAGAACCCGTGTAATCACTTTCCCTACTAACAATCTGGATTCTTAGCTTTGATCAGACGGTAATCAGTTTCACATTCTGTCTCACGCAATGCAGAATATATTTCTCCTGCAGTTATCAAGGTGTAAGTAATTAACGGATCATCACGTGAGAGGCTTTGGAGGTTTTCTCCGAGATGTTTGAAGCTGAAATGTTCCTTTTTGCTTTGTGTAAACCACATGTGTCTCACTCTGTTTTTTTTAGATCTGACTATAAAGCTATTTTTGAAGAATGGTGGAAAGACTTTGATAGTCTTGGTTCAGACAGGATTTGCAGGAACTCTTCATCAACAGTCTAGACTACTAGTGTTGATGGTCAGTGACCAGGTCTATAGTGTGTGGGGAATATTCCTCATGTAGTCCTTTGGTTAGTCAGCGGTGATATTAATGTGGTGGTACATGGAAGCAAAAGAGTAGAGGTGATGGTTCTAAGGTCAAGCCGCCATCTTTACCAGATGCTTACCTGTTGTGCACCATCCACTTGCCTCAAGCCATAGGGGACATCTTATTAAGGGAGCCCGACGATGTTTACAAATGATTGAATTCAATGTAGAAATACTGTACATCGTTCATCAGTGGCTCATGAAGTTATGATGGACATTCGTGGTACCACCATTCCACTTTCTGGACATTCATGAACCACTATTCCTCCTTCTGGACATTTGTGGTACCACCATTCCTCTTTCTGGACATTCGTGGTACCACCATTCCTCTTTCTGGACATTCATGATACCACTATTCCTCCTTCTGGACATTCGTGGTACCATCTTTCCTCTTTCTGGACATTCGTGGTACCACCATTCCTCTTTCTGGACATTCGTGGTACCACCATTCCTCTTTCTGGACATTCGTGGTACCACCATTCCTGCTTCTGGACATTCATGGTACCACCATTCCTCCTTCAATGAGACTTCTCCAAAAGACCACCTATTTCAAAGACCAACCCCCTCTAAACCAGTGTTTAACTCCGAAATGCTGCGGAACTTCAGAGAAAACATACTTTTAAAAATAAGCTGTGCATATAGAGAATATTTTGGGCACAGGGTGAATGGTCCTCTCGTTGGCTTCTCTCTGCCCTGCTTGGCTTGAATGACAGGCCTCAACATACTTGCATATAAAGAAAGACTGGTCAATCAAGCCAAGCCGCGCAGCATTCCCGACTCAATTGTAATACTATAGGAGGAATTTTTTAAGACTGGTGTTTTATATGCAACAAATGTATTAAGAGTCTTGTAAGGAAACCCACACATACACAAGGAGAACATTCAAATGTCATGCTGATGTTCTTGGATGGATTTTTTCCTAGGACCTCGAATCTGCAAGACATTGTTAACCACTGAGCCAGGGCAGTCTTTACAGTTATTATTATTGGACAAAATTTTGACTACATGCAATTACAAAAGTATTTACATCCAGATGTTGGTTGGAAAACTATATTTCTTGGAACAACCCCTTTAATATCTTGTTATTTCTAAGTCATCTAGTGTAGTTTATAAAAGAGTGTGATCCTACTTGCACCAAAAAGAAGAAACTTTAGAAGTCATTCACCAATGGACTAAAGGCAGTAGTCCAGGGTAGATCTTCACATGTAAGAAAAGGTTTGTAAATGGGGAAATTAACACAAAAGTTAATTTTTACGGAAGCCGGTGGATTGTTACCTTGCTCCAAATAATCTCCCACTAATACCGCCTGTTTCGTGTCGACCATTAGAAGAGGGATTTATCAGACTTTTGGCACTTCCAACTGTCTCTCAGAGATGGCTTTTCTCCTATGTTTAATCAAAATCCTGCTTGTTTAAGCATCCTCCTCTATTGAATTATGAAATAATAAAACATTAACTCAATTTTGAGAGGAAATGCTGTGTTGGAGATAACTGTGTTTTGTGTACAGTCTGCCTCTACAACAAGTTTTCAGCATAGGGAGCGATAAATTACAAGGGAGAAAAAGCACTCAAGGTATGTCGTTCCATTGTCTGAAAGCATTAGAGATATAATGCAGTGTGCCGTAATGCAATTTAATATAATAATTCAAGAGAGCAGACAATGCCATGTTCTGAGACGAGGCGCTCATCCTTTCTTGACGAGCGGTCCTGATTATAAGCCCTTGAATTATTGCTAATGGCTGACAAAAAGCAGCAGCAACCATTGCATCAGTTTGTTAATGATTGGGGTTGGAGGGTATGGGAGCCTACAGAATGTGTAATGTGTCACTCTCTTGTAAAAAGAAAAAAAAAAAAAGAAAACCTACTTTGCATGAAGTCTATGGCACAGAATGGATTTAATTTGGTTTTGTTATCGGCTGTGATCATTACGATCCTTCGGCAATTAGTCTACGCCTTTGTTTATTAGCCCAAACACAAGTCAGGGATGGGAAGGTCAATCCATGTTGACCTTGAACAAGTCACTTTGCTTCTGTGGTCAACAAGATTAGATTGCACCTTGAGTAAGGCTGATGAGCCCAGGTTTAATGAAATATAATGTGGAGTGCTAAACGAATTACAGGGTAGAATTAATTACATTAGAGAAGACTCAAGGGACACAGTAAGAAAATAATTTTTTTTAGAAAGTATTCAAGTTCTTGATAGATGATATCATCAGAAATAGTCAATGGAAAAGACGGTCAGAAGAACTTTGGGGGGACTTGATTTCCAAAATGTCATATTTTTTGGAAGATACATGGTGCAATGAAAGAAAAGCTTTCAAGCTCTTGAAGATGATATGATCAGAAATAGTCAATGGAGAAGACAGTCAGAAGAACTTTGGGGGGACTTGACTTCCAAAATGTCATATCTTTTGGAAGATACATGGTGCAATGAAAGAAAAGCTTTCAAGCTCTTGAAGATGATATGATCAGAAATAGTCAATGGAGAAGACAGTCAGAAGAACTTTGGGGGGCGGGACTTGAAATGTCATATCTTTTGGAAGACACATGGTACAATGAAAGAAAAGCTTTCAAGCTCTTGAGGATGATATGATCAGAAATAGTCAATGGAGAACACAGTCAGAAGAACTTTGGGGGAACTTGACTTCCAAAATTTCATATCTTTTGGAAGTCACATGGTGCAATGAAAGAAAAGCTTTAAAGCTCTTAAAGATGACATCCTCAGAAATATTTAATGGAGAAGACAGCCAGAAGAACTTTGGGGGGGCTTGAAATGTCATATCTTTTGGAAGACACATGGTGCAATGAAAGAAAAGCTTTCAAGCTCTTGAAGATGATATCATCAGCAATAGTCAATGGAGAAGATAGAAGAACTTTGGGGGGACTTGAAATTTCATATTGTTTGGAAGACTCAAGGTACAAAGAAAGAAAAGCTTTCAAGCGCTTACTAGATGATGTCATCAATGATAGTCAATGGAGAAGACATTCAGTCAAAGAACTTTCAGAGGACTAGAAATTTGATATCATGTTTTTATGAATGCATTTTAGGCTGTCCTTACATGATGAATCCACACACAATATTTTTGGCAGCCAGTCCCTGTAAGTTTACAATGGGTAAAGAAAATGCATGCATCCAATCTAGACTCAGTCCTCCACAAAAAGTTCAATATCACAAAGGGAAGGAGAGATCCAAATGAGCTCTTAGCAAGGTCTTCTAATGCCACCAGATGTAAGCTAGCTATCCTATAAGTCAATTGTCGACCCTTTATATAGGCCTTGAGACATGACTTGGATAATAAATAAGCCAGCACCTCATCTGCAGACAGATGTTTCGGGGTGATTGCCCCTCATCAGTGCAGGAGCACCAAAAGCCAAATTCAGTGGTGTCCGACCAATGCTTGTAATGACTTCTGTGGGCAATTAAAGGACCTGTCTACTTAGAATTATCTACTTAGTAGTTACATTTGAAGGGACTGCAAATAATGAGCAGATTACAGGATGTCCTTCTGCCCAGACCCACAAGGATCAGCTGCAATCTTTGCTCATTTTCACTACTGTGCCTCCACAGTGGAAATCAAGCATTACAAGGTGCTTACTGAAATCAATTGGTTGTTTGTTGTTGCCACATCATCCACTTGAAGAGATGGGCAGGCATTTTTTAGCTACATTCCATTTCTGTTAATTAACCCCCTAACTTTTTTGCCAGAGTGGAGCTGCAGCAGTGGGAAAAGTAGCTAACTGGAGGGGGAGGCTTTAGATGCTGCTACCTCCTGAATGGTAGCAACATGCAACTGATCTTGTTTGAAAGCAGACATTCCAAGCTTTCATACCAAAATGACGGCAGTATGTTCAGGACAGAGAAAGATATCACTGATAGAAATCGGGATGCTGTAAATGCAGCTGAAAATGAAAGTAAAAACAGGTTTTACTCTAGATTATTCCCGGCTTGATTTCAAACAGTGATTTCTTCTCTGTTGCTTGGACTTTAGCTTTGTCATTTTGGTCTTGCATGAAAGCCTGAAGATATCACCATCTAAAGCAGCCCTCCCCCCTCCAGTTAGCTACTTATCACACTGCCCGAAGTGGACTCATGCAAAACAGTTAGGTGGTAATGAACATCCAAAACATAGGCCCCCTGAAGGACCAAAGGATACCCTAATAGGGTATTTGACAATCCTTTAAAATATAAAAGTTGTTGGATCCCTGATGCCATTGGAGGTTAGGAGGTGCCAATTTCACTAAGGGAATTTCACACAGGGAATTTGATATATTTCAAGCAGTGTACATTCACACAGAAACTCAGAAACTATAGACTGAGAAGGAAAAAAATGTTTATTTGAGACAAGCAAAATGTTTTACTGTAAGTTTGATCCTTAGAGGATGACACAGAAGTTTTGCCACGTAGAAAAGTTTGATTTTTAGCACTATGCGGAAGCTTGAGCTCAGTAGGGCACTATCTGGAAGCTTAAACTCAGTAGGGCATATTGAAAGCTGTGGTTGGAAAGGTCATGACAATGTCCTGCTGAGGCCAAATGAACTATTACATGTTCAAGTTAAGATAGTTAAAGAATTCTGTAGACCAATATTTTCCAACCTGTGGCTCTGAGGCTGTTGCTAAAACTCTCAGCATGGTCTGACAGTCTTTGGTGGGCAAGAAATGCTGAGACTTGTAGATCTGTAAAAAAAAGTTGGGACCCCGATCACAGATTTTGCTTTGGGATACAGGATCTTCAATATCTAATAATCTAAAAAAGAAATAGGAAAAAAAATGATAAAAAATGTTGAAACCAAAAAGTGTACTCTAAAATAGTATCAATCAAAATGACAGCTGATCCCACACAAAAAAAGCCCTCACACAGGACTATCAATGGAAAAATAAAAAAGTTATGGCTCTCTGAATAAAACAACACAAAAGCAAATTATTTTTTAAGGCCCATTTCACATATATCAGTTGTGCCCCACCAGTTATTTTTTGCCAGAGCCGGACACAACTGATCTATGTGTTGGGCACTTCAGTGCACCAATCCGGTGCCTGTACACTGATAGCTCCAGGCAGGAAAACTGAGCCTGCAGAGTTTTTCTGTCTGGCGCTATTTGACATCCGGCATCACAACTGGTGCACCAGCTGTATGACAACGATCCCATAGAAAACTATGGATCAGTCATGGCTTCAGTTCCCCTCTGACATTTTCAACTTCGTAAACTAAACCTGACCGCCGAATATATGTAAAAAAGTGTTTTTATTGTGTAAAAGTAGTAAAACATTACAAGTCTATAAACATGTAATCACGCTGAATGGTGACCATCTTAAAATCAAAACAGCAAAAACAAAATCCCACATATTTTGAAATGGCTTCTTCCTTGCATGACCACCCCCCCACCCAAAAAATAATAAAAAATCTAATTTTTAAAACACATTATATGTACCTCAGAAGTGTGTCTTCATAAGTCAACAGAAGCTGGCCCTCAGAAAGCTGAGATGAAAAATTTTAAAAAATTGCTGCATTCTGAAGGCCAAATTCAAAAGGTTAAGAAGCTAAGTTGCAGTAACGTGTTACGCCCTCATGGGCCAGCTGATGGGTGGTTTTAACACCAAATGGGACACCATAAATATTTCATGCTAAATTTCTACATGTGGCCATTGATGGAATTATCCTCTAGAACACAGCTGCCCCACAGTCCACCCATGGATTTCTCCTTTGTTTCCTTGGAGATGTGTTTCTTCTGATTTCTATGCCAGTAGACACACTCGTCCTGGTTAGTGGCACAGCCGGACAGGTGAACCGCCCTGGACAATCCATCATCATATTTATTTTAATTGTATTGTAATGGTCCCATAGGAGATCGGTTCAAATGAGCTTGACATTATTAAAATTTTAATGCTCAGTTTTCATAGCTGAATGAATATTTAAAGAGTATGTCCCGCTCTTAACTTATGATGATGAAGAAATTAATGGAACGTCTTGTTTAATGTATCGGTACGTGTTGATGCAGAAGAGTGGCGGGTGGGGGAAGTGTGGGGGGTGGGCGAGTGAGTGTTTTGGCATAATTACTGGAAAGAGGTAGAATTGGCAACACATTAATCTTAAAGAATAGGGCAGAGGAGATGACTCTCGGTGGAGTTTGCAAGGAGAATGTGCCTTGTGGTGGAACAGACGGCAATCAGCAGTTCCAGGAACACAGATATTGTAGGAAATTGTTCCAAAACAATTGTCCCTGAGGCGATGGAAGATTAAATATTTACTCACTAGTGCAGTTCTTGAAGTGAACGGGGACCCTCATATATGTTAATTTGGTGCGACTAGGTGGCATTATTTCTATAGGAATTCTCCACCCTTACAGAAGAGGTTGACACGTGCACCGGTCTCACAATCTAACCTTCTCAGGTCCAACATATACAGTCTAGGGCTGTGATGGCTAAACTCTGGCACTCCGACTGTGGTAAAACTACGACTCCTAAGATGTACACTTGCTTGGCTGTTCTCAAAACTTCATAGAAATAAATGGAGCATGCTGGGAGTCGTAGTTTCACCACAGCTGGAGTGCCGGAGGTTAACCAATGAACCTACGAGTAAGTTTTGGGCTGTGGGAAGTAATCCATGCATGCACAGGGAGGACATACCGCCTTGCCCTTGAGACCGAGGACCCGAGTGTCGTAAGGTTACCGCTGGGACACTGAACATGGCCCATTCCACTGATATATTCCTGTTTTTAATTGAACTCAGTCTACAAATAGGTTCCATATGCTGCACTGATGAGGTCTAATAAGTGTACGGCGTTTGTAAGGAACATTCTATAGAGGTACTTTAACCCGTTAAGGACTGGACCAATTTTAATTTTTGCATTCTTTGTTTTTTACACCCTGCCTTCTCGGAGCCATAATGTTTTTATTTTTTTTAATTTTTTTCATTCAGTACAAGTTGTACGTTTTAATGGCAGCATTTTATATTGCATACAAGCTGGGGGAAAAAAATTCAAATGAGAAAACAAAATAAAACGCAATTCCCCCATACTGCAGTTTCATTTTTTATGGGGTTCCCTATGCTGTAGAACTGTATATAGTTTTTATATAAGCTTTTAAAAAAATACATAAAAACTTTTAAAAAAATACTTTTTCTTTGCATCACAATATTCTGTTGCCCATATCTTTTTTATTTATTTACATCTACGATGCTGTGTAAAGGCTTATTTTTCACGGGGTGATCTGCACTTTTTTATTTACACCATTTATATGCAAATTATTTGGTGAGATGAAGGTTCTCCAAGAAAAATGACTTTTTAGAAATTGGCAGCAGCCTGCCTCACTAAGCTGAGGACTCGTACTTACCCGCTCCCGTCCTCCATTCTGCTTCCACTGTGTCCATGCTCTGGTCTCTGGAGTGTCTACTTCTAGCACAGAATGGACATAGTCACCTGCTCTGCTGCGGCCAATGACTGGCTTCATTAGTGACATGATCTTCTACAATGAACAAAAAGTTAAGCTCTGATGCAACCAGATGTTAGGTACTAATCTACAAAGTCAATGCTTAGCTTTTTAAACATGCCTTGAAGCACAATTTAGAACAGAGAATTAGATTAGCTAGGCGAGAAGCCTTGGTCGGGATCTGAGGGGTACTATTTTTCCTTATGGAGAGCACCTGAGTACCTAGTACGTGTGTCCTATAGGCCAGGCAATGCTCCTCTAGGTTTAGCGAATCTGGTGAATCTCTCTCTTGCTCTCTCTCTCTGCCTCTCTCTTTCTCTCTATTCTACTAAGACGAATCTTAAAAAAACTATTTCAGTCTAACGAATTGATTCGCTCATCTGTAATTTATTTTGTAGTCATCTTTGGTTTGTGTAGACAGGTAGAAACCACACACTTACTGTCTGGATACTTGAAAGGAGCCCAGCTGAGTCTGCATCATTGCAGCTGACTAATCCTCCCTGTAAATAAAAATGCAATAAATTAATGGGAAAACAAGGACTAAGAATCCAGATCCTGATAGTTTGTAGCTGCCTGTGAGCTGAACCGGCGGCCTCACTGTATATCTCTGTCTGTGAAGTGCAGGGAAGAGGAAGAAGGATCGATACGTAGACGGATAGACCATGATTTCTTGTGATATATGAAAACACCCCAGCAGGACCGGCCCAGGACAGGCTCTATAACTCTCTGGCTAGTATAGCTCTGGTGGTGAGTGATTTGTAAGGGGCTGAGGCTCGGGAATCCATCACCCGTGGACAGGTGGTGCTCGGTTCTTTACTTAGAGCCCTGTGATGTCAGCAGACAGTAATGTGCTGTAAATTACCGTATATGTGTATTATAGCTCAGGATTGGTTATGGGCTATGGCACCATTAGACGACCAATGAATTTCCAAATTTCTTACATCATGAAACACCATCCACAGTTTCTATTTGGTTACTCAGATACAGGACAGCTAGGCTTCTGTTTGGCAAATGGCCATCAAATGGTTAAATAAATACTCACCTCGCCGATCCCCAGTCACTGCTGATCCAATGGCAACATCTCAGCACAGCTGGAAATGGCCAGTCACTGGTGGAGGCGGATCATCAGGAGCCAATTTCCCTGAGGCAGAGCAGGAAATTGATCGCAGCAGGGACCCAGCCATCATCACAACAGCAGTGACTCTTTTTTTTAAATGATGGCCATCTGACTGCTTTCTTTGTACTGGAATGTTACATTAAACGGTTCTATAGAATCTAGAAAAAATCTTCATGCCAGTTGAGGATCTATAATAGAGCAACTACAGTATTCCTGAGAGAAGCCACAGCCTATATCCTACCTCTCGAAACAGGCTACTGCAGTGTGACATCATTCTCAGAACCAGGAAGGAGGTGTTGATGATGTCATGCCACACCTAGTATGGGGCCACTCCCCTTTCTGTCATGTGACTCTGGGACCAGTTGTATGTCAAGCCACAGTAAGGGGCAGAGCAAAGTTCTCCAACATATATCTTACGTGGCTGATGTGAGATGGCTGGAATTGTCATTGAAATATTTTTTAAGAACTTAGTGGATGTACACTGTAGACCATAGGTGTAGGTGCACCTGGAAAACCACAGATAAAATATTGTGATACCACCAGGGGTGCAAAGTGATGCTCCTGGGCCCAATGCAAAATCAGTAAAATAACTCCCCATCTATCATATGTCATTTATAATACTGGTGTCTTGATAGATAGATAGATAGATAGATAGATAGATAGATAGACACTAGATAGATAGATAGATAGATAGATAGATAGATATTAGACAGATGATAGATAAACAATTAGATAGATAGATAGATATTAGACAGATGATAGATAAACAATTAGATAGATAGATAGATAGATATTAGACAGATGATAGATAAACAATTAGATAGATAGATAGATAGATAGATATTAGACAGATGATAGATAGATAGATAGATAGATAGATAGATAGATAGATAGATAGATAGATCCCCTTTCACAGTTGTACACTGACCTCTCTCAGCTGTGGCCCCTGGGGGTTCCTAATTCTTTGCTCACTGTACATATTAATGTAACACATTCAGCTGTTATAATTACAATTAAAGCCATCCTGAGTAATTATTTGGCCTCCTTTCTGGCAGTGTAGCCCTCCCTCACCAAAGCTCCAAGCAGGGGATCCTAATTACTTCCTGTGCAGTGTTCCACCCAGTAATTAGTGAATTTTATGTCAAGTTGATTCTAATTATGAGAACTCAACTTCTAAAAAAAAAAAGAAGAGAGAACTCGTCAAGTTCTTCTCCCACACAGCGATCTCTGCCTTGTGTATCTGATATCCGCAGCCTTGTATTGAGTGGTGGACATGGATTTGTTTACAGCAAAGGTGGCCCTCTTGTGCTTGTATGGAATGCAATGTCCTAGGCAGGGTTAGGAAAAAATTTTAACTTTTTGTTTACACTGATCTTATGTTGTATCGTTTCTTATGCTCCAGTCACCTCCAGAGCTGCATTCAGAATTCTGCTATGTTGATGTGCAGTACTCCATATTAAGGTCTGATTCATACTGCAGTAGTATTGAGATCAGCACCATTATTGCCTTGTGATGTAATTATGCTACTGATTGTCAAGGGTCTCGCTGCTGGAACACCCTGTCTTAACAGCTGACAACTCCTAAACCTTGCCCCTAAAAAGTCCCTATATAGGGAATATTGTATGATGAGGCACCCATTAACCAGAATGGATTAACACCAAGTCAGATGGAGTTGATACCACTAAATATTGTGCAATACGCCATAACACACCATAGCAAACCATTAACTGAGCAGACACTGAACAAGCAGGGACCAACAGTAAGACGTGAAGTTTTGCAGTCTGGGAACAAAGAGAAATTTAGTAGCGTATTGAATGCAGCTCTGGATGTAATTAGAGTGCAAGACTTGATGAAATGTAAAATAAAATTAAAAAGGTACAGATTATTTATGTGGCGTACAGTGTTCAATATTACAGAGAGATGTGGAAGATTGATTTTTTTTTTCTTTACTGAGTAGTCAGGAGCCACTTCATTAAAGTCAAGGGTCTTGGGGGAGATGATGATACCATATACTGTAATTAAAGATCATAATTAAAGATCTTTTTATGAAAGTGGTAACCTACAAATGAGCTCTGGGGCCAAGTTAAAGAAATACATAAAAGCAGAGTTATTACCTCAGAGACCTGAGATTTACCTCAGAGCGCTCAGACAAAACACAGCTTCTGAGGACTAAACAGTCAGTGCTATGGTCTATGGGGCTGAACCTCCATATAATATCTCAGAGCTTCCTCAGCTTTTTAGTTTGGGTCTAACGGCAGGTTTACATGTCCCGATGGAACAGCCGATTGTCGGAAGGACAATCCGACAGTCCCAACAGTTGGCTGCTCGTTTAGTAAAGGAGACTGCACGTTTACATGCAGCCTTCACCTCCACAGTATGAGGACATACTGTTGGGAAGAAGCGTTCGAGCCGTGTAAATCCACCTTAAGGCTAAGATGGCCGGGCAACTGAGGCTTGTGACCACCACAAATGTTAAAATAGCCATATTATTTATTATTTATTGTGCTGGCATTAGGTTACTTTACTACAGAGCTGTTATTTGCTCTCTGTATGGTGATAGTTGTTTAGGCATCATGAGACACTGTACTGTATTTTACAAATGCTATGTGTGGATGGAAGCATTATATGTCCAGGACATTAAATTATTATATAGAAGACACTGTATAGCGCTACATTTGTATAGTGTATGGAAGTATTCTGCTGTATGTCCAACATATGAAATTATTATTGGACTATACTGTATAGCGCTTATATTTTTGTATACTGTATGGAAGTATTACACTGTATGTCCAACATATGAAATTACTATGCGGACTATACTGTATAGTGCTTATTTATTTGTATAGTATATGGAAGTATTATATGTCCAACATATTAAATTATCCTATGTACTGTACTGTATAGCGCTTATTTATTTGTATAGTATATGGAAGTATTATATGTCCAACATATGAAATTATCCTATGTACTGTACTGTATTGTGCTTATTTATTTGTATAGTATATGGAAGTATTATATGTCCAACATATGAAATTATTATATGGACTATACTATATAGCGCTTATTTATTTGTATACTGTATGGAAGTATTATATGTCCAACATATGAAATTTTTATATGTATGATACTGTATAGTTGTTTATACAGGAGCAGGTCTCAGAACCACACTTATTCTAGCAATAACCATGGGACCCGCACCTATATCAACAATGGAGCGGGGAAGGTGCTGGCTGGAAGACCCCAAGTTTCCTCGGGTCAGTCTACCACCAAGCTCTCTCCCCACAGAAGTGAATGGTAGCCTTCTGCATTTGCCTGGCCACCGCTCCCATTCATTTCTATGGGGCTGACGGAAATAACCAAGCCAGTGCTCGGCTATATTCGGCGGCCCCACAGAGGGCATGACATAAGTGCAGGTCGCAGTGGTGAGACCCACACCTATCAGACTATGGGGGCATATCCTAGCGATATGCCCCCATTATCTGAGATGGGAATACCCCTTTTAGGCAGGACTTATGTAAGTCCCATAGTTGCTCTGCGTTGAGTCAATTACTTATTGTTAAATCCATTCTATGGATCCATTTAGGGTATTGTACAGAGGTACTAATTTATATATATCCTGGTATACAATATATCCTGGTAACAGATTCCCTCTAAGGGGTTCACAAAGACTAACATAGGCATATTTCCATCTAGGTTTCTGATGCAGCAGTGCTGAGTTTGGTACAACTCATGGCGATTTTGCAATGTGTTTCCAGGACAGGACTGCCAATAAACCTTCCTTTATATCACAGCGCACAAAACACGTTTCATTAGCATTTTCTCCCTTCTAATATATGTTCTACCTTTTTGTGTCTTGCAGATGAACCGACCAATCCAGGTGAAGCCAGCTGACAGTGAAAGCAGAGGAGGTAGTAGTTGGCATTGCTCCAAGCATAATTGCTAAGTAGCCCTGTGATTGCCTAGTGGATTTTGTCATGCAGTGCGCTGATCAATTAGCAGCCTAATCACTGCCAGAGAAATTCCCTCTGCAGTGTGGCTTTCTTACTTATTAAATCCCTTTCTCTTTTCTTCACTTTGTATTTTTTTCCCTTCTTCTTCACATTCAATTATTATTAGGTTTCTAAAGGCAGGAGGTGCCAGAGATTACATAGCAAACCAATAAATGCCTTGTTAAGTCGCTCGCCGTCAGGCACTGATTTTCCTGAAAGTTGAAAATTAATCCAAACTTTTCCTCTGCAGACCGGTTGGAAACTTTCTGCCATAAGATGCTTCCAACTAGTTTTCTGCTAATGTTTTTTTTTTAGGCAGTGGTAGAACGAGTTGCAAAATGTGACTCGGGACGTTGAAGGGGTTTTCAGGGACTTAGATACTCATGGGTCATCAATATCAGATTGATGGGGGTCCAACAGCCCTACCGATCAGCTGTTTCGGGCAGCCGGTGGCACCGTAGACTGTACAGTGGACGGAGCTGAAAGCTGAAGGCTACATCCACTATGTAGGGGCCGTGCCAGTCAGGGGTAGATTGGCCATAGACTTTACAAGGAATTCTTGGGGGGCCGATGCCCAAGGGACCGCCTGGGTCCTTCTCACAGCCGGCCAGGAGCCTGGAAGTTTTTGGGGGTGTATTTTGAGCTGCTGGAAGTATTTTGTAATGGACTGTGGTTTTTGGCTCTGTTGGGGTGGTATAATGTGCTACAATATGGTATTGCTGGCCCTGCCTTCCATCAATTTGGACCCAACTATAAAACGGGGTCACTTTTAGTATTTTTTCCAGGGCCACTTTAAGTTCCCAGTCCGCCCCTGGTGCCGGTTACTGCATCTCAGCTCCCATTCAAGTGAATGGGAGCTAAGCTAAAGTATGCCAGCGCCGGAAACTACACATTGGATGGAGGCTTCCGTCCATTGTATAATTTCTGGTGACGGCGGCTGCTCAAAACAGCCCAAAAGAGTGTTGGGTGTTGGATCCACATCAATCTGATATTGATGACCTTTCTTGAAAAAAAAAGGAAAGTTCCACCTTCAGATAACCTTGATAAATGTCAAAGCCATCTTGAGACTTTAACCAAGTTTAGCATAGAATACGCTTAGTATCGGGGGAATTTTCAGCTTTTCTCCATATTGATATCTAACATGTCCAATTCTCCAAACAATTCTCTAACATCTACCATTGTTAGGTCTGGTCAACATGTATCTAATGTGTATGGGCACCACCTTTTGAGGAGATCTATTATATGATGACATCAATATAGCAGTCATTTTCTCATAAAGTTTTTATCGGTGGAGTTCTAGGTTCTGAGACCCCCACCAATCATTAAATCGAGGAGACAGAAGCATTCAGCCGGGTGGAGACTCTCCTCACCAACTGAAGGTGAGCTCATAGACCTTCTATGAAGCCTGTCTCCAGAAAGCAAGGAGAGCGGTCGATCAGCTGAGAGATTCTGTCTCCTCTTTTTAGAGATCTGTCGAGGTCTCTGCATCGGGACCCCCTCGGATCAAAACTGGGTCACATCAAAGTTTTTTTAAAAGCTTCTCATGTATAAATTGGTGGTTGTGTTGACTTACATGTGTACTGTACATATAACTTTATTCTATATCCCACGCTATTGTGGGACATAGGTTGAATAGTTCAATGTGGACATTACTTGTTGAATTTCCTCACGTTGTAATATTGTAATATTGATTGTATTGAGTTCTTGATAATTGTCTTCTTATGCAGTAAATCAATTCTGAGCCCTACATTTTTCCCCCATTCTTAACCCATGTGTTCTTATAATCTACTGTGGCCTCATCATCTCTACATGGCAGTGGCAGCCATGTCTGTTGGTTTTACTTAAAGGAAATCCATCATTAGTTTTGTGCTTCTCTATCTGAGGGCAGTATGAATTGGAGACAAAGGCCTTGATTGAAACTTTGGGTCACTTACCTTTCTCAACCTTTATTCGTAGAATCAATATTTTACAGCACCAGCATGGTCCAAGTGCTGGAGCCCACCCAAGACACTGTTCAAGCTCGGGAGTCTTCTTGTTCATTATCTCTCGGTTCTCCCTGTCCTTCTGATGCTGATGGGCAGCATTCTTTCTATTTACAGTCCAGGATAAGGCATAGATAGGGCAGCATAAAACTGGTCACATCTTCCCTTTAATATAGGATATGAATCCGGCAGCATTGGTTCCTAGTAAGTGGTAGGCTTTTAAAGGGGTTCTTCTATTAGTGACGTTATAGGGTATTCACTGATCAGGATCCCTTTATTTTAGCCAGCTCCCATTCAAACTTTGTCACACCTATGTGCCACTTCTCCACTCATATTTGATTACGGCTATTCTTTAAAGAGGAACCATCTTCTAGTTTTTAATGAGTATTCAGGAGTTTAATTTATACTGTCATGTGGATGTGAATAGCTGTTGCCAATGGCATGTTAGACACTCAAAGCATGTTGAGAGACCTCTTGTGATGGCTGCTTTGGACATGTAGGCTCATATAGGAATAGGGTATTCTATGCGACCAGGAAGAGTCAACGCTCTCTGTTGGCAGCATTCTGGTACCTTTGGATTGCCCTTGTATCTTCTTACATTGGGGGGTTTATACCCTCTTTACTAGAAGGCTTTATTGGGGTCAAATTTAATTTTGTCCCTGTTCAGACAATTTATGACTATGATATTTTCCTAGAATTTATGATTATGTGGCCCTTGCTGGTTGACATATAAATTTATCCAGTGTCCCACTTCAATGTTCACAAGTTTACGAGCTATGAATACTAAATGCCTTCACCGCCTGTATTCTGCCTGCAGTCATTGTCTGACCTGAGATCTGATCTAACCTCTGAGTGCCCGCTCCCCTTGTCACCACAGTATACCACGTATCTGACCGAACAAACATGAACTCTGCAAAAGAAAAAGTGATAAGACACTGACTGGTCAGATAACGCCAACGTGTGTCCCCAAGCAATGTAAACCTGCTATAAAGTCTCTAGGATTGTGATAAGGTTCTGTCCAGGTTATTCTCTAGCAGTAAGAGTTGAAAGTAAATGTATGATCGGTGGGGATATGACTGCTGGAACTCCCACCGAACAGAGGTCCCTAGCTCCTTGTTGTGGAGACATTTTAACAGGCATGCATGGATGGACCCTATTGATCCATTCAAAGTCTGCCGACTTGATGGGGGTAGGTGAGACGCTGAATGGAGAGGCAAAGTACATGCATGGCCACCGTTCCATTCAAATGCTCCTGTAATGGGGCTTGAGACCCTCATTTAAGGGATCATAAGATCCCCACTCATCATCCATGTTTGTTGTTGGATAACCCCTTCAAAGGAAACTCTCAAAGTGCCCTGGCAGTTGTAGACCCAAAAAAAAGGTCCTTCTCCATCTTGATGTAGTTACAAACATTCAAAGGTTACTTAAAGTTCCCTCCCTGCTATAATGTTAATGTTTCCCGATACAGGGTGCTCATAGGGGGACTGACTAAGAATTTAAGAAAAAGACATTCAGACACAAATCTAGATGGGCATGCTCTAGCGTGTGTCCCAATGTCCTAAAAATGAAGCCCTGTATACTGTAAAGTGGCTCAACATGGAAACCCTTCCTCTGACACAAGCCACCCAGGTGCACCGATGAACGCCATAGGTCTAGCTCCTAAAACGCTAGATCAGGGATCAGCAACTTCGGCACCTCAGCTCCTGTGAAACTACAACTCCCAGAATGGCCGTTCTTGTAACTCTCGCAGAAGTGAAAGGAGGATTCTGGGAGTTGTAGTTTCAGAACATCTGGAGTGCCGGAGGTTGTTGATCCCTGCTCTAGATATTAACTTTTCTCATTGGTGAAAGTTTTGGGTGGTGTACAACTGGGAGGCCATGGTTGTACCTTGAGATGAGCAAATCGAATTCCAGAATAAATTCAATTCGCCTCAAAGCCGAAGTTCCTAGTGCTTCGTGGAAGCGAATCGTTTAACCTAAAATAGTGAAAAAAAACATATTTACCTCCTCAATTTTCTCGCGACGGGTCTTGGGCTGAAATCCTGTGCGCGGTGACGTATGACATCAACACGCTGGTCGACGTGACAACACGGGCCGTGCGAGATTTCGCACAGGATCTTCAAGCAAGATGGCGACGGAGGCCCATCGCGAGCAAATGGAGGTGGTAAGTATGATTTAATTTTTTTTGTTAACTTTAAACTGTATTATTACTCTCAGATGCCGCTATCATAGCTCCCTGTCATTGCACCCGCTACTTACAAAAAATGCGCTTCGTAACAAAGTAATTCATCACAAAGCAAATTTTTTTGTAAAGTTCGGCGAAGTAGCCGAATCAAATTTTTCAAAAATTCGCTCATCTCTAGTTGTACCCCACCTACCAGAGGGCATCAACCCTCTGCTCTGGCTACTATTGGCCAGTCTTTATCCTACGACTGCCCTAAGTAATTTCTATATTCTCTAAAAGAGCATAACAAGAGCGTTAATCCCTGTATTCTGGTTAAATCAACCCCACATTAATGAGAATGTAGCCCCATACCCTTGAAGCGAATGGAGTAGCAGATGAAGCATGGACACTGCCATAGATAGCCGAGTACCAGCTACGAGTTTATTCTCATGATCAGTGGAACGCCCACGGATCTAATAGGTGAATAGAAGATAACTTCCACTAACTGGAATATCCCTTTAAGCTAAGCTCCTAAATTCTTCCCAAAGCTTGAGACACAGAAAGGGTTAAAGCTGCCCATGTTGCGCACCGCATTGCAGGTAGTGATCGTGCTGGTGTGCGCTGCTGGCAGAATAAAGCTTCATTGCACTACACCGGTTAAATAATAACCAATCTTAAAATGAATGAGGTCTGTTTGCAGAACAAATGGCCGTACATGAAACACTGGGCAAGATAATGTAGGTGCCTCAATCTGCTTCCCTCGTACGTTCTCAGGGGACAGAGTTCTCGCCTCGCATTGAAGAGGGATGTACATTCAGCTCTATTTTGCCACATCAATTTCTCTCATACATCACCCTGAGTTGATACTTTGCCCCCAAACTCGATTATTCAGCTGTTTCTTTACTTCCTCACAGTACCAGGCATGACCAAATATCTCCCTATTAATTGCATATTCAATACTTAAACAGCAAAAATGATGCTGACTTGCAATATCACTGTACCATAAAGAAAGAGATAGTCCATGCATTTACATAAAAAATAATAATGTGCTCAGTGCCGGCTGTGACCAGGGGAGGAGGGAGGGGGTGCATTTTGTAAATTGATAGGAAGGTTTACACTATTCTGTGGGGAGATAAAGATTTAAATGGAGGCTGTTAATAGAGGTTCTTAAAGGTTCCTGAAGCTTCTAGGGATATTATGGGAGGAAGGCGGCCTATCACTACCTGCAGCGTCGGTATTTAGTGTTAGTCTTCTTTTTTTCTTTCATAATAAATTTAATGGCCGCATTTTGTAAGTGGTGATGTAAAGTATCCACTAATGTCATAGGGGCTATAAATATGGAAGGCACTGTCACAACTTTTCTTCAAACTTCAAAATAGGTGGACAGAACCATGATATTACCCATCACATGAACTCCTTATCACGGGACAGGAAGGTCTCCTACATGTTACCTTGTAACCTTCTTCATCCTATCCCTTGCAGGACATAAAGCAGATATGATCCTTGAGTTCCAATGTATATAGTAACTTTAACCCCTATAGCCCAGTCTTTCTTAACTAGTCCTCATTCATGGGAAATTATATTAATCCCCAACACTGATGCTGGAGGAACACCAATAAAACGTCCAAAAATTGGCCAATTTGGGTTGTAATTGCATTGAAATAGATAGTCCAGCTGTTGTACAGCCATGTAGCCTCTTGACAGGGCACAATGACTGTAGGGGAACAGACAGTCAAAGGTGAAGTGAAGCCTTAGAGCTAAGGGTTGCTCTAAATCAAGTAAATATATATATATATATATATATATATATATATATATATATATATATATATATATCCTGTATATAGATCCTGTATATTGGAAAGGTAACATAGTAACATAGTTTATAAGGTCGAAAAAAGACATCTGTCCATCCAGTTCGGCCTGTTTTCCTACAAGTTGATCTAGAGGAAGGTAACATTGTACCTATTCTACTTTAAAACCCTGATCCCTATTCCACAGGGGTCTCAAATCAATCTACCCAAGGGTGAAGGGGCTTGAAATCCTTTCTATCTACATCCCAAAACTAATGGAACTTCATTTATATTATATACTCATCAATGCAGACTACTGTTTACTGCTGCAATGCCTCTAAAATAAAAAATAAAAAATTAAGCACTTTAAAGTGGCTGTCTGGCCTAACTAAAAAGCTTAAGTTGGACAGTGTTTACAAAAATCTGAAACACTCTCATTCACCTTACCAGATGCCCTTGGTTGCAGGGCAGCATCATGCCTCCTGGTGGTCCCTGTTGGACCAGAAATGATTCTAGGTCATGAGAGCGCTGCAGCCAATCAAAAGGTGGCACATGTAAATGCTGAGGGCTTTGATTGGCTATAGAGGTCTCATGACCGAAGAACAGATCTCCATCACTTCTGGTCCATCAGGTACCACCAGCAGGCACTGTGTTAGAATAGAGGTCAAGTGGGAATGTAAGTAAGGTTTTTTTAATTACTTTTTTAACACAAACCATCCTGATAATTTTTTTTCTTTTACACTAGGCCACACAACCCCCTTTAATGCAAAAAATTATGTTAAAAATATAGCTTTCATGGAGACCTGCATTCCTTCAGAGAAAAATACTGCTGATCTTGTTTAGCATGATCCTGTAGGTATTCTCTTTCTATTGCCTCCTCTTCCACTGCCTGTGGCTTATCAAGAAGGGTAGGCTACTTTCACACTAGCGTTTCCTTTTTCCGGTATTGAGTTCCGTCATAGGGGCTCAATACCGGAAAAAAATGCTTAAGTTTTGGCCCCATTTATTGTCAATGGGGATAAAACTGAACTGAAGAGAACGGAGGCTCCAAAATGCATTCAGTTCAGTTCACTTGCGTCTCTAGACCGGAGAGCAAACCGCAACATGCTGCAGTTTGTTCTCCATCCTGGGGATCCGCACCAAGATGGATCCGTCATGACCCCCAATGCAAGTCAATGGGGACGGATCTGTTCGGTGTGACACAGTAGTAAACTGGATCCGTCCTCCATTGACTTTCAATGGAGTTCATGACGGATCCGTCCCAGCAATGTTAAAGATAATACAACCGGATCAACCGTTCATTACGGATCCACACGGTTGTATTATCAGTAATGGAAGCGTTATTGCTGAACCCTGCCGGATCCAGCAATAACGCTAATGTGATAGAAGCCTAAAGGAGTAACGCATGAATTCAAGGTCACACTACACACAGGGTTTGTAGTATGTAGCCACAGAGACTAACCGCTCGGCCTAGGAGTTGTAGGCACAAAACATTAGGAGATTTTCAACAATATTGTTCGCAAGTTGCTTATTTTTTAAGATGCACTTGAACAATTTTGATCGCAAAGATGGGTACAAGCCCTTTAAATTTTCTCCTCACTCGTTCCGCAACGTAAATCTTGCTTTATCCATTTCTTTTGAGGACCCTGCAGAAAGCACCAAGAATGGTTGCAAGGTGGATAGAAAGAAAGCAGTAAATTCAGCCATAACAAAGGGCTGATGGAAAGAAGACAGAGGAGGGCGGCTAAAGAAGCCGCCTTGTAAATTGTCCTCTCCGTTGTTTGATTAGAGCTGAAGTCACAGCGCAGAAGACAAACCGTATTTTGCTGTCATTTTATGTGGCCATCTGCATAGGTGCCGTGGATTTACTTTGATCATTATCTAAGAACCACACTTCCAAACTGCTTACTTTACATTGACTTGGATAATGCTTCATAAGTTTCCTCTCTCAGATTGCTACGCGTATAGAAGAGTCGATTGATTTCAGCTGTGGAGTACAGTAAGCAGAAAATCACTACCAAATGTGCTTACTTTGTGTTTTTTTTCCATAATAAAACATGAGTTTTAAGTGAAAAATACAATGTATAATTTAACACATTGTTACACCGAGCCATGGGAATCGCAGGTTGCCAGCCGGGTTCTCGGCGCTTCGCAGAGGAAGGGTTAAACGACTATAACATAAAGGCATCATTTTACATTTTGCTGTGGCATTCATTATTTGCTATCTTTCATGTCTGCACAGCATTAGCGCAAAATGATAAAGCCATCATTTCCAAACGGCAGTTTATATCGAAGGTGCTTGCCTTGAAAATGAGCTAGCTGCATTTTATAATGAGACTGGTAATAGGACTGCTGTACACTGTCACCCAATCTGCAAACGCTGCGGCAGGAGAATAGCTAGTCATCTTTGGCTCCCCTGGCCAAAAATGGATGGAGACCCACTATTCCATGGTCAATAGTGGTCTTCACTGTAACTTGTTTTCCTCCTGCCCTAGTCCTCTTAGTGTCTTAGTCTTCTTTAGTCTATAAGCTCCAAGAGAAGACACTGCAGAATTTTTTCATACAGAAAATTATACCAACTTCAGAAGGAAAAAACCCAAGATTCAACTATAGGAGACCCTACAAAGAGCATTGAAACATGATTTGGATTATCAATAGACAGCACTCTAATACAGTTATTGTTCTTCAGTACACGGTAGCCTTCTGGATGACAATGAAAAACTCACTGAGAAGTCACCTAGTCTCCTGAAAGAAGCACTGTAATTTTGGAAGAACTTCACTGTCAAGAACATGGTTAAAGGGGTATTCCAGTAAAGTAATTTAATTTTTGAAAAACTGCATTAAGGCTGCAAACTGTAACCCAACCAGAACCCATACCTGTACATATAACCAGACCTTCAATTTACCTTATAATCCATTTGTTTAGCTCCTGTGTGAGCCTGCAACCCACTGACAGTATCATGGCTCCTCCTGATCTTCCCTCACAAAACTACAATCCCTAGCTTTCCTTCTGTGAGGGGTTTATTGATTGGTTGCCTGATATTTCAGCCCAGACACCCCCTCTACTGACCAATCACCAGCACTCTGACACTCCCTTTATTTCACTAGCTAGAGAATTGATAGCAACACACTGAGCATGCTCGACCTGACAAAGGCTCAGAACTACAGGTCAATGCCATGGTAACTTATGAGGAAACATAGTGGGTAGCAGAGGAAGAAAACTACTTATAACTAGTGAACAGTACATATATGAAAATTACATTATATTAGGTAATTATTGATGATACATTTGTCTAAAACATAAGTTATATTTATGGTAACCGGAATACCCCTTGAGGAATAGTTCACAACTCTGTTTCATTTTTTGTTCTTCTGATCCATCAGACATGATCCTGTAAAAAAAAAAACGGAACCTACGCATCAGGTATGCACAGTTGGCATCCGTTTGAGCCACTTCTGTCTGAGATTGATTTTTTTTTTTAGATGGGAAAAAAGTACTGCATGCAGGACTTTTTTCAGTCTAAAAAAATGGATCTCAGATGGAAATGGTTCAAATGGATTCCAAATGTGCAACAAGATCCTGTTTTTTTTTGGGGGGGGTTCTGACAGATCAGAAGAACAGAAAATGAAACAGAGATATAGACTCTCCCTAATTTAGACTCATTCTGCCCATTGGACCATTGCTTCATCAAGATGTCCTGACACGGTTCTAGGTCATCTTAATGACATGCTCATGATTTTTCAGGTCATCCATCTTGTTGGTCCTCTCTCGCTTCCCTTTTTCTCTTAAACTTTCTTATCTCCCATGTGTTGGATTCCTACAGTATGACCAGAAAAAAATAAAGCTTTAGTCTGGTCTTCATGCTTCTGTCACAAAATTCAGATTCATGTGGTCTTCGAAGTTCAAAGATGTCAATACTTTTCCTGTCCCATGTCAAGGTTTTATGGGGGGCATTTACTAACCAGACATACACCTATATTAGTCGGTCCTTTGCTCCACAATCTTCCCACTCATACCAGGTCCAAAAATGTGGACATGGCGTCAGTGGGGAAGGCGGGCGAGTTTAGACGTAGAAAATGGTCTAAATGTAAGACAGCTAGGAAGCTGTCTTACATTTAAAAGTGGCGGGGGATCCACCGAAGTTATGTAGAGGCCGGCGCCTCTACATACTCCGACAGATCCACTGCCAGATATAGGGGTTATTAAGACCAGGGTCTAAAACTCTATTCTTAATAAATGTGCCCCTATATTCATAAAATCTAGATGAAAAGCACAACCTAGACAATTCTGATCTTAATATGTTAGGATTCCATTACATTTGGACGCGTTTTCTTGGTTTTTCCTCACAGCTGAATATTTAAAAAAAAATATTGCTTCTCACTCATCTTGGAGGAATCACTCCTTACCTTCATACTCTGTAATTTTTTTTATTTCAAGACACTAGTGTCAAATCTGGTTAAGCAACATTAATATGGTTGTGTACAATAATTCCATTAAAAGATCTACATAAAAATGAACATAAAAGTATGTGGTGGATTTTAAGACTTGGACAAACTTTGGTTCTTTAGGATGTTTTGATTTTTCATTTAAGAATTGTCTGTGGTCTGATTATACATGTCTTGAAATAGATATGGTTGATGCAATTGCACAACTAGATCTGACCTTTGTCAGCCACGGGATCCTCTCCTTGATGTAATACATGATTTATTTTGACTGATAGTGAAGACTATATTTTAAGCCAAGCAGAGCAGAAGCTTTCTGTCACCTCTTGTATCATATATTCAGCAATTCAAGTGAAAATACAAACATAGGGGGTCATTTATCAAACAGAAAGTCGCCTAAATTAGGTGTATTTCTGGCGCAGATTGCTGGTGCAAAGCTACGTGCGACTTCTTCCTGCTCACGCCAGGTCTAAAAAACG
Source organism: Rhinella marina (assembly GCA_900303285.1). NCBI lineage: Eukaryota > Metazoa > Chordata > Amphibia > Anura > Bufonidae > Rhinella > Rhinella marina. The sequence continues at coordinate 379,178 of ONZH01003496.1, read as the reverse complement.
AGGCGTGATGTTTTAGGCGTAGAAAATGGTCTAAATGTAAGACAGCTAGGAAGCTGTATTACATTTAGAAGTGGTGGAGCATCAGCTGAAGTTAAGTAGAGGCCAGCGCCTCTTCATAACTCCGACGGATCCACCGCCAGGTATAGGTCTTACTCTTAATAAATGTGACCCATGGTGTGTATTAAATTATCTCATAATAATTTGAGTCCTTTTATCATTTACACTGTCTTACTTAACATAATATTGAGCCTTTGAAAGCCATAATTTTTAACTTGTAATACCTTGCCTAACCACATGGTGTGCTGTTAAATAGTAATGTGTCCATAACCTACACAGTCCATAATGAAGTTAATCTACAGCACCTCCTAGTGGTAGATCTAGGTAATGCAGCAGTGTAAATGGTCTACTTTGGACAAGCAAATTATTTTTTGTGATGATTTTAGCAAAAGAGGTTGTGTTCCATGGGCCCTATATAAAGGGTAAACCTACAAGCAAGGTTACATGTATGTCTTTCCTTACTCTTGCTCTTATCTTGCCCAAGAAGACTAGCTTTACAAACGTCCTTAATTTTGTGATACTCTGTCATGAGATGTTTATGTTATATGTGTCTGTGTGGCCGGCAGGGAGGTAATTACCATAGCGGCAGACCATGCGACTGCTATGGGGCCCAGGGCAAGAGGGGGGCCAGTCTTAATTGGGATCATGTCCTCTCAACTTGGTCAGGACTCTACTCTCTAAAGGAACAACTTTTAGCAAATGAGGGTCATTGAAAAGGGCTTAGGCAGAAACCCTTCTGTCCTGTGTGGGGTCTGGTTTGATCCTTGCTATGGGGCCCTTACTTCTCTATGTACGCCACTGGTGGATGACCACTTAGTGGTTGTGATGTGAAGGGTTTTGATAACATGAAGTGGTATTGCATTGAATTTGTTTCATGATAATTTGAATTCCTTAACCAAATTCAAGGAAAGGTGAGGGACACATCTGTACTTTCTTTTTTTTTTAACCAAGAGATAATTATTTTTAATATTTCCTTTAACTAATATCAATGCTGTATGAATGCCTTATTGACATTGAATTAAAAAAAAGCCAAGCCTTTATCTCTAGGCTTGAAAATTCTCACACAAACACTTTCAATTGTACGTTTCCAACAAAGCAGGTTTGTCCTTTTTAAGTGCATTTCCTTTGATTACAGAACACCACTGGAAAAAAAAAAGACAGGAAACAAGACACAATAATACGGTTTGTGATAATCCAATATCACTCCAATAAACTGCAGCAGCGAGAAAGTAATTTAAGATTTTCATTTATCAAATTACCAAACAATGACTTTCCTTTGCAAAGGGTGACATTTCAGGCTGGTGGTTTAAAGTTGGTAAATCTATTTTCCAATCACTTGAGAATTAATATCCTTCGCACTCTTTCCGAGTAGCCTGGAAATTACTCTCGTTCTCAAAGCAGCCGTCAGAGGCGTCGAAATCAGAATCAATTTTAAAGTGTAGTGGTCCCTTAAAACCAGATGGAATTTTATTCTGCATGTGTAAGAGCTTAGGTACATACACATTGTAAAACATGATCATTCATAGACCAATATGTGCTCCTGAGGGTCAATCAACCCGAGGCTGACTTCAAGCAATGAAAGTAAAAATTCCAGCACACACCAGCGTCTTCCTGCCTTAAAGGGGTATTCTCATCTCAGACATTGGAGGCATATTGCTAAGATAGTTCAACAATGTTAGATAGTCTAGAATGGGGCCCCCAAAACGAAGGAGAGCGAACCATGAATACATGTCATTCTCTTCACTCTTGGGAGTTCCAAAAATTTTTGGAAATCCCATAGCAGCGAACATGCACAACCACATCTCCATTTCCTTGTGCTTCGTGGTAACTAATCAATTTCACTTGAAATGATGGAAAAAGAAAATTATACATCCATTTGAGCGCGAAGAGGCCAACGTAGCCATCTTGATTGAAGATCCCATGCAAAATCTTGTGCACGGTGGCGTATGACATTACCATGCCGGCCAGCGTAATCATGTCATCATGCACCGCGTGAGATTTTGTGTGGGATTTTCAATCAAGATGGCCTCTTCGCTTTCAAATAGATAAAGTGAGTATTGCTTTTTCGACCCGATTAACCCCTGTAAGCCCTACTTTTTTATCTCAGATGCCACGATCAGTAATGAACATGGCACATGAGGGGTCCAATGACAGGGGTGGCACAATCTCCATTACCCGTCATTGTGCCCGCTACTTATAAAGAAATGTGCTTTGCGATGAAGTAATTTGTCACAAAGCAAATTTCTTTGTGAAAATTGGCTAAGCAGTCAAATCAAAGATTTTATTAATTTACTCATCTCTAGATGCCACCACTGTCTGACATGAGACAACCCCTTTAAAGAAACACTCGATGGAAAAACTAATGAGCCATACCATAAATGGATTTTAGACCCCTATCAAAGTATTGCCCCTTTACTAGGTATGTGTCCAACTTCATGTGGATTTAGCTATGTATCTGCCACACACCCATAGCACACATTCAGCAAATGTGATTTCTGTCACAGAAGTACTCTGACATGAGAACGTATCCTTAATATCTATATGGCAACATATAGGGAATGTGGAACAGAATCATCTTTCATCACCGAGAGATTGTTTAATGTAGGTTTGCAGAATAGAAAATTTACTATGTGGTAGATCAGGCATGCTCAACCTGTGGCCCTCCAGCTGTTGCAAAACTACAACTCCCAGCATTCCTGGACAGCCTACAGCTATCAGTCTACAGCAGGGCATGGTGGGAGTTGTAGTTTTACAACAGCTGGAGGGTCGCAGGTTGAGCATCCCTGTGGTAGATTGTCCATTGTGGTAGACTGTACAAGGTTTTTGCTCAACATCACACCAAGTGGCCAGGAGGAGAATTTCTAGTAAACTGTGGTTGAAATTAGCTAATTATTCCACCCAATTTGGAAATAAGTATGTGGTCCCTGCACCACTATTATAAATTGGGTGATTTATTTTCTGCTTTCATCCTAAATGAAAGCTTGGTGAATGTGGCTAGATTGACAATTTCAGTGGATCTCTAGGGGTTTATTTTACTATGTCTGTCATGCCATTCTTGGACAAAAAAAATACATTTTTTCTATTCTATAACCTGTAGAACTGACATCATCTTCTCTTGCAAACGCCGATGTTTCATGTACCCTCCGGCACTGTCTATTTTTCAGGAAATGCCTTCAGCACATCAACTAAGATGCCTTAAAACTTTTCAAGCCAGCTCTGACAAGGCCTTTGGCACAGATGACTTTCCCTCTATGCCTCTGAGCCTGTATAAACCTTTGAGCTTTATGCATCCAGTTACAAGACTTTTCATAAACCGCAGTCAAGATGAACATTTTCTTTTTAAGCTCGAGAAAAAACATTCAGATGAATTTTATAGCCTTAAAGTAAATGCTAAATCGCTGTTTTTAATTGGTCCACAATTCTGTGCTGATTAATTTCTTAACAGACCTTAATTATAGAGAAAAACAAATCAATTTTGGACAAACTGGATTCATAAAAATTCTGCTGCCAAACGAATACAAAGCTTTGGACAAATAGTGCAAATCTGGGTCTGCGCATTTTGCAGTGAAAATTGGCGTGGAATATAACAGGAAGGAAGAAAATGGAGGATCATATGACCTTAGGAGGGAGGGCGGCTCGTCTTGATTGGCTGACAGACAGCCTATAAGCCAATCATTGTGCAGGATTCTGTCAGGGCCTTTTGCTCAGAAGGACAAAATGCCATTGAGATCTGATAGCACGTACTACGTCTGGTTCCCAATGTACTGTTGCTGCTTCCAAATAAAATGAATAATTTTACCAGGGTTGTTCAGAACAAGCCACTGTTTTTTCTGACAGTAACACTTGTATGTGTATAAACAGGGGCGTGCATCTGCCCTTTTAAAGGGAGTCTGTCACCTCTTTTTTATCAATATATCTAAGAGCACTGTATCACAGAAGATTGTATACACATTCCAAGCATACCTATATGTATGTTGTGTCTGTATTCCATGCCCAGCACTTTTATTCTGCTGAAAAACAGCCCCTAAGTGGCCAGCTCTGCTGCTCCGAGTACCCAAAGCAAACCAGACTGAAGAGGGGAGGGCTGCTTTAGCTGCTCATATCTTAGGATTGGTACTAGCTTGAAACATGGGCCTGATCTTGTTTGAAAGCTGGCATTTCAAACTAAAGCAGAACCACAGCATTATATCCACTATATTAGAAGATATAACCATTAGAAATTGAGTCAGGAGTGAAAGCTGTTTTTACTTTCACTTTCAGCTGGGCACTTGGGAGCTGTTTTTCAACAGAATAAAAGTGCTTTCCCTGGACATGGAATACAGACACATAGTACATACAGGTATACTTGGAAAGTATTTGCAATTCTCTATGTGTTGTTAGTTATATTGTTAAAAATCGGGTGACAGACACCATTTAAGGCATAATTTTTGGAACGCTTGTTAAGAACAAGACACTGTATTTTACCAATAACACCATGTGAATCATAGAACATGCAATGGTGCAGTGTTAATTAACAGCTTTTTGTTAACATTGTCAACCATCTGCTAACCTATAGTTATATACCGTATGTTAGTGTCCCTCTGACATTTTAGGGGTGGGGGGCAAAATTAAAAAAAAAAAATAGAAAAAAATGCTCTCTGGCAGAACTAGTAAATCTACATCAGTCTTTTCCATGTAACTAAGAATTGCTAGCTGCCATATTTACGTTATAAAATTTGTGAATGGAACTGTTATGATCAATTTTAGTCCATGTTGTTATTTTCTTTAGCATTTTCAGAACCAGATAATATGAAATATTAGTAAAGATCAGATGATAGCCTGTGCTACTTTAATGTTTTCTATCCATCTGAACGCTCAACTGCCATGAGGGATCACAGTGATGTGCAAGGTCCATGAAACAGCCTAGCCAGTGGTAATTAATCCTATGAATCTTCACTTTATCCATCTGCGATTCAGTGTAGAATGGACATATCCATTGATTACTTACCACAAACACTGACGTTTCCAAGTAGCCATTCAATTAAGCTAAAATTATGCTGTCACATCCAAAGACACATTGAATGAGCTAGCAACCTTCTCGATTTAGAGGATAAAGAAAGGGAAGCCTTGTTTTTGCATCCTGAAGAGATAATAGCAAGATTAACCTATTCAACGCCAATGATATCAATTGTATTTTTTTCTCTTTTGGGGGTAGGACACCATTCTCATTGGGTAATTTATCCATTTTAAAGGCGTGATCTGGGATTTTGACAGTGATAACCTATCCTCAGGATGATGGGGGTACATTGTACAGTGGCTGTGCTTGGTATTGCAGCTTAGGCCCATTCATATACATAGGACTGAGCTGTTCCTAGGCTATGTGACTCATGAACCTGATGTCACTGGCCCAGGATGAGGCTACAGGGCTCGCTGGAAGTTCTGTGGCTTCTTCTAACAGCTGTTTGAAGGAGTGCTGGAATTCCCACCCCACCTATCAGATATTGATGACCAGTCTTGAGGATAGACCAGCAATATCAAAATCTTGGAAAACCTCTTTGTGGGAGCAGTTTTACTGCAGAAACCAACTGATTTCTGGGGTTTGGCTCCCAAGACCTTCATCAAGACAGTTGATTTTACTTAGAGAAGTTTCCACTGGCTTCTCATTTTCCCCGCAGTGGCCAATGCAGGTCCTGTGCACTCTTACATGTAATACATGGATGGACCTGATCTGTGAGAGCCTCTGTGTGTTAGCAGAAGTTCCTTTAAGGTTCCTCCTTTTCACAGACATCGCAACATGGTCTTTTCATTTAGGGATGAACCTACATAAAGTTGTCCATTCTTCTAATCTAATCTATATTGTCACGCTTTTTTGCACTACAATTTGAAAAATGGGCATAGAAACTGGGAAATTCCCCCTGACATATTAAAGAGGTTGGGCGAAATTAGAAAAACGCTAATTTCTTACCAAAGGAGCCCTACACCATCCATGGGTCATGGTTGGTATTAGAGTCCAGTCCAAATAGAGTGAACCGGGCTGAGCTGTGGTACCACACAACCCATGTGAACTGGTACAGTGCTGTAATTGCCTGAAAGCAACCCTGTTTTTTTAATCCTAGATAACTTTTTCACCTAATTGGACCATTCATGGAACCATCTGGACCATACCAAGTTAGAAACTCCATTACATTAGATACATATTTTCCAGACATAATCTTATATAGTACATTGGGTCAATGTTATCGGGACTAAGATAATGACATAATTTCTTACAGATGTACAGAGGTCTAAGGTCATTGACATTTTCACACTACTAGAAGAGATAATAGCTTCTCAAACGTGTTTGGAGTTGACTCACATTCTAAGCAGTCTATTAAGCCCTGGAAAGTACAAGGAGAAGGGTCTAAGACAGTGTATTATGAGCTAACGGTAGACCTTTAAGCGTCAATTAATTGCTTTTCTTCTCCGAGAAACCATTTAGCTTTTCTCTTTCAATATCATAAGTCAATCTGCCAATACTCGCTCCATAGGGGTTATGGCCTACAATATACCTGCTCCAGCTAAAGAGATGTCTTCAATGTAGAATAAATTTATTATCAGGCTCCAAGGATGACTTGATGCTGGCACAGTGAGGCTGCCCGATCTTCTGAACTCATAATATCTTTATTGTTCATGAATTTTATTTTATGCCTACTTTTGCTATATCATATTGCGGATTTTGATCAGATTCTCATAAGACCGAGATTTCTTTACTCATGGTAACTGGTATTGCAGTTCTTTTTATGATAGCAATCTGCCTTGTTTTCATGAGCAGAAATGCTGCGTTAAGTGGTTGTCACTTAATATCAATACAACTGGATCGTAAAGTTATGGATTAGCCCTCATTAACTAGCATCAGTTAATTACTTATACAATTTCATTGCAAGCCACTTTAAGGGGTTTACTGGTATTCAACATGAAGGCTTAGCGCTAAGATATGGTATTACTATCTAATCGGGGGGGATCTTCCTGATGGAGCCCCCTCCTATCCTCAGCAAAGAGGCTCAGTATCATTAGTAGCTTCTATGGAGCCCAGCAACCAAACTGGCCTATATTCACCTACACATGACATGCAGTTAGAGATGACTGTATGACTGTAGGCTGTGAAACGTGGAATCCGACCCCATTCTAAGTTTTAATATAGAGCTTCATGGTTTCCCCTGCTCTAAGCATCATTCTTTAAAGCACTATTTTTGGTGTAAGTTCTATACTTTGACATCATGTGACATCATAGTGCGCAATATCCCTGTACTGTGACATCACTCTTTGTATAATGTTTGCGCTGTTATGTCACTAAGTACTGTGACATTACTGTGTGCATTTTCCCTGTACTAAGACTTCACTATGAGTATTACTGTCATATTGGGACTTCACTGTGTGCATTATTCCCATACTAATTCATCCCTATAAGTATTATTCTTCTACTGGGACATCACTAAGGGCATTATTCCTGTACTAATACATCCCTATAAGTATTATTCTTATACTGGGACATCACTGTGTGCAATATTCCCATACTAATGCATCCCTATAAGCAGTGTCAGACTGGGGTGCCGAGGGCCCACCAGTAAAATTTATTTTGGGGACCCACTGTTCAGATACATTCAAATATTACCTGCTCACATAGCAGCAAGAGGCTTTGTGCTCCCTGTGTTTATTGTTACAGTATGGTTTCTACATTGTAGCAACTAGCTGTTAGCTCCATTACATATATGTATTATATAGAAGAATATATTAAAGGGGTTGTCTCATCTGAGACAATGGAGGCATATCGCTAGGATACAAAAAAATAAATGCAATCAGCTCACCGCCTTTGCCAATCCTTGGTGCGCATATCCTTAGGAGAAGCAAATCCACATTGTAGAGACAAAGTAGCGGGTCCAGCACTCGGGTCTTGGATAAAACCATAGATTTTTTTTATTTCAAATATTTTTTTAAAAAAATCCAAAATGGCACACAGCAGGACATCCCCCCACACCAGTCAAAGTGTTTCGGACTACACTCAGCCCTTACCTCATGACTTACTTTATGTCAGGAGTAAGGACTGAGTATAGTCCGAAACGCATTGACTGGTGTGGGGGGATGTCCTGCTGTGTGCAATTTTGGACTTTTTTTTAAAGATATTTGAATTAAAAAAGTCTATGGTTTTATCTGAGACCTGAGTGCTTTGTTTCTACCTATTGCTAGGATATGTCCCCATTGTCTGATAGATGCGGGTTTCTCGAGAATGGAGCCTGACGGAAATAACCGAGCCAGCGCTTGGCTCTTTTCGGCGGCCCCATAGAAATGATTAGAGGACAGCTGCACATACACAGTGTGTCCTCCTCCACTTCTGCAGCTCAGTTTAGGAGATAGGTGCATATTCCAGTGTTGGGACCCTCACCTATCAGACGATGGGGGCATATCCTAGCGATATGCCCCCATTGTCTCAGAGAAGACAACCCCTTTAAGGTCTTAGTGTGACTATAGCGGCATGAAAATGAATGCAAATGGATGAAATTGGTAAAGGGGTTGCTGTTTCCACATTAAGATGGGACCAAGCACTGTCCCCAGGTGTCCAGGTTTTTGGAAACAGCCGAGTGGGGCGACGTTCCGCTGTTTCCACAACCCCAATTATAAGGAATGGCAGCTACAGTGCCTTGCGAAAGTATTTGGCCCCCTGGAACTTTTCAACCTTTTACCACATTTCAGGCTTCAAACTAAAAGATTTAACAATTTATTGGATCATTTAAACTTTTTTTGTAATAATAAAACTGAAAAGTGGGGTGTGCAAAATTATTCGGCCCCCTTGCATTAATACTTTGTTGCTCCACCTTTTGCTGCGATTACAGCTGCAAGTCGCTTGGGGGAAGTCTCTATCAGTTTTGCACATCTAGAGACTGAAATTCTTGCCCATTCTTCCTTGCAAAACAGCTGGAGCTCTTTGAGGTTGGATGGAGAGCGTTTGTGAACAGCAGTTTTCAGCTCTTTCCACATATTCTCAATTGGATTCAGGTCTGGACTTTGACTCGGCCATTCTAAGACCTGGATACCTTTATTTTTGAACCATTCCATTGTAGATTTTTCTTTATGTTTGAGATCATTGTCTTCTTGGAAGATAAATCTCCGTCCTAGTCTCAGGTCTTTTGCAGACTCCAACAGGCTTTCATCCAGAATGGTCCTGTATTTGGCTCCATCCATCTTCCCATCAATTTTAACCATCTTCCCTGTCCCTGCTGATGAAAAGCAGGCCCAAACCATGATGCTGCCACCACCATGTCTGACAGTGGGGATGGTGTGTTCAGGTGATGAGCTGTGTTGATTTTACGCCAAACATATCATTTTGCATTGTTTCCAAAAAGTTTGATTTTGGTTTCATCTGACAAGAGCACCTTCTTCCACATGTTTGGTGTCTCCCAGGTGGCTGGTGGTAAACTGTAAACCAGACTTTTTATGGATATCTTTGAGAAATGGCTTTCTTCTTGCCACTCTTCCATAAAGGCCAGATTTGTGAAGTGTTGGACTGATTGTTGTCCTATGGACAGACTCTCCTACCTCAGCTGTAGATCTCTGCCGTTCATCCAGAGTGATCATGGGCCTCTTGGCTGCATCTCTGATCAGTCTTCTTCTTGTTTGAGATGAAACAAACGGCATAACAGAACTATTGCAGCTAGTCTGCTTCTGTAACTCAGGCCAACACGGCTGTTGTCGGCCACCTAGGGTTGGCGCTTAGGCCCATCTCTCCATTGAAACAGCAAACTGGGACAACCCCTTTAACCACTATAAATACCACATCATGCTGACAAATGCACCAATCTCTGGCCACAATTTTTATTTTTCTGTTTATTTTTATATCATCTAATTTTTTATTCTTCGCATCACAAATGTTTTGTAGCCTCCAAATGATCGCATCCACTGTAATTGTATTAGATGTGGCGCTAACTCCTACGCTGCTTTTTAAGTACATATTTAATTCCAGTGCTGGTTACAAGCTTCACATAATGAATTGCTTTCCAGTAATTTCACAATCCTCTACGCCTTTTTTTTTTATTATTTATTTCATTTTCTGCTGCCTTCATATTTCTACAAAGAAAAACAGTTTGTACAAGAGGCTGATTAACATTATTAAAATTGAATTAAAATTCTTAATATTTATATTGCATTGAAATGATGATTTTCCGTGAACATTGTTACTTAGAGATGTGCAAGGCATTCACTTCTGAGTGGATTATCTGGAACAACCCAATTATTGTTCTCGGTATGATTATTTATTTTAGAAATATGTCTTTTTTTAGAATAAAAAAAAAAAAAATATGATAACAGTGTTGAATTAAAAAAGTTTTCTGGTGTTTAAATGTTTAATTAAATATGAATTCCTCATAGGGTTTGGCAATTTTTTTATTAAAAGAGACCCTGAAAAGAAACTGATCTCAGGTTGTCCTTACCCTCAGTGATCAGCTGCCGTATGATCTGTGAAGGGTTCTATCAGCAACTGTTGTATTTCCCTACAGCACCCCTACAGGAGGCATAAAGCATTACACAGTGCTGAGTCCTCCAGGGAGAGATACACTTGTATCTGCGTTCAACTCCAGCTATTTGATAGAGATTATGAATGATAGACTCCCTACAATTAAAGGGGTTGTCCAAGTTATGGAAAAAAAATATAGCACTGTAAATCTGATGGGTAGCAATATATAACTAAGTTCAGCAAGTTTTAGGCAAAAAAATCTATATTTCCTCATTTTCCTGGTTCTCTTCTGGCCTTTGTTTACATGCAGTAATAACAATCTCTGCCCCTCCCCCCTTCTCTGCAAAGGCAGTGATAAGTGTGGACATGTTGCCTGGAAACTCAGCAGCATGTTTTGTGTAGGACTACAATCCAGTTGTACATGACTGCTGATACACACAGGAAATTCTCCCTACCTGTTCTTGTACAATACAATTCCTCTATAGCTCCTTGCCCAGCATTTGTCTCCTCTCACTGCTGCAGCTACTATTTGTTGTAAACCCTTGAGCCCTCAGTGTGTTCTGGCTGAAGGGGTTAATGTTTTATCTGAAGGAATCCAGGGAGAGAGAAGATAGCAGGAGCCGGCAAAGAAAGGGGGCGTGGCCAGTGACGTCTCGTGTACAGACTGTTATCTGAACTCTGAGGCTTGTAGACGAAACATCATAGACCAGGGAGATAAGGTGACATCACAGGTCATGTGACCCTCAGTCAACTCTGAGAAACCAGCAGCTTTAGAAACACAAAGTATATGGGAAAGTTGTTATACCCGACAAGTTAGAAACATATAAAGAACAAAAAAATAACTCGGACAACCCCTTTAAGTTATAACTCAATATAAGGGTAAATGGATATTTTTAAAAAAATGACTATTGACACCATCAAGGGTAACTTTAAAAAAAATTATTATGTTCTACTCATTTTCGGTTAAAAATTGTTTTTAAATTGGCCTTTATTAAATTTCAACATTTTTTCCTCTACAACGTTCATTTCCAGTGCATCTGCAGGGTGTTTCTTCAGTCAGAGACCTGCTCTGATAGCTCGATTAGTGGCCCTTATATGTGCTTTCCTGACAGCTCATAAACACTCATTATAGCTGAATTCTTAGGTTGAGTTCACATCAGTGTTCAGCCTTTCCGTTCTCCTGCTCCATTATAGGATCAGGAGAACGGAAAGGACGGATTCGGCATAATTAAACAGATCCATTTTGATTTTGCTCATCAGGATGCATCCGCTTTTCTTAGGATGCGGTTGTGTGAAATCAAAATGGAACAAACCGTATCAGTCACTAAATACATTGAAAGTCAATGGGTGACGGATCCGGCTTTTTAGGCTCCTAAAAAAACTGGTCCGACACCATTGACTTACATTGCTTTCAGTGCTGGATCCGTTTTTTTTTTTTCCAGTTTTTATGACCGGACATAAAACCGCAGTTTGCAGTGTTTTTGTGTCCTGTCACAAAATGGAGTGCTGATGGAATGAAAGACAATCCTGATGCATCCTGAATGGATCTCTTTCCATTCAGAATGCATGGGAACAAAAGTGAACCATTTTTTTTTTTTTTGGATTGTGATCCTCTGCAAAATCTCAATACTGGAAAACAACAACGCAAGTGTGAAATTAGCCTAAGGGCTACAGATCAAGCCAACTAAGTAGGGTAAGCAACAGTCTACAGATGCCCTGGACATGAAAACTGTAAGGCCTCTTTCACACGAACGTTGTGTTTTGCGGTCCGCAAATTGCGGAGCCGCAAAAACAACTGATGACATCCGTGTGCATTCCGTATTTTGCAGAACGGAACAGCTGGCCCCTAATAGAACAGTACTATTCTTGTCCGTAATACGGACAAGAATAGGACATGCTCTATTTTTTATTTTTTTGCGGCCTACGGAACGGAGCAACGGATTTTTTGCGGGCCCATAGAAATGAATGGGTCCGAATTTTCATGTGAAAAATGCAGATCGGAGCCCGCAAAAACAACATTCGTGTGAAAGAGGCCTAAGGGAAATGCTGTGTTATATATATATATATATATATATTATATATATAATTTTTTTTTTTTAAGACTAATTAAAAAAATTATTTTTTATCTCAAACTGAATAGAATGCAAAGATAAAAAAATGCACCCCAAAGGTGTCCATAGCCTTTAAATTTCAGGGTGAAAGAGACGGCATAGAAAACAACGGCAGTGATAGCCTCCGTCCCCCTGGTGTATATTTGGCACAGCTAACATGACGGTACATTAGTAGTTTGGTGTTGTAATGGATTAGCACAATAGGTTTCATAAGCCAATAGAGAGTAGTACTTAAGTACAGTACTTTAATGTACACCTTATTAAAGATGGCTATTCAATATCACATCGATCTTTCCTGTTTCATGGGAAGGTTTTCTTGTAGTTCCTAAGCTCGGCACGTGCATTTCTGTTCCTTTTTTTCTGTTTAAATATCTTCTTTCATTTTACTTTGTTTTTTAATTTTGGATTCACTTTTGATCTCAGTGCAGTGGAGATGAGGGAGTCATTAAATCTAATTCATCGATATTATTGGTGATTTTAAATACGGTATAGGCAGGGGCGTAGCTATTGGGGGTGCAGAGGTAGCTGTCGCTACCAGTCCCAGGAGCCTGAGGGGGCCCAAAGACCCTTACACTTTATAAGAAGACAATGGTATTATAGAAAGTGCATGCTGGTCAAGTTACACCGCTGGTTGGAGTGAGGGGGTTAGATCAAAAATTTGGCATGGGGGGGTGCCGTTTCAATTTTAGCCTCAGGCAGCAGGAAGTCTATGTGCTCCCCTGCCCCTGGCCACAAAGCACTGAGGGAAGGAAGATCCAAGCTGAACTCTTGCACCGGGGCCCATGAGCCTTTAGCTATGACCCCTGGATACAGGTAAGGGTGGGTTCACATATGTCCCAAAATCCAAAAAGAGAAACACAGATGCACAACCACTCCTTAGGGAATCTACACCGAACTATTGGACAGATATGAGTTGGCTCAAACATTACTGCATTTTCTTGAACCCTAGATGAAAAAATGAAGTGCCAAAAATTCGGCTTTGCTAGAATCCTATTCTAAAATGTATCTACTTCAATGTATCTACTTTCTTATGTCTCTGTCCACCTCACTAAGGAGGACGCACATGCTCAGTTCCATCCTTCAAGTGCTTCCTGAGCTGTGAGCTGGGGGAGAGTTACAGCAGAAAGGACATGTCTCCTGAGCTGCAGATAAAAGGACTCCCCCTGAGCTGTGATAAGGAGAGGGCTGCAGCAGAAAGGACATACTTCCTGAGAAAGGACACACCCTGTGAGCTGCCAGCTTAATATAACTCTAGCAGAGAAAATGAAGCACTGAATGGGGAGATCTCTGGATCCATGTGAGGTACAGGGCTGGTTCAAGCTTTGTTAGAAAGAGCTTGTCATGTACTATATGATGTCTGATTTTTCAATTTTTTTATTATTCATGGGTTAACCCCTTTTAAGCCAAGGGTTGGCTAGACAGAGGGTCAACGGTGACTTCTGATTTCCTAAGGACTCCCATACATTTGGATTTGGCCTTGCTTATACCCAACAGTTAGCATATGGTTTTATTACTCAGAATACCCAGGGTTCCACAGTTTATAATAGGGGACCAGCATAGATGAGTCATCCTGAATTTTTGAAAAAGGGTGGGTTCAAAAGACTTCAGATTTTTGGGGATTCACGTCATGAGAATCAAGATAAGTTAGTTTTCAGAGCAATAGGAGCACTAGGGTCAAAATTATTCAGACTCAAATCGAATCAGACAATCTGTTTGGACACAAATCAAGTTTTAAGGAATTCTCTCATCTCTAGTCACCAATATTTTCTACGCTCCATCTCAAACGTCTCCATTTTGCCTCACATTGATATCGGTTACCTTCTTCGCTGCCTCAACATTTCACACCTGCATGCCCAAAAGGAATAAAATCCATTGATTAAAAATTAAATAAATAAATAAATAAATAAATAAAAGCAATTTACAATTAAATGCAAATCTAAAATAAATAAATAAATAAGAAAATATAAACATAGAATAGAAAACTGCCGAACAGAAAAAAGGCTTCACTTCTCATTTCCACTGCAATTAAATTGATGAAAATTAATTTGCCATTTCTTCCCACTACACTCCCTTCCATCTAAGTGAAGGGGAAAAAAGTCAAATAAAATAAAACAATCAAAAATGAAATTGTTTCTCGGTTTACACCCTGCGTTTACTCAATCTTCATATAACTCCATCTCCTTGGCGCGGTTCAGACTTGTTTCTCTTATTTAATCATTTCAATTTCTGCCGTCTGGGCAAGGTCTGAGGAACAAAGATATTTAAAAGAGCGGGCTCGGGAGCACAAGCTGTTTCATATTGATAGGCCCAGCACATCCATATAAATGGGCTGCTTTATTAGAGAGCGTTGTATCCTAGAAGCTGAAAATAATGGGCGTATACCAATGCTACATGACCGTGCAGAGTTGTCCCACATGTCTATTACGTGTGCCAATGTAATCTCAAACAGGGAACCCATTGACTTCAAGAGGATCTGTCACCCCTCCTGAGATGTCTGTTGTTTTTACATACCTCTATTCCCTATAAAATAGAAATTCAGTTTGTGGCGTTCCACTTTTATTCCTCCTAGAAAGTTCTGAAGAAACTGGGGTGCGTCCGATTGGGAAATGACTAGGAAGAGATACATTCTCCACTAGTAACCTACGGTCGTCAATGTATTCATGCATTTGTAGGAGGAATAACAGAGGGACAGGATAGCATTGTGATCTAATGAAAGATGTTCAATAATTCTGCAGTGTTCCCCCTTCCTGTGTCTAAACTGTATGACCAACCTTAGTGTCAGTCTTCATGGCAGTACTATCATTCTATTCATTAACCATCCAAATGAGCAGAAATGTAGGAGATACAATTAAACAGGAAGATATGATAACTATGCCATTCTATGTAAACAGTGAAACTATCACTGGTAAAAAAAAATCTTTAAAAATTCTGCATCCACATAACGCGACTTACGAGCTTGAAAGATGAGGTGGTGACAAGGCAACTGCGAATCTTTAAAGGGGTTGTCCCACAAAAAATATTCTACACGTTACATGTAACCCATGCTCGTCAATGTATTCATATATTCGTAGCAGGAATAACAGAGGGACAGGATGGCATTGTGATCTAATGAAAGATGCTCCATAATTCTGAAGTGTTGTACAGATATATTGTCATCACCCCCTTCGCCCATATGGGCACACAATCTAATTTTCTATCTCAAACACACTAGGACTAACTACAGAAGAAATCAATTAACCTATTGGTATTTAGTTGGAGGAAATTGGAGAAATCCACATAAACCCAGGCAGATTCACACAGTTGTTTGGTCAGTGTTTGATCAGAGATTGCGAACCAAAACCAGCAGTGGAGGCTCCAGAGAGATAAGGTATAAAGGCTCATTTACAACATCCATGAAGGACACACCTGGTTTTGGCTCAGAAATACTGATGGAAATCACTGACTGAACACTGATGGCGTGAAATAGGTCTAAAGAAGGCAAATCCTTTAACCCCTTAGTGACCACCTATGTGCCTTTTTTACGGCGGTCACTACGGAGCCTTAGGCTGTGCTGCCAACTTTTTACTGCGACCTAGTCTGAGCACTGCACAGGAGGCAGCAGTGAGCCCTGCTCCTGATCTAACAGCCTGGACCGGCAGGAGCGCCAATCCAGGCTGTTTAACCCCTTACATGCTGTAATGCCATGTTGTCGTACTCTAACAGTAAATGAATGTGTAGGGCTCAGCACACCACGTAGTGGCGATTCTGAAGTACTGCAGCTCAGCCGTACAGATATTGCACATTAATGTATTCTGCACTCACCGCACAGATGCATACTGTACTTGATTGTTAGAATGTGTATAGATCCTATATAACCACTATACTCAGGGGGTGCACCTTGGTTCAGATGTTACCCTGAGGCCCAGGAACTTTAAGCCTCGTCTTTGTTTTTTTAGAATAAATAACATGGAAATCCTCCATTCCACTCTCTGAATTTTCTGTTCTAGTTACTTCCACATCACATTCACTGACCTTTACTGATCCTTGTGTTTTTCTCAACCCTGTGTTCTCAAAAACTATAAACCCCTATGTGAAAGCCAGCATAGACATTCAAAATGTTCTCTGTAAATTTAGTGCAGAGAATATTTCACAAGGAGATTGTAAAATAATATTACGTCTATATACAAGTCTTTATATTACATTATATCGAGCTGCACTCATTATTCTGCTGGTGGAGTCACTGTGTACATACATTACATTACTTATCCTGTACTGATCCTGAGTTACATCCTGTATTATACTCCAGAGCTGCACTCACTATTCTGCTGGTGGAGTCACTGTGTACATACATTACATTACTTATCCTGTACTGATCCTGAGTTATATCCTGTATTATACTCCAGAGCTGCACTCACTATTCTGCTGGTGCAGTCACTGTGTACATACATTACTTATCCTGTACTGATCCTGAGTTACATCCTGTATTATACTCCAGAGCTGCACTCACTATTCTGCTGGTGGAGTCACTGTGTACATACATTACATTACTTATCCTGTACTGATCCTGAGTTATATCCTGTATTATACTCCAGAGCTGCACTCACTATTCTTCTGGTGGAGTCACTGTGTACATACATTACTTATCCTGTACTGATCCTGAGTTACATCATGTATTATACTCCAGAGCTGCACTCACTATTCTGCCAGTGGAGTCACTGTGTAAGTGTAAGTTGGCCAACAGTTCATGTGCCTAAAGTGTATGGCCAGCCTTAGTGTCAGTCTTCATGGCAGTACTATCATTCTATTCATTAACCATCCAAATGAGCAGAAATGTAGGAGATACAATATAACAGGAAGATATGATAACTATGCCATTCTATGTAAACTGTGAAACTACCACTGGTAAAAAATCCTAAAAAACTCTGCATCCACACTACGCGAATCATCAACCTCAAAGATTAGGGGGTGACAAAGCAACTTTGAATCTTTAAAGGGGTTATCCCACAAAAAATATTCTACAGTTTTCAAACCAGCACCTGGATCTCAATACTTTTGTAATTGCATGTAATTAGAAATTTACTATGGACACCGAGCTATTCACTGAGATCTATCAGTATAGCGCCACCTGCTGTTTGCCCTTTTTCAAAATTCCTTGTCCATCTTACTGAGATGGAAGCACATGCTCAGTTCTATCCTTCAACTGCCACCAGCTGAAGCAGAAAGGACACGCACCCTGATAAAGAACACACCCCCTGAGCTGCCAGGTGGCAATAAATCTGGCAGAACAATTGGAGCCATGAATGGAGAGATCTCTGGATCCATGTGAGGTACAGGGCTGGTTCTAGCGTTGGTAGAAAGAGACTGTTATGTACCATATAATATCTGATTTTATTTTTTTACATTTATTATGGGATATCCCCTTTAACTGCCCCTTCCATTTGGGTGATCTGCATGTCTTCTGCTGGTGGTAAAAGACTTATCTTCTCATGTACAAGCTATTTGTCCCTTCATTCATCTAAAGCTCATATCTCCTCTGCTCGCCCTGCAGGCAAAGGATTGGTGGATAAAATCGAACTGCTTGTGAGCGCGTAAAGAGGATTTAGGTCCCCACAGGGGAAAGAAGGGCATAAAGCAAGAGGGAAATGAAGAATGAAGGGAGTTGACCCTGAAGGGATGTAGGGCTTAGATCACATTCGGGTTTTATTTCTCTTTCTGTTGATGCCATTTTATTTCATGAAATGACTATAAAACAAATAATGGGGAATAACAGCTTGAAGGAGGTCAACATTCGCCCGTTGGGTCTTTGTGAAAGAACCAGCCGTCTCGCAGTAGACTGATGGCATTGCTTTGTTAAGGGACCTGTGAACCTCACCGCATAGAAGGAATATGATGCTGAGAGTGTACATGCCTTATTTATATCACATTGGTCATGTTCCACCAAGATATTCCGAAGCAACGTACAAGCGTACAAAGGTTGTTTCTGTTCACATCAGTCCCTGTCCCCAGTGAGCCTCTATATCTACAGTCCCCATCTCAAACACAGATTCCTGTTGATTCCTTATTGTGGTGCCCGGCAATAAATGCGTCAAAGAGATGTGTCATTTTTTACTTTTGCCAATGACTAAAAATTTTGGAGAAATTGGAAACCGACAAGACTCTAGTTTTTCAGATTAAAGGGGTTGTTTCATTTCATAACGCTAGGATATGCCATCAAAGTCAGATAGATGAGGGTCCCACCTCTGAAACCTGCACCTTTCTCTAAGACAAGCCCCCGACAGTAAAGGAGAGTGATTCGAGCATGCACAGTGTTCCGAAAAAAGGCAGGTGAGCACGCTCGGCTATTTTTGGAAGGCACGTAGAGATGAATGGAGAAGGCACCACACAAGCAAGGCCATGGCTCCGTTTGCTTCTATGGGGCTGCTGGAAATAGCCAAGTTAGTGCTTGACTATTTCCAGAACTGAACTTGCATAGCTGCTCTCTGCTCACTTCGGGGGTCCCATTCTAGAGATAGGGGCTGGTCCCCCACACCGGCTGACATTGTGGCATATCCTAATGATATGCCACCAACGTCTTGGATGAAACAACCCCTTTAATAATACTACTGAGCCACCATGCTACCCTGCCCTGTCCCTGTTATGTTAAGGCTTTTGGAGATACATTTACAGATTGCATTTAAAAAAAAAACAGGACAGTACATGTGTGATGGATTATGAATAGAAAATTTGACTGTGTTATGCCATACAAAATATATACATTGTACTGGAACTCACATCTCAAGGTCTTTTCTTGTACTGGATTCCATTAATATTAGTCCAAAGGACTGTTGATTTATCCCTGTGATAACCAGCTTTGAAAAAAAATTGTATAAATTTGTGATATTCTGTTGGGAGATGTTTATGTTGTATGTGTCTATTTTTGCAATATTACATTGAATTTGTATCGTAATACAAGTGATCCCTCAAGTTACGATATTAATTGGTTCCAGGAGGACCACTGTATGTTGAAACCATTGTAAGTTGAGTAATCGGTTCCAAAGCCCCAAAATGTCATCCGTATAAAAATAAGCAGATGACCAAGACGATGGGTCAGAAAAGACCATTGTGTGTTGAAAATATTGTATGCTGAGGCCATTATATCTTGAGGGATCACTGTAAATTAGAATAAGGAACCTGATTTCAAAAGGAAATTCAGATGAGTGCCGACCCTTTGGTTCCAGAATAAGGGTGTACAAAATAGGAGACCTGGTTTTCTGTAGATTCTCCCACCCTTTGCGTAGGACATCAGCCCTTTGTCCGTGATAGTGTTAAAAAAAGAGTGTCTTCTTCTTCTTCATTGTGGTGTGGGCTACTAATAGGGTAAAAATCCCAGACCTATCACTCTGTGAAATCAGCCTTACACATATGCATCCATGTAGAAAAAGATAATACAAAAAAAGGTGAAGGAAGAGGATTCGGTGACCTTTTCTAATCCCACTGTTTTCTATAAAGTTAGAAAGAGAGAGAGAGAGAGAAAAAAAACCTCTACGGTATGTAGAAACCAACAGAGTCTTGGCATTACAGAAGACCTTGGTTCACTCTGTAGATAGGTCCATTTTCAGTAGAGTTTCCCAATAGAACGCCCAAATACAGAACTTGTGGGTCAAATAGAGATCCTTTAATCCACAATCGAGGTTAGAGATGAGTGAATCTTTATAAATTTGCTTAGCCAGAGGTTAAAGTTCTATTACAGAGGAGAACTGATGCATAGAAGTCACCGTAAACTGGAATATGGACCATTATTTCAGCCTCCATTATCTTATGTAATAGAACAATTGCCGATCAAAATATCAACAAAAGCAAATTTTCAAAATCAAAATTTTTTTAGTTGTACTACGGGTTGCAAAACAATATATCAGAACTTACATGGGCTTAGATACTAAAACACTTTAGATGAAACTGCTGATTTCAGTAGGCTTGGTCAACTATCTGATGTAAATTGGGGTGTCCAAACTCTGCCTTGACGTATGATGTTGGGGAAAGAAGAATCGTACATCTTGAATTTTATATGTTCAATCCTTTTGTTCTCACGGAAAATACTTTACCTAAGCCATGGCCATTGGGATCTTACTCCCCTTCCCCAGACGATCCAGGCATCCATGCATAGGAGGCAGGGTCAGAGAAATACTTGGAGGCCCAACAGACAAACGGTATATGGCCACTTTTACTGTAATACCAAAAGACAAAGGCGCTATTGACCACCGTTGGCCAGATGTTCAGGGAAGACAATGTAGTATATACACGTATGCTTCTGTTCAGATACTAAGCTTCTTTGTAAAAATAAAATAAAAAAATACATGATATATTTAGTGTCTCTTTCTTGCAAAGTTGCTAAGAGGCAGATGGACAAGGTGTGATCTCCTGTGAGGAAGCAGAGGGTTAAGCTGATTGCTCTGCACACAGCGAAGCCGGAAAGGCCAGGCTAATCCAAGGATTCAGCTGCAGTTACTCTGCCCCTGATCTCAAAACCAATTTTCTTTGGTGGTTTTGTAAAAGTAAAGGTCAGACACTGGAATTTGATATCTCACAAGTCTTTCACGCTACAATGTGTCCTTCTCAAGGAAATTAGGATTCATTAAACTGCTGGCCTGATCACATTGCTGGGACTACCGCTGGCCTAGGTCCAGCCCCAAGAATCCACTGGGAAGAGAGTAGACGCTTGAGCAAAGTCTAAAAATGATACCTTAGCCCTGGCGGTGCTATCATTCAGATTGTCATTCCCACAGGCAATAGACCACATGCTATTATTATCATAATCTGCATTAAATTTCAGTGGGACATCGCTCAGGATATTCTTGTGGGGGGGGGCAACAATCTCAAGACATCCTGACTCTATTAATAAAAGAGCACAAGGCTAATCTGCTGAGGTTGTATATGAAAATGGTAGCATAAAAAGGAATAGAAACAATTCCTAAATATATTTCAAAATTGCAAAAGTAGAGACAATGACAAGAATGACATATAAATATGACCGAGCAAAACAGTTAGACCATGATGGACTTCTGTTGTCTATGCTGAAATGTTTGATGCATGTAGAAGGAGCTCCTTAAATTTAGTTTATTATCTCATCTGAATATTAAAATTAAAGGGGAACAAAACTGGCAAAAGACTAAGGGTTTTTGACATAGAGACTTGTGATTCTTTACCTTTCCTCTTGGCAAAATATACTGTATATCAGGAGACGTGAAGCAAAAATCACCATTTTTTTAAGAAATATATTATTTCATGATATTGTGTCACTGGATAACTACCCCATATGTGTCTACCATATGTGCTTCCACCCAGGGGAGGTGTTAAGAATTGCAGTCTGTCAAGGGTTTGCAGCATGTCATGATATTTTATTGAACTGGAGTCATGAGAAGTCAGAGTCCATAACCTAATTCGAGTACTGTCAGTAGACAACATTACTAAAAAAGCCACCTTATAAGTCAACCAACCCCCATAACAATAGGGCTGGCAAACCCTTTGGGCACCATTTTAAAGTTTTCACTAAAGGGGATTATACCATGCATATTAATGTAAAAACATGAAAACCATACATAATCTAATGCATGAAAATCTCTTTCTAACAAACCTAGAACCAGCCCTGCACCTCACATGGATCCAGAGATCTCCCCATTCATTGCTTCAATTGTTCTGTTAGATTTATTTCAAGCCGGCAGCTCAGGGGGCATGCTCTTACTCACAGGACATATCCTATCTGCTGCAACTTGTGGCAGTTAAAAGATGGAACTGAGCATGTGCGTCCACCTCAGTGAGCAGGAGAGAGAAATTATAAAAAAGAACAAACAGCAGGTGGTGCTATAGAGACATATTTTATTGAATAGCTCAGCAGCTATTATAAATTTTTAATTACAGGCAATTAAAAAGTATTCGGATTCAGGTGCTGCTTTCAAAACTGGGACAACCCCTTTAATGAAAATCTCTGTTTTAAAAGGGCTTGGTGCAATTGGAAGATGTGGCCAACCAATGAATGATCATCTGTGTCATACAGCTCAAGATAGCAGGAGCAGCTCCATCACCAGCTCGATGATAAAGCCACCACTATCATGTGCACTCATAGACAATCCCTTTAAAGATTTTATATGCCTGAAATACTTGAGGGGTGCTAAATAGTTTTGAGGGGGGAATGCTATCCGTTATTTCTGGGAATAGTGGTGTCAATTTTAGATGTATTTCCCCTTTAACAAGAATGTAAAAATATCAATTTCGGATGGATTTTCCCTTTAAAAAGAATGTATACTGTATCCATGTGTACACAAATGCTGGTGGAATTGCAACTTGAATTGATCCACCTCTCCAATCCCGATACATTTTGCGTAAGCAACAGCCAAAATTTCCAATGGACAAAATATGTAGCAGGACTCTTCCAAGACCTACGGCCATGTGGAGGACCAGACTACATAAACTCCAGTTTTATAACTATGGTGGGACCATTAGCCTCAATCTAAGAAAGGCCATTTTGGAAGATTTTGGAGTGAAGAGCCTAAAAGTTCCGTATCAAAGCCTATATGGTCAAGAAAGAACAAAAAGAAAATGTATAAATGTGATATAATTCCCTTGTATCATATTTAGTTAAAAAAAAAGCCGAGCCATTGAAAATAGCTGTAAGGCTTCACTTGCTCCTTTTAAAAGGCGCATCAGCTCGAATTTTATAGAAAATGAAAAAGACATTCTGCATGCTTGGCAGATTTTAAGACCTTTGCCTAGAGAGGAAACCATATAAAAGACCGGATTCAATTAATCTAACGTCTCTGCTTTAAAAGGATTCGGCCCTGTTTAAATTGTACGATGCAGGTAGATGTATGTTTATGAATCTCTAGAGTTATTTATGAAGCCACAAAATGTCATTTTCGGTGTTAAATTCACCCTACAACCTCCCTCCCCACCAAAAAAAAACACCCTTCTAGCGGTATCGCCTCTCTCTCTCAGCATCTAGATCCTTACAAAGTTAGAGCTCATGTAGACGAAGGTATTGTGGCTTCACGCAACCTTCGAACAGAATGTGCATCAAAGGAGGCCCGACCAAATCGGAGGTATATGGAGGACAGAAAAGATTGTGGCATGCTCTATTGCTGGGATACTCAACTATCGGGTGGCGGTTCAAATCCACACCGGCGGTTGCCAGCTTTCTGAACCCCTGCATGTCCCGCTTTCAAGAGTATCTCCATCCTCATCATGTCTATTGGGGAAGATCTAAACTGGATCTCAGTCAACAGGACCTCTACGTACCTGATATTGTATTTATATCAGATATGATAGACGTAGATATAAGGAGAATTTCAGCAGTCTTTTCAGATTTATCTAGATGTTGGTGTTGGTGTTGGTGGTCTTCAAGTCTGGTGTCTTCTAATAGACAACTGAATAGTACCATCTCAGCAGCCCTCCCAATGCATTGTAGTGGTACTTTGAGGGAACACATAGGAGGAACAGGGGAAATCCGGGAGCAAAACTCAGAAAAGACCCTACTCCAAGTGAGAGCTCCTCCAATGTCAAATTTGTAATTATTTTATTATTATTTTTTCATTGAAGTTAATGTTCAATATAATTTCATAACACTGTGTATCTTTATAGGAGTTGTAGCTTCTTTTTTATGCTTTAGATCACTTTTTTTTTTGTATGTTCCTCTATCCCCTCCCGCTGTGCCATTCCTCTGTTTTTTTTTAGAAAATTATGAATAAACTGACAATTGGGTGTTACCATTCCACTTTTTCAGAGGGGTGTGTTCATACAGTGTGACAGTGTCAGTATTGATTGGACAAGCGTTAGACTGTGTAAGGACACACCCCCAACTGGTAACATCCATATGTTTCTAGGAGTGAAGAAGTCTAAAAGCCTGAAAAAAAAGATGCTCCAGAATTGTTATTTCATGATCAAAACCAGGAGTGAGCAAATTGATTTTAACATTTGGAAATTCAGCCCAAATTTTCTTTAAAAATAATCCTGATTCTAACAACCCCCAAATTTTGAGTGATTTCGTTTGGGGAAATCGAAGAGAAAGAGAAACTTTCATTATTTGTCTGTACTCCCTCCTCTCTCTTTGTTCTCAGCTCCTCTCTCCCTTCCACTCCTCGCCCCTCCGCTCTCCATCTCGCCTCCGATATTGATCCTACTTGAGAAAAAAGGAAGCAAAAATTATTCTAGTAAAACAACGCATCTTAAAGAAAACTTCCCATGAGCTATATATTGTGCGCGTGAATATAAAAGTACATATAAAAATGGCTGTCGGCTTACGCCGGTGGAATATTGACAGCCCTGTCATTAAAATCTGCCTGCCTGTCTTTAAATAAACCAGGCTTGTGCTGGCATTTGAAAGCCGAGGCAGGAATGGGTTTTGTATTGACTCGGAAAGGCCTAGTCGATAGCAGGAGTAAGGAAATTAAAGATAATAAAATAAAGTGTAAAACTGGACACAGATTCTTGAAAGTAATTACAGGACTCCTGCTGCTAAAACATAAGACAACTTGCACAAACCGAGCAAATATTTCTAGGTGATATTAAAAAAGCATGAGACACTGTGTACCTCAGGCCTTAATGTGACTTGGAGACTAAATGTGTCCACTTTGTATTCTCTCTCTCACCTCTCTTTAAAAGTAAGATAACAATGGGTGGACACTTACATTGTCTAAGTTGCCCCCCGTGGTCTTCACCTTTTAACCCCTATACTGGGATCTGGACTCTGCTGCAGGGGAACCACCAGGCTGCTACATCTTAGAGTAGTCTCTCTTCATGTGAAACTTCACTGCTCCACTGGTGTGGAACAGCGAAGGATCAGGAAAAACCATAGTCAGGAACAGGAGAAGTTGCCTTAGATACCCTAGTGTGACCAGCCAATGGGGAAAATCAAGACGCATACCAGTTGACTCATAAGAGTCAGAAGAAATGCGTGCATGCCCTATAGACACAGAGAAGAAGTGCTGGCAAGGAACAGGCCGCAGTCTGTGAAGGAGATGATCAGCGCAGCTTAGGCAGCTGGACACGTGGGGCAGCAGAGAAGGGGAACAAGGGAGAAGGTGAGCAGAGTAGCTGTACTGGCATATGAAAAGCCTTCTGGAGTTTTCCAGATCTGGCCTAGCTGGATACTGCCGTTCACCACCGGAGCCAATTGACTATAATGGGAACCGGTGGGGATCCAGATGCTCCAGGCATTTATGCCAAGATGCAGCCAGACAAAAGCTATTGTGCAAAGTGAAATTTGTGCTGCCGAGTCCCGGTATAATGCCAGGGAGCGTCCAGATTCCCGCCAGATGCCATTATAGTCTATGAGAACCAGCAGGTACGCGGCTCTACCTGGCTATACTGTATCTGGCGAACTCTGGAACAGTCTGCTGGATTGGTCTCCGCATATGTGAAAGAAGTCTAAGCATAAAGATCTGAGTGACTTTGACAAGGCATATATTGTGTTGACGCTAGCACAGAGCAGGTCTTGTGGAGGGTTCCTGGTGAGCAGTGGTTAGTGCCTACCAAAAGTGGGCTAAAGAAAGAGAACCGGTGAACCAGCAACAGGGTCAGGGGCATCCAAGGCTCATCCACCTTGCTACTTACAGGATCCACCACTGGGGGGATCTACACAGTGTTAGGCGGGTGCCTCTTATTTTACGACTGATATGTACTATATGGGGGTCATTTATGATGCTGAAATATGCCTATGTTATACCTAATTCAGACGCAGATTGCGACTTTTCCCCGCTCACGCCAGGTATAAAAAAGTGGACATGGTGTGGGCAGGGAAGGGGATGGGTTGGCAGGCCCATCTCATTTACCATTTTCTATGCCTGTTTCAGGCCTCATTCACATGACCGTATGTATTTTGCGGTCCGCAAAAAATGGATCCACAAAAAATACGGATGATGTCCGCGTGCATTCCGTATTTTGCAGAACGGAACAGCTGGCCCCTAATAGAACAGTCCTATCCTTGTCCGTAATGTAGACAATAATAGGACATGTTCTATTTCTTTGCGAAATGGACATACGGAAACGGAATGCACACGGAATAACTTCCGGTTTTTTTTGCTGACCCATTGAAATGAATGGTTCCGCATATGGTCCGCAAAAAAAAAACGGAACGTACACGGAAAGAAAATGCATTCGTGTGCATGAGCCCTAAATGTAAGACAGCAAAGAAGCTGACTTACATTTGGAACTGGTGGAGGATCTGCCAAAGTTATGGAGAGGCCAACGACTCTACATAACTTTAGCGGATCCACCGCCAGCTATGGGCCTTTATTAAGACCAGCGTCTAAAATGCGGTCTTAATAAATGTGCCCCTATGTATATATATTAGACATGAGAGAACTTCTTGAAATTCATTTCATCTCTGATTCGCCAAAGAGAGAAATTTGATCCGCCAATTTTTTCCCAAAAAATTCGATTTTGGTCCTTTCTCTCACTCAAAACAAATCACAAGAAATTCTGGATTGTTAGAATATGAATTTTTGGGGAATGTCGAGATGAATTCGGAATAGGTAATATAGTGAATTTCCCTTTAAATCCAGAGCGGAGGCTGGAATGAAGCCTGGTCCCTCTGTAATAACATGCAGGATTTATTCTATTTCATGCACGCAAACACCTCATTTTCACGGAGCAATAAACCATATTTAATCTTCATTTCTTCACCTTTTATTTCAGGGCTAATAGGTAGCCAAATCTATAGGTAAGTGATACTTAGCCGGCAGTTAATAGCCATTTCATTTCCCTCCAGTCTTTAAGCACCGATCATTAAAAGAGAGAATGTGTGTTTGTTTATGACAGTAATAGTCTTATGAATGAGATCATATCGGTCGCCTCCAGCTAGGAAATAATCTGCCGGGTTCTTGGGTGCTTGATTTTCCTGTGTCAGACGCTCGCCTTATAAAATACTCTTTCTCCCCAATAAATCAGCTCCTGCTAGATGGAGTCACATTGATGGGTGGCAAGGGCGGCCGTGGCGACGGCGCTTTATTTATTTATTATAATGGGATTGCATACGTGGCTGAGCCCATCGCGCCTTTATTAAACTTCAAGCTAGAAGGAATTTGGCCTTTTCTTTAGAAACTTTCTCGGAGAAATCTATCCGTGCTGCCTGTCTTTGGACTGGACACAAGGTAATGATGGCGACATTGAGTCATCTGCTAATACGTTCCATGGAGCCCTGTAGGAAATCGCTTGTTCCGCTGATGGATGGCAATAATTTTGAAGTATAGAGGTCGTTTAGCACCATTAAGCAGGGGTGCACCACCAATGAGGCCAGGTGAGGCGATCTCCTCAGGCAGCCCCAGGAAGGGGCAAGAGGGGGGCAGCAGAAGGACCATGGGCAATGAGCGCGTTCATTGTGGCAAAGTGGTTGGGTTAAGAAATTGGCATTGGGGGGGGGGTGTTGTTTCAGTTTTCGCCTCAGGCAGCAAAAAGCTTATGTGCACCCATGCCGTTCAGTCATATAATCTGATAGTGTTATTTTTCTGTTTCTGATGGGAGGGCCTCCATCTTTTGGTTGCAGGGCCCCTAATATCTCTAGCCTTGTAAGTATTTAAAGTGGTTGTCCACAATTGTAAAAACGTGGTTCCTGTCCATTAGTTATTGAAAGGAGCTCAGTTGAAATACAACACATTACCCGTGGAAGTTGGTGGCGCTGTTTTTGGAAGAAATCAACAATTTCTTTTTCTAATCACAACCCTTTTAAGGTTACTATAATATTCGGTTGTAGAATGTGTTTTTTCATGTCTCTATAAAGCTGTCTCAATATCGTTCCTGAAATACTCTGTGTTGCTGGAGGCCGTAGTATTTACTCAGCCTAGTCTGAATTCTTATAAGGGATGTCCACTGTTAACATCATCACATGAGTCGACATTAGTGTTGAACGAATCAAAGCCAAATAAACTGACTTCAATCTGAATTACAGGAAAAATTAGATTTGCAGTGAAGCCAAATTTCCTTGCGCTTCGTGGTAACAAATCTATTTTTCCTGAAATGGCAGATAGAAAAAGCTAAAAATACCTCATCCATTTGCGCACGAAGAGTCTGTTTCGGACATCTTGATTGCAGAAACCGTGAGAAATGTCGCGTTAGGTGACATATTACATCACCACACCGGCGCGTTGGGTGGGCATGGTGACGTCGCCACACCCGGCCAGTGTGATGATGTCATCACATCACCAAGGGAAATTGCACGCAGTGTCTTCAATCAAGATGGCTGGCCTCTACTCGAGCAAATGGATAAGGTGAGCATTTATTTTAAAATTTATTTACCCTGATTAACCCCTGAAAAGCCTAAATTGTAGCTTCAGATACAGCGATCAGCGATGAATGCGACATTTTGTGGGTTCAATGAGCACCCGCTACATACAAAGGAACGCACTTCATGATGAAGTAATTCGTCAAGAATCACATTCCTTTGTGAAATTCGGCAAAGTAGCTGAATTAAATTTTTTATAACTTTGCTCATCTCTGGTGCACAGGGCACTGCCCTCCAAAAATAAATACCCTCCTGAAAGACTCTGTGCTGCTGGGGTCCCTGCCTTTACTACTATGTAACTTGAATCTTGTGATCTTCATTTATTTTCTATTCCCTTCCTTCTTGAAATACTCTGTCCTGCAGTGGGCCCTGCTTCTTTACTTATGAAACTGTTAGTCTATACCAGGGATCAGCAACCTTGGCCACTCCAGCTGTTCTGAAACTACAAGTCCCAGGATGCTCTATTCACTTCTATGGGAGTTAGAAGTACAGCCAAGTATGTTTGCATGCTGGGAGTGGTAGTTTCACAGCAGCTGGAGTGCTGAAGGTTGCTGATCCCTGGTCTATACTGCTCCTTTCGAATCTTCCATATAAATACATGCCCAGTTCGGTGTGCGTGTTTATTTCATTGGGTGGAGAAGAATGCACTTTGCATTGGGCATATTGAAATACTAAAATACTCTGTACTGCTGTGGACAATGATCCTTCCACTATGTAACTCTCATCTAGGCTTTTCTACAAGATTAACATTCATCTCTCCTGCTAATGTTATTCATGCCTTGATCTGATTGGGTAAAGGGTGTTTGCGCCCCCCCCCCTTAAAATAATATTATAATTTTACATCCCATATTGTACTTTAGAAAAATTGACTCATCCGACTCATTTGTGGGGCAAACTCTACTCACATTTTGACAATGTGACTCAGAAAAAAGCAAAAAAAGTAGAATTTACCGATCCGGTACAGAATATTTCTAATACACAGAGACCTTTTCATTTTTTACAATGTACATTTTAACACTTTAAAGACAGGAAATCAATTATTTTCTATGTTCAATGTGATGGTGTCTGACGCACCCCTGCCGGGGACATCTCGGCGCAATGACCCCTTCTTATTATTAGGAATAAGTCCTGTACCTCATGACTTAAACCCCCTTCAATTTAAATTGCTTTTGAGGTAAAATGTAGGTGGCCCGCAGTGAAAATGAGCGGCCTCGGAGCGGCAAAGCTCTTAAAGGCTCACACAAAGCTGACAGCATGGGACCAGTTTTAAGCGTCTCACGCAGGACGCAGTGTGCAGGCGCCTTATCATTTCTGACAAATGTCCGGGTACAGAAAAACGTCACCTAAAATAACTTCTACAAGTTACAAGAAATACATTTCTGATTTTTTTCTTTAAGTAAGAAGGCAGAAGCCAAGTCAGCGCCGGAGATTGATGGACGGACAGGAGGGGGCAGATAGATTTATTAGCTGTTAGACTGACGGCTGCAAAACAGGAGCACTCATATATTGAGGCCTTAAACTGTTCTGTTATACTCTATACATAGAAGACTACAACCTCCAACATGACAGGACCACTGGACATGAAAAGAATACAATTGTATAATACTCTTTACATAGAAGACTACAACCTCCAACATGACCAGGCCACCGGGCATGACCAGAATAAAATTCATATTACACCCCCTTGCATAACCAAACCAGTAGACATGACCAGAATACATTTCTATTATACTCTATACATAGAAAACTGCAACCCCCAACATAACCTGACCACTGAACATGACCAGAATAAAAATCTACTATTCTCTATACATAGAACACTACAACCCCCAACATGTCCTGACCATCGGCATGAACAGAATAAAATTCACATTACACCCCCTGCATAACCAAACCCGTAGACATGACCAGAATACATTTCTATTATACTCTTTACATAGAAAACTGCAACCCCCCAACATGACCTGACTATTGGGTATGACCAGAATTCAAATCTATTATTCTTTATACATAGAACACTACAACCCCCAACATGACCAACCACTGGACATGACCAGAAAACACTTCTATTATACTCTATACATAGAAAAATGCAACCTCCAACATGACCTGACCACTAGATATGATCAGAATACAATTCTATGATACTCTATAGATAGAAAACTGCAACCCCCAACATGACCAGAATACAGTTCTATTATACTCTATACATAGAACCCAACAACCCCCAACATGACCAGAATACAGTTCTATTATACTCTGTACATAGAATACAACTCACAACATGACCGACCACTGGACATGACCAGAATACAATTCTATTATACTCTATACATAGAACACTACAACCCCCAACATGACCTGACCACTGGATGTAACATAATACAATTCTATTATACTCTATACATAGAACGCTAAAACAACATATCATAATATCATTACATTACACGCTATAATAAGAACCATACAACTCCCAGCATGACCTGACCACTGGACATGACTATAATACAATTCTATTATACTCTATACATGGGACACTACAACCCCCATGGCCTGCCACTGGACATGACCAGAATACAGTTCTATTATACTCTGTACATACAGTAGATACCTACAGCTCCCAACATTCATTTGTCCTAACCACTTCTATTACATATCTGAGTATTTTAATTATGAGTAGATATTATTTTTACACTTCTTTGAGTATTTGCACGTAGTGGTCACAGATGTCTGCTGTGGGGTGCAACCTTCATGAGATGCTTTGATTTTCCACCTCAAATTAATTGATGAGATGAGACATCAGTGGCGTCTTTTCTTCTCCTCTCCAATAAGACTTGTAGAGCAGAGCACACAACTCCCATCGGGTCTTCTAATGATGTTGGACACAAATTGTGTGAATGTCTCTTTGGAGGCGTCCTCCCCCAGGCAACATGGCTGCCTATAAAATCATTGTTTACTTTGTCCTCGGGCCCAAGGAACCATCTGCAATCCTCTAGGCTCCTGTTGTTTTTAAAGTCCTATTAAGTTTTCTAAGTTCTCCTCAGAGCTTTATTCTATTTTCCATACAGTGACAGAGCCCTCCCCACCAATGAAGAGTTCACTCTGCGAATAAGTGCTGACAGCTTCATCTCGAAGACTCTGGCAGACGTGTCTTCAATACAACATGTGTGATCAAGTCCTGATCTATGAACTGCTCTCAGTCTACTGACGTTCTGTCACAGCGTGTCACCTTATACACAGCGACTGCTTACATCTCCACACCTACCTTCACACACTGCTTTGTATCTCCAGCATGACCATGAATGTTAAATTCCAGGAGGGAGAATGATGTATTGTAGGTAGACAGCAATGAAGATATGGATGCAAAGGCAATCAAAAGTCTGGAACATGACCTCTTTCTAATTGAATGTTTTGTAGTTATATCCAAGATGGTGGCTTTGAGCTCTTGGAAGAGTAGAGTATGTCATAGACTGACCTGTTTTAATGTCTCTCTGTGAAATTATGAGATATATCCACCCTTAGTATACAGTCACACTTGATGGAAATGGTGTGGATTTTCCTTGCAGATATGCACCAGAAAAATACATAGCAGAATGCACAGTACAAGGCAAGTGGATCGGATTCTGATGAAGAACATTTGCATATTTATTGCAGATTTTTCTTGTAAGCTGTTCAAGTGAATACCCATTTATGTAAGGCATGGACAAAGCAGGTCCACATTGTCTTGGCACAAAGAAAGGGGGGTGCAAGTGGGAGACTACCTTCTGTAACATTCATAGGCTCCAGTTGGGCATACAGATTGTCCTTCCTTACCTTTCCTCTTGGCTTGACATCTCCCGAGATGAGTCAAAAGAGATGATAGTTTTGAAAAAAAAAAAAAAAAAACACGATTTTACAATACTCTGACAGGAGATGTTTATGCTGTATGACTCTATATGTGGTCATCCAGTGGTTGTGATATGAGTTACAGCCTATCAATCAAGGATTTTACTAGCATGTCAAGATATTTCTATCTGTATTGAAAGTCCTTAGTGAAATTCACAGAAGGTTAAGGACATGTCTCTACGGACAGTGGTTCTCATCTTGAGACACCACCTTTAAGTATCTTACAGTTATTTGGGTAGTTCATGGCTTTTTTTCAAGAGGCATGTTCTCTGTAAGGTTAGGTTGGCCAAAAGGAGCCTCATCAGGAGGAAGTAGAAGGTGGGATCACGGATTTTGACTCCAAGTAGGCCATAAAATCAAGAACGTGTCTTGTCTACACGTAATGGAGATGGCAATGGATACCCAGGTTGTTCTAGGTGTTTACCTTGTTCTAGGTTAGTCAAACAATAGCCATTATTCTGGAGCAAAACCAGAACTTTTGCTAGCATAAGACATTCATTCTTCATCCTACTGACTCCTATAACACATGCCTCTCAAAGGTTATACATTTTTAGTGGGTAGTTTCAGAGTCATGATCTAGAACTTACAACATGCAAGCTCTACAGAACCAATAGTTATTGTCATGTTAACTAGATATTTGGATTATTAACTTGATTTCTTCTGCAAACAGTTAGAAATAGGTTTAGCAAAGCCTGTGATTTGCAAATAGGTGGTGGCTTCTTCTGACCTAGTTCTAGTAATCAAGTACTACAGATTCAATGGTAAATTGTCAAAAGTTGTCCCATATGTCATTGTGTTAATTTTCCTTTACAAATTGGAAGGTTGAGGGTCGCATCCCTTGGGGATTTTGGATGAAAGGTCAAGGTTCCATGAAGTCAATGTCACATTTGCCCATCTATGGTCACCCAATTGTTGTATGATTGATATCTTGCTGTACCTGCAATTCATACTTTTTAAGAAAGTGCTCCAAGTCGTCTTCCTCATGGGAACCTAAAAAATCCAAAAACACAAAATATAAATATATGAATTGTTCTGTTAATCAATGTTTCAATGAATTAGGGTTTTGGGTCACCAAAAGCGATGTACAACCTTACATACCCATTAGGACATTATAAAGTAACTGCTGGACCTCATGCTTGTTGGTTACTAGCCATATTGGTCAAGATAAATGGTCCCATTAATTTTTGATACACTGTTCTCGTCAGGTGGCATGCTTGTCTATGTAATAAATTGATCCGTTGGTGTAATTTCCTCTTCTAACCGTTATATCATGCTTAGGTCTGTAGCAAACAGCTGAACCTTGCTCCACAATAGGTATCACAAGTAATTTTTCAATGTAACTTATATTCTACAGGTGTCTTCTAGATCCAGAAAACAACTTAATCTTCCTTAAAGAAAAGCCCACTTCCCTCCACCTCATTTGCAACTGTTGTCCCTAAGTCAACTTCCCCAACTTAACACTAGAACTAGTTTAGAAGACGTCGTACTTTTAGCATTTGTATTCCCCTTGCAGTGTCTGTTAATAATTTAATTCCCATTATAAGTGACTGTGTTGTAGTCAAGGAAAAAGATTTATAGACAGAATGCGCTCCTGGTTTTGTCTTCCTCTGTTTTCCTGGCATTTTTCATGCATTTTTTAATTTGCATCAACGACTCCATACCATCTGGTGGTCATTATTGCAAAGAAATATTCACTTTCTCACACCCGGCATTTTGCTCGCCATCCATCATGGAGCTCAAAGGTGACACTATCACTTTAACAGTTAACTCTTCCCATGGTGTAGAAGTTTGTAGAACATTTCTTCAGCGTTCTTGATGACATTGTACTAACCCTGAAGTAATGCACTGGAGTCACCTTCGTTTTGTTGAAAAATCCAATCATGTTATCCATCCTCTTCTCCCAAATTTTCACCAGTAATGAGACAGTAATGACTGTGCTGGTGGATTAGTTGCTATTCAAATTTGTTCTTCTCAATGGGTTAAGGCTTTCTTTTGCAGAACATATCAGCCAAAACAAATACCCCAAAAATGCACTTCATAATTCAACAATAAACCTTAAACTGAAAAGAGCAGATAGATTTAATTAAAGGTGTCTGATGAAGGGGTCGGTTCAGCCTCTAAACAAGTCGTAGTAAATAATAAAAACCCCTTTGAAGTCTAAATCATGTCTAGATTCTTCAGACTTTTGGAGCTTCTTCAAAGCCCTACACATTTTCCAAGAAGCTTGTGGCAGAATACTCCATTATATTCTTTCCGAGCTAAACCCTCTACTTTTCTTAAGGTGTCTTAGGTGTCACTCCAGGTTATCCACCATCTTCACTTGTCCCAGGAGGCAAAAACACTTCTGAAGGAGATGATAGCCCATTCCCTAAACAACTTGCAGTGACCAATAAGATAACATTTATTAAATTCTGAATCTTCACAATTGGATTATTTGGACTTCTTCGGAAGCCACTTTATCAACTCTAAAAACTTTCAAGTAATGTGTTCCAGCACGTTCTATCATATTTCCTTCTTTTCAAGCAACACTCTCTATTTTTCTCAAGGTTTGTTTTGCGTGATTACAGGCAACTTTTCTCTTCCTTTGCTCCATGAACCCCAAACTCTTCTGGAGGAAATGTTATGTCAACCATAAAAGAGTAGCAATGGCCAATAAAATATACATCTTCCTCTTTGTTTTCCTCCAAGCTACAACCTCTGCGTTCCTCAAGGTTTCCTTGGTGTCATCACAGTAACTTTCCTTCTTCCTCATTTCCCATCAACCCAAAACTCTTTTGGAGTAGATACTAGTCCAACTCATAAAGAAGTAGCATTGACCAAAAAACAGACAGTAAACTCTGAATCCTTATGTCTTACCTTACATCCTCTTACAACTTCTTCTGAAGACCCTGTCAGCCACTCCACAAACCTCAAGCATTTGTGGATTTCCTTCTCTCCAGGTTACATTCTCTTCGAGGAAGATTTTAGTCCAGTCCAGAGTAGAGTATCAATAAAAAAAAGACGCTTGGCACTCCAAGCCCTCAGGTCCTGCTTCTTCATACCTACTCCACAAATCCTTCATATTTCCTTCCCTCCGAACTACTTTCCTCAAGATCTAGTCATGCCAGATACATTTTCTCTTCCCTTAACCCTAAAATTCTTCTGGAGGAGATGGAATATTTTACTAATAGTATTTATAATCCACAATTATCATTATCCAAGTCAATTATCCATTCTACTTCAAACTTCTTTTGGAACATGGTATCTTGAATCTCAGATCAATGACCTAAAGCCATCACCTGAATCAATCTATCACTCATAACTCATTCTTCTATACGGATACGTACCTGACATCCCAGTCCGAAGACACGTTCTTTGACCATGTGGTTTGGGTGTCAGATTCGGTTAGGCATTGTAATAAAGCCTCACCAAGACAACAATCCTCTTCATTTGATCCATCACACAAATCTTATTTCATTTAATAGAGGCAGCTGCATGAGCAACATCTGTTCCCCCCATTTCTGACCTACCTAGCGTGGAAATAAATTACAATTATATGACAGTGCCCAATTATTAATGTCCTTGACTTGAAGAAGATTCATTTCATATTATCTGGGATATTTGGCTTCCCTCCCAGATAAATCTTCTTCTACAAGCCCCCATTTGAAAATTTAATCATTTATTTTCCTTTTGTCTCCCTGTGCATGCATTCACGCACACTCTTCTTTGCTATTTCCTCCATATGAGCCATTTTCTATGGCTGTTGGCTCCAAGTAGCATCCGGCAGCCTATTAATCAGGAAGAATAATGACATCATGGCCTGGTAAAGGTTCCCGGGGGTATCATGCAGTTATTACCTGCATAAGGTTGAGTACAAGTCTTTCCTCTTTCTCCTTCTCTACAGTTTTCCGATTTCTTACAATTGTCGGAGAAACAAGTTTTATTAACTTCCGACACAATTCCTGCACCAGCGTTTAATGATGCATCGCACCTTCAGGGTTGTGTAGTCCACACAGCGATGGGAACATGTTACTGAGATGTAATTCATGAGAAGAAACCACGTACATTACTTTTATGTATGGTGATGAGACACATGTCTAAGGTCTGGCATGTGGTTATTAGACATGTAAAAAGCCGTAAAGGAAAGTCATTGAGTGTCCATTTCTGGGAAAGATGCCTGACAAATGGTCTTCATTATAGTTGGGGTAGTCAGCCAAATAAAGAAGCTTAGTGCCTATAGGCAAAATTAGAAGGGTTTTCCTAATCCCTCTTCGTGAAACACATTGAATTAATAAAAATCATGTCACCACTAGGGGGAGCTCACTACATACAGATTTATTATGGAATTTAAGTGGTTTTCTGGGAGTTTTATACTATCCAGAGGAAAGGTCAATCAGTATCTGATCAGTAAGGGTCCAACACCCGGGACTGATCAGCTGTTTGACAAGGCCCCAGCCCTCACTGTAGAGCTGCCGCCTTTGCACTGCAACCCAAGCACAGTGTCATACAACTGTGCTTGGTATCACATAGAAGTGAATGGGGCTAAGCTGCTCCTAAGTCATGTGACCAATGAAAATGATGTCATATGGCCTAGGTAAAGCTGTGAGAAGGCTGCAGTGCTACTGTGAGTACCGCTGCCTTATCAAGGAGCTAATCGACGGGGGTCCCAGGTATTGGACCCCCACTGATCAGATACTGATAACCTATCCAGAGGATAGGTCATCAGTATAAAGCATCTGGAAGACCCCTTTAATGACTATCAAGTTTAAGCTGTATATATCCCTATACAGAGAGCTCCCTCTAGTGGAAGGTTCTATCATATCATATTATATCATAGTCTTTTTGGACAATTGATTGAGGGTCTATCCTTAGAATGTAGAAATGTGTCCTTCCTTACCTTTTCTCTTGGCTCAACATATACAAGATGGCCAGACCTGGAAAAAAAATTAGCAGTACTCTGTTGCATGATGTGTATGCTATAAGTGTTTATATGTGGCCACCCAGTGGTTGTGATGTGAATTGCAGCCTGTCGAGGATTTTGCTAGCACATCAAGATATTTGTATCTGTATTGTAAATCCTTATTGAAATTTACAAAAAGTTAAGGACACTACTCTGTCGGTGAAGAATTGGAGTTCCCAATGTACCTCAAACAAAGGTAACAGTTGACACATCTTTATGGTCCATGGGGTTCTTCACAGACCAGAAGAACCAAGGACCACCAGCGCCTCCTATGTGAAAGTTGGTGCAATCATTAGTAAGGACGATGTTTGCACCTTCCATCATAAACGTCTCGTTACAAGTCCTGAATTTGCTCAAGGTGTCCCATACAGAGGTGCTATCATTGTTATATTGGTTGAGATCAAAGAAAGATTAATTTGATGGTGCATTGTACTGTTCCTCTGCTCTTCCTCCTAGAAGCTTAACAATAAATTGACATCTGGGTGTTAGTATAGGGGTAGGGTGTGCGCCAACACAAACTGACATTGTGTATTCATTGCCCCCAGTGTCATACTGTGTAAGCTTTGCATCCTTTTGACAGGTGGAGCAGTAACACCCAGTTGTCAATGTAATCTTAAATTTCTAAGAGGAATAAGAGAGGAATGGATTATAAGAAATTATAATTATAAGCTTTATGGATACTTATCAGTTTACAAAAGATTTTTATGAATTTGTACGCCACACATTTGCCTTTCTGAAGGGACTCTGCACTTAGTGCCGTCATATTCTGGATACTTGATATATACAGGGCAATTTATCGTTCTCTCCGCCGCCCGCTTACATCTGAATTCCGCTTCAGTGTATTTGCTGGCACTGAACTGCTCAATTTAGTTCATTAACTATAGTGGAGGATGATATGAATATTCAGGATCGAGTCAATAAAGTCTCCCTCACGTCGCTCATGTTTTTTCTGT
Source organism: Rhinella marina (assembly GCA_900303285.1). Taxonomy (NCBI): domain Eukaryota; kingdom Metazoa; phylum Chordata; class Amphibia; order Anura; family Bufonidae; genus Rhinella; species Rhinella marina. The sequence continues at coordinate 340,546 of ONZH01003496.1, read as the reverse complement.
AGCCATTAATAATTTTTTTTTTATTTTTTTTTTTAAGCTTCATGACATTTTTTATTTTTTTATTTTATCCAGCATTTACAATGACGTGCATGACAAAACTTAAGCAACGTAAAGGTCATCGGCAGTTATGGCCTGTCTTTTATAATTTATGGTCAATTTAATATGCAAAGGAGAAATTAATTGATGGCGCATTTATTATAAGAAGGATGTTCGTTGTCATTGCCTAATGAGATTTATTTAATTTGGAATTGATGCTTTTTAACGCTTAAAGGTTCCCTACGAGGGAAAAAATATGGGGAAATAAACACGGCCATTTTGTTTCTTAAAGGGATAACACCTTTTACGATGAAGTGTATATAACGGGATATATTTGATAAATTTAAAGGTTAAGATTTTGTAATGTCTTTTTAGCGCTTTATTGAGGGCAAGATTGTAGAAAATAAATTGCATCAATCCAGGGGCTAGGAAAAACCAAGTTCTTCCCCCATCTCCTAGGAAATAAGGCTCATCCTGACTATACAGAGTAAGAGATACAGAACTCTTCTCTGCTCTTCAGAAGGTCTGAGAGGTTTAACAGAAGGGAGGGGCTAAAAGAGGCAAGCCCCACCCCCATTTCTTAAGATACAGGACTCTTCCTGACTATAAAGAGTCCAAGATACAGGGCAGAGTGTCCTATGGCTCTTCTGTGCCCTTTATAATGGATTATAGAGTTAACAGAAGGGAGGGGCTACAAGGGATAAGCTCCTCTTCCTTGTTTAAAAACAAGACTCTTCCAAATTATAAAGAGTCAGGGTTGCGGGGCAGAGTCGTATGATCCTTCCTAATGTTTTGTAATGTCTGAGATGATTCACAAGAAGGAGGAGGGGCGCTAGAAGTACTTAGCCAAACCCCAAAGACTCAACTTGACTATAAGGAGTCAGGGCTAGCAGGCAGTGCATCATATGACTCTTCCCATGGGCAAGATATGTTACCAGGTGAGCAGTTGAGGGAAGTTTTGTGTAGGGGCGTTGAAAAAGATTTGGACCCCAAGCCCAAATGTATACTGTATATGCCAAATTCTTAAAGTAACTGCACTCCTCACATATTACCTAGCACTAAAGGAATAATTTATTTTATAGACACTACAAAAATATACTGGACTATACAGCACTACATACATAGTATCTCACCCAGTGCCTCACAGTTGATGTCTCCTTTCTTTCACAACCTTCTCCATTTAGCCCGGACAACTTTTTTCAGCCTTGTCTCATCTCTGCATTTTGTCATCATTCTCCCCTTCCTGGTGCCCCAATAGTGTTATCCTCCTGATGCCCCCAGTAGTGTTAAGGCCTCCCACTAGTTATAATGCCAAATGTAGTACCCCAGTAGTTAAAATGCTCCCTATAGTGCCCCAGTAGTTATAATAGCCCCGTAGTGCCCGCCAGTAGGAATAATGCTCCCTTTAGTATCACCAGTAGGTATAATACAGCCCTGTAATGCCTCTAATACTTAAAATGTCCCCTAGAGGGCCCCAATACTTATGGTGCCCTTCTGTAGTGCCTTCAGTTTCTATAGTGCCACCATAGTGGCCCTAGTCTTTATGGTGCCCCCCTGTAGTGCCCCTATAGTGGCCCCAGTGCCTTCAGTCCTTATAGTGCTCCCTGTAGTGTTCCCAGTCCTTATAGTATCCCCTTTAGATATAATTCCCCCCCATACCACCCCACTACTATTTTCCCCAAGACCTTCAGCAGGCAGTCTTGAAGATGTAATCACATAATGACGGCGTGTACCATTCTACTTCCCAGGCCTCAAGAATAGGCTTCCATGTTCTAGCGCATTGATTCAATTGTATTGCCATCCTGAGGATGCAGATACAGTTATATAATCAGCGTCCAGTACATTTGGGGCCTGGGATAAAAGATCCAGATGTTTTGCCATAGTGGCGCCCATGGTTTTGTGGAGGTAATTGCACTGACTATAGCAACCAATCAGATTCCACCTTTCATTTTCCAAAAGAGCTGTCAAAATTGGTTGCTATGGGCAACTAAGCTAGTTCTACTTTACACCAGTTTGCTAAATGACCCCAATAGTCTTTAAATTCTAATTCGGTCCTAGAACACTGTTCATGGGAGGTGATGTTGATATATGCCCCCTGCAGGACAGAATGGTATATTCACCTGTCTAGATATATTACATTTGGGAAGAATATATGGTTTAAGAAAATAAAAACCTGGAGGACAAACAGAGCCCTTACCTGGTCACCTACTTTTCATCGTTTTCATCTGCAGATCTGTTAAATCTAGGCTCCTCTTCTGTCATCCTAGATGGCACCACCGCCTCTAATACTGCCTGATGAATACTGTGTAGTCCAAGACATTTCCTACTTGCCCAGTCTTGCTCTTGGATTGGCCAGCACTGGTCATGTGAGCAATACTGGCCAATCCGAAGATAGCAGAAATGTCCTAGCCAACCATATGCACAGTATGCATCAGGTAGTCTGAGAAGTGAGGCGGCCAACTTGGATAGCAGAAGAGGAGCCCGAAAACTGATGAAAAGGAGGTCACCATGCAAGTGTTCTGGATCACTATCCTTTTGTATATGTTATGCATGTAGGGCAGGGATCAGAAACCTTCGACACTCCAGCTGTTGTGGAACTACAACTCCCAGCATGCTTCTTCCACTTGTGTGGGAGTTTAGAGAAAACCCAAGCAACTGTGCATGATGGGAGATGTAGTTTGACAACACCTGGAGTACCCTGTAGGGTATTGCTATACACAGATTAGATTGTCAGCTCCAGAGGCAAGCAAGATTTAAAAGGGTTGCATTTTTTGTTGGTTGTTTTTTAGAACTGCAAAGCTCTTACTGGTTTTCAAAGATATAAATGGGTCCTCGGCACAACTTGTTTTGGTTCAGATCCCCTGGGGGAGCTATAATAGTGGACATAGTGGTTTTCACCCATTCATTTTAGATGGAAAGCTCTTTAAAGCACATGACGATGTCATAAGGTTAAAATTGATAAATGATGAAATATATTTAATAAAATAACCCAAAAAATTGAATAAATAAAATAATAAAAATAATACATATCATATAGCCTGGCACCGAATCATTAATCAATCACATGTAAGTGGCTCACGTGTGCGGCTGAAGCTGACGCGTTTCGTGTAGAACAGGGGCCTCTGTAACCGTGAATAATAGAATCAATTTGTGCATAAATAAATTACACTTTTTCGCTCACCGCAGGCACAGGACATACAAATGGAAAAAAATCCACATTGGCCTCTTATTACAGTAGAAGCAGAGAGACCTCCGTCTGTTGGGGGTGGGGGTGGGGATGGAGCGTCCTCAAAGTGGTTGGAAACCCTGGATGATGTATTAGAACCTCTGCTGGTTCTGTGCATCTTTATATGTAAAAAGAAATGGGTGCGATAGAGGCTGAAATAGGTCTAATTTATCTCAGGAGCCCCGGAAAAAAGAGTATCTAGGCCCATTATGTGTGGTATTGACTACTAAGTCAGTGTATCTAAGCGTCTTTCATGAGATACTGCCTGTGTGGTATATCTATATGCACAATATCATTGTGATCTCCTCTTATATCAGAAGCCATGAGACCTCCAACACCTTATGGATCCCTGTAATGAATCCCTCCAATATTTCGGGACGTCTGCTATAGGTTTATTTGTCCAGACTGCTCATGGAAGCAGCGCGACAAGAGCCTAAGCTTAAGACGTGTGAAACTCTCTGTGTATCTAAATCAATCCACTGTGATACAGTCTACTGAGCCAGAGCATCAAAGCTTATAGTACGGGACGCTATCTTAGAGAACCATGCAGCAGTAGATTCCCATTGATGTGATATTAAAAGGGTTTTTCAAGACTTTCCTACTGACTGCCTATCCTCTGGATACAGTAGGTCATCAGTATCTGATCGGGACCCCCGCTGATCATTTGTTTGAGAAAGGTCCATCTCTCCTGTGTGCTGTGGCCTTCTCTCGGCTCACCAAGCACAACATCGACCATTGTGTAATGGCTGTGCTTGGTTGGTATCAATGGGTCTGAGTTGCGCCAAGGCCATGTGACCAATGAACGTGATGTCACATGGCCTAGGCTAAGCCCAGGTGTTGGACCCCCCTGATCATATACTGATGATCGATCCTGAGGATAAAAATCTCTGAAAACTCATTTAATGAGCATTTTCGGATCACCTCCATATAAGTCTAGGGTCAGACAGGCCCACCAGGTACCAGAGGATCCTTCAGTAGGCCCAGGCTCTGATACCATATTGGGCTCCAAAGATCCAGGAGAAAAATAAGACATCTACCGTTGGACAGCTACCGTTGGAGCCGATCGGTTGCCACTAGGGTCTATTTCTTTGATTCAAACCTAAACTTTATTGATGATACTGTACATGACTTGGGCCTCAAGAATAATTTTCTCTGGAGGTCCCAAGGAACCTGAGTCCAACACTGTGTTAAGTCCTTCCCTGCACCCAAAAGCCAAAAGAAGGTATGTCTGTCCTAGGTGACAATTAAAGAAATATTATTGATGAGGGGCCCTGGTCACAGATATTACATCGGAGCCCATGAACTTCACGTTACGTCTCGGACATGTAAGGGGTTAATGGAGATTGCACAGCGTGTCTCCTCGCTGCTCGCTCCTTGTGGGAACATAATAGAAAATGAAATACAGTCCCCGGTGCCCGGCGCGCCCCCAGGGCCACAGCTTTTCTTTTGTGACTGCCCACAGTATTGAAAGTTTATAACTGTACAAGCAAATAGCCGGGCGCTGGCCTTTCTTTACAAGGGTCAATACACATTTAGTCGCTGCTTTCTGTTTCCATGGCGATTTATCCGACTTCATTCTAGGCCGAGGCCTCTAACAAACATGGGCCCTTCTTTTTTTTTCTCCTGACACTTTCCGCAGTGATTTTAATGAAGTGCTCAGCAGAATCTGAAGTGAAGCCTCAAACTTATTTTCTGTGCCACGGGGTCAATTAACATGGAGATAGCTAGTGGAAGAACAGATAGCCTGAAATGTTTTCACGCATGGAGACGCCCCCTTTTCCTACATAGTCATGCCCCTTATGAGATGCATCACGCCCCCTCAGACTTTTTAGAGCCGGTTATGTGTTATCAGTGAGAGTCACTTCTCTTTAAAGTGACAGCGACAGGAAACTAGCAAAAGACATCACAACACAGCTAAGTGGCGCTCCCGATGGGATGAGGAGGGAAAAGAGACTTCTACCATGAAGAGGCATCTAAGTCTGGATATGTTTTATTGATAACAGGAAATATCTCTATAAATGTACTAATGCAGTAGAGCTGAGTTTGTCAGTTGATACACATTAATATCAGAAACCATTATGCATCTATCCACTATATCAGGGATGCTCAACCTGCGGCCCGCCAGCTGTTGTAAAACTACAACTCCCACCATGCCCTGCTGTAGGCTGATAGCTGTAGACTGTCCGGGCATGATGGGAGTTGTAATCTGGAGGGCCGCAGGTTGAACATTCCTGCTATCTATCTATCTATCTATCTATCTATCTATCATCTATCTTTCTATCTATCTATCTACATATTATCTATCTATCCATCTACCTATCTATTATCTATTTATCCATCTATCTACTATCTATATATGTAATCTATTATCTATCTATCTATTTATCCATCAATCTATCCATTTATCAATCCATCTAACCATCCATCCATCTATGTATTATCTATCTATCTATCTATCTATCTATCTATCTATCTATCTATCTATCATCTATCTATGTATCTGTCTATCATCTATCTATCTATCTATCTATCTATCATCTATCTGTTTATCCATCTATCTATTATCTATCTATTTATCCATCGATCTATCCATTTATCAATGTATCTAACCATCCATCCATCTATGAATTATCTATCTATCTATCTATCTATCTATCTATCTATCTATCTATCTATGTATCTGTCTATTATCTATCTATCTATCTATCTATCTATCTATCTATCTATCGGGACTCACCACACGTCTTTAACCCTTTCTGCCCCATGCTGGTGTTCAGACTTCATTATCCGGCTGCGTTGATGGTACGGAAAGGGTTACCGAGAGGCATCCAGCGATGTCACCGCTCATCTAGACTCTGCGCTGGGAAACATGAAATCCATAATGATGCAACAATTAAAACTGCGCTCTACATCCATAACGAGAGAAGCCACAATAATCTCCATTTATCTCTGTTTAAAGTGGCGCTGTCTGCGCAGGATGAGGAATCATTGCAGCGTCTATTGTATTCCTGACATGCCAATGTGCTTCCTGTAACCTAAATACACTGTCCCATTTGCTCACTAAAAGCATTTCATCATAATTAGGACGCGTCCCAACTGGAAGGCTTGAAAGCCTGAAACGAAAGCCTTCTCACCCGTCCCGGGTATTATCCTGGCAGCCACAGTGGCAGCCAGATGGGATCTTCACTCTAATAATATGATTGATGGTGATAACGCTGTTTTATCTAACCCCAGTCCAGGCTTTTTACAAACAGTCTGATGCTGACATCCAGCAGCCGGGCCCAAGACGCAACCTGCGATCAGACAATGCCCCGCATATTGCTTTTGTTATGCAAAGGAGGCAGATTTAATTAAACCCCCCTCTCAAACAGATAGATGATAGTCTGGTGAAATGTCAGAAAAACAGGCATGTGGATTCTCGCGTCGCTCCAACCATTTTTCTGGTCCTTTGGTTAAAGTAGCACTCCTATAAAAAATTGTATTCTCTGACCTGTTAGAAAGGTTCATTGTGTAATCTTTAGTGCAGGTAATCTTCTTAGCAGTGACTGTATTTGTGAGTTATAAACTCCCTTCTGATCCTCAGCTGTGTCATGTGACCCTCACTCTGACAGGAAGTCAATTACTTCTCTATTCATTCCAAAGAGACTGACATAGGAATACATACAGAAACTGACTTCTTGCCACACATAATATGCTGTGTGATTTGGAAAGTCAGGGTGCTGGTCACATGACACAGCTGAGGATCAGAAGGGAGGTTATAACTCACATATACAGTCAATGGTCATAAAATTGCATCCACTACAGATTACGTCATGGACCTTTCTGACATATAACAATTCTGGAGCATCTATTCTTATGATTCTACCTAATCATTTTACCATTTCTTTATTATTCCTAGGAGAAGTTTCTGAATGAATTGCCAGCAGTCTGCAATGAAGGTCCAGCTGAGTGTTACCAGTTGGTGAGGTGTCCCTGCACAGTCAGACATTGGCAGCAGTGATTGGATAGCATCAGATTGTGCAGGGAAACCACCACAACTGGTGACACCCAAATCTTTTTTGCTGGCAATTCGTTCATAAACTTTTAGTAGGAATAAGAGAGGAATGGCACAAATTAGAGTTATAAGAATTGGAACTCCAGAATTGTAATTACATAGAAGATGAAAGTAGTTACTAATTACATGCACACAGCCGAGCATCAGCTTGAAAAAGGGCACCAACTGAAAGGGCCTGAAACATTGCACTGATGAATATACTGCACTGAAATGTACTTTTCACCACTGGTGTTGAAGAAGAACTAAATGGATTAAATAAAAGAAGCAATTATACAAACCTTTTGGCATGCTGTCTCCTAGTATACGCAACTAGAAATGCTTTTTGTCCTGAAAGAACTAGTTGCAGATGTGAGGCTGACTTAGCTATTTTTCTAGCTTTGCTAGACATCATTGAATTAGTTTTACTAAATCAAGAAAATAACATCTTACAAAACTAATATCTCTCTCAGTGAATCATATAAGCTAGATCTCTTTCTTGAAGAACAAGAGAACCAGAATGCCTCAAGAAAAATTAATCTCAGTTAGTTACCTTGCCATGTAGGCTACTATTTGTAGTGTACTTTATCATTAGGGAGACCAAAAAATAAGCATGAGTTTTGTATATCAGGCAACACTACTCTTGGTTTCTAGGAAGAGTATATGCAAATTACATATTAATTTTAAAAAATTAGCATTCTTTTCTGTTTTGAAAGAAAAGTTACATTTGAATATGTTTCCCAGAAAGCCAAAGATGTGCAAATTAGCTTTCATGACAAAGAATTGTAACTGGCATACAATAGTGAAGCAAAAAAACACATTCTCATTTCATCCATTTGCGTGCAGAGAGGCTGCCACGTCCATATTGATTGAAGATACCGCCAAAATCTCACGCTCAGTGACGTGTGAGGTCACCGTGTCGGTCGGCGTGATGACGTCATCGCGTCACCACTCAAGATTTTGTGAGGTGTCTTCAATTAAGATGGCGGCCTCTTTGGGAACAAATGGATAAGGTGAGTATTTTTTTTTTTTACCGGATGAACCCCTGAAAGCCCTCAATGTTAATCTCAGATGCCGCAATCAGCGCTGAACGTGGCATCTGAGCGGTTCATTGACAGGGGCAGCGCCGTCGTTGCCCCCGTCGTTGTGCCAGTTACACAAAGTAATTCATCACAAAGCAAATCTCTTTGGTCGGAGAAGCAGTCGAGTCGAATTTTCCTAATCATCTCTAATCCTCATATTACGGGAGTAAAAAACATTTTAAAAAAATACATTCTTTCTATAACAGAACCAGACTTTTTTCCCGATAACGATGATGATTTTTTCCATGATGGCTTTTAAAATTGTAATATTTGTATTTTAAGAATTGCTTGTTAAGCCAAGTGGCGGTGCCCATGCCAATACTTGTTAATGGACCCACCATCGTCTCCTGGCAGCGCGGCCCTGGCTGGCAGAAGGTGAAGTAATTATAGCGGGATATGTGTTATGAAGCCGCGGTCATTGGCAAAACTCACGGGCAGATTGCTGCGGTGACAGCGCAGGAATAAAGACAGATTTTGCTGTGCCCTCGTTTCACCGGGAACACAAAGGGCCTGATTTTCTCATCTTTCTAGAAAAAAAAAATAAAAGAAGACGCAGCGATGGAGGATCCGTGATGAGAATGGCGCCCGCCTCCCCAGTCAAGTTTATTTAGAATAGAGAATTGGGCATTAGCTGCTGCTACTCCCCGCCATGACAGACAGTAATTTACCATTTTATTTTGATTCAGTAACTTGGACAGCGGCACATATTAGCTGTCACGCCGTGTTCATCACACACTGTACAGAGACAAACATTGCCTGTCAGAGCGCTCCGCGCCTGTAATGAGGAGGCCGGGGTCTAGAACAGCGCATTCCGCCGGATTATGGGGCTAACTAATGTAATGCTGGACTCACTGCTCCCCCCCGGCCACCGCACACCCGGCTCCGCACTGCTTCTGCCGCTGACATATGTCTAACAGAATGAGATAATGACAGGGCGACACCGCTGGTACAGCACCATGGAATATGATGGTGCTACAAGTATGTAAGAGAAAGACAATACACATAATAATAATAATAATAATAATAATAATAATAATAATAATAATAATAATTTATCATTATCTATCTATCATCTCTCTATCTATTATCTATCTCATATCTATCTATCTATCTCTTATCTATCTATCTATCTATCTATCTATCTCTTATCTATCTATCTATCTATCTATATCTATCTATCTATCTATCTATCTATCTATCTATCTATCTATCTATCTATCTATCTATCTATGTCTGTCTGTCTATCTATCATCTCTCTATCTATTTATCTTTCTTTCTTTCTTTCTATCTATCTATCTCTTATCTATCTATCTAGCTAGCTATCTCTTATCTATCTATCTATCTATATCTGTCTGTCTGTCTATCTAATATCTATCATCTCTCTATCTATTATCTTTCTTTCTATCTATCTATTTATCTATCTATCTATCTATCTATCTATCTATCTATCTATCTATCTATCTATCTATCTCTGTCTGTCTGTCTATCATCTCTCTATCTATTATCTATCTTTCTTTCTATCTATCTATCTCTTACCTATCTAGCTAGCTATCTATCTCTTATTCTATCTATCTATCTATCTATCTATCTATATCTGTCTGTCTGTCTATCTAATATCTATCATCTCTCTATCTATTATCTTTCTTTCTTTCTTTCTTTCTGTCTGTCTTTCTGTCTGTCTGTCTGTCTGTCTATCTATCTATCTATCTATCTATCTATTTCTGCCTATATCTTTATACATACACAATATAATAAAGATGTAATTTAATATTATTAAAGGGATTCTGTCACCTAGGTTTAGCCTATAGAGCAGAGGACATGAGCTGCTAGGTGGTCACTATCCCGTCCACAATATACATGTCCCATAGCTCTGAGTGCCTTTATTTAGTAAAAAAAAAAAAAAAAAAATTATATATATGCAAATGAGGCTTATAAGGAGCCCAAGGGGCGGTCACCAATGTTTCTGGAGCCCAGCACTGCCCTGCATCCTCCGAATCTCCTCCTTGCTCCCTCGATGTCACACAGTTAGAGCTCCGTAATCTTGCGCATTCGCAAGTACGCCGCATGTCAGTGCCGGCATAGTGTTCCTTCCCTGTGTTGGCATCAGCGTCAGGGAATGAACTGTGCATCCGCTAGATGGCATGTGTGAGATTACGGCGCTCTGACTGTGTGACGTTGGGGGAGCAAGGAGGAGATTCGAAGGATGCAAGGCGGTGGTGGGCTCCTTCACAGTGGGCGCGGTTGGGCTCCAGAAAAGTTGGTAACCACCCCTTGGGCTCCTTATAAGTCTCATTTGCATATATATAAATCGTTTTGTTTTTTTTTTTACTAAATAAAGGCACTCAGAGCAATGGGACATGTATATTCTGGATGGGATAGTGACCACCTAGCAACTCATGTCCTCAGCTATATAGGCTAAACCTAGGTGACAGAATCCCTTTACGACTTTAATGATTCTGGTAGGAGGTCTAACTCCAAGCAGACACTTGGGGGTTCATTTATGAATAGATACATGCCAATTTTTGGCACAGATTTGGTCGCAAAGGGGATTTGTGGCTGAATCTTCAACTTCTTCCCCGTCCACGCCACATATGCCAGTTCAAGGGGGTATGACGTTGGCAGAAAAGGGGGCGGGTCGGCCAGCCCATCTCATTTATCATTTACTATTTAGAAAATTATCTAAATGTACGCCAGCAAGGGAGCTGGCATAGACTTAGGCCGGCACCTCTACATAACTTAGGCGCATCAAGCACCAGTGCAGAGGTTATTAAAGGGGTTTTCCGAGTTATATATATTGATGACCTATCCTCAGGATTGCCTAAAGTATGCTGTGGGCTGGCATCAGCAGTGTGAGCGGCGGCCGCCGCCCTCACTACTATACACATTACAATACACATTGCGGCCACCAGCAGCCCTGCTATCTCATTATCATACCAATGTCATGATAATGAGATCGCAGCAGGGCTGCTGCTGGCCGCAATGTGTATTGTATTGTGTATTTCAATGTGTATTGTATAGAGGGCGGCGGCCGCCGCTGGCCCTCCTGTGATCTTCTTATCATGCCCTATTGTGCAGCCCCTGCCTCTGATAATGTGCCCGCCCCTGTACCTCCTGCTGTCAGGTCCTTTGACACCCGACAGCAGGAGAGAGCTCACTACTGTGCTCTTCAGATAGGAAAGGACCTGTGGCTCCTCCCACTCCCAGCGTCAGCACGACTGACGCTGTGTCATCACCCCTATCCCTCCTGCTCCAGGACACAGGCCAGAGGAGGCTGCTCCAGGTCTGCACACTAAGGTAAGTTTTTTTGTTTGTTTGTTTTTTGCCAGCCATTGACAATAAGGGGGCAGGGCACATTTAAGTGTCCACTGTACATTACTGGGTCAGGGAGGGACGGGGGCATTACTGGGGGCTTTATAGTGACATTAGTGGAAGCAGGGCGGCATTACTGGGGGCTTTATAGTGACATTACTGGGGCGGGGGGGTGGTATTACTGGGGCAGAGGGGCATTACTGGGGGAGCTATAAGGACATTACTGGGGCCAGGGTGCATTACTGGGGGCTCTATATTGACATTACTGGGGGTGGAAGCATTACTATGGCCGCTATAGGAATATTACTGGGGTGGGGAGCATTACTGGAGGGCAAGGGTAGGGCATGATATACTGCTCCCTCTATGGTATTTCTGGCCCCGCCTCTCTCAATCTTGGCCCGCCCACAATTTGGGGCCACTTTTATTTTTTTTTCCAGGGCCACTTTTAATTCCCAATCCACCCCTGGTAGGTGTAATTACACCTCACCTCCCCATTCATTTCTATGGGAAGAATTGCTTCTATAGAAGTCTATGGAAGAGATTCTTCCCATTGAAATTAATGGGGCGGTGAGGTGTAATTGCACCTACTCACCACTACCCCATTATGGCCAGCATGTAAACAGTAAAGAGGAGGCAGCACTGATACGGCGCCCGCCTCCTCTTCAAACAGCTGATTGGCGGGGGTGCCAGGTGTCGGATCCCCGCCGATCTGATATTGATGACCTATCCTGAGGATAGGTCATCAATATATATAACTCAGAAAACCCCTTTAAGACCGACGTCTAATACGCCAATCTTTCTAAATGACCCCCTTAATTCTTTAGCCGCCATATAACTGAAGTCCTGTAAAATAACAGTAATTTACGTCTCATGGTTTCATATTTTGGCTCCATCTAAATGCACATCTGGATTGGCATGGTGCCGATATTTGTAAAGTTCTTCACATCCCTATCCGTACAGTTTATATATTTTTTCTTTCCTGTCTTTTTTACAATTCTATCATTTAGCCCTGATGGATGTCAGTAAACGGCGTGCTGTAATAACCATTACCTCACTATTAGAGTCACTGCGGTATCTGCAGGGAGTAAAAGATGCCGGAGAATTACCGAGCAGTAGTGCCAGGCAGCCAGGTGACTGCAGCACATTGCACAGACAGCGCTCACCATATTGGAGAATGGATGTGTCTTGCCGATATATCCATCTGCCACACGTAATGGAAACTAAATGAAATGTTCTTCAATGCTGCAATAAAGTATCTACTCGCTGGGTAGCGGTGGCTTTCAAGGAGTGATTGCACAGCGCGAGTGCCCTGACAGTGATATTACATTGTATATTAACTGACTGGGATGCCTTCGTAGACGATGCTGCTGCCAAAAAACCCACACCGTAATACTGGATCATAGAAAAATGAACGCAACGGGAAACAGGAGTCAAAAATATTCGCCGTGTGCGCAGGTATATAGCGAGCAGCAAGGGGAAGGGCGGAATTATTAGGTTCTAATTACAGTTTAGGTGCATTTCTGTACAAAAAATAAATCTTAGTTGCATTAAATATGACTAGTGTTGAGCGAATCAGGAAAAATTTGATTCGCCGCAAAGCCGAATTTCCTCATGATTAGTAGATTTTCCGTGAAATGGTATAAAAAACTAAAATGTCTAAAAAAAAAATCATACTTACCTGATCCATTTTCTCACGACAGGCCAGCCGCCACCGCCTTACTTGAAGATCTCGCACCAAATCCCGTGCGCAGTGACATACAGTATGATAATCATGTATGAAATGCGGCATCTGAGGGGTGTAATGACGGGGAGCGGCACTGCACCCACTGCTTACAAAGAAATGCGCTTCGTGATGAAGTAATTAGTCACAAAGCAAATTATTTCATAGAATTCAACGAAGCAGCCGTATTGAATTTTTCATCTCTGTATATGACCATAAATTTTTTTTTTAATTTTCAAATGTTTTTTTTTGTTTTGTTTTTGTTTTTTTTACTTTTTGAATTTCTACTACTTTGTACTTATTTACAGTGGTCAGGGCTAAGGATTCAATCACATACCATAGAAATGACATACTGTAGATCCAAACTTAACTTTTACTAGAAAACATTAAAGCCACAAGGCCTCCTTTCATTTATGCATTTCTATGAGCTATAATGAAGAACTATACGTGCGAAACGCAAGTGTCCAAAACCGTTAAAACCAATGTACGCCATTAAAGTACAGGAGATATCTCGTCACTTCTATAGATTTCAGAGTATAGTGACCAGATACATGCAAGGCCACCACTACACTGGCTGCATTCTTGGGACCAGTGGATGGACCTCACTTTAGAGCATGTTTAGGACAAATCGAAGAAGTAAAAAAGAGTAACTACAATGGTTCAAAAACTTGCTATCCAAGGTATTGATTGGTGGGGGTCTGAGTGCTGAGACCCCTGCCAATCACTATAATGAGAAGAACTTATACATTTACTAATAAGTGAGGAGTCTCAGCACTCACTGGTCAAAACATTTGATATGTTAATCTAAACTGCTCTATACCTCATATTAAAGTGGCCATACACCTTCAATTGCTGTCAACTGAACAACGTGCATGCTCAGATCAGCCAACTGTGTGTCCCAGGCCCGGCCTCCCTTCTCCAGGTCCCTGGAAGCTTGGACTCACCAGCATCTCTCCCCTGCTTCCCAACAACTATGTTTTTCATCACAGGCTGGTGCCTGCTTTTTGCTGGTACTTCTCTCCTTCATGCAGGCTGAAACCTGCTCCTGCCCTGATTGTAGGTCATGAGCTCCCTCTACCCCTTAAAAGGCCAGCATGTGCACACCCTAATCGGTGACCTGCCAATGGCAGGTTGTTGTTCGAAAAGATGTGCTGTTTTTACGTTCATCTGCCTTTGTACTGATTTCTCCCTGTTTCCCGGATTCAACCGTTCACTGCCTGATCTGACCTCTGCCTGATCTCTGTTCTGACCCTGAGCTGACCATCCTGATCTCGGACTGTCAGTAATAATAATAATAATCTTTATATATCGCCAAAATATTCAGCAGCACTTTACGATCAGGGGCTCATGTAAAAACAGAGTCATAAATAACATAGCAACAAACACGTCAACAATTAAAACAAGAGAAATGAGGGCCCTGCTCGCAAGAGCTTACAATCTGTGACGCGATAGGGGTGACACAAAAGGTAACTGCTTTGTACAATGGTCTGGCCATCTTAAAACACAATAGGGGAGTAGATCTAAGGGCTCATGCTCCTGACCATTGGCTGTTTTGTGGTCCACAAACACAGATACCGGCCGTGTGCATTCCACATTTTGCAGAACGGAACATCCGGCCCCCTATAGAACAGTCCTATCCTTGTCCGTAATGTGAACAATAATAGGACATGTTCTATTTCTTGCAGAACGGCTATGTGGACGTACGGAAACGGAATGCACATGGAGTAAATTCTGTTTTTTTATGTGGACCCCTTGAAGTGAACGGATCTGCGTACAGGTTTAAAAAAAAATGCACGGAAACAGAAAAGAAATTTGTGTGCATGAGCCCTAAGGCTTCACGAGCCAGTCACCAGCAGAATCTGTAGAGCTTCTGAGTGTATGGTAGGTAGGACCATCACAATGTGGTACAATTGCACCCACTACTATGTCAGCATAAGCTACATTGGTAGGCATGGTGGAAGATGTCCAAGCCATCCAACTTACTCTTTTCATAGAAGCCTACAGGTATGTACAACATGCCAGAACTTTGAGCTTTGAGGTTGGTTGCATCTGCTTTACCTGCACCCCTTAAATAACCTGCCTCCCTAGCAGGGGTGCACCTAGCCTTTCTGCTACCCGAGGCGAAAACTGATGGCGCCCCTGCCTCCCCAATGCCAATTTCTTGACCTAACCCCTTGCCTTCAGTCCATGGCCCTTCTGCTGCCCCTCTCTTGCCCCTACCTGGTGCTGCCTGAGGCGATCGCCTCACCTGGCCTCATTGGTGGCGCACCCCTGCTTCCAAGGGTCCTTCATAGTCATGTTAAATCCCTTAGTATTTGAAAGCCATATCCAGCACCTCATACCCCTACCCATTGTACACATTCCCGCTGCTTTTTGGCTTCCTCGTAGGGCTGAGATGATTTTTGACAAAGCTCCTTTTATTCCCAATGCCAGCATATCACCTTGCAAGCATTATCGTTACGGCATCCTCGGAAAGCCAATGTGAACAGAAAGTCAGTGTAGTGTGAAGACGCAACAAGGCTTCTTATTTTCTGCCGTCCTACTTAACCACATCCCCGAAGCTTTAATCTCTCTTTTTTTTATTCCCCTCATTTTCAAATCTGGGATGAAGCCATCAAAGAACTAACAGAACATGATTAGAAAGGACCTCTGCTTAATCGGAATATAGTCATGATTTAGGCTTGGCTGTCCTCCAAATATTCCTGTTCAATCAAGCAGAGAAACGCATTCGAGAAACAGAATGGCAAAAGTTACTTTGAAGAGTCAGTTGCCGTGGGAACCGGCGTGTAAATACTTAAGTACAAACGTTAGCTGACACACCGCCGTTCTCCCGCTAAGTCTGCTTTAAATGGATGATAAATTTGGTCTGGTTTCGTGTTAATCAGGCGAGCGGTTTTCTGCTCAGACCCTTTGAGGGCCTCGGCTCAACAGCCGCCCCTTTCGCCTATCGCAGAGTCACGTCTTAGGGAAAAGAAATTGGTTCTTTCTGTGGCCACGGAGAATAACTGCAATCCTTATATTCGCGTCCTTGTTTTCGTTGCCTCCCCCGGTGTGTAACTGCGTAGACCAAGATCAATATTTGAAAAAGACGAGGAGGTTATCCCTCGCTAAGCGGGTCGTGCGCAAATCCTTAAATACGAGACACAAGTGCCACCGTGCCTAGAATTATGCTGACATTTTCCCAATGAGATTTAAATTGGTTAAAGTTTTTTTTTTCAGTGTCATCTTCACCCCAACGACAACTTGTTTGTGTGTGAAAGAACCTGGCCCAGCCATCCCTGCTAAATCAGTAGAATATTTGGTGGCAGTAACTGAAGTACGCTGGTCCTTGATATCCCTCATGCCACCAGAGGATGTGCTTAAAGAGGTTGTCCAGGTTCAGAGCGGAACCCAGACATACCCATAATTTCACCCAGGCAGCCTGCCTGACAACAGCATCGGAGCATTTCATGCTCTGATGCGCTTCCTTGCCCTGCGCTGGATCGCAAGGGCTCTTTTGTTTACCAACACACACTGCCGGGTGGAGGCTTCCGCCCGGCAGTTTGTTCGGTGACGTCACTGGCTCTGATGGGCCGGCTTTAGCGTTGCCCTAGCCATTTTACTGGCTAGGGCAGCACTAAAGCCCACCCATCAGTGCCGGTGATGTCACCGGGCTCACTGCTGGACAGAAGCCTCCACCTGGCAGAGCCCGGTTCGTCACCAGAACTGGGCAAAATGCCTTTGCCCTGCGAGATTTAGCACAGGGCAAAGGAGAGCATTGGAACATGACATGCTCCGATGCTCTTGTAAGGGGGGCTGCCTGGGTGAAATTCTGTGTATGTCCAGGTGCAGCATTGAATCCTGACAACCCCTTTAAGCTATGGTGAAACTCAGGCCTCATCGTAAATTAGACGCATCCTCTGGCAGTCTGTGCCTCATCTGAAACCTATTCCAGCATTTATGCCAGTAATCTCTGCCCATACCACACCTATCCCTACCCCTGCCACTCCTCCTTCTCAGAAAGTGGCGAGGGCAGTGCACAAATGCCATGTTTGGCCAAATTTAGATGCAGTGACTTTCAAAAAGTTGCAAACCACGTGCCCTCAACATTTTTACTGTAATTTCCAGAATAGGAAGCCATAATAAATTATTTCCATTTTGTCCAGGTATTGTATATCAGATCCCTAGTCCTACAAGGACTAAATACTTATATAGTGTGTAGGGGGTTTGTGTCCTTAGCTTTTTTCTGTCAAGGTCATATGGTGCTGTATGGTCACTGATAGCGATGCCTTATACCTTCTGCCTGGGTCAGCTCACGTCCCATAGCTTTCAATACCCCCTCTATGCCAATGATGCTCAGATTTACCTAACTGACCAAGATGCCACTTTCTTGCTATGCAGAACCCCGACTTGTCAATCAACTATATCTTCCTTCTTCTCCTCACGCTTTTTAAAGCTGGACATGGAGAAAACAAAATGTATCTTTCCCACATGCTACTCAGCACCTCCACCACTCCTATGTGCCAGAATCCAGCATGTGCTTCACACCACAAGGGACTTAGCAGAAAGGGTGTGACTTAAAACTTCAAAAAGTCACAAAATTGTCTCATTCATAGGTGGCATAGAAAGTGGAGTGAAATCTGAAGAATGAAGCTTAAAGGCTATGTACACCTTTGGACAATTTTTTAATTATTGCTTTGTGCTCGATTTTTTTCAATTGGTCTTTATTAGGCTACTGTCACGCTAGCGTTTTTTAATTCCGGTATTGAGTTCCATCATAGGGGCTCAATACCGGAATAAAACGCTTCAGTTTTGTCCCCATTCATTGTCAATGGGGACAAAACTGAACTGAAGACAATGGAATGCTCCTAAAAGCATGCTGCGGTTTGCTCTCCGGTCCAGGCATTCGCACCAAGATGGATCCGTCATGACCCCCAATGAAAGTCAATGGGGACAGATCCGTTTGGTGTGACACAATGGTGAACGGATCCGTCCTCCATTGACTTTCAATGGAGTTCATGACGGATCCGTCACCTGCACACATACAGACATACACATAAACATACACAGACATATACACATACAAATACACATACATACTTACATGCTCCTCCTGTACTGTCCTGCGTGGAGCTGCCGGGAGCATGTAAGTATGTATGTGTCTGTGTCCGTCTGTGTGTGTGTGTGTGTCTGTGTGTATGTACTGTGTGACATGTGTGGGGCCAGAGCGCGGTTCCGGCCCCACACATGTACCTGCGGCAGCACGGATCCGGCGGCACTCTTCACCTGCCGGATCCGTGCTGCCGCTAGTGTGAAAGAGGCCTTAACAATGTTGAGCCCCTTTCTTTGTACAGCCTTGAGATTCTCTAATAGCAGGCTCTGTATTTTTACTGTTTCACATCAGGCAGCTCAGCTGATAGCTCTTATCTCTGATCTCTGACCTCTTAAACACTCATTATAGCTCCGTTCTTATCTTACTGATAAGAATTTGACTTAAATAAGTGTTTATGACCTTTTAGTAATTTACAGATAAGGGTTATTAGATGACCGACACAAAGTCAAAGTTTCATTCACACAGCTAGACAAACATTTTACCCATTGTGACACAATGGCTGAATATTTTTAATAAAGACCAATTTAAAAATGATTTTTTTAGCCAAAAATGAGTAAAATGCAATCATAAAAAAATGCCCCCAAAGGTGTATATAGCCTTTGAAGATGCACAAATGCAAAATGCAAAATGGACTTTAACAATTCCCCAATAGAGAAACCCTATGTCAAGCTCAGCCCCTTGAATACCTTGAGTACCAGGCATAACACAGGTTATCAGATTTGCTCAATGTTGCTTAAAAATTTCGAAATTTTTGTGAAACGTTCCAAATCTAAAACTACATACAACATTTATTCTCCTATTGAAAAAGGTAAATGAAATGTCTTCCCACGTAACCCTTTCTGCAGAGCTCTGTGAGTGACCTGCATTCCCTTCAATCGTCTTTACATCTTTCGTCAAACAAAAGGAATCCTGGGCAGGAAGGTAAGAGTTCAATCATCTTGAAAGTTCTGATAGGAAGTAGGGTAAAACTCGGAGAAGCCATAGGATTTTTTTTAGTTTTATTTCATTCCCATTGCGTGGACCAATCACTTGCCAGACCAGTGACTTGCAACTGGCAATAGAAGTTGCTTTTCCCTAAAGATTGCAGTCATAAATCTCGCCAGTTTTCTTATAAAGAACAATAAAGTAGAGCATGAAAGGAACGTGCGACCCCCTTGACCTTCCTCCCAAAAGAACCAGGACGGAGAAAAAAGATTTTCACCGCATGAAAGAGAGGAGTGACTCCATCAAAAGTGGCTCTATCCAGAGCAGAGACGCTTTCTGTATAAAGGGAGGGGAGAGGGGAGGGGGTTTCAATGAAATCTCTGACTTATTGTTCCACTTTTGGTCTCCTGTTGTCCCATTCCATCCTAACCGTGGGCAGAAGTGATCATAGGGAATATTTTGTTCTCAAGAAGCTGAAATAAGGTCAAGGGCTCCATATAAAGTAGGAGATGTCTGTATGTAGCACGGGAGGTCCCCTATATAGGAACATACAGAGTCAGGCTGGCCTT
The DNA here is from genome assembly GCA_900303285.1 of Rhinella marina. NCBI lineage: Eukaryota > Metazoa > Chordata > Amphibia > Anura > Bufonidae > Rhinella > Rhinella marina. The sequence continues at coordinate 320,558 of ONZH01003496.1, read as the reverse complement.
AGAAATGTTTCCCTGTACCAATGAACAGTTCTTATTCTCTCTGTAGCTCAGTGATTTTTGGATGAGAGAAGCTCAACGTAGAGATGTGGAAATTTTTGTCCTAGTTGTAGGCAATAAAATCCAGTTTTCCAGCATCCAATATACCAACTGTAGTAATTCAATACAATTTTACAGGCCAGTGACCTTACTAATTGGGAGTTTTGACTTCTGCTCTAGTCATATATGCAATCTGCATCAAGCCCAGGAGGGTCAGAGAAGACACGAATGGTGGTGGTGACGATGGTGCTGATAGTACTCACTTTGGTAGTCCTTACTCTGGTGCTCCTTGGGTCCTGCAGTGAATGGAAGGGTGCATACTTTCTTCCCCTCAGAGCAAATCTTTGGTCTGAGGGTCTTCTTCTTGGTGGTGGGTGGGGTGCCCTTGGTGTCAGTGGGTTTTGAGGTGCAAGGCAGGGCTTCCTTGAGGTTCTGAGAAGGAGCAATGATGAGGCAGTGCAGGTTGGGGCCAATTTTCAGAGTAACAAGTCCACTGTCTCATTCCATCTTAACCATAGGCAGAAGTGATCATAGGGAATACGTTGTTTTTAAGAAGCTGAAATAAGGTCAAGGGCTCCATATAAAGTGGGAGTCTCTTCCCAGTTAATCTGAGCAGTATTCCCTATTGGGCCAAGGGATGCAATTTCTCTCTTCTATAACAGGAGCCATATTGTTTTGTTTTGTTTTTTCCTTACTTTACCGGAAACAGATTTTACCAACATCTACATCACTACTGTAGAGTATACTTTAAACCAACATACACCAGAAGGGGGCGGCAGTGAGATATGAGATCTGCAAACTTAAAATTAACAAAAAAGCAGTAGCTGAAATTCTTCCCCTTTTTATATAAATAGCGTTAAATAGGACAAAAGAACCAAAAACAGCGTAAAAATACACGAAAGGTCTTTTGATTTATCTATTCCTCCTTCTTATCCATTGATTTTTTTCCTGTAGCTTCTTCCTTATCTTTCTTTTCCTGCACATATCTCTCTAATTGATTCCTGATTACAGACTACTCCAGTAACAAAATGTTATTTGTTAAGCCCATGAGATATCCCTGTGACTGCAGTGGACGTGTGTCTTCCCTCTCTGCAGGTCAGTAACCTCAATGGCAGACGGAGGGCATAGGGATCAGTTATTGGGTGGCATCATCTTGCCATATGACTCTGGAGATAGGAGACTCCTGATTCGTGTTCCCAGTATGTGATCCGCCAACCATTAGTGAACCAGTGAGGACTGGGATCAACTTCTCAACCATTTCTACTGGCAAACAGTCAACCAATCAGGACCTTCTGCCATTTTCCCAAATTTTCCAGGGTTCACCTTGCACCCACTGGCACAGTAATAATTAGAGTAAATGAAGTTTATTGTCAATGTGACTCTACCATAGTTAAGGGGGTTGTGTCACCAAACATATTGTTCATTTTTCAAACCAGCGCCAAGGTCTGAATACTATTGTAACTTCATGCAAATAAAAATTTAGTATAGCCAGTAAGCTATTCAATAAAATGTATCTGTATAGCGCCACCTGCTGTTTGTTCTTTTTCTTATTTCTTGTCCGTCTTCCTGAGGAGGTCGCACATACTCAGTTTAAATCTTTAACTGTCATCAGCCATACCTTCAGTTAGAAGCTGTGACAGTCAGAGGAAGGGAGCTGTTGCAGAAAGGACATGCCCCTTGAGTTGTGAGATTGAAGAGCATCTAGCAGACCAATTGGAGCAATGAATAGGGAGATCTCTGGATCCATGTGAGGTGCAGGGCTGGTTCTAGCTTTGTTAGAAAGAGATTGTCATGTTCTATATCACGTCTGATTTTAATTTTATACTTTAATCTTGGCATAACCCCTTTAAGGGCTTCTGATTGCAATGTATCCAAGAGGAGAAGGGCCCCATCATAAGAACATGTGGACTCCATGCCACCACGACTCTGATGACACAGAGGCTGTCTCTAGATTATGCACACCCTTGAGATTCCCAGCATACAATGTGCCACCCTCCTATTATTAGTCGCCAGTAAATAAGTGTAAAATGTAATTAAAGTAACAAATAACTGTGCAACTGTATTTATGTCCTCAACTAACATCAGCAATCAGCAAAATTTGCAGTTCTCTTCAATTTGCCAGTGAGTTTAATATGCTCCTCTCCAACTCATTAGTAACATCGGCTCTGTTTGCAGTGCTTAAGCCATTAATTATTTAAATTAAACTAACGACATAAATTATTCAAATTTTATTTCCACAGCAGACACCACAGAAGGCTCAATAATAGCCAGGTTACACAGCCATTCCAATGACAGAACCGCCAAACAGTAATCCAAACCCGGGGAGGGTTCACATGTGACCTACAGGACAGACAGATTAGCGAAAGGTGGGGGGGATGGGCCCATAGAGAAGACACTATCAAAGTTACCTTAAAAAAAAGATATGATTAGAAAAAGTTATATTTCTGAGACAAATTAAATATGAAGGAAATAACATAAAATTGGATGCAATGTATTGCAGTCAAGATGCTGGAGAACATTCTTGGTTTGGAATCTTTTTGACATCCTGACTAGTAATGGTCTGTATATCTAGAGGCCCCCATACATATTAGTGTACTGCCTGCTGAACTCGCCAAGAATGGAAAATGGTTCAGATTAATATGTGACAGATGATGTCAGGGGAGAGAAGGATTGGACAAAATAAATTAATTAATTTTTTCCTGATCCTTTTGTTCTCCCGGGAGATAAAACGAAGTGTCTGGCAACCACTTTCTCTCCATTAGGGCCCTTGCACACGACTGTGGAGCATGGTCCGGGACGGTCCGTGAAAACCCGGACTGTGCTATTTCTGAGGGCAGGAGTGCACGGCGTCATTGCTTGCTGTGACGCTGCGTGCTTCCTGAGGCTGCCGCTGTACAGTGATATACTGTACACTCTCGTATAGAGTGTATCACTGTACAGCGGCGGCCTCAGGAAGCGCACGGCATCATAGCAACCAATGACGCCGCGTGCTCCTGCCCTCAGAAGGAGCACGGTCCGGGTTTTCACGGACCATACAGGACCGTGCTCTATGATCGTGTGAATGGGCCCTTAAAGGGTTATTTTCATCTTAGACAATGGGGGCATATCACTAGGTTATTCCCCCACTGTCTTATAGGTGCGGGTCCCACTGCTGGGACCCACACCTATATCGAGAACGAAGCCCCCAAAGGAAAGGCGGTGCACTGCGCATGCGCAGCCTCCCTCCATTCATTTCTATGGGGCCGGCAAAAATAGCCGAGCCAGTCAGCTACATAGAAATGAATGGGAGTGGTGGCTGCGCATGCGTGGTATGCACCCATTCATTTCTATGGGAGCAGCGGGGGAGCTGCGCCTGGCCCTGGGAAACCTGGGATCCTCCAGGCGCAGCGCTCCCCCCTCAGATCTCGATATAGGTGCGGGTCCCCAGCGGTGGGACCCACACCTATAAGACAATGGGGGCATATCCTAGCGATATGGCCCCATTGTCTAAGATGAGAATACCCCTTTAAGCACACATACACGCTTGACCGAGCCAAGTCGGGAGACATAGCCTTTGGCCCAGAGCTATTGAATGTGTATGGCTGACATTAGAATGTAGTTCCATATAAAAATTTAGATTATTACTTTATCTAAAAAAAAAAAAGAAGCAAAAATGGAACCCTCTGCAAATTTGCAATGGTGGGCCACCACTATTAGCAAGTATTATTTGACCTCTTGTATTCCTTTACCCCATTTTCTCCAGTTCTGCAGTCTACTTTCCTATTCTGTCTCCATTTTTCAGATCCTTCCCCTTTGGGGCCACTAATCACTCACTGCCCCTCATCTCTTTTATTAGTAGAGACAGGATCCATAATAGCAACTACCATATGTCTCTTACTTTGGTCCAATTTCCAGTTCTCTACCTGGTAAAGGTGGCCACACACATTAGATAGAGGTAGACCGATGGTTGATCAACCATTGAACAAATGATTGTCTGATAAACCATCATTCTTCCACCATAGTCGTACACGTTTTAGACCTTATTGGCTATTTCATTTGTTTGATTAGCCATATGTGTTCAGTGACACAGAACATACAATCTTTCTGGGAACATTTATACATTGAAGACTGTTTATAGACAATCAACTATCTAATCAAATTTAGACTAATATGTTTGCCCCCCTTAGCTTTGACTATGCAGGTGTGGTCTTGAGCCCCTTGGTTTTTGGCCTTCTTAGCAATTGCTATGCCAGCTATGCTTGCGTCTGAACAGCCGCCAACGCTATTATGAAGCTATCTGCAGACCAAAGAGCAATCCTAGCCTAACAAAAAATTTTAGTAATGATACTTAGGTCCTATCATGGGAATATGTGGTCATACAGTATCTGATTATGGTGACAGTGCTACATTATCCCTTTTGCCATTCAAAATAATTTGTGAAGGAAGAACTCTTCATTTCTATCTAATTCCATCAGCATGAGAACTTCCTTTGGCTTCTACCCAAACCATTATCCAAGCTCCACCTCAATAACAGATGGTCGGACAGGTGTGAAGGTGCCAAACCTGTGAATTTCATTCTTACTGACCCTTTTATTAGCTAAATTAAATGCCACGGTGTCAGTTTTTTAGCTGCGGGATCTAAGCTCCTCTAATGCATGATAAAAATTATTCAGCACATTCCGTCCAAGGCTCGTCGTCAATAATTTTCATGCCCATACACTCACAGTCTGCTATGACCTCTCGTTGTCTCATTGATTCATTTCGTGCTAACTTATACCACTGACAGGTTAAAAAAACTAAATAAGATGTATTAAGGAAGGTCTGTGCATGAGGAACTTGTGAGCCTTCGTGTTTGACCATCTTTCATATTCCTCAATAATTCCATCACATTCCTCACGTTCATTCCTCCTACTTCAACATTGATTAACAAATCAGACCTCCACTTGTCAGTGTTATCTTAGAAGACCAGGCCTGTAGTGCTTCAGACATAGACTAGGTGAATCGATGAGAACAAATGAAAGAAAGAAAAAAAAAAATCTGATCTTACTGTAGCAAAAAAAAAATGTAAATGTTGACCGGTTTGGTCATGTTTTTAGAGTTTGTGTTCTTCTCCTTATCAACAATGGTTGAGCGCTGAATAGGAAATGAAATGTCAGCTCTTTAATCAGAGAGGTCATCTGATTCTTCCAGTGATGTCTTCGTGCCTCAGTTCTCATCAAAACTTTTTCAATGTTCCTTTTATTTACCATACGCCAGCTCCCTGATTCCCATAGGTCCTGGCCATTGAATTCCTTGTCAAGTCAACACCACTCAGGATGACTTTTGTATGATGGTAATAAAAAAGGGTACAGAAATATTGATATATGGCTCTTGTAAAGACAGTGACTTCTATATCAAAAGGTTTCCAGCTGCTCCAGAAGACTTAAGGTTTAAAAATCAGATTCTCCACAACAGGGCAATTATTGGACCTTTCATCTACTTTGGGTTTGACAGCGTCTGATATACCGTAATAGGATTTATAGAAAAAGATTAAAGAAATAATTTTGTAATACAAAACCAGTTTGTTCTTCGTCGGATGTGGTGCTTATGTTCAGGCACAGTGTTTTCCGCCTTTGATAATCTTTTTGTATGTTTTTCGAGAGCTCACGTAGCCTATACAATGAATCTATAATTCTCATCCATAGACTATGGCTTGAGAATGGATTTGGAGCTGGTAGGGATCACTTTCAAATGTTAAAAAACTATCATCTCATCATCATGGTTACTACAAGTAAGGTCTAAAGTTACGTATTTTTTGAGTCAGGAATTTAGTCTTTTGGATTGAGATACAACTTCAGGGACATAGTAGCCCACTGCCATTAAATGGAATGCTGACATTTGGAGTCCCTGAAATATTTTGCCCTTCAAAATAAAACTTGTGGCTAATTTGGAACAGACAAATACACAAACATTTTTTGGAGGGAAAGCTTGCTTTTTTTTCTCTTTTTGGCAAGCTATTTGCCCTTAGCATGTCACAACGACCAAGAAAACCACTTGGGAGTATTTTATCCAAAATCTAAAAACTCTACTTTGATGGAATTTCTGAGAATTCAATATCCTTAACCTCAAACTTTCCTGTGGATCAACTCTAAATTTCTAAAGCTCGAAGCCGATATCAGTGGAGATGTACCAGTTAAGTGTAGATTGAAGATGGACCCTCATTTATTGATCTAGTTTGTGAGTTTTTTGGGTCTGGACAAATGTGTGGCTTTCCTGCTTATTTATGATAACTAATGGAGAAAACTGAAGAGTTTGTTGGACCTCAGACATGGGATCCACTTCAAATCAATGCCTGGTGCTTCAAGAGTCCATAAAAAATTTGGCTTGGATAACTGAAAAACCTCTTGAAAGTTGAATTATCAGCTATCAAGGGTGTTAAAATCCCTAAATTATTCCCCCCGTTTGCTAAAATTTGTTAATGATTCAAAAATATAAAATAAAAAATCCAAAAGACAAATTGATATATAAACAAGTCAATGCAAAAAGAGGTTTAAAGTTATCTCTTGTGTTGGTAGTTTTATTTTTTTTCTAATGCACAGATGACTTGTCCATGAAGGACATCGGGAACCTCTAACAGAAAATAATCAATTAAGTTAGGCAGCAAAGAACATACACTGTAAATAAAACATCAAACTTCTAAAGTAATGTCAAGGTATGGACACATTGACAGGTGTATTAATACATGTTACCATAGCCCAGTTATATAAAGCATTGTGTGCTGTGTATTTTTGGTTTAGTGGTTATTCAGCACCAATAAATCTCAGTCGTGCTGGTCAAACATAGAAAACCGGTTTGAGCTATGAAACATTTCAGTTGACTTCAATACATGATTAATTCTATAGTTCAGTATAAATGTACTAATAAGATTGAGTTAATGGGATGCATTCAAGTTATTGGTCTCCTCTCCTCTACACAGATAAGGGGAAAGTGATCCCTAAGCTTAGTCCCAACCCCTTTCCCTGCCTATTGCCTACTCAGGCTAACTCCTGAGTCGACAACCTGAAGACTCGAAATACACTAGCAAAAGTGCAGGGGTAAGGGAAAACAAACAAGACAGACAAACAAGAACCAAATGGAAAGTCAGATAGCCGCGTCAAAACCAGGAGAGAACGTCAGGAACAAAATCAGCAAGCCAAGAATAGTCACAAAACACGCCAATGGTCAAAGAACAAACTAGGATCAGAACTTCAGAGCACAAATGACAAACCAGGCAGTAGCAAGGAGACTCCAAACACTGCCAGCAAGGCTCACATTTGAGGTCCTTAAATACCTAGCAGACCCCACCCAACCAGCCGACTGGGAGGAGAATGCAAAGAACAAAAGTTAACTCATGAGATACCAGAAAATTAACACAGACTATATTGCTCGCGTTTTCCGGCGACCAGTAACAGGCCACGAACGAGTGTGCGCACTAGCCACGTCCCTGGCACTTATGATCGTGGCGCGCGTCCCCTGCCTGGGACGTGCATCCACAGCCAGAGACCGTCGGCTGGAGGAGGAGCCTGACGAAATAGCGTAAGAAGCCTGGCCACGGGCAACCACATCGCCACCAGAGTCAGAGACAGGACCAGCAGAACGGGTGCAATGACTGCCGGTCCTGACACCTGAGAGTTTCTGGTAGACTACAATCTACTTACTGGGCAACCACACACTACCTTTATTATTAGGCATGGTCAGATTGTGAGACTTGTTCCTCTTAATGTTGTCTTATTATAAGAATGAAGTCAGAGAACTTACTACACCTTAAATTAGCACTTCTTCATTTGTTTAGGTGTATGCTGTGTGCAGAATCTCCAGTGTATCTTATGAACTGCAGCTTCACTTCTCTTCCCCTCTTCCCTGTCTCCTGCTTGTAAGAACTGACAGTGAGGAACATATATATTACAAGCAGGATTTGGCCAAAGCTGCCTGACATAGAGACACTGAGGCTCTGCAGTGTGAGTTAAAGGAAAAGCATTCTACTGTATGTGACGTGTCTGTCCTTTGAGATAGGACACAGAGCAGATTAAGGGCAGTCTAACGAGACTCCTCTGTCTCTTCACACTGCACTTGGCACATCTTCATTTTTTTAGGTTTGTCCTGTGTGCAGATTCTCCAGTGTACCCCATGAACTTCACACTGCTCTTCCCTGCCCCCTGCCTGTAAGAGCTGACAGAGAGGAATCAAGCAGGATCCAGCTGAACCTGCTTGATATGGGATGTACGGACATTGTACACTGTGAGTTAAGGGACAGACATTTTGTGTGAGAGGTGTTTTCCTGTCTGCCCTTAGATAGGGCAAGGGCAGTATGAAGCAAAATAAATGATGAGAAGTGTAGACTGCATTATGAACACCATATCAGAGGGGATGAAGGAGCCAAGATGGCAGACAGCCCGTGAATGCACATCAACTAAAATAGGTATATACAAGGCATACAGAAAAGTCTCCCTTTTTCTTTAATAATAGCCTATATTACATTAAATAGGAAAAAAACGTGGGAGTGTTTCTCCAGCTTATTTGTAGTCATACATTCCACAAGTGAACCATAGGGTGCCCAATATTAGCAATGACATCACTGCTCAAATGTAGATTCATGTGTGCAGAAAATATCCAGAATATACCTAAGAGCCCATACAAACCTCAGCAGAGAACGCAGGCTGGAATGAAATACCCAGCAAATAACAGGTATTAATAAACAAGGATCCTAATTGGGTCATGTAGAGCTAATAGATTTTCTTCTAGAAAGATACACAGGATAATTGTTCTCTCTGAAGAGGTAAATATTCTCAGCCCATTTGTCTCCATAAATGATAGTCAGTGCAGTATTCGCTTCAGAGATAATGGATAATTTATCGTTAACCACCCACACTACATATGTACAGATTTCTTGTATGCTTTACTAATTAATTATGCTAAAGGTGATATTTACAGAGCGGCCACAAAATGAATTGAGAAAATCTTCTGTGAGTTTTGACCTCCAGGGATGAGTCTATGTGCCGCTGCGTGCAGGAATAAGACTGATATATTGGAGCTCCTCCTGGTAGAGCTTCCATGTATCTACCTCCCTCTATATAGTCAAGGGTTAGGCTCGTTATAAGATCATTTCCATTATATGGACAGTATATCATACATAGGGTAAATTACACACTAGGATGCACATAGGGGAAATCAAGTGTCATCTTAATGTGAAGCATGTGACTCTCCTGGTGATGCTTTATTTTACCACAAACCTTCATAATAGAGCAAGGCTATCATGAACTTGGTTACCCAACATTCTTTGAATTGCTGAGAAGGAGAGCATGGTGTGGCTGCTTCCACTCATAATAGGCTATGGTACACTTTTCAGACTGTAGCCAACACCAATCTGTTTGGCCATTTTTTAAGGTAACATCCTAAGAGTCTGCTCACAATCAAAATGAGATCTCAAACATGCACTTAAAGGGGTTTAGTCATCTTACATATTGAGGCATATCCAATGGATTGCCATAAATGTCTGAAAGATGAGGGTCCAACTCAGGAACTAAGATCGACCTCCAGAACGGGGCTTCCATGACTCTTATCTCACCTAGTGATGTGACTGCTCTGAGTGGAGAGATGACTGCACATGTATGGATCTTTCCATTTGCTTCTATGGAGGATCCAAAAACAGCAGGGCAAGCATTGGTTCCATACCATGCCATATACTGTAGGTCATTGTCATTTTTTTTTTTCATTACTAATGATGTCTTGACCTAAAAGAACTCGAAAAGGGTACTGTCCTAGGAGACCTAAGATTTTTATACATGACTTTTCAGGACCATCTGAGCACTTTTGATTTAGATCAAACTGAACCTGAAGATCGATCTGAACAGAATCAGACCCCAAATTCATTTTGGCAAATTCGCTCATCTGTAATCATGATCCCCACTGTAACCCCCTTCAGATACTCCTTTGCACTGCCTTACCTGAATGTACCATCCATAACATTCAGCGAGTACTTAGCTGGCTCCTATGCCTATATTTACGACTAGACGTTGACACCTTATCTATAGTGCTTAGTCTGTAAAGGTGTTTTCCAGAATCAGAATATTAACAGCTTATCTTAAGGATAGGCCATCAATATCAGATTGGTGGGAGAAGACTCTCGGTACCCCCACTGATCCAGTGTTTGAAGAGCATGGACACTTGTAGCCCCTTCGTAGTCAATATAGGACAATCTATCTGCACGTCATCTACTAAACTGTAGTGCAGGATATTGCCCCTTTGTACTGTTAACTTGAATGGGATAGGACAACCACTTTAACCAACTGTTTTGCCTAAGTTCAGCTCCAGCATTGTGAAAAGTAGCTAACTGGAGGGCTGCTTTAGATGGTGATATCTCCTCAATGGTAGCAGCTAGAAACATGCAATTGGTCTTGTCTGAAAGCTGACAGTTCAGGCTTTCATACAAGACTAATGACAGCTAAAGTCCAAGCAGCAGAGAAGAAATAACTGTTAGAATTCAAGTCGGGAATAATTGCCAATAAAACCTGTTTTTACTTTCATTTTCAGCTGCATTCACAGCATCCCGATTTCTATCAGTGATATCTTTCTCTGTCCCGAACATATTGCTGTCATTTTGGTATTGTCTGAAAGCTTGGAATGTCTGCTTTCAAACAAGATCATTCAGGAGGTAGCAGCATCTAAAACATCCCTCCCCACTCCAGTTAGCTACTTTTCCCACTTCTGGAGCTCCACTCTGGCAAATCAGTTAGGGGGTTAAGATGGTAGCTTCAAACTATGTAGATGTGAAAATCAATATTGGAGCAAAAAATCCAATAAGGCCAACCGCTGGGTAATATTGTCTGCTGAAATAGTACCGGTAGGTAATTTAAGCTATTGGTTCCTCAGGATCTACTCCATATTTGACTATTGTCTTACCTTATAGTATATCTTAATCACTGATACACTGTAGGAAGTCCATTTTATAATGACCATTTTATTATATTCTTAGGCCTCGTGTAGTAGAGTTATATTTGCGAAAGTTCAAACCTATGACACATGCTAGTGCCGTGACCATGGGTCCTGTTGCGTGGAAACATCTTTCTTTGTAGGTGTTACCTCACCCAGGGTTCATTAGAGGTTTTTATCTGAGCTGTGGATGTCATGGACGCTTGCAATAAATGCATTGACAGCCCAGCGACAGCGTGTTAACATTTCGAGAAGTTGCGCAATGTCTTTCCGCTTCGTCTATTTTGTTGCTATCATTTTTAGCCGGCGCAGGTCAACAAGGGACTGAGTCATCCTACACCTCCGGGCTGCGGGATGGACACTGTATATGTCTCAAGGTTGCGGAAAAAATTGTAGTGTGGAAGCTTAGTGCTTAGCTAGACCATCAGCTGAGCCATTTGCACCTCGGTAAATGGCCTTGTTTAGTGTCGAGCTGTCAAGCAGAATTTACATTCGCAGAGCGGGAAATCGTATTTGTGAGGCGATGTGTTAAAAGTGATTCTGTTTACTGTGCTGACGCTAGATAGCATGAAGCTTTCAGAAGAGCCAACAGCCTGACCCCATATTTCCTATTTCCATAAGCACTTCAAAGCAGCAGCTTGGATCTTCTCTAAACCTATATGCACAAATATTCTTCACTGCATTGCCGGGCATTAGAAATGTCACTGGCGCAGTATGAAATGCTGCAGAATATTTCCAGTTGATACACAGCACCGTAGAAATCAATTGCTTCATGAGTGGTGAGTAAGCCCGGCCACACACTCAGGGCAATTAACTTGTTCTAATTAATTCAAATAGAGCTGTGATGATCACCATTCATGGTCCAAGAGATGACTACACACTTACAGGGCTGCTACACTGGCCTGCAATGAAAGATAGCTGTCGGCCCGACTGCTAATCCTCCTGAGTACACCGTACACATGTATGCTCGGCTCAGTCAAGCGCACATATTCTTTCAATGGGGAAAGAGAGAAATAAGAGGCTGCCAGGTTCCTGGGGCAGTGGCTTATCATCTATGGAAATACAGGATCAGGAATATTGAAATCCTAAAATGCCTGATCCTTCTTTTCCCCCGACATCTGCCCTAAGGAGAGATTTAGGATACACTTTACATGGTCTCCCATTCCCATTAAAAATCAATGGGTAAAGCACCAGGCATTTATCTAAGGCATAGATCTGTTGTTGAGTAGGTTACCCGCGTCCTCCTCTATTCGATTTCATGGTTTTAAAGGTGGACTGCCACAAAAAAAAATTCTTCTCTGACCTTTTAAAAAGGTCCAAAGATGTAAACTGTAGTGAAGGTAACCTTCTTACCAGTTATAACCTCCCTTCTGATCCTCAGCTGTGTCATGTGACCAACACTCTGATGTCCAACTAACACAGGACAGAAAGTCGGTTACTTCTCTATTCATTCCTATGAGACTGACATAGAAATACATAGAGAACTGACTTGCTGTCCACACACAAGATGCTGTGTTATTTGGAAAGTCAGAGTGCTGGTCACATGACACAGCTGAGGATCAGAAGGGAGGTTATAACTCACAAATATAGTCACTGGTAAGAAGATTACCTTCACTACAGATTACATTATGGACCTTTCTAACAGGTCAGAGAATAAAAATGTTTGTGGGAGTACTACTCAAGATCATTATAATCAGTATAGATCAACACCTACTTAGCCAACTAAAAGTGATATTTCCCTCTTGTAAAATGAAGGCCTACTAGACTATATTGTCACTTTATGATCAGTCTGGGTTTTACCTCTAGGATCCTGAGAAAGAAGCTGTTTCCTTGCCCAGTGGCTCCCTAGCCACCCAGCTATGCAGGCTACTGCAGATGGTCCCACTTAATTAAATGCAGCTACCGTATGCTGCAGTTCTCTTGCACAGCAGATGACTTATGCACTGCTATGCAAGGAAAGACTAAAAGGGCTGCAGGATCGGTCGGTGGAGGACCCAGTGTTTGGACCCTCACAGATCATACAGTGATCCCTTTAAAAGGGTTGTTTCACTTCAGCAAATACCATTTATTATGTAGAAGACATTAATACAAGTCACTTGCTAATGTATTATTATCCATATTGCTTCCTTTGCTGGCTGAATTCATTTTTCCATTACATTATCCACCGCTCGTTTCCATGGTTGCGACCACCCTGCAATCCAGCAGTGGTGGCCGTGGTTGCGCACTATAGGAAAAAGCACCAGCCTATGTGCGCTCCCATGGTCCTGACCACCATAGAGGCCAGTGTCTTATCCTGTAGTGTGCAATTACGACCACCACTGATGGATTGCACGGTGGTCGTAACCATGGAAATGAGCAGTGTATCATGTGATGGAAAAATGAATCCAGTCAGCAAAGGAGGCAATATGGACAATCACAATACATTAGTAAGAGACTTGTATTAGCTTCCTCTACATAAAAATTGCTATTTGCTGAAGTGAGACAACCCCTTTAAGGGAATGAATTCATAAATCACCACATTACAATTATTTTAATAGATTGAGCGTCATATTTTGACATCAGACTATCAAAGGAGTTCATTAAGCAACTTATTTCACCCATTATGTTGCATGGCCCAGCAAGTAGAGAACGTCATATAGTATCCAATTAGTATTGGGGTGAACAATGGGAAGCATATTTCCCTTCTGTTGGCCCATTTGAATTTCTGTATTAATTATGTCATGCTCTTGTAAATGCCAGACTGTGATACTCTGCAACCAGGATAGGCTGTGACTATAAAACTAACAATCTTTCCAACCCTTAAAGTGAATGACTTCAAATGCCCACCAGCAATCTGTTCTAGTATGTGAGCAGGACTGGATGCCACCACTTGGAGAGCTGGGTGAGGTGGTGAGGCCTTACTACGCACTGCACTGCTCTACCATAGATGGTAATGATATGATCCTGCCTATGATATGCCATCATGGCTGAGCAGCCTGACAGGAACACTCACCAATGTGCACTATATGCAAGTGTCAGAGCCTAGACGGCTCTGCAAGTGGTGGCAACCAGTCCTGCTCACATTCTAGGACAGGTTGCTGGCGGACATTTAATATCAATCCTGGAGAACCATATTAAAGGAGATGACCAGTATTTTAAACACATGGTTTTCTCCTAATAAAAGTGTCTGGTATGGCAGCATAGCCCCATTGAAGTAAAGGGCTGTCCAAAAGATGGTTATAGGAAATGGAAGGTGTTATAAATAATAAAAGTTGTGATAGTTAGAGGTTCAAACCCATTATGCTCTAGCGCCACTGGCAGTGACTGCATATGACCACTGCCGCCAGTCACCGGCCTCAGTGGTCTTGTGCCATAAACCCCTGAGGTTGTGATGGGCTGCAGCAATCATGTGTGGTATACAGGCACAACATCACTGTAGCCAATAGCGGCATCTGGAATCAGAGCTGCTGCGCTGGAGCGGAGAGTTTAAATTGGTGAATTTTACTCCTTTTGTTATTTTAACACTTCCCTGCCTTTGACCAGGTAAGCTCTTTAAAGGGGTTGTCCCGCGAAAATTATTCTACAGTTTTCAAACCAGCACCTGGATCTGAATACTTTTATAATGACATGTAATTAAAAATGTAGCCTAGTCACTGAGTTATTCAATAATCTGTATAGCGCCACCTGCTGTTTGTTCTTTTCTTACTTCTTTGACCTGCTCACTGAGATGGTCGAACATGCTCAGTTTCATCATAGGGATGTGATAGGGAGAGAGTCACAGCAGAAAGGACACTCCCTTTGAACTACTAGCTTGATATAAATCTAGCAGAGCAATGAATGTGGAGATCTCTGGATCCATGTGAGGTACAGGGCTGGTTCTAGCTTTGTTAGAGATTGTCATGTTCTATATGATGTCTGATTTTCATTTTTTACATTAATCATGGAATAACCCCTTGAAATATGGATAAGAAGAATTTATTATTTACTTGAACAGAATGGAAACAACGGGTCAAGGACCCTTGAAGGATCCCCCAGATATTTTAACCCCGGCTGCATGGTGTATATTGTGCGCCTGGTGCATGGTAAAGCCGCCATCTGAATCCCTCTCTGGCATTCTTTTATGATGAAATATGGTCACTGATTTTCTGTTACTACAATATCTGCCCTTGACGATGATTTGCTGCCGAACGCGAACAGCTGGTAACATCAAGCAATGCGGGGAGGCAGGCAGGAGTCTTGCAGATTGATAGCGGAAACCTAATTCTTCAATCTAACACCTTGTTCTGTCAGGAGTAAAGTGTCAAGGATTTAGCAGTCAATGCTCTGTCAAAATGTGCACTGAAGTCATATCATTATAGCTCATAATTCCATCACACGACATCTCCCTGTTTACTGAAGGCCTCTTTTAGGATTCCAGATGTGAGAACCAACCTAGAAGGCCAGAAACACCTTTGGAAAAAAGTTATTTTTATACCTTAAATCTATATAGAATGAAAAAATAAGTCAACTTTGTATTAGATCTAAGTATTTCCTAGCACCCAATATTTAGACTATGGGGGAGATCAATCAAACTGGTTTAAAGGAAAACTGGCTTAGTTGCCCATAGCAACCAATCAGATTCCTCCATTCATTTTCCAAAGGAGCTCTGAAAAATGAAAGGTGGAATCTGATTCGTTGCAATGGGCAACTAAGCTAGTTTTCCTTTACACTAGGTATGCTAAATCTCCCCCTATGTGTCTCCATGGTAACAGACAACAAATAAACTCTGTGTAGTCTGATCTTGCTGTGATGTCTTCTTCCTCTACTTCTGGCTACCAAACGTACGATGGCCCAAAGTAGATGATGGAGATAGAGAGGTGGGGTCGCAAAGGTGGGGATATGACATAAATGTCTACGATAGGAAAAGTTTGGAATCTAGTACTCCACCATTTCCTCAACATAGGCCCAGATTCAATGTTTACTCAAGCTTTCGGGGCAGAATGAAGTAAATAGATAAAGCTTTGGTGAAACTTTAGAAATGACTTCAAGAGGACCTTAATAAAGCATGGTCCCTCATGGATCCAGCTTCACCCTGTCCTGATCTCATAGTGGAAATTGAGAAGTCTAAAGATATGGACGTACCAATGACTAATGACCAGTCTCTTCTCTGTTCACAGGTTCTTAAAGGGAATTTGTCACCTATATGTTTTTCTGCCAGTTAAAACCAGATAGTGACACGTATACTTATGTTGTAATCTGTTTTTAGTTTCTTATTTTAGATTTTTTTTTATTCAATTTTTTAAACTTGCTCATGGAGGCGGCCATCTTTCCTGAGCTGCTGCGAACATTTAAAGAAATGTTTTACAGCAGCCTCTTCATGGACCATAGGCATAGTAGACTAGAGTGGACTCATTTATGTCAGAGTGTTTTCTTGTCATGCTCTACGAAATGTGCAGAGGTCATTCTGCAGAGAGGGGGAGAAGATGCCTATTGTGAATGGTGGACCCTGTGTTATCTATATATTGGTGATATCTGTCATTGTAATCCTACCTGTGATGATAATGAGATGACTGTTAAAACGTGATCTGTACAGAACAGTAAGTGGTGCCTATTATTAGACCTATTGGCCAGTGTAAAAACTTAATTTTTTAAGAAAGCTATGTAGTGAAAAGGAAAATTAAATGACCAAAAATTCTTTAACATTTTATGTTTACCATTAAAAAAAAAAACTTGGTCAGTTTTCTGATGGCACATTCCCTTTGAAGAAAACCTGTCTAATGAAAATGCAGTCCAACCTACCATCAGCTTGTTAGGCTACTTTCACACCAGCATTTTTGCTGGATCCGTCATGGA
Source organism: Rhinella marina (assembly GCA_900303285.1). NCBI lineage: Eukaryota > Metazoa > Chordata > Amphibia > Anura > Bufonidae > Rhinella > Rhinella marina. The sequence goes on along the minus strand of ONZH01003496.1, from coordinate 303,785 downwards.
TCAACAAAAATGATTCCGTCATAATAATACAACCGTCTGCATCCGAACGTATCCGTTGTATTATCTTCAAAATAGCCATGCCGGATCCTTGATGAACACCATCGAAAGTAAATGGGGGACAGATCTGTTTCTCAATAGCAGAAAGGGAAAGCGCAGATGTGAAAGTAGCCTTAGGCTAAGGCTACACAGTGACACTGGTCGCACGACACGTGTTGGATTTCTTGCGACTGCGGCGGAGATCATTCATTTCTATGGGATCCCCACTACCCAGCGATCATGGCCGCGACAGGTGTCGCCGTGTAGCCCTAGCCTTATAGATCAGGAGGAGCTGAGCAGATTGATATATAGTTTTATGGGATCAAATTCAATCTAATTTGTAATTGATTGTAGTCTCTGCACACTCAAGGCTGAGTCCAGTGGGCGGAGTTAACCCTTGCCTGTGTGAGTATGAGTGTAGAGGCAGCGGTCAGTCGCTGAGTAGCCCCGCCCACTGGATTCCTGGGTTTAACGTGAACTGAGATTTTTATCAATAATTTAGAGGTTATTCAAAATCTTTTCCCATAAAACTATACATCAATCTGCTCAGCTCCTCCTGCTCTATAACATGCTGCTGGCAGATTACACTTCATTTTCATGGCGATATGATCCCTTTAAAGGGGTTTTCCACTTTGATAAATGCCTCTTCTTCAATGGCCTAATCAATGGGATAAGGGCGGGGGGGGTCTCACTTCTAGGACCCCTGTGATCAGATCTTATCACCAGCGGATCCTCCTTGCCCCTCCAGACTGAAGGTCCATCTTTGTGATGTTACTCCTAAAGAATGGGGCCCCTTACCTATTAATTATATATTAATTATGATTAAGAAATGTGAAAAATATTGATTCCACCACTCGTAGGGACATTTGGGAGGAATGGTTTGTGCTGAAGCTAACCGTCGCCTCTCTCCGGCACTGAATGGGTTAAAACAGCAGCAATTTATTGCATTCCACTCCAGAAACCTCTGGGGACGTAGCAACTAAATCTTCGCTCAGCTACAGTACCTGCTAAACTTTCAAAGCAGCTTATGGGAAAGGGAAACATCCCAGCAGTGTTGCTCTGCCAGGTGAAAACAGATGGGCTTTGAAACAGACACTCGTGTCATTTGCGAGCTATCTTTACTTACCTTGCTCTCATGGATTATCTGGCTTCATTTAAAACCCTCTGTGAAAAGGTCTGACAGTGCCAGAAAATGCTGCAAGCTCCACACTCGCCGCCTCCAATGCTCTTTGTCTGTCTCCGGGTTTAAAGGGACAGATCTGGTAGCAATCAGACCCTGCAGTAAATATGGGACGTGGGCAGCGGTGCGTTCAACTCAAGTTCTGGCGTTATTAGCGGCAAATAGGAAAGCGGCCTGATGTGTATAGATCAATGGTGACTGAAACTAAGACTGAGATCTAGAAGGACACACTGACACAAAGAGTAATGACAAACTGACACTAGAGTGACCTATCCATAACACACCAATGGAAAATCACAGATTAAAACTAAGGGTTAAAAATAATAACATTAAGCTTCAGTGTTTAGGAAAGTGACACCATGGGTGACAGAAGAATGACACACTGACACTTGGGGTACAGGATAATGACACACTGACACTTGGGGTACAGGATAATGACACTGACACTTGGGGTACAGGATAATGACACTTGGAGTACAGGACAATGACACACTGACACTTGGGGTACAGGACAATGACACTGACACTTGGGGTACAGGATAATGACACTGACACTTGGGGTACAGGATAATGACACACTGACACTTGGGGTACAGGATAATGACACACTGACACTTGGGGTACAGGACAATGACACTGACACTTGGGGTACAGGATAATGACACATTGACACTTGGAGTACAGGACAATGACACTGACACTTGGGGGTACAGGATAATGACACATTGACACTTGGGGTACAGGACAATGACACTGACACTTGGGGTACAGGATAATGACACTGACACTGGGGTACAGGATAATGACACTAACACTTGGGGTACAGGATAATGACACTGACACTTGGGGATACAGGACAATGACACTGACACTTGTGGTACAGGATAATGACACTGACACTTGGGGTACAGGATAATGACACTGACACTTGGGGTACAGGATAATGACACACTGACACTTGGGGTACAGGATAATGTCACACTGACATTTGGGGTACAGGATAATGACACTGACACTTGGGGTACAGGATAATGACACTGACACTTGGGGTACAGGGCAATGACACTTGGGGGTACAGGATAATGACAATGACACTTGGGGTACAGGATAATGACACTGACACTTGGGGTACAGGATAATGACACACTCACACTTGGGGTACAGGATAATGACACACTGACACTTGGGGTACAGGACAGTGACACTTGGAGTACAGGATAATGACAATGACACTTGGGGTACAGGATAATGACAATGACACTTGGGGTACAGGATAATGACACTGACACTTGGGGTACAGGATAATGACACACTGACACTTGGGGTACAGGATAATGTCACACTGACACTTGGGGTACAGGATAATGACACTGACACTTGGGGTACAGGGCAATGACACTTGGGTACAGGATAATGACAATGACACTTGGGGTACAGGATAATGAACACTGACACTTGGGGTACAGGATAATGACACTGACACTTGGGGGTACAGGACAATGACACTGACACTTGGGGTACAGGACAATGACACTGACACTTGGGGTACAGGACAATGACACACTGACACTTGGGGTACAGGATAATGACACACTGACACTTGGGGTACAGGATAATGACACACTGACACTTGGGGTACAGGACAATGACAACTGACACTTGGGTACAGGATAATGACACATTGACACTTGGAGTACAGGACAATGACACTGACACTTGGGGTACAGGATAATGACACATTGACACTTGGGGTACAGGACAATGACACTGACACTTGGGGTACAGGATAATGACACTGACACTTGGGGTACAGGATAATGACACTACACTTGGGGTACAGGATAATGACACTGACACTTGGGATTACAGGACAATGACACTGACACTTGTGGTACAGGATAATGACACTGACACTTGGGGTACAGGATAATGACACTGACACTTGGGGTACAGGATAATGACACACTGACACTTGGGGTACAGGATAATGACACTGACACTTGGGGTACAGGATAATGACACTGACACTTTGGGGTACAGGCAATGACACTTGGGGTACAGGATAATGACAATGACACTTGGGGTACAGGATAATGACACTGACCACTTGGGGTACAGGATAATGACACACTCACACTTGGGGTACAGGATAATGACCACACTGACACTTGGGGTACAGGACAGTGACACTTGGAGTACAGGATAATGACAATGACACTTGGGGTACAGGATAATGACAATGGACACTTGGGGTACAGGATAATGACACTGACACTTGGGTACAGGATAATGACACACTGAACTTGGGGTACAGGATAATGTCACACTGACACTTGGGGTACAGGATAATGACACTGACACTTGGGGTACAGGGCAATGACACTTGGGGTACAGGATAATGACAATGACACTTGGGGTACAGGATAATGACACTGACACTTGGGTACAGGATAATGACACAACTCACATTGGGGTACAGGATAATGACACACTGACACTTGGGGTACAGGACAGTGGACACTTGGAGTACAGGATAATGACAATGACCACTTGGGGTACAGGATAATGACAATGACACTTGGGGTACAGGATAATGACACTGACACTTGGGTACAGGATAATGTCACACTGACACTTGAGGTACAGGATAATGACACTGACACTTGGGGTACAGGATAATGACCACTGATACTTGGGGTACAAGATAATGACACTGACACTTGGGGTACAGGATAATGACACTGACACTTGGGGTACAGGACAATGACACTGACACTTGGGTACAGGACAATGACACTGACACTTGGGGTACAGGATAATGACACTGACACTTGGGGTACGGATAATGGCACTGACACTTGGGGTACAGGATAATGACACTGACACTTGGTGTACAGGACAATAACACTTGGGGTACAGGATAATGACACTGACACTTGGGGTACAGGATAATGACGCTGACACTTGGGGTACAGAACAATGACACACTGACACTTGGGGCTACAGGATAATGACACTTGGGGTACAGAACAATGACACACTGACCACTTGGGGTACAGGACAATGACACTGAACTTGGGGTACAGGATAATGACGCTGACACTTGGGGTACAGGACAATGACACTGACACTTGGGGTACAGGACAATGACACTGACACTTGGGGTACAGGATAATGACGCTGACACTTGCGGGTACAGGATAATGATGCCAACACTTGGGGTACAGGACAATGACACTGACACTTGGGGTACAGGACAATGACACTGACACTTGGGGTACAGGACAATGACACTGACACTTGGGGTACAGGATAATGACACTGACACTTGGGGTACAGGATAATGGCACTTGGGGTACAGGATAATGACGCTGACTCTTGGGGTACAGAACAATGACACACTGACACTTGGGGTACAGGATAATGACACTGACACTTGGGGTACAGGATAATGACACTTGGGGTACAGGACAATGACACTGACACTTGGGGTACAGGACAATGACACTGACACTTGGGGTACAGGATAATGACACTGACACTTGGGGTACAGGACAATGACACTTAGAGGTTCAGAAGAATGACGGTCTGCTACACTGACACGTAGGGTATACTGCAGCATTGTTTCTGTTGTGCTGGGACTTGCAGTTCCTCCGGGGCCTGTGAGTAGACATAGATGTATCATCCTGTAATCCTGTTATGACCTTTGGAAATGACCTCATACAAAAATAATAGTAATGCATCTTAATAAGAGAGTATGGCGCTCCTCGGAGAACACTTAAGGCATAAGAATCCCATAGAGAGCTTTAGACAAATGCAGCACATTCTTATAAAACAATCATCCAGCCACCAAAGAGTTAAAGGAAATGAAATTTAAACAATAAATAAATGATGGGGCGCTTCCACCGGAGAGAGACCCTGGTGGCATATACAGAGCCCAAACCCTCGCCTATTCTCTCCACCTTCTACATTTATTTATGAGCAGGTGTAGGTTAAAGTCAATTACACTTATTGTATGTTTTATTCCACACATGGTTTCTGAAAGCTACTGGGAAATTACACCAATAAAACCAGAGCTGGGGACTTAAAGCTACAGACACCGCAAATTCATTCCAGAAATGAGAAATTCATTTAAAAAAAATTGCTGTGGAAACAATTCAATGAAATTTGATATTCTTTATTGTAAAAAGATATATATTTTAAAGAAACAAAATCCAGTAGCCTCTGGTTGTTAAAGGGTAATTCCATCCTACCCGAGAGTTAACCACCATCCAGAAAGAAATGTGTGATTTAGGATGTTTTTTTTTGTTTTTTTTTAACCCTAACCCTAAAATTTATCATAGTCCAAAAATGCAGGCCAGTAATTCTGTAAGGGTCCATTCAAACATCCGCATGTGTTTTGCGGATCTGAAAATTGCAAAATACAAACACCGGCCATGTGCCACACTATAGAAATGTCTTTTCTTGTCCGTGGCTGTTTTTTTCGCGGGGTCGCGGAATGGAAGTGCGTATGCGGACAGCACACTGTGTACTGTCTGCATCTTTTGTGGCCTTTTGAAAATGAAGGGGTCTGCAATGATGCGGAACCATTCGTACAGATGTGTGAATGGACCCTAAGACAAAGGGGGAGATATATGAAGACTGGCGCATCCATATGTCAGTCTTGATTTCCTTGCGCTGGCGTAAGATGCACCTCGTTTATTAAGAGGCGGAAACCTTTTATCAAATCAGGCACATCTCTGCCCTGCCGCGTGCCAGAAACTGAAGACTGGCGAAACTTATAGTAAATGTGGTGAGCGGTCACGCCCCTTACGCTAAGCCCCACCCATTTTCTCACCACTTCAGAATGGTGGCAAGAAGCCTAAAAAGTCTCAAATTATGGCACATTTATAGCATGCACCATAATATGTGACTTTTTTTATACTACAATTAGCTTAATTAGTGTCCCTCAATGTGTTGAATTTCTCCTAGACTGGGCGGAGTTCTCACCCCCACATCTCACTGTTGGAAGACAACTGACAACTATTTATCCATATTCAGTCACTTTTATTGCTCCCCAGCCTTTATTTATGGAAATGGAATTCCTTATGCGCAGGTGTGCCCTTCCTTACTTTGCTTTTTGGCTCAACATATCCCAAGATAATCAGATTTAATTTAAAAAAAAAAGTTTTTGTGATACTCTGTTGGGAGTTGTTTATGCTATATGTGTCTATACGTGGACACCTAGTGGTTGTGATGGGAGTTGCACCCTGTCTAGCAAATTGCTAACATGTCATGATAATTGAATTTTTATTGTCCTTAAAGAGGTTTTCCAAGACTTTACTACTGATAACCTATCAGTATCTGATCGGTGCGGTCCTACACCCGTGACCCCCAGTAATCAGCGGTTTGAGAAGGCACTGGCACTTCACTGAGGGTCGCGGCCTTCTCTGTGCTTTTCCTAGGCCAGTGACGACACGTTCATCGGTCACGTGGCCCAGGAGCAGCTCAGCCTCAGAGAAAGTGAATGGGGCTGAGCACGATACCAAGCACAGCCGCTGTACAATGTATGGTGCTGTGCTTGGTAAGCTGCAAGAAGGCCGTGGCACTCACAGCTGATTGGCGGGGCACCCGGGTGTCGGATGCCCACAAATCAGAAAAAAAAATCTTGGAAAACCCTTTTAAAGTTTTTTTTTTTCAATTTGGACTCTCCTGACTTGTTTTCTCCATGTAAATAAGTCAAACTGGTTTGTTTCCATACTGTATGTAGCATTTCCTGTTCCTGTTTCCAACTAAACCCACGTGGCACTTTTCATTTTTCTGGCACGGCTCCAGCACTGCCCCTAGCATTTTCCAGCTAGTTTATAGCTCTTTCCACCCAACAAGTTACATAGACACTCCCCTATCACTACCCCTTAACCATGCCCAGCTAGTTTATAGCTCCTCCCACCCAGCTAGTTACATAGACACTCCCTTATCACTGCCCCTAACAACTCCCAGCTAGTTTATAGCTCCTCCCACCCAGCTAGTTACACAGACACTCCACTATCACTGCCCCTAACAACTCCCAGCTAGTTTATAGCTCTTCCCACCTGGCTAGTTACATAGACACCCCCTATCAGTGCCTCCTTCTTCAGGACAATAATAATAACCGTTATTATTATTGTCCTGAAGAAGGAGGCACTGATCCTCCGAAACGCGTAGACCTTTGTTTCTTTTATATACTAAAATAAATATAACACTCTAATAATTGAGCACAGAGTGTTTTTGTACTCCTGAAAAAGACAGCGCCGTGACTAGAAACGATCCAACAACCCTGGTTTTTCCTATACTACTATCGAGCCCCGGATTGGTATCTTCACCATTGGGGACCCGAGGATCGTGGGCCGCAGTCTAAAAGGAAACCCCTGACGCTGGTGGGGTCCATAAATTACCAGCAAAGCGATCTACAGTCTGTTGTGACTTCTCACAACTACTAAAGGTGAGCGCATTATATGCTTTCATTCTGTCAAACCAGCCTGCTGATTTCACACAAGTGGCGCTGCCTGTTTTCCTCCTTTTCTCCTAACAATACCCAGCTAGTTTAAAGCTCCTCCCATCCTACTAGTTACATAGACACTCCCCTATCACTACCCCTTAACCACGTCTAGCTAGTTTATAGCTCCTCCCACCCAGCTAGTTACATAGACACTCCCCTATCACTGCCTCGCCCATGGACATAACACAGAATATAAGAAAGAGCTGCATGGATATGATCATGTGATCACAGCCCAGAACGGGAGATATGAGCAATAAAGGTAAAAGAAATGAATTACAAAATTACAGCTTCCTTCATAAATGATGATTTTTTATGCTATTGATGCAAACAAAAAAAAAAACCTTTATTGAAATTAGCAGCGCGATAAGAGTGGACAGACTGTATACACTCTTGAATTTAGCTTATTTGTATATACTTCATCCTAAAACCTGGAAGGAGATATTTTTGAGAAGCTGAGATTAACAGGACGGAACGAGTTTCCAGATAATCCAATTTTGCGAACCTTTGGATACATTAGCTTTCAAAGTTTCCATCGAGGCTTCTGGTGGCCATTTTGAACAGCTCAAAGAGTTCTGTCTGCATCAGTGTTCTTGCTGTGAAAATTGCTGGATTTACTGGGGTTTTTAGGATTTTCTAGAATCCATTTGGAAACAGATCTGGCATGGCTGTTACGGCTTTGTAACGCTTAGTAACTTCAGTAAATTAGGGGAGAATATCTCCATAGTCCGATGGATTTCTATGGGTTTTTAGTTTGGTTTTCATAAAAGTCAAAACTAGCCATGATGCGGTTGCGGCCATGAGCGTGTAGACTTATTTTCTTCTAATAGATCAAGTTTATTTTTTTGTTTTCTTCACTCCACTCCGTTATGTAAACTCATCATAAATAATATCTCAATATAATATTCCATTAAACATGTCAGAATCCCCAGGTCGTATGTTTGCATGTTTAAATAACTAAAGACGAAAAACACAAGACACATAATGGAAAAAAATACGCTCTGGAGGTTAATTACGAACAATGGGAAGTGTGTCGACAAAATGAGACTGAACGGCTCCCGAAGGGACGGCCCTACTGGGGTCACAGGGAAAAAAAAAAAAATCTTCTGAAACCCAGACAGGCTTCTTCTCGATGGGCTCTCAGCTATATTCACGTCGGCCATTGCTTCCTAATTAGTTTTTAGTTAGCAATAATTTGACAAGACTTGTTCTTGCGCAAACAGGGGAGATGAGGATTGCTGTAATCAGCCTTGCTTCGTTTTAAAGCTGAAATCCCGCAAGGCAAAAAAATTAAATACACAAACTACTTATCAGCGTAATTGTGTTTCAGAGGAAGATTCCGACGTTTCCCTAGTAAAATATTTACCTTTTTTGCTTAAGAAAAAAAAAATTACAAATTGAAATGAGCGTGCCTTGTGAGCGCGGCTTTAATCAGAGATGTCTGAAGCGCACCAGCTTCTCAGGAGCATTGTGTTCAGGTCCTTAAGGGTTGCAGTGTTTTTCACAGTTTGATTAGCATAGTCTGAAACACTATCCTTGACATACAGACAAGAAGCCCAACTGAAACTTGACGATTCCAGGATCAGACCGGCACAGTACTGTGAGATCATTGAGTAGGCCTGGACTTTGACACCGTAAGAGTTCCCAAAGGTCCTGCAGGACACAACACTATCGCAGATGACTTTGGGGCCTATGACTCAACACTAAAGTATATAAACCAGAATTTATGTTGGTAAGTTCACAGTATTTAAGCCTCACCCCTTATTACAGCTCATACCAACATGGGACTGCCTGTTTCTGGGTGGGGTTTACATAAGCCCTACTCATTTTTGAGGTGGGTCAAGCCAAATTTGCCAGGATTGTTTCAGAAAATTCACTACAATCCTGGCAGGTTCAAGACTGTTGGCAAGTATATTGAGGTCTAAGGATAAACCATATAACCTATATATAACCAAAGGAAATATAGATCTATATAGATTTATTTAGGTCTATAAATATAGACATATAGGGAGTCATTTAACAAGACCAGCGTTTTAGACGCCAGTCTTAATGACCCCGATACTTGGTGGTGGATCTGCCGGAGTTTTGAAGAGGCGCCGGCCTCTCCATAACTTCTGCAGATCCAGCACCGCTTGCTGTCTTACATTTAGACCATTTTCTAAGCCTAAAACAGGCGTAGAAAATGATGAATGAGATGGGCCCGCTGGCCCATTCCCTTCCCCGACCACTTTTTTAGACCTGGCATGAGCAAGAAAAAGTTGCAATTCAAGCAAGAAATATGCCTCATATAGGCGTATTTCTGGATAATAAATGACCCCCATAAATCTAGGGTGGAATTATTTCTACTCTTAGGCCCATAGAGATCTGAGATAGGATATGGGGATCTGATATTGGGGTCTGATCTGAAGTCTGATATTGGGGTCTGAGCTGAGGTCTGATATTGGGGTCTGATCTGAGGTCTGATATTGGGGTCTAATCTCTGGTCTGATATTGGGGGTCTAATCTCTGGTCTGATATGAGGGGTCTGATCTGAAGTCTGTTATTGGGGTCTGATCTGAGGTCTGATAGGGGACTGATCTAAAGTCTTATTTGAGGGTCTGATATTGGGGTCTGGGATGAGGTCTGATATTAGGGTCTGAGCTGAGGTCTGGTATTGAGGTCTAATCTGAGGTGTATCTTATAAAGTGAAAATAGAGCAGATCATATCTATACATAAAACAGTATTAGAATTAGATTTGATAGAGACATGTATGAGACTGCTCATCATGTGAGACAAAGGCAGAATAAACAGGGAGCGGACAAGGAGACAACAGGCTGGAAGAGTTAATTTGACAAGAGACTCCGGTTCACACCTTTCCAGTTTCCCAGAAGACACCTATCTGTTCTAATTGTCTGCTGGCTTCTTATGCCTCAATTCCAATGCAGTCCCCAATGGGAGAGCGGGAACGTGAATGTTAATGGAGCGGTCTGTCCATCAAACCTGCAGATCGTCTCCAGCAGCAGCTGTGTCTTGGCAGCGTGTGATGATGTAATATTGGAGGTGATCGCACAGGTGTGCATGGTAATGAGGACAATGCAGTCTCCACGCTCCTCTCATCACTCCATCAACATGCCCAATACCTTACCTGCATTTCAATACACTTTACTAAACAACTATGTAATAAATAGGCAAAAAAGGGTGAATAAGACACATTCATGGAGGTCAAGCTAAGATAAGGTCAGACTTTATCACCATAAGGTCCAATTAGTATGGGATGTGGGACACTTTTAGAAAAACATGGTGGCTTTCTGCTATAAACAGCACCTCTCCACAGGTTGTGTGGTATTACAGCCCATCCCAATGCACTGTAATACAGCTGAGCTGCAATACTACACACAACCTGTGGACGGATATGGTGCAATTTTCCATAAAAGTAACACTGTCTTTCAAAGCCTGTGCCACCCTGTGATTTTTGGGTAAGCATTATTTAACACTTTAGTGAGCTGGACACTATAAGCATTACTATTTTAGGGAGTATTGTGAGGATACTGAGGAAGTCTATGAGGCTGGAACCATTGAGACTATTGTAAGGTTAATAAGCTATAAGGTTGGTACTACCATGACTAGTGTCAACTAGAGGTCTAGACTAGAGGTCAACACCATTGGTACTTCTATTATTATTGACAATTTTATTTTGACCAGGAGGGTGTGGTCACAAGTACTCAGGGGTGGAGCTTACATCTGATGGCACAACCTTCAATGTTTATTTCCTAGCTTCATTTGTGTAAGAGAAGGAAGAGGTGAGATGTAGTATCATATGACCTTTTTGGATTCTTAAAGAGGCTCTCCTGGATGTACATATTGATGGCATATCCTCAAAACAGGTCATAAGCATGAGATCGACTCCCACCCACGAGGATCCCATGGTGCTCACTGAAGCTCTGGTGAGCACCACAGCCTCCTCACACCTTACCAAGCCCAGAAAGAGGCATAAGCACTCTTGAACCGCTGTGGCCTCTTTAAACAGCTGATCAGTGGAGGTTCCATCAAACCGGCACTGATCTGATATTGATGACCTATTCTAAGGTCATTATTATCAAAATCTGAGAGTACCCCTTAAAGGGTTGTTCCCATCTTAGACAATGGAGGAATATCACTAGGATATGCCCCCATTGTCTTATAGCTGCGGGTCCCACAGCTGGGACTCGCACCTATATTGAGAACGTAGCCCCCAAAGTGAAGGAGGGCGCACTGCGCATGTGCAGCCGCCCTTCATTCATTTCTATGGGGCTGGCTCAGCTATTTCCGTCGGCTACATAGAAATGAATGGGAGCGGTGGCCGCGCATGCGAGATGCGCTCCCATTAATTTCTATGGGAACAGCAGGGAGCTGTGCCTGGTGGTGGCCGGAAACCTGGGGTCCTCCAGCCACAGTGCTCCCGCTCCATTCTCAATATATGTGCGGGTCCCAGCGGTGGGACCCGCACCTATCAGACAATGGCGCCATATCCTAGCGATATGCCCCCATTGTATAAGATGGGATAACCCCTTTAACCATTCAGTTCAAAGTCCACAAAATGATCATCATCTGTGTCACTTATTTTTCTTCTGTACTCTTCAACTGCATTACATAAGCACAAAGCAAAGTCTCAAAATTCCCAGGAAGAAGATGAAAATGTGTTTCATTTCTTCATCATCACAGTTTTATCGACATTTCGTCACAAGTATTTGGAAAAGAAACACTGTCAAATTGATACTTTCCAGCATAAAGTCGAAATTTCATATCTAAGGAATCTTCAGGGATTGTTCATTTATTGAATAAGATCCAACAGGGGTGAAGACAATTCTACGCACAGCCATCTAGACACATGGCCTCGCCTTGCACCCTCCTTGCTGTTGGGCATCATTAGCATGTTCCGTGTCACGTGCGACACTCACACCTCGCACAGCTTCATACTAAAGCCTCTCGCTGGGCTTGTTCTGCCAAATTAAGAAATCCTTTTGATAGCATTAACAGGCTTTCTCCTTGAGAGCGGAAAGGACGGCACAGAGAATTTATTCTCACCCAAATGAAAAAGTGGACTTGCATTGCACTGTTCATGTGACAAGCCCTAGAGGAGCGGGGACTGCATATTTGTTTGACACCCAGTGGGGAAATCTCATGAAGTGAATTTTCTCCTGCTCGGCTCCTATGTATTAAACCACATTTTATCTCTAGGCAATGTAAGGACATTTAGAAATGTAGAAAATATGGAATCACTTAAAAAGCAATTGCAGTCTCTATGAATCAAACACTGTGTAAACAGTTCTAAGCCATATTGCAAGTAGTTAACTAAAATTACTATATAACATTGCCCCATATGTACAAGACTACAATAAGTAATTACACAAATGGAATACAACTCTATAATACTGCCTTACTATGTGCATGAATATAATGTTCCCCTCCTATACTGTATATAAAAATGTAACTTCTACAATACTGCCCCTATGTACAAGAATATAACTACTATAATACTGCCTCCTATGTACAAGAATATAACTACTATAATACTGCTTCTATGTACAAGAATATAACTACTATAATACTGCTCCCATGTACAAGAGTATAACTATTATAATACTGCCCCTATTTACAAGAATATAACTTCTAAAATACTGCCCCTATGTAAAAGAATATAACTACTATAATACTGCTCCTATGTACAAGAATATAACTACTATAATACTGCTCCTATGTACAAGAGTATGACTACTATAATACTGCCCCTATGTACAAGAATATAACTACTATAATACTGCCTCCTATGTACAAGAATATAACTACTATAATACTGCTCCTATGTACAAGAATATAACTACTATAATACTGCCTCCTATGTACAAGAATATACCTACTATAATACTGCCTCCTATGTACAAGAATATAACTACTATAATACTGCTCCTATGTACAAGAATATAACTACTATAATACTGCCTCCTATGTACAAGAATATAACTACTATAATACTGCCTCCTATGTACAAGAATATAACTACTATAATACTGCCTCCTATGTACAAGAATATAACTACTATAATACTGCCTCCTATGTACAAGAATATAACTACTATAATACTGCTCCTATGTACAATATAACTACTATAATACTGCTCCTGTGTATAAGAATATAACTACTATAATACTGCTCCTATGTACAAGAGTATAACTACTATAATACTGCCCCTAAGTACAAGAATATAACTACTATAATACTGCCTCCTATGTACAAGAATATAACTACTATAATACTGCTCCTATGTACAAGAATATAACTGCTATAATACTGCCCCTATGTACAAGAATATAACTACTATAATACTGCCTCCTATGTACAAGAATATAACTACTATAATACTGCTCCTATGTACAAGAATATAACTACTATAATACTGCCTCCTATGTACAAGAATATAACTACTATAATACTGCCTCCTATGTATAAGAATATAACTACTATAATACTGCCTCCTATGTACAAGAATATAACTACTATAATACTGCTCCTATGTACAAGAATATAACTACTATAATACTGCTCCTATGTACAATATAACTACTATAATACTGCTCCTGTGTATAAGAATATAACTACTATAATACTGCTCCTATGTACAAGAGTATAACTACTATAATACTGCCCCTAAGTACAAGAATATAACTACTATAATACTGCCTCCTATGTACAAGAATATAACTACTATAATACTGCTCCTATGTACAAGAATATAACTGCTATAATACTGCCCCTATGTACAAGAATATAACTACTATAATACTGCCTCCTATGTACAAGAATATAACTACTATAATACTGCTCCTATGTACAAGAATAACTACTAAATACTGCCCTATGTACAAGAATATAACTACTATAATACTGCCTCCTATGTACAAGAATATAACTACTATAATACTGCCTCCTATGTACAAGAATATAACTACTATAATACTCCGCCTATGTACAAGAATATAACTACTATAATACTGCATCCTATGTACAATAATATAACTACTATAATACTGCTCCTATGTACAAGAATATAACTACTATAATACTGCTCCTATGTACAAGAATATAACTACTATAATACTGCCTCCTATGTACAAGAATATAACTACTATAATACTGCCTCCTATGTACAAGAATATAACTACTATAATACTGCCTCCTATGTACAAGAATATAACTACTATAATACTGCTCCTATGTACAAGAATATAACTACTATAATACTGCCTCCTATGTACAATATGAATATTATAATACTGCTGCAATGTCAAGGAGGGATTCTTTTCATATTTAGCTGAAGCTATGACTGGATTTCCTCACAGATATGAATATTTTCACCTTCTCAGTAGGTTTTCACAACCTGCTGATTCTTATATATTTGAATATTGTTTTGCAATCAGAATAAATGAAAGCTCCTGGGACGACGTCCAGGCAGATAGGAGTAAATAACCGCTCTAATATGGGCGGATGTCTCTGGTGATCATTTGATCTCATACTGCTTTTCTGCTTCTCGTGATTTAATATTGGCCAGCATGAGGCTTTGGATGGGGAAGCTTTGGACGGATTTGTCCTCCATGGAGCCATTTTAGACAGAACTGAAGCAGTAACACCTCCACAGTAGAACCAGGAAAGGTCATTGTGGTCCCTTGTGTGAGAAACAGCTGGTAGGACGGCGGAACACAATCACATGAAGGCTGCTCTGGGGCCACAGACTCATTGACAGTGTTCATGCTCACGAGTTGGCCGGAAAATTTGGCCAAGGAAATATTCGTTTCACCAAATGACATGGTCTGATGGTGAATTAATGTAGCCGCGTACGTCATGTTTGTTTGTTTCCTGACTTCTGAAGAGTGAAAGGATATGAAGGGTTTTGATGTTCCGAATGGAAGAGCGAGGGAGTTGTAGCCACTTCAAATGTCCCTTTTTCTTTCCATATACTCAATGAGATGAGACTTGCTTTGAATTGGGCTTCAAGCCGACTGACTACAAAGAGGCGTCTGAGGTGGCGCTGTTCACTTTCATCATGGTTTTTCTTAAGGGGTTATTTGAACTTTTAACCAGGGTCAGTTTTTCCATGTAGATAAAATAATGATAGATAGATAGATAGATAGATAGATAGATAGATAGATAGATAGATGATAGATAGAAAATAAAAATTCGCGGCACATCCAAGTAGTGAATGTAGTGTTGTCCTTTATTCACCCATGCAACGTTTCAGTCCACTTACTGGTCCCAGTAAGTGGACTGAAACGTAGCATTGGTGAATAAATGACGACACTTCATTCACTACTTGGATGTGCCACAGATTTTTATTTTTTATCTGTGGATGTTGGTCACATTGAACTGCTGCCACTCCCGACTTGCTATATACTGTGTGTGCGGTTCCGTTGTTTTTCTTTTCTGATTGATAGATAGATAGATAGATAGATAGATAGATAGATAGATAGATAACGAAGAAAACAGCAGCACAAGTCAAAAATAAATAAAATAAGGGTGCAATCCCTCCAGGCCGTGTAGTAGTAATACAGTAATTCTATTCTTGTACATAAGGGGCAGTATTATATTAGTTATATCCTTGTACATAGGGGGTGGTATTATAGTAGTTATATTCTGTACATAGGAGGCAGTATTATAGTAGTTATATTCTTGTACATAGGAGACAGTATTATAGTAGTTATATTCTTGTACATAGGGGGCAGTATTATAGTAGTTATATTCTTGTACATAGGAGCAGTATTATAGTAGTTATATTCTTGTACATAGGAACAGTATTATAGTAGTTATATTCTTGTACATAGGAGCAGTATTATAGTAGTTATATTCTTGTACATAGGGGCAGTATTATAGTAGTTATATTCTTGTACATAGGAGCAGTATTATAGTAGTTATATTCTTGTACATAGGGGGTGGTATTATAGTAGTTATATTCTGTACATAGGAGGCAGTATTATAGTAGTTATATTCTGTACATAGGAGGCAGTATTATAGTAGTTATATTCTTGTACATAGGAACAGTATTATAGTAGTTATATTCTTGTACATATGAGCAGTATTATAGTAGTTGTATTCTTGTACATAGGAGGCAGTATTATAGTAGTTATATTCTTGTACATTGGAGCAGCATTATAGTAGGTATATTCTTGTACATAGGAGCAGTATTATAGTAGTTATATTCTTGTACATAGGAGCAGTATTATAGTAGGTATATTCTTGTACATAGGGTAGGGCAGTATTATAGTCATTTTATTTTTGTCTATAGGAAACAGTAATATTTTAATGTTATGTTTGTTCTCATACAGCAATTATAGAATACAGTAGTAATAGTAACACTCTTGAAATCCTTAATCTTGGCAGTTCCACATTTTATATCCACTAAATCCCTTACTGTCAGTCAGTGTACACATTGGAACAGTATTTTCTGTCTCCTTGAAGCTGCCAGCCCTTTCTCATCCTCCTCTACTCTCGGTTCTGTGGGAAATGAATGTGATAAATTTTAAGTGTTAGTTAAAGTATTCAGGTCAGGGTAAGGTCGGGCCCACGCGATCTCAGGATGGGGATTTTGATGCTGCTTAGGAATTGTGAATTCTAGGGAAGGTAATGCATAAATTATATGTGCAAGTCATTTTATGACAGATGCTCGGTTCCTGACATACACTCTCCCATCACTTAGGCAATGCCGTGTTTCATATGGAGTCTGTTTTAGGAAGAACAGGGCACAGAATTTTATCAGCAGATCATAACTTGGAATACACATTTATGATTGTGTTTTTAGACAGCATTATAGGGGACATTTACCAAACTGGTGTAAAGTAGAACTGGCTTAGTTGCCCATAGCAACCAATCAGATTCCACCTTTGATTTTACAAAGGAGCTGTGAAAAATGAAAGGTGCAATCTGATTGGTTGCTATGGGCAACTAAGCCAGTTCTACTTTACACTAGTTTGATAAATATCCCCAATGTGCTTATATGAGTTCTTTGTTCTTCTGCCTAGCACTTTAGCTTCCAAAGAAATTATGGGTGCTTTGTGGTAAGCATTTTTTATATGGCCAAGTACAACATAGCTATCCAATTGGGCAATTTTAGAAAAAAATTATGGGTCTAATTGTGGAGCAATTGTGGAGATGTGATGAAGACAAATGAGGAAATGGATGAAGTACTGTTACAGCGGTGGCTACAAGCCACCACTGCTCCACTCACCTCACCCAGTTGCCTTCTTCCTGCCGGGCATGCTCTGTGCCTACACGCACGTTGTGGTCTGCTTGCCGGAAAGTCCTCTCCACTGCTGCCCGTAGGGTGCCTTCAAGCACTCCCTCTGATTCTTTAAGAGCCAGTGTGCACGCACGCTAATATTCAGCAGCAACTGGCTGGTAAAAAACCTAGGATACTTCAAGCACCTTCAGCTGTAGGAAGGTGCCTGAGCAATTAGGTTCCTTAGCTTGCTAATTTCCTGCTACTGTAGGTGTGCTGCATCCTGTTGTCTGTCTATGTCTGACCTTTGCCTTTTTACTACTTCATGCACCTTCAGCTGTAGGAATGTGCCTGAGCAATTAGGTTCCTTAGCTTGCTAATTTCCTGCTAGTTACAGTATGCTGTATTATGTTGTCTGTCTGTGTACGACCTTTGTCTTTTTCCTGTATTCTGACCCTTTGCTGCCTGATCTCTGTATTGATCGCTGCTTTCCCCGACCTCGGATCAGTAGCCATATTGCCCAGAATTGACCTCTGCCTGTCCCTGACTACAATTTTTACCTGACCGTTCTGTGCCCTGCACCAGTGTCTGAGACTACTCCAGGAGGTGGTGGCCTGGTGGTTCCCCTTCACTAAAGTCCTGATGCCTGTATAGGGGTTAAAGGGTGAATACAAGGGGACTGCAAGGGTAACGCCCTTAGAATTAGCCCAAATTCAAATCTGTTGGTCAACACAGTGGCTCCACACCCACTGCCACAGAAGGTATGACAAGTCAGATGTGATAGAATCAGGTTGAAGGATGGATTACAGTAGACAGCATGAATATCTGAACAATACTTTAATATACCCATGAAGGCCACTACACAACAGTCTGCTGTAACGCCCAAGAGGGAAGGTGATGTAATAAAGTGCCCCAGTGTGCCAATAAGACCTCCTGTCCATCTTTGATCTCTCTGGGATTGACCGATGTACAAGAAGAAACATATGGAATTCTTGAAGACATCTTGAAATGTTCCTAACACAGTTAGACCTATGGAAGTGCCAAGGTAATTGCAGAGGTAGCGTATAGCTCTACTAAACCTCAACTCTGTGGAACGGCATGGAATGAAATCAGCTATGATATCGTTATTCCTAGATATTCATAGTTGACTAAGCCAGGAAACGACCACGCACACGAGCTGAAGCCTCTCCAAGTCAGCTCTGGGGAAATGCATGGTGGCTGCCATGTTTAATGAGGTCTGCACAAGTTATTTGCCATCAATTAGAAATTGACTGAAGTGCTTGTGATACATCAGAAGTGTCTGCCGAGGTCCAGTGACCCAGAGCAAGGCAATATGGAGAAAGTGGAGCAAAAAATTATAATTTAGCTAAACGATTTCAACTCCAATGAAGTAGTCGTTTTTTATAGCTGATGATGTGGGGGGAGGTGTACTCAATAGACCATTTAAAGGTTTACATATATCAGTATGGCACACGTGTTATAACCACATAACCAGTACTGAAAATACATGACATAAATTCATAGGCATGATTTGTAACTCTTTGGCCTCACTGCAGAATCTAAGGCAGGTTCCCTCACCTATCTTGCAGCATTTATAATACTGGCATTTTCTCATGTGGCAGAGGTGACATTGGGTCCTACTTGGCACCATGACCCATGTGCGATAGCTACCACTGCACCCCCAAAAGTTATACATACTGTAAGTAGAAACCTGGGGGGGCAGAGAGTTGTTGGACTTCCTGTCCTCTATTCCACTAAAGAATGCAACAGTCGGCCTTAAAGGAGTCCAGCTTCTGGACCTTTTTTAACTGTGGGCAGTAGCTTGTTGTACCACTCCATTCTAGTTCCCTGACTCCCTTCACCAGTCTTCCAATCCCCATCCTGTAAACTTCTGAACGGAAGGGGTCACATGCTCCTCTGCAGCCAATGACTGGATGCAGTGGTGACATTTCCCCGAGCGGCAGTGATGTGCCCCTAGGAGACATGTCACTGCTGAGGCCAGTCATTGCCTGCAGTGGTAAACATATATGTATATGTATGTACATATATATGTATCAATGGGAAGAAAGGAGAAAGTCATTGCCAGACACCTATTATCTGCCAGGATTGGGCGAAACAATTCAGTTTTCCCGATTCTTCCCCCTACAGATGATGAAAGATGGGAGCTCCCCAGGAACAAAAATTGAATGTCTGGTCATGCCATCCATGGTGGGTCCGGATGATGACTTACTAATGTGTATATGGAGACCAGTCAAGGGCTTGAACAAGGATATGAGATAATAGTTGGAGTCTGACCACTGGGACCCCCATTGATCAAAGAACAGGGATCCTGATTCCCTTGAATGAATAAAGCAGTGGTCCAGCATGCTCAACACTGCTCCATTCATTCACCATGGGACCACAGAGAAGCGAATGAGGGTATTCTCCACCATTAGCCCAGCTTGACATGGCTAACAGGACACAATGGATATTAGCCAGGACGATTACTTTAAAAGACAATTAAAAAAAAAAAACTTCACTGTAACACAACATTTTCAATAGTCGGGTGCTAAATACTGAATATTATTTTATATTCTTCTCCTACATTCTGTTCATGTATCTATTAACCTCGCCGAATCCCGGACCCAGCAGTGTATTCATCCCCCGAATGAGACAAGGTGGTGAAATCATGGCAATAAACTGCTCTCCATAGAAACACATTAAGCATCAGGCGAGTTTATTGAATGTAATAGATGTAATAGGCCTGCGCCTGACTCCGCCGTACGTATTCCTCACGCTATTAATAAAGCAGTCTCTATAGATGAACATTACGCGTTTCTTGTTTCTCTTTATATTTGATGGCTTTCAACGAGCCAGCCAGGCGTGTGATGATATGTAGACCGGAGTCCCGGCTATCGCTGCTGCTCCATTTTCTGCCGTAGCGCGCACATGTCACCTCTCAAGTGATAAATCCATCTTCTCACTGTCATTGTCACAGCGAAGCGCTGACGACAGACTCTAGGCCTGTCAGGTCGCCTCTGAAACACCCACATCTCGTCCATGGAACCCACGTAGTTTGCCTTTTTTATATACCTTAATTAACTCTCTCAGGCAGATTTTATACAAGGATTTTATATTGTATATTTTATTATTCCATGTACTGTATAGCAATTTATCGGGGACAGTACTTTTATTCTGCTTCCGTCCACGCTTTTTTCATCCCGTGTTTTAACCAAACATTCTGAGGTCAGATGTCACTTTAAAGTCAAAAATTAAAGGGGTTCTCTAGTCAAAAATGAGAATCAGACATCATGTGGTACATGACAATCTCTTTCTAAGGGTTCATGCACATGAACGTGTGCCGACCGGGCCCGTGCTGCGTAGGGCTGCTGCACACAGACATGACCCATTCACTTGAAAGGGGTCCGTGATCCGCATCTTTTGGTTTGCTCTACAAAAAAATAGTGCATGCACTACATTTTTTGCTGTACGGAGGCACGGACAGACACCCCACAGAAGCACCCCACAGTGCCCCCGTTCCGCTCCGAACTTCCGGATTGCGGACCCATTCAGGTGAAGTGTGTTTGCGGGCCGCAATACAGGCATGGCTGCGTACATGAGGCCTAACAAAGCTAGATCCAGCCCTGTACCTCACAGGGATCCAGAGATATCTCCATTCATTACTCCATTTTTCTGCTAAGCATATTTCAAGCTGCAACTCAGGAGGTGTGCCCTTTCTGCTGGAGATTAGGGGGCGTGTCCATACTGTGTGGGTTATTCCCACATGCTTGAAAAAGGTCCTGGAGCATAGCTGCTGTACTGTTTATATGGGTGGATACATTTCACTTCCTATTATGTCTACTTGGATCATCTCAGGATCTTGGTTCATTGGCACCAGTGTTCAATTTTCTTTATAGTGCTGATGAACAGTGGGGTACATAGAGAAGTAAGGGCCCCATAGCAAGAATCAAACCAGGGCCCCCACACAGGACAGGAGGGTTTCCTCCTAAACCCTTTTCAATGACTCTTGGGCCATTTTTCCACTGCCTCATTTGCTAAAAGTTGTTTCTTTAGAGGGTAGAGTCCTGACCAAGTTTTCACCTCCAGTAGAAGAGGAGATGATCCCAACTAAGACTGAGCCCCCTAGCAGTCTCATGGTCTGCCGCTATGGTAGTTAGGCCGCTGCTGACAAATGTTTCTCTCTCTCTCTCTCTATATATATATATATATATATATATATATGTTATGATACTGTAGAACTTTTGGATTTTAGTGAGAAATGCACTGTAATTGCCTCCAGTTTCATCTATGATTTATATTGTGTATTGGTCACATTTTCTAGCAAATTTCTTTGGGATTCCAGTCAACATTTTTAACTGTAGATATTTGTTGTGTGGATTTAATGCAGCTTCAAGAGATGCAGCGCCTTTCATCTTCTGCCAGGCGCTCGCCTTAAAAGAAACCTGTTAGAAGTTTGGCTCCTCTGAACACCTTGCTTGGGCCACATCGCTCTCCGCTCCTCCCATAGACAACACTTAGGGCCCTTAATTTAAAAGGGAATATTCATCAGTAGTCATTGGATGGGATAAACCAGCCCGAGGATATTTCACCAGCTGCCAGTGTCCAAAACAAATCTGTAATTAAGATGATGGTGTTTTTTCGCTTCACTGAAGACGTGAGCAGCTGTAAATATTGGAATTATGACATAGTTCAGGACGGGGTTTGATGTCAGTTTAAAATTTACTCTAATGATTTATGTAAATTTATCAATGAACTAAAAAGAAATCACAAATATGATGTCAGGAAATGGGGAGAACAGGGAAAATGTGTTATTAACGATGGTTAGAATGTAATAATAATTATATTAACATAAATAATAATAATATCAATATTACTTATATTATATATACTAGTGTCAGGTCTTGTGGGGTCCAAAGCTGGTCCAAGGAAGGAGACAGGGTAATGGATGCTCAAGACTCATTGATGGATGTGAAAGCATAGCCTGCGTAGCCATGAAGTACACAATATTATTCTGGTGGTTCCAGTTTAGACAAAAAATAGGTTTTTATAATATGCAAATGACCTCCCCTAGGTGCAGTAGGCGTGAACCTGCACCTAGGAGAGGCCGTAATAACGCCTCTTACCACACCTCCGTAGCGATGATTGACAGGGCCTGGCAGCCAGCTCTTTCGGCTCCCGGCCCTGTACGATCCCGAAATCCCGCGCCTGCGCACTGCCGTAGTACATCCGCGCACGAAGGAACTGGGACCCGGCGGCCGCCGGCTCTCAGCGCGCGTGCGCGGATGTACTACGGCAGTGCGCAGGCGCGGGATTTCGGGATCGTACAGGGCCGGGAGCCGAAAGAGCTGGCTGCCCGGCCCCTGTCAATCATCGCTACGGAGGTGTGGTAAGAGGCGTGTAAGAGGCGTTATTACGGCCTCTCCTAGGTGCAGGTTCACGCCTACTGCACCTAGGGGAGGTCATTTGCATATTATAAAAACCTATTTTTTGTCTAAACTGGTGGACAGAGAAATATGACACTAACATTACTGTCATCAAGTGTCATTTGCTCATTGCAATTAATGGGTTTGTGAACTTTATTGCTACATAATGTTGTGGATTTGAAATTTTGCTATGGACTCTTTGCAAAAGTTAAAATCCACTGCAAAATCTGTAGGTAAAACAGAGCTAGAAATGACTAATACAGTAATATGACCAGTTAAGTTAATGGGTTTTCCGGAACCCAGTAGGCCCTGAAAACACTCCTTAAAGGGGTTCTCCAGGAATTAAGAAAATGAAAATAACTAAATATTACTTTATTATAAATATATTCCCAAATACCTTTCATTAGTTATAATGGCTCGTTTTCTCTGCCGAGCAATGATAAGGAGAAACAAAATGGCCGCCGTCCTATTAGTACACACAAAACCTGTCCTAATCACTCATCAGGACAAGTTACTTCACAACACTGAGGTAAAGAGCTGCCTCATCCTCCTCTCTGCTCTGCTCGTCAGGAATTATGATCCTGAATACAGATGATAAGATCTTCAGCTGAATCTCTGTAGGAATGGAGTTCATGAGGAGACATGAAGTACAGAGAGGAGGCGGGAATGTGGCTGTGTCCTGCTGTGTGGTTAGGACAGGCTTTGTGTGCACTAATAGGACGGCGGCCATTTTATTTCCCCTGATGATTGCTCTGTAGGCATAACGAGCCATTATAACTAATGAAAGGTATTAGGGAATATATTTATAATAAAGTAATATTTAAATATTTTAATTTTCTTAATTCCCAGAGAACCCCTTTAATTATATATAACACGTCTCTACAGGAAAGTTTATAATATACTGACCACTCCAAAATTGCTTGGATCAGTCTCTCAGGACCCATGAGACGACCTTCACCGTGTTTCTGGCATGGGCTATGGATGAGATTCAGGGCCTACCCCATAGTATAGGGGATAGCTAATAGATTGGTAGGGATCCTACCATTGGTATCTCCACCAGGGACCCCGTACCACTCAGGCCCCACCAAGCACCGCCGCTCCATTCATCTCTATGAGAGGTGCGAAATAGCTGACCATTGTACTCGGCTGTAGAGATGTATGGAGTGGCCGGCAGACCTACTGTATGTGGCTCCTTGGTAGAAGACTACAAACAAACTTCATCATACTCCAATATACCTCGCCACTTGATAGTAACAAGCAGGGAACAGATGGAAGGAAGAGTTTCTGCAGCGTAACGATGGAAAGGATTTTTTCGCAATCTATAATCATAGGGATGTGAAGGAGCTGCAGTGACAAAATGGTAGGGGATATTTAATGAAAACTATTTGGAAAGTGATTTCATTTTATTTTTTTTTTTATTTTAATGGAAACAAGTATGGTTCCAAAAGGTGGTAATAGTCTTTACGCCCAGAGGTTTTAGACTCAGACCCAGTGCTCCCAAGCTCATTGAGGGGACAAGGCCCATAAAAAGGGGGAGATTATCAACAAAAGGGGTCTATAAGCCCAGAAGAAAATTAGTTAAACACAACACAGGAAGCCAATTTATAAAAGTAGGGCACATTTGATTATAAATGGCACATGACAGGTAGACAGCCCTCCTACAGATTTTCCATTGGGGCCCAAGAGCTTCAAGTTACCCCTGTGCTGATGATTATAAACCCTTTATCCCTTGGGGAAATCCTTCCTATTCTACTGAATTTCTCTCTTTGGTAGCATTTCTAGCATGGTTGTTGGGGCATACAAGGTTCAAAAGTGACCGTGAACTCCAAACGAAGATGATGATAGAAGTGGTCCTGGTGACCACAAATTCCATACCCCTTGAGCTAAACCTGCATACACTACTGAATTACTCTGACTGGCATTTCCAGCGAGAATGATGGGACATACAAAGTTCAAAAGTGACCATGATCTCCAGGTGAAGATGATGGATCATAGAATTGGTCCGGATGACCACAAATTCCATACCCCTTGAGCTAAACCTACATACATTACTGAACATCTCTGACTAGGATTTCCAGCTAGAATGATGGGGCATACAAAGTGCAAAAATGACAAAGAACTCCCTAACTTTCTTTCACCACATCACAAATTTTATCATGGGCTTAAAGGGGTTTCTCGCTTCAGCAAATCACCTTTATCATGTAGAGAAAGTTAATACAAGGCACTTAACTAATGTGTTGTCCATATTGCTTCCTATGCTGGCTGGTTTCTTTTTACCATCACATTATACACTGCTCATTTCCATGGTTACAGACCACCCTGCAATCCATCAGTGGTGGTAGTGCTTGCACACTATAGGAAAAAGCTTCAGCCCCTCTAGTGGCCGGGACCACGGGAGTGCACATAGGCTACTGTTTTTTCCTATATTGTGCAAACACGACCACCACTGATGGATTGCAGGGTGGTCTGTAACCATGGAAACGAGCAGTGTATAATGTGATAGAAAAATTAATCCAGCCAGCAAAGGCAATATGGACAATCACAATACATTAGTAAGTGGCTTGTATTAATGTTCTCTACATGATAAATGCCACTTAGTGAAGTGAGACAAACCCTTTAAGGTGAAGATGATGGGTCATAGCCGTAGTCCTGATGACCATGAGCGCTATTGAACATCAAAATGGGACAACAGCTCTTAATGATGGCTCATGGAAGACAGTGTAGGTTTACAGAGAGCCATAAAGCAGTAAGCATCTTCTTCTAAAATATTCAGGACCCCACGTGCTCCGGTTTCCTCAGGACACCCGGGGCTTTTGCCATGACAGTCACAGAGAGCAGTTTTTTCCAGATCTGTTTTATCTTCGCTCCAAAAAGAAGAAAGGAGTGAATTATTGACTGAGCAATTTTCGTGTCACCGGGGTGTTCTGCTTTTCTACTTGACAAGAAATGGAAGCCCTGGATATACTACAAGATAGCGCTGTTTCTAGGTTAACGGTGGCACGAGTTTAACCTCTTCTTGTCTCTTTTCTCCTGGCAGCAAAACGGTTATTAGGCCATAAACAAACAAGATGCTTTCTCTACGGCTGAGTACAAATCAGGACCATATACCACGCTCTGCACGCCAGGCCTCCCGCAGTTCCGAGACTACTGCCAAGCTGTAATTCTGCCAAAATCCCCTCTATAGTCTCCCCTCCCGCTCCCCAAATCCTATGAATTTACTAGGGAATAGGCAGATTCTGTCTGCCATTAGCTGGATGTATCGCCAATTGGTGCCATACATCAGGCCTGCTTATAATATAATAGCCTTATAACTCACGCAGGGTCCAATGTATGTGAGCTATGGAGGGTTGCATTACACAGGGGAGGGATAAGTTACACAGGACTGCACATCCTATACATCCAAGGAGATTGTACAGAATAGCACGTTCTTTCCTCTTTCCACACATGAGACAGAGATTTTTTGGCAGTGAATGCGGAGATCTCAGGACCCATGTGAGGTCCAGGGCTGGTTCTAGCTTTGTTAGAAAGATATTGTCATTGACTATATGATCTCTGATTTTCATTTTTACATCAATCATGGTATAACCCCTTTAATATAGAAATCTCCAATATTAAGCTGCCCTAACCGTAGCGGGTGCAGAAGGGGTAAGGGTCACCCTACCATGGTGATAACTAGGAGGGGTTGTGATACATTTTCCTTCTAGACCCGTGGTCTTCAGTTTACGCCTATGGTTCTAGACTTGTATGGCCTTGCTGTAGGATTTGGCAGAGTCTCCAGAGTTAATGCTCTTCTTCTTCTTTGTCTCTATATATAGTCCTACTCACATAAACAAGCAATTATATGCATGGTAGACTCTTGGAGAGATGGGACAGAGTCGTGCTGTGGAATCGAGTGTGACAGGGCATGCAGGGGTCTCTCTGCAAGAGACATGACACATGTGACTATTTGTTGCTTAAGGATTGAATTCAGATGTCAGAAAAGTGGAGACAGAAATAGACAGAGTGACTCAGATGCAGATTCTCTTTCGGTATAATGGATATGGGACCACAAATAGCCCACATCGTACAGACACTTTTGCTCTTGGATTTTACAGACAGCAGCAGACAAAGAAGCCGTGAAGACGTCTAGTCTTAGAGAAGCTTTAGCCCTTCAGAGAGAGAGCCTGCAGATTGTCTGGGTCGTAAAAGTGATCTCGATGTCATCGGGATGGAACAAGTTACTGTAAAATAAAAAAGTTAGAAAGTCGAGAGGCTTAAAAGATGGAGACGATTGTGAGACTCTGTACCCAAAGAAAGTGACCTTATGGCTGTTAGAAATCCCAGGGATACTTTACTGTTGGACAGGTGCATCTCGATCCATAGGCGCTGTTAGTGGGATCTTGATATCCTATGATTCTCAATAAATATGACATTACTATAATAATATATGTCTCATGAATTCACAAACGGTTGAATCTTTATGATGGCAGGTTCGGATTACAATAATGAACTGCCTAAGGGCATGACCATGTACTTTTACTACAAGATCAGCGGCAAAATCCAAGACTTACACTTGGGTTCCTGGCATGAATGTGCTGCGGACATGCTGTGGGTATATATACTCATTAGCCCCATTGTCTTTCCTACCCACGCATGCTACTTATTTTTTGCAGTGGTAGCCAAATGGTTTTGTGGTGATGAGACGGTAAACAGGAATTGACTCTAAAGGGTTATTCAGTTTTAGGCATTCCTCTAACTTTAGTCCATCATAAAGATAATCAGCAAGTGACCTTACAGTGACCTGCTGATAATAAGCCAGTGTCTTTACAGTGTATAAGGATGGAAATTATTTTCTAAGTTCTCTTACTTTAGTCCATCATAAAGATAATCAGCAAGTGACTTTACAGTGACCTGCTGATAATAAGCCAGTGTCCTTACAGTGTATAAGGATGGAAATATTTTCTAAGTTCTCTTACTTTAGTCCATCATAAAAATAATCAGCAAGTGATTTGCACTTTATCTATAATCCTTTCATATAACCTGAATTTTCAGTCTCGTCCTTTATGAAGACAATAAGCAAGTGCCTTTACACTGTAACATGTGTATAAAAACAGGACAGTTGACATTTAATCAGCAGACCAACACTGTTTTAGAGTAGTATTGTGCACTTTATTTATCATTTTTTCATATGACTTGAATTTTCTGGAAACCTCTTACTTTAGTTCATCATAAAGATAATTATCAAGTGACTATATGGCGACCTGCTGATAATAAGCCAGTGTCCTTACAGTGTAATAGGATGGAAATCATTTTGGGTAACTTCTCTTACTTTATCCCATCATAAACATGTGCATGTGACTTTACAGTGATTTGGTGATAATAAGCCAGTGCCCTTACCGTGTAATAGGTTGGTATGAAGAAAGTGATATTTTAATCAGCAGGCAGCACTGTTTTACAACAGTGATGTGTGCTTTATTTTTTTTTATTTTTTTCTGGTAAGTTCCTTTACTACTGTAAGTTTAGTCCATCATGAAAAGTGATTTCACAGCAACCTAATGATAACAAGCAAGTGACCTTATAGTGTAATATAAGGGTATGAAGCAAGTACTCTTTATTCGGCAGGCACAACTAAGTAAGTGCTGTATTTATCTATTAGTCTTTCATACAAGTTGAATTTTTGGTTTCCGTCCCTCATGTCTGTGCTGTTACTGGTCAATGTTTTTTTGCGTAGAAGCAGCCACTTGTCTTCTCATGAGTTTCTTCTTCCCGAGCGCACATTTAATGGTTGAACTGAATCCATATGTTGGATTTGTGTGTATAAAATAAATTGTTTCACATAACGGGCTTGATTAATGTTTCAATAGAAGGGATTAATTACCCTAGCTTCTATCTAATTGTACTCCGTGTTTGGACTGGTAAAATAAATGCGCTGCTTTAAGTGGCTTTCTTCTCTGTTGCCAGAGGGATAGATGGAGAAAAGCAGAGAATTTGTACCCTGGTATCACACTTTTGGTTCATCATCTGCTTTGTAAAATGCAGCAAAAGTGAAGCCACGTGACACATGGAGGCCATGTTAAGGATGTCAAGAATATAGAGAAGGCTTCTATAAGCGATGAGGCCAAGATTAGGTAAGGCCAGGATTATACTGCTGTAATGTTAGTCCTCTATTAGATTGGCCGATGATCAGGAATGAATGATGTTCATTCTTCATCACTGCTTCTTGTAAACAGAGTATCTCCAAAACAGTAGGTCTTGTGAAGTGCTTCTGGTATGCACCAGATAGTACCTGCCAAAAGTGGTCCAAGGAAGGACGCCTGACGAACCGGAGACAGGATCATGGGTGTTCCATTCTCATTGATGTACATTTATATATTTATTAATGACCTTGTAGAAGGCTTGCACAGTAAAATATCAATTTTTGCAGATGACACTAAACTGTGTAAAGTAATTAACACAGAAGAGGACAGTACACTGCTACAGATGGATCTGGATAGACTGGAGGCTTGGGCAGAGAAGTGGCAGATGAGGTTTAACACTGACAAATGTAAGGTTATGCATATGGGAAGGAATAATGCAAGTCACCAGTACATACTAAATGGTAAAACATTGGGTAACTCTGACATGGAAAAGGACCTAGGAATTTTAGTGAACAGCAAACTAAGCTGCAGAAACCAGTGTCAGACAGCTGCTGCCAAGGCCAATAAGATAATGGGTTGCATCAAAAGGGGCATAGATGCCCGTGATGAGAACATAGTCCTGCCACTTTACAAATCACTAGTCAGACCACACATGGAGTACTGTGTACAGTGCTGGGCTCCTGTGAACAAGGCAGACATAGCAGAGCTGGAGAGGGTTCAGAGGAGGGCAACTAAAGTCATAGCTGGAATGGGTGGACTACAGTACCCAGAAAGATTATCAAAATTAGGCTTATTCACTTTAGAAAAAAGACGACTGAGGGGAGATCTAATAACTATGTATAAATATATCAGGGGTCAGTACAGAGATCTCTCCCATGATCTCTTTATCCCAAGGACAGTAACCATGACGAGGGGACATCCTCTGCGCCTGGAGGAAAGAAGGTTTGTTCACAAAAATAGAAGAGGATTCTTTACTGTAAGAGCAGTGAGACTATGGAACTCTCTGCCCGAGGAGGTGGTGATGGTAAGTTCACTAAAAGAGTTCAAGAAGGGCCTGGATGTATTTCTGGAGGGTAATAATATTACAGGTTATAGTTACTAGATATGGGTTGTTGTTGATCCAGGGAGTAATTCTGATTGCCTGATTGGAGTCGGGAAGGAATTTTTTCCCCTAAAGTGAGGAAAATTGGCTTCTACCGCACAGGGGTTTTTTGCCTTCCTCTGGATCAACTTGTAGGAAAACAGGTCGAACTGGATGGACAGATGTCTTTTTTCGGCCTTATAAACTATGTTACTATGTTACTATTTGGGTGAAGACTAGTCCACCTGGTCTGATCAAACAGAAGAGCTACTGTAACAGAAACCTCTGAAAATGTTCCTACTGGCCATCATAGGAAGGTGTCAAGAAACACAGGACATTGCAGCTTTCTATGGGGATGCTTAGCTGTGTGCATGCTGGGACCCTATTGACATGGCAGCTTGAACTCAAGGACTGGTGATAAGAGTAAATCCAAATAAAGGTTTGCTTCTTGTGGGATGACAATAGCTACAAGGCTGAAAGATGACTTGGTCCATCATGCTATGATTGATTTAATCTTGGTGAGACCTGTTGAGGAGTTGCGTGATAGTCAATCTCCAGTTAGTAATGGGTGGGAGCCAAAGAAGTTAGACAAGTACTGAAGACCAACTCAAGATTGACAATGATACTGATCTTCAAGCTTTCTGAGTACAGATAGAGCAGTTTGGGGTAAGACTACAGGTAACACATAGTGATGTCAAGACGAGTTGTGCTAAATAGTAGCCTCAACTCATCTACATCTGAAATTCCTTATAAACCACTCTGCTATTACATGCATCTTGTCAAGGCTTCAGAGATGTTCATAGAAGATACTTCTTCACCTGGCTACTTAAGAGCATTACAGCGATCCATCATCAGCCCTTATAGATGAGAAGGGGTCTTCCTCTATACATGTTACCTGTCAGATTCCTGGCTGTTTTTTACATTACTCCTGGCTATAAGCCAGATCATGTAGAACATCTCCCCAGCAAGGAGCCAACATCTGCTACAAGATTCCAATGTCTCCAAGGAAATTACCAGAGACAATGAACCAGTGATTGAAAGAATGTGATGATGATATTTTACTTTTGCATTGGAAACTGTCAATTATCTCATAAGATATATTTAATATATAATAGTCTGTGAACTGCTCCACCATCTATGGTCTTTTCAAAAATGAATAATGATGATGCTCAGAAATATACATTTTTGGGGTTTTCCTCAAGATGAGGCTGAACTTCCATACATACTGTACATAGACAAAGGAGGTACCTAATTACACACATGGAATTCATGTCCACATCCGGTACCTACAGTTGTACTAGTATGTGCAGGTGCATACAGACAAAGAGGGCTGGAACTGAACTCCTCTGGGCTGCGAGCACATATTTTAGCAATAATTTGATTACTTTGCTGGCGTTTTTGCTAAAATTGCAGCAAAAGATTGTGACAACACTGCAAAGGCTGTGTGACTGCACATATAAACACATACACATATAAACACACACACATATACCCGTGTCCTTCCTTATCTTTCCTCTTAGCTCCACATATTCAAAGATGAGAAGCATCAGATGACCACCTTTATTAAAAAACTGGATTTTGCAATACTCTGTTGGGAGATGTCTATGCTACATGTGTGGCCACTAAGTGGTTGTGATGAGGATTGTAGATTGGCCTCTATGCATACTGCACAAAAATACATGTATGTAAACAGATATACTATATCTTCTATACTTTGTGGGAAATGGCTGCATGTCATACATGTCCTGTCTGTATTTTTTGCAGCCCCATAGAAATGAATGGGTCCACGTGCGATCCGCAAAAAATGTGGATCGGACACAGACTGAAAACATGGTGCTGTCAATATAAACTTATACAACACACTTATACTTACACATGCAGATGCATACTGTATACAAAAACACACAGATAGAGACACATATATGCATGCATACTGCATATATTGTACACACAAACGTGCAGATAGAAATTCATATATTACATGTGCAGGAGTGCACCTAGCCTTTCTGCAGCCTGAGGTGAAAACTGAAACTGTCACACACACCCCCCCCCCCATGCCAATCTCCTAACCTAACCCCTTTGCCACAATGAAAGTGCTCATTGCCCATGGCCCTTCCACTGCCCCCTCTTGCCCCTACCTGGTGCTGCCTCACGTGGCCTCATTGGTGGTGCACCCTGGACATATTCACAGATACACACACATACAGTATACAAAGATACCTAACATATACAGTCTATACCAGTGGTCAGCAAACTTCGGCACTGCAGCTGTGGTGAAACTACGACTCCCAGCATGCATACTTGCTTGGCTGTTCTCAGAACTCCCAAAGAAGTGAATGGAGCATGCTGAGAGTTGTAGTGTCACAACAGCCTGAGTGTCAGAGGTTGCTGATCTCTGGTCTATACACTATACACTTCCTATTGTGGGGTGAACTGACCAGAATTTCAGGTGTCTCATACACATGACTGATAGTTGGGGCTGCTTGGGCATCCATGATATCAGTCACACATATGAATGTAATGGTCTCAGGAGGTCCTCCACATTGGAGGTATGTGATATTAAAAAGTGATCATAGAGGACCAGGAATGTTCTTCTAGAGTTATCTCTCCCAAGCCTGCGATGAGTGATAACAGAGAACAGTATATTGTATGGTATATGGAGAAGCACAATATATATAGAGAAGAACCTGATCTAAAATCCAGTGCGGTTCCTCTTTAAGAACTTATTAAAAACTCACAAAACAAGCAAAGGACTCATTTATTTTTGGAGGACCAGACTTGACTGAAGTGTTTTGTCCATCTCTGCAAAATAAAATGAAAGAACAATTTGCACTTCTAACAGATTCCCATTTTCACGATCATTTCTCATTTCGTAAAGTTGACCGCTCATAAATAAATTTCAGCAATCTCCAATTATGGTTCTGCTTGTTGGCATGAACCGAAGCCTTAAAATGAGATAACGCTCCTTCCAATATCAAATGTGTATTAATTCTACCTGCAGAATGCCAAGGGTGAGAAAAACGTCATCTACGCGCCGTCACCATCATCAGGGACATGATAGAATTTTCATCATCTACGGCAGTGCTCCCTAATTTTTATAGGCCATGTACTTATGCCCCTTATAAAATAAATGACATCAACTACTCACAAAGCTGCCATCTTACAGTACTGCATTGAGATATGGCCTGCACCCTCTGGGGTACATGTATAGCTCCACATGCTGAGAACTTTAGGGTGTATGGTCATCAGCTCTGCATACTCGTCATTCACATATACACATATAGAGTTGTGGATGATGTGGTGAAGAGGTGAATAGATGTACAATGTGGATGCTTGATCTTCTGCCTGATTCATTCAGGGGTCTCCAAGGGGTACAGAGTCCCCATTATCGTGAATGGTGTAGCTGCCAGCCGTAGGACCTCCACCACCCTAATAATTATAATATATAATAATATAATATAATAATCTCACAACTGAAATACCCCTTTAAAATACCTGATGAATGAATGGGATGATTGCAATCCCCGTTAGTACACGGACCTATAGTAGCGATTTTCCATCCTAAGAGAACACGAAGATTTCATTTCCAGAAATACGGAGGGCTGTGGTGAGCAAGTGGTTAATCTTTGTTTAACACTCTTCATGGCTCCATATGACCCAGACTGTTTCCAAGCATCTTCCATCTGCATCTATTTTTCCCTTCCCAGACTCTTTCATAAACATGCATGGAGTTTTCTATTACTCGTGAAGCATGAAGAGAGGGGATGACAAGCCGTGGATGTCATTAAACTATGCTGAGAGGAGATGTCACCCCGCATGCAGACATCTTCCTGACACTCCACTTTGAAACGATTTCAAGGCAAGCGCTCTGATGATTTCAGGTTGGCTAAGCCTGTCACATCTGATGGGCACTGCTGCATGTTCCTCCAAGCCTGACATCGCTCTCCAGTTTTGCAGATGCTGTCCCTACACACCAGTATAACGCACATCATTATATTATTCCACCAGCACCTTATAGCCTGGCACCTTCTCAATCGAGAGGCTTCATTAATTTGCTCAATGTTCTAGTGACAAACTATGGTTTTTTTCCAATCTCTGGGCTACAAAATGAAGCATAAAAAACAAACAGGAGAACTCTAGGCAGGTGCACTTCTTCATTATAATACGGGGTTAAAAGTACTGACCGCAACTATACCAGGCTTGGTCGAAGGTAATATGGTCAACACAGAGGTGAGGCCCAGACAATTGCCATTTAACACTGAGCGTTGTCATTTCATTTTGCATTGTTTCATTTGTGCTTTGCAAAGCAGAAAATGCATGCACTTACAGTTTCTACCACTAGATGGTGCTTTAGAGAGCTGTGCTGCAAGGCCCTGAATGAAAACAGCACAACATGTGGTCATGCGTGATATTGCAAGCAAAACAGCACAACTTGTGGTTAAGCCTGGTACTGCAAGGTGTTGTGAGGCTTGGAGAAATATGGAGTAGTTTCTTACAATTTTTGCACGTCTCCTCAGATCTGCTACATTGCCAATCTCTCCTTTCATGTCCAAGATCAACCATTGCATGCAGGGATATTTATTTTCATCTATTTTTAATTTACTCCTGTACATAGTGGTGGGGAGGAAAAGGATGGGGGGTGCATTAATGGAATATTTACATGGAGGTGACAGGACATGAGCATTGTAAAATACACTGATCAGATATAACATTAAAGTGAAAAACATCAACTATTTTGTGACAGTGGCACCAGGGAGGGCATATATCGGGCACAAGGAAAGTGTTAATTCTTGAAGTTGATGGGTTGGAAGCAGAGATATGGGCAACTGTAAGAATCAGAGCGATTTTGACAAGGGTCAAATTATGAAGGCTAGACGACTGGATCAGAGCTTCTCCAAAACTGCTGGTCTTGTGAGTTGTTCTCTGTATACAGAGGTTATTATCTACCATAGCGGTCCAAGAAAGGACCACCGGAGAACTTCCAGCAGGGTCATTGGTGCCCAAGGCTCATCCCATCTGATCCAAACCCACAGAAGTGCTAATGTTTCACAAATTACTGAAAGAGTTACTGCTGGACACCTTCAGGGGTCTTGTAGCATCTATGACATAACGGGTCAGAGTTTTTTTGGTGGGGCCAAGTGTATACATATGGCTACAGGGGGGAGATTTATCAAAATTTCTCAAGGAAAACTGGATTAGTTGCTTAGTGTCACCGAAATGTTTAACCAAACGTTGAAGGGTTTAGTCCATAAAATAGAGACCAAACAAACATGAAATGATACCCAGATTTACAAAAATATTCAGAAATGCACAGAACTGAAACTTCTTCTCATCTTTTTCTTCTGGTTTTTGTAATAAGAACCTCGTGAAGGCAATGACATGGCCCCCGGTGACTGAAAAGGGTCGGAAAGAAAGTAATTTTGACATTGTAGATCTGTTGAATGGATGCGGGAAGTTTTAATCCCTCCGGTGCAGGTTATAATTTTCAGAAGATTGTCGCAGTAGGAAGAGGTTCCCTTGGACATTCGACGTTAACTCCACATTTCCTTCGCAATGCAGCACAAGACGGCAAGACAATTGTGTCTCTTATTTGTATCTGGTTAGTGGAGTTTTCTACTCTATTAAAGGAAATAGTCGTATAATGATACAAATCACGAATCCTAATTAAATATGAAATCAAAGAGAAAGATCTGGAGGATACAGTCCCCGCTACAGACCATATGTATCTGTCCCCGTAATTGCCATTGATTATTGCTGATGCTGGTTCATAGGGTCACTAATTGCAGTCATATCTTGCGGAGGGGAAATGCATCATCATAATCTAACTTGAATATTTGCAAGACGAAGCCAATGATGGAGGCAACTTTTTATTTTTATGGATTCTCTAAATTTATGTTACAGGGGACTAAAATATTGATAGCCTCATCCCTGCAATCAGTGGTTGATACGTGGGAGTCCAACCCAGTGGCTCATCCATATTCACTCCATTGTGATGATCAGCAGGGGCGGATTGGCCATAGACCTTACAGGGAAATTTCCCGGGGGGCCGATGCCCAGGGGGCCATCTGGGCCCTCCTAATTGCCAGCAAGTAGAAGTTTTTGAGGATGTATGTTGTACTGCTGGCAGTATTTTGTGATGGACTGTGGTATTTGGCTCTGTATAATGTGCCACAATATGGTATTACTGGCCCTGCCTTCCATCAATTTGGACCCGACTACAAAATGGATCCGACTTTTAGTATTTTTTCCAGGGCCACTTTAAGTTCCCAGTCCGCCCCTGATTATCAATAGGGTTCGCAAGGGTTGGTCCATGAATGGAGCCATCTTCTTGGATGGCCTTTCAAGTGACCCTCTGAGAGAAAGCTGGAAATGCAAGAAGGGTGTCGCCCTACCCCAAAGTTATACTTAGCTAGTCCCTGTCTCCTTCCCGCATTACTTTATTTCTTGTAAGGTTCTCTTGGCTACCAAAGTTTGTGAAGTGAAAAGGCAGCTGTGCCCAAGGGTGTAGCTATAGGGGGTACAGAGGTAGCAGTCAATACTGGACCCAGGAGCCTGAGGGGCCCAAAGACCCTTGTAAGAAGACACTGGGAGGGCTCTGTTATAGATTTTGCACTGAGGCCTAGAATGTTCAAGTTAGTCCTCTGGCTGGAGGGAAGGGGTTTCTGTAGATCAAGAATTTGTCATGGCGGAGGTGCCATTTCAATTTTTGCCTCAGGCAGCAGGAAGGCTATGTGCTTCCCTGTCCCTTTCCACAAAGCACTGAGGGAAGGGGGCCCAAGAAGAACTCTTGCACTAGGGCCCATGAGCCTTTAGTTACGCCCCTGACTGTGCCAAAGGTGCTTTGTGGGTGAAGATCATAACCAGATTCCCATTCAGTGACCGCAAGAAAATATCTGTGAAGAATTGATTATGAAACTATATTAGAAAATCACAGAAATTGTCATTATGTAATGAAAAAGTCTTTACTTTTTTGCAGCTTGAATGCCTCTTTTAATTTAAGCCCAGAAAATCACCTCCCATCTCTACTGGGGTAATGACTGTTTAAGGAGCATTATCCAAAAACTATAATTTTTTTTTAGATTGGTGATTATTTTTTAGCAATTTCCTTTCTGTTAGGTTTAAAATAGAATTGTAACTTGAGTCCACTTCAAAATTGTTAACATCTCTTTCCCCCACATATACTGTAGTGTGACATTCATAATATTGGTGCCCTCCTACGGGGCAGAGAGGTCATCAGGTGCCACGTGCAACCTCTGCCCTCCAGTCTTAGTCCAGCGGGGCTCTTCAGATCAAAAAGCTGAATTTACAATACCATAGGTGACTCAGAATAGGCCGTCTCTACCTGATTGGCGGGGGTCTGACACCCTACATCCCCACCAAGCAGCTATTCTGCTGTAGCTTAGGCACCGACAGTGTACAGCACCGACGGAGCTAATCATTGCAGCGCTACTCATTCACTTCAGTCAGACCTCTGCTGCAGTAACCAGCTCCATTCACTACACAAAAGATAGAGCTTTGTCGATGCTGAAGCTATTGCAAAACAGCTGATGGTCAGGGATGAGGGGTGTCAGACCCCAGCTGGTCGCATAGTGATGGCCTATCCGACCATAACTTGTGAAGGGTTGGCCTTAAAGATCCTTTACATGGGCATATGATCAGCTGAATGATCGCCATTTTGAACTGTCATTCCTAATCATTGCTCATGTCCTTAACGGATGATATCTTTTACTATATGTTGCTTTTTCGGCAACAGTCAAAGCCAATGATAATGGAAACAACAGCAGCACGAACGATCGTAAGCAGTGAATGATCATTCATGCAGCCGTTCTTTTGGGCAACTATCTGCCCATGTAAAAGCTTCGAAACGAGCGTCAACTGACATGCAATTACGTCAATTGGCCTCGTCATGGGCAGAAAGGTAAAAGGACTCATAGTGTCCCAAATTGATTTGGCAATGGGCTTTAATTGTCTTCTCCTGCGTAATTCCCTTGTGTGCTCCCCCGTCATTATATAGAACAAGTCCTAAACCAGTTCAGAAACCGCAGGATTCAAAAATTAACTTTGGATTTTATCTATATATTAAGCTCTCCTGACATGACGAAAGCTTTCCAGAAGAAGTAATGACCCCAATGTTTAGTAGAGAGAACTAGTTTGATTTCATGGCTGTAGGGTGTTCTCAGGATGAAAGTCACCAGAGAATCGGATTAGTAAAATCAACGGCAATACATGGGGGATCAGAGGTGCCTGGCAGGTGCCCGATCACAGGCAAACCAGTCACTGTTTCCACTAACAGGAACCCGGCATTTCATTTGCAAGATGAAAGCAAATTGGACAGTCTTGTGCCGGACCTCCCTGCCCTGATTAAATTGAAGCCATCTTCTCCACTCCAGCGTTGCTTTGAAAGGAACTTGATTGCATAGTGGCAATAATACCTGCACAAGACTTAAAAGACAGGCAAATGTCACTTGATTAGCCTCTTATAGTGAGGTGGGAGGCTGGCTCCCGGAATATAGATTGGGAGCGCAATGATCACAGACAAATGAGTTTTTCGACATAAAGGAAATAAACAGAGTCTTTCTTTATGGGTGGTTTACATGGAGCGATGATTAAGAATCCCAGCACTGATTGATGTTGTGAGTTCAGACACGTCTCCTCCTAAATCATCTATACAATTGTTAGGGTTTTTTTTTGTTTTGACTGGATACGAAACAGACAATTATCTATCTGAAGGGAGAATAGCAAAAGGATGGAGAATAGTGAAGCTTAGCCAGAATACAAAGAATTTGTAGCAACACAGACAGAATAATATGAGTTTTCCATAATGCAAGACACGCTAAGGGCCCATCGTAGGTCCATAGTCAGCAGGTGGACCCAGGTTCTAACCCAACAAGGAGGCTTGGCATTGAGACTTAAATTGAAGCTCCTAGGCCCCAATACAAAAACAGTTTCAGGGACCCAGATTTATCACGTATCTGTAGAGGTGAGGAAGAATACAGGGTCACCGTCCAGGACCACCACCAGCAAACTCTAAATCAACTACCAATCTTCCCTCACTTAAGACTACCCCTAGATACTTATTAGAGTATGTAGTGGACTTGTCTGCTAGAGACTCATGTTAGGTCTGCGGAGTAAGGGAACATGAAACAGGAGTGAGGTCAAAGGTAGCAGCTCAAAATGTTTAAGAACTCATTGACTTGATTAAAGCAACGTCCATGTATCAAGTTGAGACCTCTTTACGTTGGGTCTCATTGGCAATCCCAGCTCCAAGAACCTTTCAGATACTTGGTAGAGGCAGGTGGTGCTGCTTCACGAAGATCATTTAATAACTACGTGAAAAGAAATGGTCAAATTGGTCAGAAATGGTGGTCAACATATGCGTTGTCCTCATCTTAATACGTTTCTTTGAGGTCTGTCTGGATTCAGTCATCTGTAGACTCAACCAGACACAACAACCGGCTCTCCAAATCTCTGTTCACTGAGTATTCTTCCAGCCTATGGACGGCACAATGCTTTAATGTGTTTATAGGGTTCTAGAGGGTTCAAAAACATCAAAGGGAACTTGAATAATCAGC
Source organism: Rhinella marina (assembly GCA_900303285.1). Classification (NCBI taxonomy): domain Eukaryota; kingdom Metazoa; phylum Chordata; class Amphibia; order Anura; family Bufonidae; genus Rhinella; species Rhinella marina. The sequence continues at coordinate 263,640 of ONZH01003496.1, read as the reverse complement.
ACAGTGAAATAAAAGATCAAACGGAATATCTTTAAAACAGATCTGAGCAGCTTAATTCTCTTCCCATGTTACTGGAGGAGATTTTCCTCTTCTCTTCTCTTTTTCTTCAGTTTTTTTTTTTATTCCCACTTACAAGACGTCCTTTGATCTGTGTTGATGTCTTTTTCTATCCCCGTTACTGAATGTGTGTATCTTCTCCAGTCAGTGGTCAGTGTGAATATTAAACTATTGAATTTCCTTTGTTGAGGTCCAACCCTACCAACAAGCTCCACTCCACCTGTACGGGAATGCACATAATGCCACATACTTTTTTTATTATTATTATTTTAGTCAGTAGTCGGATTGTACTATATATCTTGTTTGGTTAGTTATTTGAAGTTCTAATACTTATGTGATCTGTAAAATCCCAGAAATGATCCCCAAGATGACAAAGGATTGTTGTTAGGAAAAGGTCATAGTATGAATTTAATAACATAAATGTCACAGTTATTATCTTCCATTGTATCTTTATTGCTTGATGTTCAATTATTTACCTGGTTTTTAAATGTAATATTGTGGTGATCTACAGATCATTACTGGTTTCCATGCGCATGCACTGCCCCGATGCTTATGGAAGTCAGCCGAGCCAGCTTGTCTCTTACACTTCAACATAGAGAGCCACACATAAGTGTGACCATCTCTCCACCTCTTAGGTTACCAACAATATACCCTTTTAGGTTCCTTACTTGCCCAGTGCACTTGGTTCTCTTGATCCAGTTTTGATTTTAACAACTAGAATGGAAGAATTGACCTGAGTTCGGAGGTTACGTAGCTGGAAGTACCCAGGTCCCAAACATGGTGGAAGCTCCTGGAGACATATACCTTCTGCCCATCCTATAAGCCAGCCATAGTTAAACGTTTGCTAGGATATAGGCGAGTTCACTTGGTTTATCTCAAGTCCCCAGATCTCCATGTCCCAAACATGGTGAAAGCTCCAGGACACATATCCCTTCTACCCATCCTATAAGCCAGCCATAGTTAAACATTTGCTAGGACATGGGGGAGTTCATTTGGTTTATCTCATATGAGGTCCAATTAGTCATGATCATGAAAGGAAGGTGCGCCTGGGTAAGGAATCAAAGCTACTGCAGCTCTGGTGGAGATTTCTTCTATAGAGGCTCCAAGATGAGAAGGCTATGTCACCACTGGTTCAAGGGATCATGTGGCACACACTTTCAACCCAACTGGCACCTTTCAAGCTATGTAAGCAGGCCACTTTTTTGGGTGGTACCAGAGGCTCTGGGGCTTGGTCTTCCATGGATTTATCAGTTACAGAAATGGAGCTATGTTAATCGCTGTTAGGATGAAGGGTTTGGACTGGCGCCTTATCATGTGTCTGATGTATGGATCAGGCACTCGAAATGCGTTAGTTACATCGTTGAATTAGTCCCAAATATGCAGAATTGCACCAAATTTTCATAGATAATTCTTGCAAATTTGGCTTGTCCCTGTCCAGGGCTGATGTAAAACCTGCCCATAAATGGGTGCACCTGAGTGTTTTGGTTGCGCCCTGGCAGGGCTCAGATGTTGCGTAGGTTAAGTATGTACCATCAAGTAAAGGCCTTCATCAATACAATAATTGTCTTCCATAGTCCATGATAGATTTTTGTCTATTCCTAAACTTAGGAACACCCATAGATGACTTTGGCATACGCAGGTCTACACAGCTTCATTTTGTTTGTTTGATTCTATTTCTTAAATTTATGCCCTTTTTGTCTGACTATCATGGTTATTTTGTCTACATGGACCAGTCAGCCATACCTGCTTCATCTTCAAAGTAAAGCAGCGGATGGCGCTATTGTAATACGTGGATTTCACAAATAGCAAACACAGCTTTGCTACATCTGTATTCATCCTCGTTATTTCCCGATATAACGAGGATTTTCATCTTGGTAAATCGTTGAATGTGATAATCACTTTCTCCGGTGGTCCTGAAATGACCCCTCAGAAGAAATCCTGAAAGGCGGGCGATCAGAGCCCTTTGAAACTCCTGAGATAAACTGCCTCTGACAAAAAAAGCAGCTCATTGTTTCCAGCTGATTCTGTTAATTGCCGGCATTAATAATTAATCACCTCCCTGTATTTCAGGCATATTTTAAGCATGAAAAGTGACTTCTAAAATGTGTGTTCATAGTGGGCACCGAGTGGAGCGTTGTCATGATCATTTGTCAGTCGTATTAACGGGGCATTACTTATAAATTATATTATGCCCAATCTCGTTACTGCAATTTACATATTTCTGCTGACGAAGTGTTAAAATAGGGAGTACAAGATCTTCCCTGGTTGCCCATAGCAACCAATCACAGTGCACCTTTCATTTTTAGAGAGCACTAGGAGAAATGAAAGCGATATTGTGATTGGTTGCCATAGGCAACAGTAATCTACTCTTAATAATATAAAAATGAGTTTCTGTCTGTCTGTCTGTCTGTTCTCTATGCGCAACCAATCTACTGGACCGATTTTAACCAAATTCGGCACACAGGTACATCAGGTGTCCGGGAAGGTTTTAGACCAGGTCTCATCTCTCTAGGACATACCGTTCCTGAGATATTCCCAAAATATGATCTCCATTAGCCAACATTACAACTGGGAGCTTTGGTTTTAAACTCCAACTGCCATTCTCTGCAAAGCCACACACAGGGAGGGCAGGTTTCCATAACAACCAGGTAATTATCAGCAGCTGAGGATCTCATCCATTTCTGTTCACTGACACTGTTAAAGGTATTCCGGTTACCATAAATATAACTTATGTGTTTTTCTATTACTACAGTTCAGTAGTAATAAAAGATGTTTTCCTCCACTGCTGCCTATTGCGTGGGCTCATAAATAAGCATGGTATTGACCTTTAATTCAGGCCACCCTAAAAGAAGTACTTAAAACCCCCGCCCCAGGTCTCACTAAGCCACATCCCCCAACTCTGTCAGGCCACACCCCCTTTCACTCCGCAGCCAACAGAGATTGAAAAAATAAAGGTAAAAATCAACTTCTGTCAGCTGCAGGGATGGGTGGGAGGTTGACTTTCTTTCTGCAACAACACACACAAACATTAAATAAAATAGATTAAATCCACCCATGCGAAGCGTCTTGCTAATCCACGCCCCCGACTCTGTCAGGTCACGCCCCCTCCTACTCCGCAGCCAATGGGAATTGAAAAAATGAAGGTAAAAATAAACTTCTGTTTGCTGCAGGGGTGGGAGGGTGAATTTCTCTCTGCAACGACACACAAAAATTTTAGATGAAATAGACTAATTATAGACTACAACCGTTCGAAGCCTTTTGCTAAGCCCCGCCCCGCCTCTGTCAGGTCACGCCCCCTCTCACTCCGCAGCCATTCTGCAACGACACACAGAAACATTAAATGAAATAGATTAAATGCACCTATGCGAAGCGCTTTGCTAAGCCACGTCCCGACTCTGTAAGGCCACGCCCCCTCCCACTCCGCAGCCAACAGGGATTGAAAAAATAAAGGTAAAAATCAACTTCTGTCAGCTGCAGGGATGGGTGGGAGGTTGACTTTCTTTCTGCAACGACACACAGAAACATTAAATGAAATAGATTAAATACACCCATCTGAAGCGTCTTGCTAATCCACGCCCCCGACTCTGTCAGGTTACGCCCCCTCCCACTCCGCAGCCAATGGGGATTGAAAAAATAAAGGTAAAAATAAACTTCTGTTTGCTGCAGGGGTGGGAGGGTGAATTTCTCTCTGCAACGACACACAAAAATTTTAGATAAAATAGACTAATTATAGACTACAACTGTTCGAATCGTCTTGCTAAGTCACGCCCCCAACTCTGTCAGACCACGCCCCCTCCCACTCTGCAGCCATTCTGCAACGACACACAGAAACATTAAATGAAATAGATTAAATCACCTATGCGAAGCGCTTTGCTAAGCCACACCCCCAACTCTGTCAGGTCATGCCCCGTCCCACTCCGCAGCCAACAGGGATTGAAAGAATGAAGGGAAAAATCAACTTCTGTCAGCTGCAGGGGTGGGAGGGAAGTTGGATTTCTTTCTGCAACAACATACAGAAACATTAAATGAAATAGATTAAATATACCCGTGCAAAACAATGTTTTCTTCCACTGTTACCCATGGCGTGTCCTCATAAATTACCATGGCATCGACCTATAATTCTGGCCACCATCAAAAGAAGGACTTAAAACCCCGCCCTAGGTCTTGCAACGTCACGCCCCCGACTCAGTCAGGCCATGACCCCTCCCACTCCGCAGCCAATGGAGATTGAACAATTGAAGGTAAAAATCAACATCTGTCAGCTGCAGGGATGGGAGGGAGGATGACTTTCTCTCTGCAACGACACACAGAAACATTAAATGAAATAGATTAAATATACCCGCGCAAAGCAATGTTTTCTTCCACTGCTACCCATGTGTTTCCTCAAATTACCATGACATTAACCTATAATTCAGGCCACCCTGAAATGAAGGACTTAACCCCCCCCCCCGTGTCCCATTAAACCACACCCCCTCCCACTCCGCAGCCAATAGGGATTGAAAAAATGAAGGTAAAAATCACCTCCTGTCAGCTGCATTGACTTTCTCTCTGCAACGACACACATAAATAGATGAAATCTACCCAGGCGAAGCCGGGTCTTTCTGCTAGTAGTTTGATAAATCTCCTCCTGCCTAGTGAAGGGCCTGAGGGGGGGAAGCATGGGACAGGGATGAGAAGACATGCAAGCTCAGCTGAGCCAAGCTTGCACATCTAAGAGGCAATTGGGAGGAATAGCTGCTGGACAGGGGAGTGACTATAGAGGCTTACCTGGGACTTGTAGCCCCAAAAGGTCTCTCTGTCCCATAAGAGTAAATCTGAATTATTTGAGATGCATGATAGTTACAGTAGGGGACATGTTCCAAATTCTGAATTGTCTACCAAAATCTTGAAGTTACCTAACTGTGCCCTGAGCTGCATTTATAATTTTTTCAGGCTTCAGAGCTTTATTCTCCCAGCATTCCTGGCTGAGATCAATGAATTATTCTGACTGTTAAATCATCATGCAATATTAATCATAGGATGTTAAAAATGAATGGAATTAAAGGGGTTTTCCAGTACTTAGATATTGATGACTTATCTTCAGGATGGGTCATCAATATCAGATCAGTAGGGGTTCAACAACCCGCACCTCCACCGGTCAATTGTTTCAGGTTGGAAACTATACAATTGACAAAAGACCCCATCTATAGTATACACTACTGACGTATACTCAGCGCTCATTCCCTTAAAGAGAATGTGTCATTAGAAAATGAACTATTTTTTAAATCATGTTTTCATGTTTAACATATTTGTATAGAATTTTCGATTACGTTATTTATAATTTTCCATGTCAGTATTTATATTTAAACAAAAAAGATAAATTCCTGCAGTTTTCGCACTGGCCACTAAGCCTAATAATAGGCGCCATTTCTAGGCCTGTACAGATCTCATTACTGCAGTTATCTGCTTATCTGTCATTCTAATCCTGCCTGTAATGATATCACCTATGTGTATAGATAAGACAGGATCCACCATTCCCAATAGGTGATTGTCAGAGCTTATCTATTCTTTCCCTGTACAATGACCTCTGCACAGGCCACAGAGCATGCCTAAAAAACTCTCCCATACAAGTCAGTGAGGTCCCCTCCAGACCATGGGGCTGCCGTAAGGCAATTTTCAAAATGCTTTCTAAATACTGTTAAGAACAGCTCAGGCAAGATGGCCGCCCCCATAATTTTCATGAAATTAAATGTAAAAAATCTGCAATCAGAAAATAGAAGCAGAATAAAAAAAAAAGATGTGTGTCGCTATCTGGTTTTTACTGACAAAAAAAAAAATTGGTGACACATTTCCTTTAAATTGGATCTGAACTGCAGTACCAGTAAGTCCATCCACTGTATCAGTGGTTGTTTCAAATAGCTAATCGGTGGGGGTGCAGGTTGTCAAACCCTCGCTGATCCAATACTGGTGACCTACCCTGAGAATAGGTGATCATCCTGGAATTCTCCTTTAACCTTAATTATTACTCTCATTTCATTCTGAAACTCATTATAACTGGATCTCAGATTTCTTTCATCATCCACATGAAGCATTGAAAGGAAAAACCCTCAACACTGAGCTCTAAGTCTAGTACTTCATTCCACACACAGTTCCCTCCCTCCATTCATCTCGTACCTGATCTGCATGTACTGAACTTGCATGTAAGATGAAGTACACATGTAGCAGAGCTGAGCATTTCAGATGTTACTTATAGAGAAGGACTAAGTAACAGCACACAATGTCAATCAGCTGCTTCTATGGCTATCAGGATATTTTCATGCATTAAACGAGGCATGGACTCGCGGGGCAGGGATGTAATATTACTTGGTGCGGCCTCATCTGGAATATGCAGTTCAGTTCTAGGTATCAGTCCATAGAAAGTATGCCCTGGAGCTGGGGAGAGTACAGGAGAGCGACTAAACTGATAAGGGGCATGTAGGGTCTTATTTATGAAGAAAGATTAAAAGAATTGAATTTATTTAGTCTTGAGAAGAGACGTCTAATGGGGGACATGATTAACCTGTACAAATATATAAATGGGCCATACAAAAAATCTGGTGAAAAACTGTTCCATGTAAAATGCCCTCAAAAGACAAGGGGGCACTGCCTCCGACTGGAGGAGAAAAAGTTCAGTCTCCAGAAGCCTCAAAGCTTCTTTACTGTAAGAACTGTGAATCTGTGGAATAGACTTCCTCAGGACGTGGTCACAGCAGGAACAGTGGATGGTTTTAAAAAGGGTTTAGATGAATTCTTAAAAGTAAATGACATTAATGCTTATGCAAATGTGAAGAAATACGTGTCTCACTCCTCTTTTTCTAAAATTCACATGCCCACCTGTCCCTTGGTTGAACTGTCTTTTTTCAACCGTATTTACTATGTATGGTATAGCATTTGGTCCAAAGTAATCAAGCACGGTCCCCACCAGATTACAGTGAATGGTCAAAAACTACATTGATCAGGCGCCCCCCCCCCCAATCCAATTTCTTAGCCTAACCCCTTTGCCACAATGAAAGCGTTCATTGCCCATGGCCCTTCCGCTGCCCACCTCCTGCCCCTACCTGGTGCTGCCTGAGGCGATCGCCTCACCTGGCCTCATTGATGGTGCACCCCTGACATGGATCCAAAATGTAAATGATCATTTCAGCTCTGCTACATCCTCAGTGGTTGATTTGTCTATAAAAGCGAAGGAAAATGACATTTTTTTTTAGTACATACTTTACTGCCGGTTCAATTATGGAATGGAGCTCTTCGAGGTTTCAAGAATCATAACTAAGACGAATCCATCGCTCATAAGTGCAGCCGGAGCACGTGATGGATACGGCTTTGCAAGGATTTAAGGTTCGGCTTCTGGAAATATACTGATACTGTACAAGTTCTGTTTGCTTGTTCAAAAACAGCCGAGATTAGTCCTTTGCCTACAAAAGGATTACGGCACGTTCTCCGCCGGAGATTAAGATGCTGACCTTGATAGAATTTCAATCTGTGTTATTTTTTTCATGCACTGAAGTATAAGGTTCTACAAAGTTGCACATGGTAATCTGTCAGCGGCTCAATATTTCCTTTATCCGTTCGGGCCGCATGATGCAGGGCCACAATGCGTTTATTGAGCGATGCTTTCCTACCTCGGAAAATGAAGCAGTCACAGATAATTAAGCACATACAGCGCTGAATTCCTAAAGAGCGTCCTTAGGTTGCTGCTGCTGAGTGGCTTCGCCTACACTTTAATACACAGTACTAACCCTACTCATGCAGAAAAATGCCGCCGTATAGTAACACCATAATGTCCAACTGCTGAATATCCTAGATCTATCAAAGACTTTTGATACCATATGAAGGTACCAGGCCTCTAATGATGATGTAAAAAGGCTCCGGATCCCTGGTATTAAGGCTTTACGTGAAGATTTGCAGTACCCCAGAAGGACTATTACAAAGGGTTAATTACCATTAAAGGGGTATTCTCATCTTAGACAATGGGGGCATATCGCTAGGATATATATATTGAGAACTGAGCCCCCGAAGTGAAGGAGGACGCACTGCGCATGCGCAGCCGCCCTACATTCATTTCTATGGGGCCGGTGAAAATAGCCAAGCGCTGGCTCGGCTATTTCCGTTGGCTACATAGAAATGAATGGGAGCGGGGGACGCGCATGCGCAGTGCGCTCCCATTCATTTCTATGAGAGCAGCGGGGGAGCTGCACCTGGTGGTGGACGGACCCCGGGAAACCTGGGGTCCTCCAGGCGCAGCGCTCCTCGCTCCGTTCTCCATATAGATATCCTAGCAATGTGCCCCCATTGTCTAAGATGAGAATACCCCTTTAACAGAGTTAATTCAATGATTCTTAAGTTCAATACTGTGATTTGTTTTGTACATGTAATTGACAGCAGAGTATGGTTAACAACTTGACAAACTGTTTTAGGTTGTCAGGGTGATGGACTAGGTCTACCCCTGTCTAGTTAGTTAGGAAAGACATGTAAGAGAGGCCTCCTGCACAGCTAGGCCCAATTTTGGAGAACCCTAGTGTCTGAGCTTATACATACCCAGAAAGCGGCCATATTACCAGAGTTCTCCAGAAAGCAGGAGATTCAACATTCTAGAACTCACAAGGTTGTGCATTGGACTCAGAGTGCAAGGTATTGTGCACGTTTGTGGCAGAAAGGCTTTGCAGCTGTGGATAGGAATATAAGTAAAGCATCCACCATACTTTCAGATGGATTGGCCCCCTCAGTCTGGGAACTGCAGAAGCACCTTATTGTATTCCTTATGGTTCTGCTAAGAGACCGCAAAGGTACACTCCTTCAGAACGACAATTCACAAGTGATCTCATCTAGACCGTTTCATGAGTAGAGAGGCTGGTGAAAAATATACTAACCCATATAGAGCAGCAGACAACACATGCACCATCTAAATGAGCTTCTTATACAGTTCTTGTGATAACTACGTCAGGGTCTACTTTTAAGATGCCCCCATAATCTTTCAAGATCCATCTCACTTCCACGTGAGCAGATTGGATTTCATTCTCCCCTGAAGGTTTCTTCTTAGGTACCAACTGTCCACCCTTTTAGTCTGAAAGGCATGTTGATAAGCCCATGTCAACACATGAAGAAGATTGTCCCCTATTGAGAAGTTTCATTTCAAGATCAGATGCTACCTTCTCAAAACCAGACACAGACGAGCAATTTATTTTTGCCCTCAGATATTGTGCTTTGGGAATGCCTGATTTAAGAGCCAGGGGATGCCAGCTGTCCTATCTCAATAAGCTGTTAGTAAAAGTTCAGAACACATTCATGGCGATCTTGAACATTCATTTCCAAGGTAATGGTCAAATCCAGTAAGTTGATAGAAGTCTCCTGAATGTCTGATGTTAAAAATAAACCTAATTCATTCCGATTCAGGAAGAACACAATGTCCCCCAGTGATTCTCTAGTGCCCTGAATCAGAACGAGAACTTTGTCAATATGTCTAAGTCACATAATGGCCGGCCTATCTCAATGTACAGTAATTCTCACCTGTCCACCTGCACCTTACAAAATCACAGATACAAAGAGACTCTTGATCTCCTGAGGTAAGGAACAATCCATATCTCCAGTAATAATATATGGAGACCTCAGATCACTGGCGTCGTTATATGAAAAATAAGAGCCTAGATGACTCTGTTGAAGAGGTCTCTGATCTGTGGTGGCATTATACAAACACTCCATATTTCTAGTGGTCAGGGGTGTAACTACCATAGCGGCACACCATGCGTCTGCCATGGGGCCCAGGGCAAAATGGAGCCCAGTCTTAGTTGGGATCATCTCCTCTTCTACTGGAGGTGAAAACTTGGTCAGGACTCAGAAACCCTTCTGTCCTGTGTGGGGGGACCTGGTTTGATTCTTGCTATGGGGCCCTTACTTCTCTATATATATGCCAATGCTGGTGGCCATGTATGAAGACCCTAGATTTGTGGTCCTAACAGTGATTGACAGCCATCTGTGTATACAGAGTCATAGAGCGAAAGCTGTCAATTACTGATAGGACCTCCCCCGTGGACTTCAAAGCCCAGAATGAGCAGAGATATAAATGAATGAAATACAAGTTATATTGAATCTTTTCCCATAAGGCTATTTTCACATCCGGCACTAAAACCAGGGGTGCACCACCAATGAGGCAAGGTGAGGCGATCACCTGTCACGGACATTCCTATGACAAATAACAGGAGGTCTGTCAGATTGGCAACACGTGGTGTAATCTAAAATGTTTTCCCTTTTTGTTGTTGGTATTTACCACACCCTTTTCCCTCAGGTGTTCCTGGTGTGGTAATTGTCCCTCCCCTATTTATTGCTGCTTCTCCCACTATTCCTTGCGGTTTATAGCTTCAGTGTTGTGGTGGTGAGCAGCAGTTTGTTTTCAGCTGAGATCCTGGAGCCTCTATTTCTTCATTGAAAGATACGTTTCCTTTTCCCTCCTGTTGTTTTGTTATGAGGCCTTAGGGAGACTCCTGTTCGTCCTTCCTTTTGGAGGAACAGGTAGACTCATTCCTGTCATTAGTTCCAGGGTCCTATAGGGTCAGGTCGGTGTTTAGGTTCCTGTGTATGAACTTGTCTACCTTTGAGGCCTGTTTATACTGGTAGATAGACAGGATTTGAGCCAGGGTTTCCTGTAGGAGGTGTCCATCTTCCTTCCTTAGTTTCTAGGCCTAATCTCCTTTCCCTCCTACGCTTGGTTTGCTTCCCCCCCCACCCCCACCTGCATGTGACATCACCTCAGGCAGCATCAGGTAGGGGACAAGCAAAGGGCCGCGGAAGGGCCATGGGCAATGAGGGCTTTCATTGTGGCAAAGGGGTTAGGTTAAGAAATTAAGAAATTGGCACTGGGGGGGCGCCATTTCAGTTTTCGCCTCAAACCCACCCTTTGCCATAATGAAAGCGCTCATTGCCCATGGCCCTTCTGCTGCCCCCCTCTTGCCCCTACCTGGTGCTGCCTGAGGCGATCACCTCACCTGGCCTCATTGGTGGTGCACCCCTTCTGGACTGGTGCGATATTAGCCTCCATTTTTATAGACACCTAAACCACGGTGACTGGGAACTGGTTTCTCTTCCCTTCTTCTAATGGATGGAAGTAAACTAGGAGAAAGAAAACTTTACACGTCCCCGTCTGTTTTATTCATAATAGTTTTGTGCCAGCTCCTGCGCCTTTCATATGGGAGCAGCTGGATGAGGAGAGAGAGCAGGCAGGGTGCCTCAAATCTAATCGCTGACTTCCAAAATCTAATCGAAAGGCGCAAGCCTTTATCAATAATTCAGAGCTTTATTACTGATATGACGCCGTGGACCATCATACGGCATAAATAATTGATCCACAGAGGGGTAACATGTCCTGTAGTGTGCAGGCGCTGACCGCCCGCCTCCCGGGAAGCACCGCAGTTCTGCAATAAGATTCACATGGCTATGAAGAAAGAAAGCGATTTATACCAACTGCTTCCTAGAAGATGTCTGCACCACACGTGACTTCATTACAGAGCTCCGGCAGACGTGGGGAGGCACAGTGACTGCTGCTGTGGAACTACAGGTCCCAGCACATTCTGCAGGACTAGGACTATACTTGTAGAGAAACTGTGGTTAAGCCTTCACTTATCATGCCATGTTATCTACAGATCTATCTATCTATCTATCTATCTATTTATCTATCTATCTATCTCTCTACTTATCTATCATCTGTCTACTTAAATATCCATCTATTATTTATCTGTCTGTATCTATCATTATTCTATCAATCTCTTATATATCTATCTAATCTATCTATCAATCTCTGATATATCTATCTATGTATCTATTTATCTATCTACTATCTATCTGTCTATTTATCTATCTATCTATCTGTCTATCTATCTATCTATCTCATATCTATCTATCTATCTATCTATCTATCTATCTATCTATCTTTACTTATCTATCTATGATATATATATTTATCTAGCTATTTGTTTTTTTATCTATCTACTATCTATCTATGTATCTCATATCTATCATCTATCTATCTATCTATCAATCTCTTATCTATCTATCTATCTATCTATCTATCTATCTATCTATCTATCTATCGATGTATCTATCTATCTATCCATTATCTATCTATCTATCTATTATTTATCTATTTATCTATGTATCCATCCACCTATCATCTATCTAGTATCAATCTATCTTTGAAAAACTAAAAATTCTTTTATAAAATTCATGTTTTAACAACACAAAAAATGGTACAAAAAAGGTGTGCACGAATGAAGCTCAAGGCTAGATGTTTTTTGTGGCAGCTTTTGATGTAGTTTTTTTAAGCCGAATATTCCTGGAAAAAGAAGTGCTTCTCTCCTCTTTGTATCCAGTCCAGTGTTTGGCTCAAAAACTGCATGTTTGAATTTCCAACCTCAGTGGCTATTCACACATGGCAGATTTCTGTGACTGAAAACCATTTCCATTCATCTAAATAAATGTGTTGTGTTGGCAAGTAAGTGGATTTCTGCAAGCCCCATCCAGATGAATGCCTGCAACACATCTTCTACCTCAGGCCTCATGCAGACAGAGGGACTGGATCAGTATCTTCATACCACTGTCTGGATGCAGAAAAAACAGTGTGAACTTGTTTTTATTATACAGTTTTAGGCCTCATTCAGACGACCATATATTTGCGGGTCCGCATTATTGCGGACCCGCAAATATACGGGGGACCGCCCGGCGTGTGTTCCGCAGCGCTCGGAACACACGCCGTGCGGCCCCATTGAAAATGCCTATACTTGTCCGTGCGTACGGATAAGTATAGGACATGTTCTATCTTTTTATGCAGAGCCACGGCACGGAGACAGCTCCCATAGAGGTGAATGGGGCTCTGTGCGCTCCCATAGAGGTGAATGGGGCTGCATGTATTCCGCAATTTTGCGGAATACATACGGCCCCATTCATACGGTCGTGTGAATGGGGCCTTATGTTGAGGATCCGTTCCTGGGATCTGGATGTCTTTTGTTACATTGCATCACCATCCGGATCATGTGATCAATATTTAGATCTTTTATCCTGACCCTAATGCTCAGTGCGGCTGCTGGCCCTGCAGTGTGAACACAGCTGTAGATACAAATAACAGGTCACTTTTTAAATATTTTCTCTTCTTTTTTGGATCAAAAAACTGCATCCAAGTCTGCATGTCTGATCAAGGGCGTACTTAATGTGTGCACGTCTGTTAATCAGACAATTATACTCATAGTCAAACTCTCCGGCTGGAAGCCTTCAGTAAAGAAGCAGCGCCCCGTGTTTCCTAAACACTTCATGAAGTCGTGCAGAATTCAGCCGACAATCCCTCCTTGATTATGCACGGTAATGAATTACCGCGGACGCCGTGCGTGAGTTGCGCGGCGATGCAGCCTCGTTGTTCTCCAGACATTGACAAACCACTTTAGCTCGGCTCCCATTGTTTGTGATGTCACCAGTCGCTCTTGATGGCGTTTGCTGTGGTATTATTCACAGTTTATATTATTACAACCTGAAGATCATAATTACCACAGAGAATTAGCAGCGGAGGCCGATGAATACGTAACGACGGCGACCAAGGAGCAGGCGACAAATACAGCGCGGATACAAAACATTATATGAGATACACATATACAGTGCAATCATTCTCTGATAAGTCATTTTTAGGGTTTTATTTGTATATAAAGACATGGTCGGAGGTGTTATCCCGTAGAAAGTGTTCATTACCCACCCACACGGGGGTGACCATAAGTGATCTTCAGAACAAGGGGTCCCTGAGTCCACCCTCTGAACGGAGCAGTGGTCGGTAGAATCTAGGGGACAGGCACTATGTCAGCCCCATAGAAGTGAATGGACCGGTGGAGCGACTTGCACTACTGTTCCATTCAAAAAGGGGACTTGGAAACCTAGCGGCTGGACCCTGTGATCCTCTGGATAGGTGATACTTGTTGTGGTAATCAATAGGAACATGGATAGATAGAGGATGTCTCACTTCAGCAAATGGCAACGATAGATAGATAGATAGATAGATAGATAGATAGATAGATAGATAGATAGATAGATAGATAGATAGATAGATACTGGAGATAGATAATAGATAGATAGATAGATAGATAGATAGATAGATAGATAGATAGATAGATAGATAGATAGATAGATAGATAGATACTGTAGGTAGATAGATAACAGAGATAGATAGATAGATAGATAGATAGATAGATAGATAGATAATCGATAGATAGATAGATAGATACCCCCACCCCCCCATTCCCACATTGAACCCCCCTCCACAATACCTATTATTTCTTTTGGCAATGCTAAATGTTTTTACTTGGACGTGCCAATACAGCTTTTTTGAATTGAATAGACAGATAGATAGATAGATAGATAGATAGATAGATGAAAAAAGTAGGCAGCACTCTCACAATAAAAAAGAATATTACTGAAGTTTATTCACCCATGTGAGACACCCATTGTGTGTCCCACATGGGTGAATAAACTTCAGTAATTTTCTTTTTTATTGTGAGAGTGCTGCCTACTTTTTAGATGTTTTATTGATCTTTGTCGGATCCTAGGCTTGCACCTCCTTGTTTACATACTGTGCTGCCATCATTTTTTCTTGATAGATAGATAGATAGATAGATAGATAGATAGATAGATAGATAGATAGATAGATAGATAGATAGATAGATACAAAACATTTCTAACCCATATCCGTGTATCACAATAACGAGAATCCGCACTATAATCTGGGAGCAGCTAAATTCTCATTTTTATTTAATAAGTTGCTCGTTCTTTCTAGATAAATATATTTCAGACAGATTAATAGCGCAGGATTTGGGTGAGATTCGCCTGCAGATGGTGTGAATAAACTTTCTTTGCTAATGAGTGTGCCGGGGAGAGGTCGGGGAGATTTCTGGATTCTTCCTGGTGCGTTATTTTTATTGGATGTATGGAGTATATATGATGTAAGATAAGAGGGGAATCAGTCAGCGCCTCTTATTTACTGCAGCTCTATGGGGTCGTGCTGTAAGTAGTAGTAATCAGGGGAGGGAAACACATACATCACAGGGACGTTCACTACCAAATTGCAGCATCGTTTTTAATGGTTTTTATGGATCTAATAAATAAGAGAGAGCTGCAGCTGCTTCCACGCTAGTTTACGGATGAAGCCATCTTTAACTTGACGCTCAGGGCCTTAAATATACAGTTGCAGCAAACTTCAACTTTAATTTTATTCAATGGATTTTTTGTGCTGAGGGTCAATTTACAGATTGCTACCGCCGAGATCTGAGACTTGTAACCAATCCATTCCTTTCAATGGATTGCATGGGACTGGAACCCATTTGTTATACGTCCATTGAGATCAATAGGTCCATGCAGTGGTGTACATCGAGAAGTAAGGGCCCCATAGCAAGGATCAACCCAGGCCCCCCACACAGGACAGAAGGGTTTCCTCCTAAACCCCTTTCAATGACCCTTGGGCCATTTTCCCACTGCCTTATTTACTAAAAGCTGTTCCTTTAGAGGGTAGAGTCCTGACCAGGTTTTCACCTCCAGTAGAAGAGGAGATAATCCCAACTAAGACTAGGCCCCTCTTGTCCTGGCCCCATAGCAGTCGCATGGTCTGCCGCTATGGTATTTATGCCCCTGGGTCCATGGAAAGAGGGTTGTGTGCCCTTTGAGTTTACAATGTAAGTAAATAAATTGTCCTTTTCAGATGAAGTCAACATTTTTTGTTTGTTTTTTTCCATTGTACTCGATGGTACATTTTTAGTTTTCAAGTTACCCCTGTTTTCTTCTCGTTTGTTGTCATGCAATGCATAAATGAACATCTTTTTGTCTTAAGTTCCAACCACACATACTATGAGGGCAAATCTACAGCAGCTTCGCCCATTCCATATCATGGTTACTCAAAAAATTGGGTGTTTTTGACCTTTAAAGGGTTTGTCCGCTTTTAAATATTGATGACCTATCTCTGCTCTGTTTACCTGCTTGCCGCAGCAATTGCAGATGTAATTACAAGTATGACTTCTCCATTACTTCTATATTACTGCTCCATCTGTACAAGTGAATACTACAGGGCCATCCCATTGAAGTGAATGGGGACACCATTACTGTAATTACACCTGCTCAGCAATGCAATTGCTGTGGCCAGCAGGTAAAGAGAGAAGAGAAGGCTCGTATGAGCACTGCCTTCTCTTCAAACAGCTTATTGGCAGGGCGCCGAGAGTCAGATCTGATATTGATGACCTATCGTGAGGATAGGTCATCAATACTAAAAAGTGGACAACCGCTTTAATATTTCTAGCAGATGTTTGTTACATAACTATGGGTTATTTTAGATGTTAATGGGCTTCATTCAACGGGTGAAGACCTACAATGGATGTCTTGTGGGATTTAGTAATGGTAGATACAGTACAGGTGACCCTTTCCTAATACTGGAGCAGTAATATAGAAGTACTGGAGACGTCATACTTGTAATTACATCGGCAAGTGCTGTGGCGAGCAGGTAAACAGAGCAGAGAAGGCAGCACTCGTACCAGTGCTGCCTTCTCTTCAAACAGCTGATCGGCGGACATGCTGGGAGTTGGAGGCCCGCCAGTCAGGGGTGCTCCTAGCCTTTCCACTTTTGTTATGACTGGCTAGAGTCAGGAAAAATAAACATTTGGATCTAATCACCATTAGAATCTATTTCTTTGAATCAAAACCTATTAGATTTTATTGATGATATGGGGGTTGGGCCCCAAGAATAATTTCCTCTGTAGTGCCCAAGGAACCACATTCCAACCCTGTGGCTGATTGACTTGAGGAGAAGGTGACATCATAAGGCAGCTAGATCTAAGTGCACAGGAAAGCCAAGGGCTCCTTAAAATTTAGAAGGGTATTCCAGCCAAAGGAGTTAGTATTTATCCACTGGCTTGGCTATTTTTGTCAGTATTTTTGTCACTTCAGAGTCCTCCTAGCCATAGATGAGCAGCTGGGTAACCTGGGGTCCCCTGTGCTGGTGATCAGTGGATGTCTCAGCGTTTAGAACAAATGAATGAATGCCTAGCAGTGTCAAGCATGGATGTGTATGTGGGGATTGGGAGTGATAGCTGTCTTAAGTCGATGGCCACCCTTAGGCCAGATCTTTTCCAATTCCTGGTCAGCAGTCTTGTGCATTGCAGTCTTAAGCTTTCATGTGCTCTCACATTGCAAGGGGCATATCTATGGGTGCAAGGAGGTGCAGGCCAACTTGCCCTGGGCAGGCTATTTTGATACAGGTCTAGGGCCAAGAACCTACACTCTGGAAGTCTAGGTACGACACAGTTTACCATGCTCTATCAGTGGCTGGCATCTAGTACAATTTTTTACTCTACAGTCTATTTTGTTCCATGTGCTGGAGGGTATTTCTGGTCATGTACGGCTGAGAATCCGACCTGGGTGTCTACTTTAGAGATGCAAGCCCTTGTGTTCTGCCCGGGCAGATGTTTTCTTAGTGTCCTCATTTGGATCTTCTGCTCATTAGGGAGGGGAATTCAGAAAGTTTATGAAGTCATCTCTGATTTTTTTACTGCTTTCTGATGGGAGTAAGAAGAACATAGACACCTGTAGTTAATAATTGACACAGCCCACCCTCCTCGGATGTGATATTCCCCGTGTTCCTCTACCACACATAGATCTTCTTTGTGGTCTCCTAGACCTTATGATGCAATATTTACACAAGGAATTCTTACTTGAAAAGAAGCAGCAAGGATAAAGGGACTGTATATGAAAGGTGCACCCTAGTACGGCGTTTTTTCATCCCCTGCTTCTAAGCTTCTGCGAATCAAGGGATTTCTATCTCAGGTGGATCAGTTTCTTTGGTTTAAGAAGGAGCTGTCCTATATATTGACTGTAATAAAACTTACCAACCTCTGTCTGCTGCCAAACTGGGCACCCATGGAGAATAATAATCCAACGCTGACGTGCACTCACATCACACATAGTGAATGAATGTAAAACCTCGCGAAGTACACATATTATCAGTCTACACTGCAAGGAATGGTGTCAGGAGAAATTTAGGGCAAATCGGGGCTCCTCTGGACCTCAGAATAGGAATAGTGACATAGCTGCTCCAGAAATGTGACCTCCTTGGCCCAATACCTCACCAGCTCTACAAGTGGTGACAACCAATCTTGCTCAAATTCTAGGACAGGATGCTGGTGGCTATTTTAAAGAGGCTCTGTCACCAGATCAACCCTATTAAACCAGACATACTGCCTGGTAGGGCTCATCATCCTGATTAAAACTGTACCTTTCTTTTGTCTGTATGATAAACAGCTGCAGAGAAATCAGAGGTTGTATTCATATGCAAATGAGCAATTGGAGCACCAAGAGGCGGGGCTGAATATTCTAAACACTTCTATGTAACACCTGCAGTACTCTGCCCTACAGCCTGATGTCCAGCCCTGTCAATCAAGGGGAGGGGGGAGTGTGCAGAGCATAGGGGGTGTTGTATAGCAGTGCTCAGATGATTCAGCCCCGCCTCTTGGTGCTCCAATTGCTCATTTGCATATAAATAAAACCTCTGATTTCTCTGCAGCTGTTTATCATACAGACAAAAGAAAGATATTGTTTTAATCAGCATGATGAGCCCTACCAGGCAGTATATCTGATTTAATAGGGTTGATCCTGGTGACAGAGCCTCTTTAAATCATTCATGGAGAACCTTTTTAAGGAGTCTGAACTTTAGGTGTTTAAGAGGTTTCCCCTATAAAGAATAACCATCATTTTAACATACTGATGACATGTCAGAAGCTTTGATCTGTGGAGGTCCAGGTGTTAAGACCTGGGGTAGAAAAGTCTAGCTGAGCACTATGCCCCTTTGTCTCAGTTAAAGAAATATTCCCATCTCAGACAATGGGAGCATATCCACCTCTGGGACCTGCATCTACACCAAGAATAGAGCAGGGAAGGTGGTCGCCGGAGTACCCAGGTTTTCCGAGGTCCACCGCCATGCGTTCACTCCATAGAAGTTAATGGGCTCACACCGCGCCTCCCATTCATATCTATCTATGGGCCCGAGCCAGCGCTCGGCTATTTTCGGTGGCCCCATAGAAATGAATGGAGGGTGCTACGCATGTGCATTGCGCCCTCCACAACCTTCAGGGGTTCGTTTTTTATGTAGGTGTGGATCCCAGTGGTTGGGCCCGCACCTATCAGACAATGGGGGCATATCCTAGTGATATAAAGTCACAGACAGCTAGGAGTCTAAAACATAACTTTTAATTCACAGAAAGTAAGTAAAAAACTACTACACGCTCCAATGAGCAAAATCTAGAGAGTCCATCACCCAGTGGAAACACAGATAACACCGTGCACTAATGACCAAAATTATATATAGATTAAAAAGATGGTGGTGACAGAGAGTCCTATACGGTACGTGGTGTTGAAGGACAGGCTATTGGGAACAATCCCTGTACTGGATGCTGATACTAGGCCTCAACCCAGGGACGGATCCTAAAGGTGGATGCTCCCTGGTCTCGTACCTGGACTATCTGTCCCTGCACTCACCCTATTCAGTCCCAATATTTTCCCAACGCGTTTCCCTTTCAAAAAGGATAATCAGGGGATCTTATTGGGGCATAGACATTAGATCAGTGGTTCTCAACTCCAGTCCTCGGGACCCACCGCCACTGGCAGGTGGGTCCCGAGGACTGGAGTTGAGAACCACTGCATTAGATACATAAGTAAAAAAGTACAAACTGATGATTCACAAGATACTACAACCAATGAACAGGCTAGCACTACATAGAGTCCACGATAATACGACACTAATAAATAGTTCTGCTAGATATATATGGACCAATAACGCTGCAATAATCAAATTATGTAGATCACCAAATACGTCCCAGACTCATGGAGTCAAGCATGATACGACGTACATATATGTTGATACGCCAAAATTTCTATGTGCACCAGACCTGATTAGAGCCATACTCATACAATTCAAATAAACATGATTAGAGTAATATGGGAAGCCAGCATAGACATGATTAAAGCAAGGGTAACATCACTGAGCGGAGACACATGATCAGTATACATATAACAATCAAAATCAATTCAGGTATTGCATGATAGCCAAATACCAGTTAAAAATGACACAATTCATAAATGGCAAACCCATCTAAGCCAAAGGATCTGCTAAAATATAAGATCAAACAGTAATGATAAGGCAGCAAACCAATAATGCTGAGAAATGGGTCAAGGACCCCTTACTATAACCTCGGCCGGGCAGCCAAAGAGACCCTCCGCTTCTGTTGTGTGGTGGTAGGTCAGGCAGCGTGGCCTTATCCTAGTGATTTACCCCCATTGTCTGACATGGGAATGCCCCTTTAAGCTCCCCTTGCAGTGGACTTCCTTAGAATCCATACACCGCTCGCTAGTAGAGCCAAGCAGAAATGAGTCGAGCAAGGGCACTAAACCTGTTAGCTTGAGGGATTATGGGGGTCTCAGCACTTGGACCCTCACCAAACAAAAAGTCTGGCATCCCTCTATGATAGGTCAGAAGTTTGTTCAAATGATTTGCACCCTTTAACTTTTTTAACTCCCATTCGCTGCCATTTTTTTGTGACCTGTCTGTGATTTTCCTCATCCTTTGATGCATTTGTACTTTACATTACTCTAGAAGCAGCCTCGCCGCCTCTCTATTAATATCTATGGGAGTTTGGGGCCAAAAATAACTAAAGTGGAAACGAGATTTAATGAGTTCTCCCTTGGGGCAGCCATAGAATTAATTCAGGATTGTTATGTGCTGTAATTAAACAAATGGACTTTCTCAAATACTCGCGCTGACCCGAAGTCATGCTGTAAATACTAAGCCTGCCATACCGAGATAGACAGGATTCCAGGGATGGAGAAAGTGAACTTAAAGGGAACCTGTCATCTCCAAAACACCCCCTGAACTAGAGTAAGCGTTGTATAGTGTAAGTGATACTGAATCCGAATATGTAAGTTTTATCTTCATACTCACTTCCATTCCGACGCTCTGGTCCCACAAACCTGCAGTAAAATCCACTCACTGGACTCCAGTGCTCACTCACATAATGGAGAGGACTCAAAGAAGAGTCTTGTGAATGTATTTTACTGCAGGTTCAGGGGCGGATTGGCCATAGACCATACAGGGAAATTTCCCGGTGGGCCGATGCCCAGGGGGCCACCTGAGCCCTCCTCTTAGCCGGTGTGTAAGTTTTTGAGGATGTATTTAGTGATGGACTGTGGTATTGGGCTCTGATGGGGTGGTATAATGTGCCACAATATGGTATTGCTGGCCCTGCCTTCCATCAATTTGGACCCGACTATGAAACGGGGCCACTTTTAGTATTTTCTCCAGGGCCACTTTAAGTTCCCAGTCCGCCCTTGTGCAGGTTTGTGGGAGCACAGCGTCGGAATGGAAGTGAGTATGAAGATAAAACTTACATATTCGGATTCAGCATCACTTACACTATACAACGCTTACTCTAGTTCAGGGGGTGTTTCGGAGATGACAGGTTCCCTTTAAAGAAATATTTGCCTAAATTAGGTTTAATAAAAGCTGAATGTCACTAATTAAGGAGAAAACATCAGAAAGAGAATTAGAGACACTTGGATTTACAGACTGTTTTGTGAATATTGTAATTATGTTTTGTTGTTCTGATATGTCACCATGGAGACACAAAGGTCTGCAGAGGAGCTGTGTACACAAAACGGTAGAAGACCTTTTATCAAAAATAGGGTTGTAAAAATGAATGTCGCCTTAAAAGGGAAACTATATTTCATTATCAAAGGTTCTATAGCCAGCAAATGCAATTTGCTGTATTCATTATATTTTCATAATTTCATATTTCTTTTATCAGTTCATAGGTTGAAATTGCTACTAAAATATATAAGGTGATTACGTTTAGCATATCTTATTAATTTTATTAAACTTATTTATTAAAATGAAATTGTGAAATGAGATACATGAGAAAATTCTGGCTTCTTGCAGCCACCACTAGGTGGAGCTAAAGAGCTTACTGTATACTGTTCTGTTATTGAGCTCAATGTATAAACAGTATGTAGTACCCTCTGGAGGCAGTCACAATTTTATCATTTAACCCCTTATCAATGCAGAGGATTTGGGAAAAGGACACCCCCAACCACTATAAGGCTATATTAAGAAATGAATCATACACCTAAAAATAATCAAGTGTTTAAAGGAGCCCTGAAGCGCACCATGATGATGGTTTCCTTTCAATGATTTGGAACAAAAGACTTTTAGGACAAGATTATAATGATGCCCCCATGAAAGAATAAAACCTGACACCTTAATTGGAAGAAACCATAAAGTGGAGTCCCTTAAGGCCTCCCCGCATCCCCTCCCAGGGCTTAGCAAACGCATGAAAATGACAGACTCCATCTGAGAATAGGCGCTTATTCTTTTCTCCAGGAACGTGGAATTGCTTCCATTTAAATGGTATTTTATTGCATTAAAATTAAAAGTTACTTTCAACATCTGTTATTTGCCTGTGGATGCAGATTGAAGGTGAGAGATAAAAATACGGCTAATTATTTGTGGAATTCATGTTCTGGAGCGACTCTGGCTGTTTTCTGGAGCTGTAAATCTTTTCGCACCAAGCTTACATGCGGGAAACTTAATTGGTTTGATTTCGAGTACTTATTATAGCGCACAAAAAAGTTTAATTCCATTATTTTGCCACTTCATTTATATGTGCGGGAAAAAAAAAATAAAACAAAACATTAATTTCACTTAATTGAAAAAGCTCGTTTAGAGGCGTCAGGATCTATGCGGCTCTGTGCTCATGGTGGAGAAATGGGGGAGGATTTGGAAGTTTATCATCAAACTCAAAGACCTGGCCTCTATATGAGGAGTAGGGATTTCCATAATTAAAGGGGTTGTCCCATGAAAAGTATTTACAGTTTTCAAACCAACACCTGATCTAAATACTTTTCTAATTGCATGTAATTCAAAATGTAGCATAGCCGCTGAGTTATTCAATAAAATGTATCTGTATAGCGCCACCTGCTGCTTGTTTTTCTCTTATTTCTTTGTCCTGATCACTGAGATGGTCGCACATGCTCAGTTTCATCCTTCAACTGCCTCCTGAGCTGTGATAGGGAGAGCTGAGACACACCCCCTTAGCTTCAGCAGATAATACACGCCCCTTGAGCTGCCAGCTTGTTATAAATCTAGCAGAGCAATGAATGTGGAGATCTCTGGATGTGATGTGAGGTACAGGGCTGGTTCTAGCTTTGTTAGAAAGAAGTTATCATGTACTGTATGATGTCAGATTTTAATTTTTACATTACTCATGGGATAACAATTTTAAAAAGGTCAGACTAAATAGCAGAAAACTAAAAAATGTTATTTGATATAGTGAAAACATATGTTCCAATTTGAAATTTATATTCCAATATAAATAACAATAACAAAATACATTATACTGTATGTATAATACATAATAATACAATAATACATATCACTTTATGTCGTATGATTCCCATTGATTCCTTTCTATTAGGCCTTATTCACATGGCAATTACAACACGCGTGACAGACGTTTTTTTTTAATGGCCATCAAAGGCTGTTTTCCGAACAATGTCAGTCTATGGGTGTATTCACACCTCCGTAACTGTGAATACTGGCTGGCAAAAAATAGGACATGTCCCATTTTGTCCTTTTTAATTGACCGCCAACCTCCATGCAATTTAAGGGGGCCATTTTTAATGGACAGGTTTTTTTAAGGCATCAGTGAAAAATTGGCCTTTAAAAATGGCCTGTTTTGCCCCTTTTAGGGCCATTTTTTTCAACCTTGTGTGGATATAGCCTAAGAGTATGCTCACACATATTAGATTTACAAATTCACAAATTTTCCTGATGGCTGATGTCAGAGGAGATAAGGAACAGTCAGGTTGGATCATTTTGCTCTCAGGAGATAAGTTGTTTGGTAGCAGCTTACTCTCTCCTTTCAGTACCTATGCATGCCCGGCCAAGCCGATCATGCACAAGTCTTGGAGGATCAGGAGTGAGAGCTGGCAGCCAGCAGCAGGATGGAACTGAGCATGTGCGTCCACCTCAGTTAGGTGGACCAAGAAATTAGAAAAACAACAACAGCATGTAGCGCTATACAGATACATTTTATTGAATATGTTCTATGCTAGAATTTTAATTACATGCAATTACCAAAGTATTCCGATCCAGGTGAATGTAGAATATTTTTTGTGGGACAACCCCTTTAAGGACATGTCCATTGCACGTGTCAACTTGCTGTTCTTTGCGCAATAGACTTTTATTACAGTCAAGCTGAAAACTTTTTTCATAAAAGATACTTGGATGAGGTTAAACAAATCTGAGCTTTTCTTAAGTGTTGAACTTTCTTCTTCGGATCAGAGATCATTGGTCGATGGCTGAAATTTATCCGAGCAATATGCAAAAAAGCTTTGTAATGTTCAATATCATTACTGAGGCAATTAGTCTCAGAATCTCTGACTTAGTGGTGCTTGACATGATAATAGTGAACATAGTTACATAGTAGCTTAGAGACAAAAAGGTTCTGCGGTTCATTGACCTGGTCTATCCCTCCTCGCGGTCATTTATATTCATCATCACTAGGAGTATTAGACTGTGTGCAGAATAGTAAGAAGTTTGTCAAGTCAAATTCCCATGGTTAACCCTCATGGTCCATACTAACAACAAGTAAATGCTTTCTATAAGGAACATGTTTCCATCATAGGTGCATCTTCTTCCATGTCATCTGTCTGGTCACCATCTTGACATGTGTCAAAAGGAAGCTAAGACCTTATATCCAAGAGAAAGTTTAAAGAAATCTATTTCACGTCCTGCTAGAAATGTACATGATGAAATCTGTAGTGAATGTCATTTTCTTTACCAGTGGCTGTATTTGTGAGTTATATCTTCCTGATGCTTCTCATCTGTGTCATGTGACCAGCAATCAGACTCATCAACTGACACAGCATCTTATGTGTGGACAGGAAGTCTAATTCTCTATGCATTCCTATGGGAGCCTCACTCTGAGTCTCATAGGAATGAATAGAGAAGTAACTGGCTTCCTGTTCTGGGTCAGTTGGAGGTCAGGGAGTTGGTCACATGACACAGCTACAATTAGAAGAGTAGGGATAACTCACAAATGCAGTCACTGATAAGAAGATTGCATTCACTATAGATTACATCATGCACCTTTCTAACAGGTCAGAGAATAAAAATTTTAGTTCTTCTTAATTGCCACATTTGTAGGGAGGTGCCTGAAGATCTACCAGAAAAAGCAAGCACATGATTGGTGGAAAGAGGTTGAAGAGTGAAAAAAAAAAAGGTTCACTGCAGGTTTAACGAGACCTTGATTAAACTATGTTTACATTAGGAGAATTTAAGGTGTCCACACCTATTCAAATATGATTTTCCATACACACCAATTTGGTGGGACAAGTTGACTTTCTGATGTGAATGGGGTATTCCGACTCTCGTCTAACAGACAATGTTGGGAGAAAGAAGAGTTAGGCATGTTGAAGCTTACTGCCCAATCCGATTCAGATTTGTCCTTTTTTACCTTTCCTCACTATATCCTGAGATTACAGCAATTTAGCAAAAAACATGATTTCCAGGTACTTTGTCATGAGATGTCTATGCTATATGTGTATACGGTGTATGTAGAGACAACCAGTGGTTGTGATGTGTACTGCAGCCTGTTGTGGGTTTTACTTGCTTGTCATGATATTGAACTAACTTCTTTAATGAGCAATTGAAGTTCTTAACCGTATTCAAGGTAAGGGTGGAAACATCTGTAAGTCAACACCAGAGGAACCTGGCCGTAGCTTACTCCCCTCTCCCTTCTGAGGTTATGCTTGGCCAAGCCATGTCCCATATGTATGGAGGGGTCAGGAGGATTGCATTTGTCCAACAGTTATTGAAGGTGTATGGTCACATTTAGGAGCACTAGTGAAATTCTTGTAAGTAATCAATTCTGTACAAGAAGTATGGTAGTAAGGTGATTGGCAAGGAAGGATCATCAGTTGAATTTGTATGTCTCCCTTGTTTGTAGGTACTCCCTCAGCAATTTGGTGACTATTTATTTTGTTAAAGTGGTTGTCCTATCTCGGACAATGGGGGCATATCGCTAGGATATGCCCCCATTGTCTTATAGGTGCGGGTCCCACCGCTGGGACCTGAACCTATATCGAGAACGAAGCGGGGGAGCTCTGTGCCTGGAGGACACCAGGTTTCCCAGGGTCCGGCCACCACCAGGCGCAGCTCCCTGCTGCGCTCATAGAAATGAATGGGAGCGCACCGCGCAAGCACAGACGCCGCTCCCATTCATTTCTATGGAGCCGACGGAAATAGCTGAGCCAGCACTCGGCTATTTTCAGCAGCCCCATTGAAATGAATAGAGGGCGACTGCGTATGCGCAGTGTGCACTCCTTCTCTTTTGGGGCCCCGTTCTCAATATAGGTGTGGGTCCCGGGGCTGGGACCCGTACCTATAAGACAATGGGGGCATATCCTAGCAATATGCCCCCATTGTCCAAGATGGGATAACCTCTTTAAGGTCCATTACTGGAACCAGGGGAAGATCTAAATTTTGTACCCAAGCTTTTTTCCTGTACATTTCCTGGACCGTCCATAGATGAAATCTTAACAATGCTTTAGAAATAGGAAATACCTACCATAGAGATCCTGCAGCAGCTATAGGACCTAGCACAGGTTGTCCCCATCTTCAATTCCCAGAAGGATATGCACATGGTTGGTTCTACAGCAATGGTATATATGGATGCAATGAGTGCTTAACAATCTTATCTCAGGATGGGAGAGTCAACCTTCCCCGATGGGACCTCCATACATCCCTGGTCATATGCTGCTTATGTGATCATGCTCTGAGCTGGCAGGGTGAATGTACAGGGGGAAAGTTCCTGATCTTACATGGTTTGGCAGGACCTGTGATCCACACAAATTGTCTATAAACTTGAGGCACCTCAGAGCGGGAGAACAGCAGTCATTATCATGAAATATTAACTACCTGCCTTGCAGTAAAGACCCACTAACAAGCTGAAAGCAGGGTCCATGAATATGCAGATGTAAAGCAATGCATTTGGTAATTTCAGCAAAGAAACAGAAATGATGGTGGAAGGAGATGTGTCCGGAACATGACACATGTCAGACTTTGTATTCTCTCTTCTCAAGAGCTATCATCTCAGAGAATAAAAGGGTTATGTGACATATTAGGACATAATGAGCAAATATGGGGCAATTGACTTTCAGAGGCAATCAATGGTTTTCCAACTCTCCCTTCCAAGAAAAAGAAAGATTGGGCTTACTTGCCGAATCTTTTCGTTCTCATGGAAGATACAATTTTGTCCTTCTTCACCTTTCCTTAAAGGGGTTTTCTGGGATTTTACTACTGATGATCTATCCTCAGGATAAGTCATCAGTATCTGAACGGTGGGGGTCCGACACCTGGGACCCCTGCCGATCAGCTGTTTGAGAAGGTACTGGCGCTCCCGGGTGTTGGACCCCCACTGATCAGATACTGATGACCTATCCTGAGGACAGGTCATCATTAGTAAAATCCTGGAAAACCCCTTTAACATATCCTGAGATGCCTTGCATGACCAGCTATTTAGCAAAAGCATGATTACCCAGTACATTTCCATGAGATTTGTATGTGTCATGTGTAATCTTCTAGAGCCAAAGAGCTCTCTCTGGAGGACCATTGAGATCCTTAGAAATCCAGTGGACATCCATTCAGCCTAATGGAGCCCATGTAATAATTTGGGGGCACAAATTGTAATCATAACTGAGCGTAAGGGGTTAGCGGTAGCAGAAAACAACACATTTGGGGACTGAAGGTTAGGTAGAACTTTTGAGTGTTCCTTAGGGGTCCTTGGTAGACTGTGAAGATACCTGGGACATCATGAGGCCCAAGTCAAGGGGATGTATGTAGATAATATTGAAGGTGATGACTGCAGCTGCCAAGAGATGTGGGCCTCTGGACAAAGATCGCGAAATCCTATTCTTTCTATTCTTCTATTATCTATCTATCTATCTATCTAAAAAATCCAATTTATTATGAGGACAAATGATGAGAATGTTCCGGCATCACCCGCCATGGATGTATCCGAGGTATTTGCTCAGTGGTTCATACGTGTGGCAGAGGAAGGTGGGGGCTGAAATCAATATTGATTGAAGAGGAATTAGTCTGCTGTGGAATTTCTCCTATGGATTATGTCCCGTGTCAGCTCTTATGTCAAGCAGAAAAATCAGAAATAAAACCGTCCAGACGTCCAGGGATGGCGCTGGAGGAGCTGCAGAGACAGCAGTCACACCCAGGTCTTTACCAGGAGGAGGCACAATGCTTCAGTATTTCCCCTTCCTTCCCTCATGTCTCCAACACATTTGGGGACTGAAGGTTAGGTAGAACTTTTGAGTGTTCCTTGGGGTCATTGGTCATCTAGCTTTCTTTGAGCATTATGGTGGCTCTCAGTGCTTTCTCGGTCCTGAGTTCAAATCCAACCAAAGACAACATCTGCATGGAGTTTGCATGTTGTCCCCATGTTCTCCGGTTTCCATACCCCATAGACATACTGATAGGGGACTGATGCTAATGTCTGTAAAGCGCTGTGGAATATATCAGTGCTATATAAGTGAAATAGATATATCTATCTGTTGGTTCGCTGTTAGTTCGTGAATCCTCTGTGTCCTCTCATTGAACCACTTTGAATACCGCGTGCGGCCTCCTGCTACTTTCTGCACACATCGCTCTCTTTTTATCACTTCCATTTCTTTATCTTTTTTTTTTCCTGCAATGTTTTCTGTGTTACTGTTAAGGAAATTTACGACGACAACTTGTAATTCCCCAAAACTGCCCTGTGCGGTCATTTTAGCCGGTGCATAGTGAATTATGCAATAAGCAATCTCCTTAATTAAAACAAATTGCGTTTACTGTATCGGTCCCGGCCATCAATTGCTCCCTTGGGTCTCTCTTTAAGGTTTTCGAGATTCCTTGCTCCTGAGATATGTTGACAGTTTGCTCCCATTACAAAAAGCAGCGCGAGGCGAGCCGGGAATCTTTTATATTTAGATTCAGCTCACAGTGGAGATAATGGCAGAGATAGCATTCAGCCCATTTCTACTGATGGAGGATCAGTGCGCTAATGTGCAAAAATTAACACCTCCTTATTTCACTTCTTTATTGCGTTAATGCCGGCGCCTTTGTTTGCAAGGGACCGGAAGGAAAAACTTTTTGTATCAAATTTCACATCAAGCAGACAACTTAGAGTGGGAAGGAGCAATATTACAGGTGGTTCCCCAGAGCTGTATCACTGTGAGGTCATAGCACTGCCTGTGATGTCACTTCTGCTCCTAGATACGCAAAGCAATAACCCACCATGGCCATCAATGGGATCTCAATATGCCCACGTCTGATACCGCGACAGCTGCCCCTTCTCCTGAAATGTCTGGTTCAGCAAATATGTTGTCCCCATAAAATAACCTTCTTAGAACTCTATTTCCTCTGTTATACCTCCTGGAAACACCATTGCACCATTCCCTACTCAGAATGCCAGCATAGACTGAATAGTATCAGACAGCATAGTGGCAAGAAAAATGGTGACACCCAGTTGTCAATGTAATTATTCCAGGAGGAATAACAGAGGAACAACATATTATTTTTTTATTTATAGAGTATGGACTTGAATGGATTTGTGCTGTATAGCCCCCATACAGACAAGTCACAACCCCTTCATTGTGGTAATTAGAAGGGGTCTCTAGGGCCTGACCCCTACTAATCAAAACAGATAGGGCGTTAATATTAGAGGGGTATTCCCATCTCATAGTGTGATGCCCACCGCTAGAATATGCTATCAGTTTATGATTGTTGGGGGTCTGACCTCTGGGACCCCTTGATGTAAAATAGTTCCACTCAAGTCAACGTGGACGGCTTCAGTTTTCTTCACAGCAAGGTGGCTGGAAGCACCTTCACTATCAGGATCATGGGGGTCTCAGAGGTCAGACTCCCCACAATCATAAAGTGATTGCACATCCAGGTGATAGGTATATCTTGGCTCAGAGAATTCCTTAAATGAGTATTCTGGTTGGTTGAAGTTATCCTCTATCAAGAGCATAGGGGATAACTATCAGATTGGGGGGGACCCCCACCAATCACGAGAATGGGGGCACCGTAGACTCTACAGCCCCCCCCCCCCAAAAAAAAAACAACTCAAAAAATGAATGTAGCAGCCAGTGGGTGATGCGTGCGGCTGCTCCATTTATCTGTATGGGAATTCTAGAGATAGTTGAGGCCATAGTCAGCTATCTCTGGAACTCCCATAGAAATGCGCATGTGCAACCGGCCCCTCCGTTCATTTCAGGGGGCTGCAGGGGGTACGGCGTCTCCGTTTTCGTGATTGGTGAGGGTCCCCCACTGATCTGATAGTGATCATCTATCCTATTGATAGGGGATAAATTCAACAAACCAGAATGCCCGTTTCAGTGATGGACAATGGACATG
Source organism: Rhinella marina (assembly GCA_900303285.1). Classification (NCBI taxonomy): domain Eukaryota; kingdom Metazoa; phylum Chordata; class Amphibia; order Anura; family Bufonidae; genus Rhinella; species Rhinella marina. The sequence continues at coordinate 233,051 of ONZH01003496.1, read as the reverse complement.
TGAACAAGTTGCAATACCTGACACAGCCCTTGGACAAAAGTGGCGCTGTTTCTGGAGAAAGATGAAAAGAATCCAGTGTTCATTACACAGGAAACTTGTCTGTGACTTGCTGGCCTATCTTCTGTCCATAAAAAAGGGGAATGCCTTGTAGATGTCTTAACTTAAATGGGTTATCCATCAGATAAGTGATAAATGTCTGACTGATGCAGATATGACCTCCACCAATCAAGATACTAGAGGCCCCATGATCCGGGACAGTATCAGCTATGATTGAGGAGTAATGCAGTGGTAACTGCGAAATTACAGGTCCAGCTCTGCTTCATCTACAGCAGGGATGCCCAACCAGGAAAAGAGAGATGCAGATGCTTCAGCAAGGCTAGAAATGTCTAAGTAATCCAAGCAGTCCTAAGTTGGCGTCACGCACAGGTGGTCTTAGCTTTCTAGAGTCCACATTACCAGGGGTCCTTCTGCAGTAATAGATACACTGTAGATCAGGGATGATCAACCTGCGGCTTTCCAGATGTTGCAAAACTACAACTCCCAGCATGCCTGGACAGCTGACAGCTATTAGGACATACTGGGAGTTGTAGTTGTTGCAACAGCTGCAGGGTCGCAGGTTGATCTCTGATCTACAGTGTATCTGTTACTGCAAAAGGACCGCAGGTAATATGGACTCTAGAAACCGAAGACCACCTGTGCGTGACGCCAACTGAGGACTTCTTCTTCTGCTTGGATTACTTAGACATCTCAAGCCCAGCTGAAGCATCTGCTTGTCGCTTTTCCTGCCATTTCAGCCGGTGTCGGGAGGAGTCACGCTGCTTTCCCTCCTCGGAACATAGAGGTTAATTACTGATCGTGCTTTCGAAGGCCGTTTCCAGGAGCCATTTTTCAGCGATATAGTTAATATAATGGCGTTTCATTTGCCATTTGCTTGGAGAGCACGGGCAGTTTCGGGCCATTTGTAAGTAAAAGATATTCCAAATATTGATAATGTGATATTATGAATATGTAATCTACTGATACATCAAAATAATAGTGGAGTAAAGGCCGTAAAATATATCGCTTATGCTCTCCGAAAAGTGATTATACTGTCTGCACCACTAAAAACTATTGATCCTTAACTGTGATAGGATCTTTATGTGTGTTTAACACAATGTCATGTCAGGCGGCGAACGGCAGGGCCAGCCAGCGGAGGGGCGTGCACAGCTCCTTACCTGACCTTTGTCAAAGTCTTCAAGCAGTCATTTGTCTTCTGGAGTCATTAGCAGAAAGAAAATAAAGATAATGGGGCAGATTTACTAAGACTGTCTGAGACTAGACAGGCCAAACGCCCGTCAGATTTACAACAGTGGATGATACTAGATCGGCTAGTCGAACTATAACCAGGGGCGTAGCTACTACGGAAGCAGGGGAAGCGGCTGCTATGGAGTCCAAGCTCAGGAAGAGACTCAGGAGGAGGACAAATGGATTCATTTTCAGGGACCAAGGAGCGATGAGTATGGTGCTTCTAGTCCTAGCCGTGTTATGACTCACCACTCCCAGGAGCACACTACAACGTGACACTGTGCAATATCAGTTCACAGTGTAGTGTGTACCTAGACACAGCGCTGGACAAAGAGTGTAGGTGCCTGTTGGAGGAGAAGAGAGGTGAGTATTTTTTTTTTTTTTTGGTCCAGTCTGAGGTCTAAAGGGACCTAGGGGAGGCCGGATTTAAAAAAATCTGCTGCAGGGCCCAGTCATTTCTAGATACGCCACTGCGCCATAGTGTTTTGTTGCATTGTAAGCCACGCCCCTTCCTAGTAGGTTACATCCTTTTTTGCTCTAAGGCATAACTCTTCATTACCAACTTTACAAAAGTGTCTAAAACAACCAATAGATGTTGTCCAAAGCCTATACTGTACATCAGGCTGTTTTGGTGCAAATGGCGCCAGAGTTCAGGTGCATTTTAATGAGGGATCCTCCCCCAATCTCGGTTTTAGCTTCACAGATAGAGGGGAGCGAATCGATTCTAAAATTCAAAAATATGATGAGAGAGAAAGAGGCTTTTCCAGGTAATTGGGGCATTTTCTATTTATTCTGACCTGAATTGCATCTCTAATATTGAACAACCTGGTGGTCTCAGGTAGATGTAGCAGAGCTGAGATTTGTATGTGATACAAATGATGGTAGATATAGCTCCTTACCCGGCATAAGTCAATGTCAGTAATAAATGTATAAATGTATAGATGATAGAGATAGAGATAGATAGATAGATAGATAGATAGATAGATAGATAGATAGATAGATAGATAGATATGGGATAGATAGATATGAGATAGATAGATAGATAGATAGATAGATAGATAGATAGATAGATAGATAGATATGGGATAGATAGATATGATATAGATATTAGATAGATAGATAGATAGATAGATAGATAGATCATCAGTAGATAATGATAGATAGTAGATAGATAGATAGATAGATATGAAATAGATAGATATGAAATAGATAATAGATACTATCTATCTATCTATCTATCTATGATCTTCTATCTATCTATCTATTTCATCTATCTATCTATCTATATTCTATCTATCTATCCATTAGATAGATAGATAGATAGATAGATAGATAGATAGATAGATAGATATAGATAGATCATCAATACATAATGATAGATAGTGGATGGATGGATGGATGGATGGATAGATAGATATGAGATTATATACTTACACACGCATCCTTATAAACACAGAAAAGATGAGGCGGCTTCAGCCATTGGCATGTGTTTGGCAGCAGAAGATGTGAAGTTTCAGAATGGACCTCCACTAATTGATATGATGCTTAGGAACATAACTGGATTGACAGCTTCATGAAGTGCAAGAGCAAGGAACCAATTACGTGCCTGTCCCGGTATTATATGTGCCATATCTGAGCCTAATAAAGCCTTTACCTGTCAATTAAGAGCTAATTGAGTTGTAGGAGAAAAAACTTATTGCCTAAATTTATGTAACTGAATGATTTCTTTCTTTCTTTCTTTCTTTCTTTCTTTCTTTCTTTCTTTCTTTCTTTCTTTCTTCTTTCTTTTCTTTTCTTTCTTTCCTTCTCTTTCTTTCTTTCTTTCTTTCTTTCTTTCTTTCTTTCTTTCTTTCTTTCTTTCTTTCTTTCTTTCTTTCTTGCTCTTTCTTTCTTTCCTTCTTTTCTTTCTTTCTTTCTCTTTTTCTTTCCTTCTTTTCTTTCTTTCTTTCTTTCTTTCTTTCTTTCTTTCTTTCTTTCCTTCTTTCTTTCCTTCTTTTCTTTCTTTCCTTCTTTCTTTCCTTTCTTTCATCTAAACTCTAATATTGATCTTGTATAGACTGGTATGGATACATACAATCACTTTAAATGCACCATAGGATTTTAAATAAATTAACTTTTTGATGATATTCTAATTTATTCAGGAAACTTTAATGACTGATTCTTAGTTAGATATTGTCCACCTTGAAGAAAAAACATGCTGATCTTCCTCTTTCCTGATCATCATCCTGATCTTTCACCTTCTACTGTATTTCCGACTCAAATACTTGAATATATACAGTAGATAGCTTAATATAGATATATTTAGATATCTATATAGAATATAGATTATAAATATAGACTTATCTATTCTTTGAGAACATAGAAGGAGCAACTAAAAACTTTTGTCTCTGGAAATTACAAGGTTTCCCATCTGCAGTACCTAGAACATCTCACGGAACATTCTTGACTTCACACATCATGGCCACCTTCTACACTATCTATTATATCTCCTACTTACAGATAGTCTGCCTGTACAGGTAGCATTTTGAGCATCTTTCTTAAGAATATTTGAGAACCTTCTGACTATATCTTGTAAGTTCAGTATACCTTGTGGAATATTCTTGACTTTGTAAACCATAGTAGGACTTTATGACCGTTCTACTTTGGTGGTTATACTGTATGTATTTGTATTAAATTAATTAGGATATTTTCCCATCATAGTAACATAGTAACATAGTTTATAAGGCCGAAAAAAAGACATCTGTTCATCCAGTTCGGCCTGTTATCCTGCAAGTCGGAAAATCTATTCCACGTGTTAAAAATAAAAATTACAAAATAAAAAGCACTTAATTGGTGAAGGGGGTGATCTAAATGTACGGCTGGCAGTGCATAGAGGAATCTGGCAGCCGCTGTAGGCGCTGGTATTGGTCACACGAGGTTGTCAGCTCTCTCCAGGCCAGGGGAGGACTCGGATCATTGAAACCCCAGAAGAATTACCATGGTGTTAATAGAGCCGGCCAGCATAGGCGTAAAATGGAAAGCAAATTTTGTCCCGTTACATCAATTATTAACCAGGAATGAAAAAGGAAAATCAATTTTTGGCAGTGGCTCCTGAGCAGATAATAAAGTCTTTACAATTCTCACATGAAAGGTTTTGCTTAGGAGAGGGATGCACTAAAGCTGCCTCTTTAATAATTCAGCTTGACATTGGCAACGAGGAGCATCGCCTCTCTGCAAACTTTTTCCCTTCCTCTGTCCCGCAAACTCTTCTGTTTAGAGAATGTAACCTTATACACCTTGTACCGCCAAGAACGCGTGATGATGTGAGGGTGCTGAAGAACAAAAGGGCTCCATGAAGAGGGGGTGCTGGCTGGGATGTGGCCAATCTCAACAAGCTGGATTTGAAAAATGTCACTTTTTAGTTAACTTTTTGAAAATCCTGTTTGAGAGATATTCAAAGACTTGTTCTGGAGTTGAAGCAATTTAGCATCTAATGTATAAATCCTACACAAGAATGTCCAGCAGTTCTGCAGGGATAGACTTAGATGACCAGCAGAGGCTGTAGGTATGGAAGGCCGGCTGAGTAGAACTACAGGAGGTCCAGTATCTCTAGTGTCATACAGGTGCTAGAATGCGCTGGTGAAAGCGGGCAAGGAGACATTTGTTTCACAGTTCCATAGATGAATGGTAGATGAGTAGATAGAAGGCTGTCTCCATCTAGAGCAAGGATTAAGGTTGTTGGGGTCCTCATCTCACTTCTGGTATTGTAGCCACATTGATCTATCTATCTATCTATCTATCTATCTATCTATCTATCTATCTATCTATCCATTCATCTCATATCTATTATCTATCTTTCTCTCATATCTGTCTATCTAATATCTATCTACCTATATATTTATCTCTATTCATTTTCTGTATCTATTATCTATCTATCTATTATCTATCTATCTATCTATCTATCTATTATCTATCATCTATCTATCTATCTATCTATCTATCTATTATCTATCATCTATCTATCTATCTATCTATCTATCTATCTATCTATCTATCTATATTTTATCTTTTTCTTTCTTTCTTTCTTTCTTTCTTTCTTTTCTTTCTTTCTTTCTTTCTTTCTTTCTTTCTTTCTTTCTTTCTTTCTTTCTTTCTTTCTTTCTTTCTTTCTTTCTTTCTTCCTTTCTTTCTTCCTTCTCTCTCTCTCTCTCTCCTCTCTCTCTCTTTCTTTCTTTCTTCTTTCTTTCTCTCTCTCTCTCTCTCTCTCTCTTTCTTTCTTTCTTTCTTTCTTTCTCTATCTATCACTAGCTATTAATCTCTTATTACAGGGATGTCCAACCTGTGACTCTCCAGCTGCTGTAAAACTACAACTCCCATCATGTATATATCTATCTATTGATCTGTCTATCTATTATCTATCTATCTATCTATCTATATTATCTATCTATCTATCTATCCATTCATCTCATATCTATTATCTATCTTTCTCTCATATCTAATATCTATCTACCTATATATTTATCTCATTTTATATATCTATTATCTATCAATCTATCTACACATTTTATCTCTTTCTTTCTTTCTTTCTTTCTTTCTTTCTTTCTTTCTTTCTTTCTTTCTTTCTTTCTTTCTTTCTTTCTTTCTTTCTATCTCCTATCTAATCTATATATCTTATATTTATCTATTATCTATCTATCTATCTATCTATCTATCTATCTATCTATCTCTATATAATAATGCATTTTGCTTCCATTCGATTTTTCCTGCTTTCTTACTATACCGTATTCGGTGTCACAGTTTCATATATTCCTCAAATTGGAGGTAGTTTATAATCCCTTGGGGCTTTACGAATATAGGGGGTCATTTACTTTTCAGGAATACGCCTATACTAGGCGTATTTTTGGCGCAAAGCCAAAAAACTTGAGCCACAATCTGTAACTTTTCCCTGATCACGTCAGGTCCCAAAAAAAAAAGTGGGCATTGGTTTTGTGGAGAACAGGATGGGCTGATAGGTGTAGAAAAACAGAGACAGACCACCAGCAGGGTGACTGAATAGATGAAGGAGGATTATTCTGCTTCTAGTCGTTGTTTCCTGGTATCTGATACTCATACATAAGAGCAAAATAACATCTACAAACATGTCCTCCCCGACCGTGTCTCTTGGCTCAGCATATATTGTATAGGGATGAGTGACATCAGATGACCAGCATTTTGTGATACTCTGTCTGGAGGTGTTTTGCTGTATGTGGCCATCTTGTGGTTGTGATGTGAATTGCAGTCTGTTGAGGGTTTTCTAGCTTGTACTGATATTATATTTAAGTTGCAATGTGAGAAATTGGAGTCCATAACCAAAGTTGTGGCATGGGAAGGGTGGACTTATCCCTGCACAGAATATAAAAGCACTTTCTAGACGACAACGACTCCTTTCATCTACTATTAGTGATTATTTTTAATGACCTCAGTTGGGCTTCACTTGCAGCGAATGAGATTTGTAAGTTAGAAGATGAGACGTCAGGGAAAAGTATGAGAACCCCAGTGCTGGACACAAGTAAGGAAATGTAACCTACAATAGACCCTTGTATATATATCCATATGTATCCCAGTATATCCAGTAATGTCCAGTCTGACACATCATGTCCCAGCTGGTAGTGCAGCGTCTTCTGGCTTCGGCTACCTGTCTCTTTAATTCCTCCTGTCTTCATAGCCTAAATGGAATTCATGAGAAGTAGCAGCTGACTCCGGAGTTCAAATTCATTGCATTGCAATGACTGCGAAACAGAAGGCTTTCTTGCATAATTTAAGGAATTCATTTCCATTCCGCCGTTCTTGTTTTTCATCTGGTTATTTGCTCTTAACACCAGACCCACCGTTAAAATGGAGATGCTGAAAAGCAAGTGTGCATAGAACCAGCGTACAGCTCCCCCAAATCCTGATTTATTTTCCTTATTAAAACCTGTGTATTGGAGATTGATATAATATTTAGATTTTTTCAATATTATGTGTTCAAAAAATAAATAAATAAATAAATAAAAATTCCAGGCCCACAAAGATGGCTGAACCTGGAAGGGAGGACTTACAGATGTCTAGCAAATTCTGGTCTTGGATACAATAACGATAGATGGATCAATAGATATTAAAGGTTTGGGTCAACCTACTGGGCAGGCCTCCAAAAGGAAGCATGCATCTCTGCTCCCTCCCTCTGCTGCTTTGCTCGGGTTCCCCGCTATCAGCATCCGCTTTGATACAGCTGCAGCCAGTCACTGGCAATGTCAGTTGTTCACGTGATGCAAGTGGCGCGGGTCACTGCTGCAGCCAGTGATTGGCTGCAGTGGTATCAAAATGGATTTTGACAGCAGGAGACCCAAGTGAGGCAGCAGAGGCCGGGGAGCAGATAAGTATGCTTCCATTCAGGTAACCAATAAGAACCTGAAATCCACATGATGCAAGGGGGCTGGTTACCGTCTTGGCCTGCTATTGGCTGCATCAGTGCAGATGCAGTGGCGGCCGTGCAGGGATCCGGAGTGACGTTGGTGCTGGGAATCAGGATAAGTATGATCTATAGGAGGGGCCTGGGCATTGTGGGGGTCATTTTTAGAACTGTATATCCTCTTTAAAGGGGTTATCAAAGATCTAAAATGCCCCCTCTAAGAGGTTGTACTTACCTCACTCCCTGGCACCCGTGTCACTACTGATGCCGGCACAAGCCACTCTAGAATCACCCATCATGCTAGGGAGGCCCGTTCCCGTTGCAGCCTGCTACGGGGAGATGCAGCTGTGCTGCCATCAGAAGCGACGCGGGTGCTGGGGAGGGGAGGTAAGTACAACCTCTGTGAGGGGCCCGGGCATATGGGGGTGGCATTACAGATCTTGGATAACCCCTTTAAGTATGATTCCCTTTGCAGGTCTGACCAGGAGGAGGTTGACAACCTCCCACCCCCCCCAAAGGTGACCAACCTCTTGAAGAATAATTTTATAGTTAGCTCTGCCTTTAATTCTTTTTATATATATTTTTTAAATATTTCTACTTTATATTTGCTAAGTGTTATGTACATTTATTTTATCTAATTTATCTATTATTTATATATTTATTTCTATAATTCTCTGTATTTATGTGTCTGAGTATTTATTATACCTGGTGCTGCAGTACCTTCAGTGCAGTGTATTATATAATATATATGGTATAGCCAGAGGTATAAGTTAGCATTCTTAGGGCCCCATAGCAATGTCAGGGATGAGTCTAATCTTTTCGACAGTATAGTCATGCAAGTAGAAATATTACTACTTTTACTTGAGCAGCTCCCAAAGGATGTAGAGTAATGTCATATATCAGACTACCTGATCCTATACAGTAATTAAAATGTTGTAAAAAAAATCACGAATATGCTAACCTCACATCTCTTTACCATATGCCATGTGCTGAGGAGAACACACCAAAATCATAGGGGTCCATAGCAAATCATTCAATAAAGCTGACATCCCAATGAGAGCTTCACCAAATATATAACACCCTTATTATACTTAATGACCACAATTCTGTGCTCATTCATTTCACAATATATTTGCATAGGGGAGCTCATTTTTACTGACTTGACAAATTACATAATTTTGGCTGCATGCAGCCACCACTAGGGGGAGCTCACTGCATATAAGTTTATGCAACCAGTATTGAACTCAATGGTAGGTGTATAAATCTATATGCAGTGAGCTCCCCCTAGTTTGCAGGTAGGAACTAAAATTGTGTCAGGACAAGGAAAGGAAACAGTTGAGCTAGGACCTCATAACTGTAAAAACAGATGGCAGTGGGTGGCTCTTCGCAATTAAAGTATGATTTTATTAGATTTTTTTTATTATTTTACACTGTATTATTGCTGTCAGATGCCGTGATCAGCTACGAAGGGGCGGCATCTGAGGGGTACAACGATGGGGGGGTGGTGTAATCGTCGCTCCCTGTCATTTCACCCACTACTTACAAAGAAATGCGCAATTTTTTTTGTAAAATTTGGTGATGCAGCCGAATCGAATTTTTCAATACGTCACTCATCACTAACAGGTGGTGTACCCTTGAGAAATTAATTTTTTTTTTTTTAACCACTTCAGATCTGGGCCATTTCCCCCCTTCCTGACCAGGCCTAATTTTGCAAATCTGACATATGTCACTTCATGTGGTAATAACGTTGGAACACTTTTACTTATCCAAGCGATTATGAGACTGTTTTCTCGTGACACATTGTACTTAAAGTTAATGGTAAATTTGAGTCGATAAGTTAACGAAAATTTGAAAAAATTCACTGTTTTCTAAATTTCAATCTCTCTGCTTTTAAGACAGATAGTGATGCCCCATAAAATCCTTTTTAATTGACATTCCCCATATGTCTACTTTATGTTGGCATCATTTTGGTAGTGTCATTTTATTTTTTTTAGGACAGTAGAAGGTTTAGAATTTTAGACGCAATTTTTGCAAATTTGCAAAATCAACTTTTTTAAGGACCAGTTCAGTTCTGAAGTCAGTTTGTGAGGCTTACATGATAAAAACCACCCATAAATGACCCCATTTTAGAAACTACACCCCTCAAACTATTCAAAACTGGTTTTAGAAATGTTGTTAACCCTTTAAGTATTCCACAGGAATTAAAGCAAAATAGATGTGAAATTTCAAAATTTCACTTTTTTTGCAGATTTTCCATTTTAATCATTTTTTTCTCGTAATACATCAAGGGTTAACAACAAAAAAAAACTCAATATTTATTACCCCGATTCTGCAGTTTGCAGAAACACCCCACATGTGATCGTAAACTGTTATTTGGGGATACGCCAGGGCTCAGAAGGGGAGGAGCAGCATTTTCTAACATGGAATTTTTTTTCATGGTTTGTAAGAGTGATAACTTTTTAATTTTTTTGTGGACTGAGCTGCGTGAGGTCTTATTTTTTGCGGGACAAGCTGTGCTTTTTATTGGCACCATTTTGGGGTACATCTGGCTTTCTGATCACTTTTTAATCTAATTTTTGGGAGGTTAACTAAAAAAAAAAGCAGATTAGGGGCATTTTTCTATATTTTTTTTTACACCGTTCACTTGATGGGGTAGATCATGTGATATTTTTGTACAGCCAGTTGTTACGGATGCAACAATACCAAATATGTCTATTTTTTATTTATTTTTTTTACGTTTTACACAATAAGAGCATTTTTAGAAGAAAAATCATGTTTTTGTGTTGCAATTTTTTAAGAGCCATTTTTTTCATTTTTTGCGCTATGATCTTGTGTGGGGGCTCATTTTTTGCGGGATGAGGTGACGTTTTTATTGCTACCATTTTGGGATGCATACGACTTTTTGATTGCTTGATATTATGTTTTTTGGTAGGTGATGTGACCAAAAAAGCTGTTTTGGCATAATTTTTATTAGATTTTTTTACGCAGTTCACTTGATGGGGTAGATCATGTGATATTTTTATAAAGCCGGTCGTTTCGGACGCAGTGATACCAAATATGTATATCTTATTTATTAATTTTTATTTGTAACTTTTTTTAATTAAATATTTGGGGGGAAATTATTTTTTTATATATATATGTGATTTTTTTTTTTTTTTTTTTTACAAAACTCTATTTTTTTTTTTTTTTTTTTACACTTTGTGTCCCCCATAAGGTCATACAAGACCTCAGGGGGACATTTAACTTCACTTATTTATTTTTTTTTTACACTTGATTTCACCTGTAACTGGGGCTGACATAGTAGCCCCAGTTACAGGGGAAATACATCCCCAGAGAGGCTGTACAGCATAATACTATGCTGTACAGCCTCAGTGCAGGGCTGATCGGGTCTATGAGAGACCCGGCAGCTCCTGCACGCTCCCGGCCCCGGCGATCATTTGACTGCTATTCAGCTATCATTTGCTAGCTATCATTTGCTATTGCGCTTCCTGATCTGTATACACAGCGCTCGTTGAGCGCTGTGTATACAGCGATCTAGAAGGCAGGGACCCCTGGGAACGGTCCCTGCCTTCTCTTTGGGGTACCCCACTACACCCCACTGTGCAGCTGCACGATTAGTGTGCAGCTGCTATCTCTGAATGGACGTTCGGAAACGTCCATTCAGAGATAGATAACCACTTCCTGGATGTTTATAGTCAACGGGCGGACGGGAAGTGGTTAAGAGGAAATGCTGGAGCACAGAGGGTTAACCCCGACGCACTAGGCGCACTTTCTGCGATGAATAAATCAGCGCGCTCGAAACGTTGGAGGAACGAGAAGAGCAGGTTTCAAGAGGAAATTTAGAAACCTATTAACCAAAACATAACAGGGAATCTCTAACACTTGGCGGCTCCAATCTGCAGCTGAAATGAGATAAGTGCGGTTTTCGTAAGCTCGGATCTAAAATTACCCCCGGGCGAGAAAAAAAAAAGAAAAAAAAAACCCATAATGTCACATTTAAATAGATGAGACTTGAAACATTCGTTTTTTTTTTTTTTTTTGCAATTACACTTTCGAGAGATATAATAAACCCAGACAGGGATCTATACGTCCTCTCTGTCGCCTTCCCCCTACGTACTTATGAGCCTCAGTGTGAATAGAGCCCTGATAAAACAAAGCTGGATTTCGATAGGCCGCGGCGGCTATTGGCGGCTGGGAATAAAAGCTGTTTAATTGCAGGCCTTTCATTGTGCGCCGTGTCAAAGCGTAGGCTTATAATTGCAATCATCAAAACTCTTTCAGAGCCTCCGTATCTACCTGACCCCTGATCACTTACCATCAAACCTATCTTCTCCAGCGGCGCACAGAAGCCTTTTTTTTTTTTTTTTTTTAACAGCGACGATGATTAAAAATACGAGAGATGCGCCGGCCGGATCGGCTCTGAGAGCTAATTTAAGCTGCACACATCAGAAATTATAGAAAATAACTCGGTAACCAGCAGCCGGTGGAAGAAAAAAAAAATAATTGATTCTCCTGGACTGCTGAGTGGTGTGGTCTGCCCGCCATTCCATTAAATTCCTGGTGAAGAGATAGGAAGAGGCAGCTGGGGGGGGGGGAGGCACATGAGGTAGGTGCCTCGTGTCACTGGACCGAGAAGCTACAATGAATTTTAGGATGAGCTCGCAGATCACAAAATACTGACTTGTGCTTTAGTTATAGGCAGGGGTGCCTTTCTGCTGCCTGAGGCCAAAACTGAAATGGCGCCCCCCTCCCCCAATGACAATTTCTTAACCTAACCACTTCCCTTCAGCCCATGGCCCTTCGGCTGCCCCCACTCTCTTGCCTCTAACTGGGGCTGTCTGAGGTGATTGCCTGATTGCCTCACCTGGCCTTATTGGTGGTGCACCCCTGTTTATACCCTGGGGCTTGTGTGGCCAAGAATAATACCGGAGATAGCATGTGATGGCGGGGTGGTCCTAGAATTGGAGTCTCACCTCTCTAAGCTTCCATAGAGGTGCGTCATGATGTGGTCTTCAGGTCATCTTGGAACCCAGATCTTGGAATCAGAAAGTCTACATAATAGCTAAGCTTAAAAATGGTCCTGTGTGTTACTAGGCCAAGCCCACCGGTCTGCCTCTTCACCACCCCATTGATAACATCTCAACACCTGACTGTGGCAGCCATACTTGCTGACCTCGCCTTCAGTGATTGGCTGCTTTGGTCATGTGTCGAGACAACATGGAGAGGAGTTACTGTAGCAAAGATTGGCGGACTACCGGGGAAAGATCCAAGTGGGAAGAGTAAGGATTTTAATATAAACACTCATTCCCGATAATCTGCCAGATCATCCGTCCATGTAAAAAGGCATCTGTCGGCAGCTTTGTACCTATCTACCTCTCCATGACCTGCGCTGAGTGTGATGACGTCACCGCGCGCTCCCATTTGATCACATGCAGTGTCAGACTAGGGTGCCCGGAGCCCACCAGTAAAATTAATTCTGGGGGTCCACTGTAAAGCTACATGCATATACTATCTGCTCACACTACCCAGTTTATTATATGGACATAGGCAATGTATTGTATATCATCTCAGCAAACCTATCTATAGCTCAGTATACTGTGCCACATGCCACTTGCAGGGGGTAGGGGACTAGGGGCCCTCCTTGCTCAGGGTCCCAAGGGGGAATTCACCTGTTCCCCTGTGGGCCAGTCCAGATCACATGATGACGTCATCACTGATGACGTCACCAGGGGTATAGCTATAGGGGGTGCAGAGGTAGCAGATGCTACGGGGCCAGGAGCCTGAGGGGCCCAAAGACCCTTGTGCTGCATAAGAAGACACTGGTATTATAGAAAGTGCATAGTGGTCAAGTTACACTTCTGGCTGGAGGGAAGGGGTTAGGTAAAAAATTTGGCATGGAGGGGGGTGCCATTTCAATTTTTGCCTCAGGTAGCAAGAAGGATATGTGCTTCCCTGCCCCTGGCCACAAAGTATTGAGGGAAAGGGGGGCCCCAAGCTGAACTCTTGAAACCAGGACCCATGAGCCATTCGCTACTCCCCTGGACGTCACCATGTGATCATGCTGGGAGAGAGCAGTGATGTCATCACACTCAGCACAGGTCCTTCAGCAGGTCTTTTCCACTCAAGAGAGGAGCAGACTGTCTCTATGCGAACAAGTGGATGAGGGGTTTTTTCCGTCCTTTCTGCTAGCTACCATTTTAGGAAAAATGATTTGTTACAACGAAGCGCGAAGAAATTTGGCTTCGTAACGAATAAAATTTTTCCTAAACTTCTATTGGAATTCTGCTTCGGATGCTTCAATTCGCTCAACACCAGTGACGAACCTTAAGTGCGGATTCAATTCGCTCAGTCCGGTCTCAAGCAAAACCAGTGGCAGCCACACAATATATTGTGTTCTCCATTCTGCTGTTATGAGAGGATGATGGGTGTAGTTCCCAGCACCCGTCACTCTCCGTGTATTTTTATTCCGGAGGCTGATCTTCCTGACCTGCCGTGTCAGTGCTTTCACATTAATTATCGAGCACACCGAACCAAAACAGGATGAGAAAATGTCATTCCTCCAAGAAAAGAAAAGAAAAATGTGCCCCCCCCCCCAAAGTGGAATAAGTATCAGCACAGTATATGTCAGCGTGGAGCGTCTTCACAGGGCATCAAGCGCATTGGTGGCACAGATGTGCGCTGACACAATGAAACGCAGCATCTTACAGTAGAGGAATCCGGGCGACACAATTTTGTTAAGCTGTCTGCGCTCATTAGCCGCCTCCATCAAATCCTTTTATTTTTCTTTAAATGGCATTTAGCAAAATGTTACAAGCCTCCCCCTCCCGTCTCCTGGCTTCCCCGGAATACACCTGCACAGGCGCAGGAGCCGAGCCGCCTGTATCCATCCTGACAGATGTCACCATGGATTTCATCACCGGCGTCAGCTGTGTCATTCCTAATGATCCCGAGCAGGAAGATCAGTCCTCGGCTTCATTACATCCTCTGCTGCCCTTAGGATGCATAAGGAAGACTGCAGTAATGGTTCCTGACCCTGCCAGATCGGGGGCGGTGGGCAGAGCGCCGGGGAGCAGTATCAGTACTGAAGAGAATGGAGAAGATCTACTGGAAGAGCAGGATGACTCCGGAGCTCACTTCTGAAGCTGCAGGGGTTTTACCTACCTGGGCTCCTGATCTCCATGTCTTGTACTGCTCTCCGGTTGCAAATAAAGCTGAATTTAAAAAAATTGCTGGGTGCCACTGTTGTCAGACACACCCCTTAAGGGCTCATTCAGACAACCATAGTGATAACTGGTCTGCAAATTGCAGATCAGTAAACCACGGATACCAGCCAGTGTGCTTTCCGCATTTTGCGGACCGCACATGGCCAGCACTATGATAGAAATGCCTATTCTTGTCCGCAATTGAGAACAAAAATAGGACATGCTCTCCCTTTTTTACGCGTCCGCATAACAGAACTACGTGTGTTGTCCGCATCTTTTGCGGCCCCAGTCGTCTGAATGAGCCCTAAGGGTTAGCTTTATACAAACTACTAGTTGGCTTACCTTGAGACAGAATTTTAAGCCAGAGTTTTTTGCAAAATGTTTTGTCTGAGGCCACACCCCTTTTATGTTAGGCCATGCCCCTTTCCTGTGAGCCACAGCCCCTTTTAGGGCTAGGTGCAGATATTTTCTCTAAACCAAGATGTGCTAAAGTGTACCATATTTTGTTTGCCAACATTTACATGCACTCATGTTTTTCATGCTTTTTGTATGTTTTTATTGTTTTTTCTCTCCCTGTATTTGCTGAATTTTTTTATCGTAAAATTTTCAGCAACATTTTATTCTGGCATCCCTCACCTGCAATAGAGAAGCCTCATGAACAACGACAGGGAAGGTGCTCTACCTAGGGCATGCCGCCTTTTGAAAAAAATGGCAAAATGCACAAAATCAACACAAAAAACACCATGTAAAAAAAAACACTTTAGCCCAGATTTACTAATCCTATGCATGGTGTAAACTTATACTTCTCACAGGGGCTCAGGCAGGGATAAACACTTTTCTCTGTCTCTATATCAACCAGTGGTTGGCTTACTGTGAACCAGAATTGTGCCAACATTTTGGTGCAAAATGGCGCATCTTTGGCCCTGCCCCTTTCCTGTGAATCTCACACATATTCCATTAAACCTGCCCATTTTTTGAGTGTTAGAAAACAGTGTAGAAACCAGAGATGCGTAATTTGGCGCCACTTTTGGTGTCAATACATTAGTAATTCTGGGCCTTTGTCTGTAGTACATTTCATAGATGGTAAAGTAACATGTGGATGCATAAAAAACACAAAAAAGCTATAAAAGATATAGTAAAATATATGAAAACCACTATGTATGAAAACAGCCTTAGGCCTCTTTCACACCAGCGAGTTTTCCATCTGGATGCATTTTGTGAACTGAATCCTGACCCATTCATTTCAATGTGTCTGTGCACATTAGTGTTGTTTTTCTGCTTTCAGGAAAAATCGCAGCATGTTCACTGTGTGTTTTTCACGCAGCACTGGCCCCTGACATAGTGAATGGGGCTTGTGTGAAAAACGGAAGGCATCCGGATGTAATGTATTTCTCACTGACGGTTCATAGTAGATGTTATTTTTCAGTTTCTCGTCACGTGTGAAAAACGCATCAAAACTGATTGCAGCCGAGCTGAAAAAACTAAATTATTGAACGCAATCACAGAAAAAAACTGATTGAACTTCTGTGTAAAGTCATCCGTTTTTTTTCCTGAATAAATCCTAACACAATCCGTATCTCTCATGTGAAAGAGGCGTAAAGGTTCACCATTGCATTCACTGAATTGTTTTCTGAGAGATTTTTTGCGGATCCATACAGCGGGTTTCTCGTAGTCCAGGACAAATGCAAGAGCAAAATTCCAAATGCAGCTTTGGTAGTAATTAGAGTAGAAGACAAAAATCAAGATCACTACAAGATATTTGCAGTGTTAGGGCTCATGCACACGACCGTATGTATTTTGTTTTTTTTTGCGGATCTGTTGTAACAATGTCTGTCCTTGTCCGCAAAACGGACAAGAATAGGACATATTCTATTCTTTTACGGAACGGACATGCGGACATATGGACATACGGACACGGATTGCACACAAAGTCATTTCCATTTTTTCTCAAACCCCATTGAAATGAACGGTTCTGCATATGGGCCTGTAAAAAAACGGAATAGAAACGGAAGAAAAATATGTTCGTGTGCGTGATCCCTTACTCAATGATATCTAGAGGTTCACACTAGAAGATATATGCTAGAAAGAGGCTCACCTGTAGCCGCTGCCAGGCTGTCCAATAATGCCTTTGAAGGCCGACGTTTGGAAATAGCAGAGTTAAATTTGTCACGGACCATGTAAAACCATGGATAATATATCATGCACTGATATCACAATGACAAACTCATCTCTGCTTCATCTGTAATCTGTTATACTCATCCTGATAAAGAATCTGTGTCATGGGCTCTAGCATTCTGAAGGAGAGCAGCCCCATGGACTCAGTAAGAGGCCGGTGTGTTCTCAGACGGTACGATCAGCCAGTGTCCAGATCTCTGCGGAGACAGCAAGCGGTCGATTAGCATTGAACACTTTTGGATCTGTATGGCGGTATTATTTTATGTCAGGTCTTCTCAGGAGGTTTTGCCCTCTAGGAACCTTCTTGCTTTTCCAAATGAGACTGGTGTCATAGATTACAGTGTTAGCCACCTGTGACATTTAGCTGTTAGAGAACTACAACTCCCAGCATAATAGGTAGATGGAGGGACACAGATTGAGGACCCCTGTGCTACCTTATGTCACCAATCAATAACCTTGTCTAATGATAAATGTGGTCACACATATTTCGTCAGGACCAGCTAATGAATATGCGGGTGCCCTGACTCTCCCCTGAGATCCCAGGGAAAGAAGGATCAGGCGTGTTGAATTTCAATATGTCTGGTCCTTTATTCTCAAGTTCCGATAGAAGTGTCTGGCAATGACTTGGTCCCCTCCTCCCATTACAGGGGTTTTCCAAATTTTTTTTAAAATTTGGCAGAGCACAGGAGTCTGTGTACAACCTCACCTTCTTGCTATTCCCTTGCTGACCATACCGGTCCACTCTGCTCTGATCTGTCCTAGACCAGTAGCAGTCACCCATTACTCACTGAGGTTTCAGTGGTCATGTGTGCTTGACTACAGCGAAAAGCGGTGTGACATTCAAAAAGTCTGGAAGATTTTTTTTATTTTCTTTGTTTTACACAGCACCCTGCTCTCTGCCAACGTGGAATACCCCTTAAAGTACACATGTACGCTTAGCTGAGCTGAGCATGCATGTGTATTGCAGGCCATCATTGGCCAAAATTATCAAGGGTTAAATTTGCCATGTAAATTAAAGGGTGCATAAACTTTTTGGACTTGTTTTCTACCATGGAGCTTTTCTCTTTACTTGTCCTCATCCACATTTTAAGGACCCCTGTAGCACATCTGAAGGAAACCCCAATATTCCACTGTTCCCAATGGTGAACTCACTAAGACTTAGGACAAAGATGTAATATTACCACTTTACAATGCGGCCACATTGGGAATATGCATCAGTACATAGAAAGGATGCCCTGGAGCTGGAAAATGTACAGAGGAGAGCAACTAGACTGATAAGGGACATGGAGGGTCTTAGTTATGAGGAAAGAGTAAAAGAATGACATTTTATTTAGAAGAGGACATGATCCACCTGTACAAATATACAAATGGGCCATACAAAAAATATGGTTCCATGTAAAATACCCTCAAAAGACAAGACTGGAGAAGAAAAAGTTCTCCAGAGAGACTTCAAAGCTTCTTTACTGTAAGAACTGTGAATCTGTGGCGTAAACTTCCTTAGGACATGGTAACAGCAGGAACAGTGGATGGTTTTAAAAAGAAAAAGGCTTAGAGAAATCCTTAAAATTAAATAACATCCAGGATTTTTGACCTGAGGACCTATCCTCAAAGGAGGAGAACATTGTCTCCAATGGGAGAAGCTTTCGGCACAAAGGCATTGAACCACAAGGTGGATTGGAAAAGGGTCATCCAAGAAAACCTTTCCATTTTGACTTAGATTTCAAAAATGTTAAAATATTCTAATTTCTAAGTTTATCCTTAATTTTTGAAACTCTTTGCCATCAATTAGAAGACTCATCCAAACTTTGAGGTTGAGCAGCCATCAATATCACCATGAACGATGGAGATCCCCAAATCATCACCGAAAGACTCTGCTCTCCATCACATCTGCAGCACAATTCTGTTCCCACCTGTAAAAATCAAACAGTCGCTCGTCATCTTTCCCGTCCAGGCGGCCTAAAAGCTCCATCCAGTGGAGCGGCCGCTCTGATTTCGCCACAGAACATTAACTTTCGGGTAAATTGCATAATTTCTGCTCCTGTGGCAGTCAATGGCCACTGATACATGACCCTTGTAATGTGTTTCGAGACCCCCATCAGCGATAATACGTTTTATGATTCATTGTTTCTCCAGGACTCAGCCTTCTTCCGGATCCGACACCCTGAGGCTTTCGTCTAATTGAATTATAAGGGCTTCATGAACAGTTTGTGTTTCATACCGGGGAAAATAGCGAGAAGGATGTGAAGGCCTGTCCTGTGCTAAGACTACGCAGCGAAAGACTGGAATTCAATTACAAAGACCCTGTGGCCATATTGTCCTCTTGTTAGAGTTTCACCCTACCTCTCCCTTTACTGCACGATTATGGCGTTTTACCACAGGGCAGAGTGGCCGACCGAGAATCTGCTGTAGTCCCCTTGAAGAGTTATGTTTTTACCCTTAGCATCCCCTTCGTCTAAAAATTAAAACAGAATGCCTTCTAAAGTGTTCCATTTTGCTTTCCCTTATAGCAATTCCGTTATTTTCAATTTTAATTGCATTTGAACGGAATGCGTTAACACAGTCATTTCCAACCTGTGGCCCTCCAGATGTTGCAAAACTACATCTCCCAGCATGCCCAAACAGCCTACAGCTATTCGCCTACAGCAGGCCATAGTGGGAGTTGTAGTTATACAACAGCTGGAGGACTGCAGGTTGAGCATCCCTGCTTTAACGGAAAGGAAAACGCTGATTTGAATCCCCCCTATGATGCACATAGGCCATGTGACCGATGAACGTGATGTCTAGGAATAGGCAACAGTACTCGCTGCCACGGTCTCTTCAAACAGCTGATCACTGGGGGTGCAGGAATAGGACTACCACCAATCAGATAATGATGACCTATCCTGAGGATATTGTACTATCTTGAACACTCCCTCTGATCATCCCCAACAGTGTTACTGCAGGCAGGAAAGTTCAATACTGTTTTGAAGGAACGCTGTTGGGGGATTGTGTCCAAACGTGTAGGCTAATTCTTAGGCTGTCATTGGGCTAAAGCCACAATTTTGGTCTTTTGTAAAGCTGATAATCTAACTTTTTAAAGAAGACCAAGATCGTGGCACTTTCCCTGATATATTGCAACGAAAACAAAAAATAGTGCAGGGGCCACAGCACTGAAACAGTGCTCCAGACATAGCCTTCATTCTCAGGAATGTAGGAGTCCCAGAGGTCAGGCCTCCACAAATGGGCCCCCCTGCATGCATGCTGTATGCATTCCAGGTTGGGACCACTAATGTTGCTATCATTGTAGGGAGTGGGAACCCTGAAAAGGATCGCGTAGCCCATAATGAAGGGGTATGGGGCAAAATTGGACATTTTTTACTAACAAGTCCTGGCTTCTAATGAATGCCCTAGCCAGTATGTGTGAGCAACCTCTGCTGTGCCTGGGAGAAGGGCTTTCCAAATTGCCCATTTACCAAAAGGGAATATTCAGGTGCTGCTCAATAGCGCATGTACGAGCGTACACAATGACCCATTGAGCCGGGTGAAATATGTCCCCCTCCAATGAAATGAGGATTTTTATGGATGCTCTCACTTTGCAAAGCAATCAGAGCATCAAAAGAGTGACATGTGCTGTGGAGAATGAGATGATACACAGCCATGGGGTTTATTTAGTCAATGAAGTATCACTGTGTAGCCAAGGCCTCGTATCTCGCAGCCTGACCGTATAAGACTCCAGGTCACAATATTTACATAGGAAAGCTGAGTTAGTCATTTTGGCACAAGTCATGGAGACATCACAGTGCATTGATGCAGAAAGATCTACTAAATTTACACTTAAATAAAATATTTTGATACCCAGACACCGCAGCCACAATGAGTTAAATGGTCACTGTACTTGTAACAAATGTTGCATAAATCAATAGTATGCTTCTCCCTCCAGCACTCCTCACCTAATATCCTCTGCTGTATCCAGAGACAAGACGGATGTCTGCTCACTGAAGGATCACATTACATGCTGCCCATAGAGGTCTGTGCAGCAGGGAAGAGGGCGGAGGAGTGAGCTGCTAGAGGGAGAAAACAGCATTTTTCTTTCATATTTTACA
This sequence comes from Rhinella marina, assembly GCA_900303285.1. Taxonomy (NCBI): domain Eukaryota; kingdom Metazoa; phylum Chordata; class Amphibia; order Anura; family Bufonidae; genus Rhinella; species Rhinella marina. The sequence continues at coordinate 211,902 of ONZH01003496.1, read as the reverse complement.
AAGCTTCCAATATTCCCCTGTACTATTGTATTGTATTGTAAATGTTGCTGAAAGTACAGTGACCATTACAATGACAGAAGCTGCAGTGCTGAAGAAGTCTATAATCTATGAAGACGCCAACATTTACTAAGTCTTCTCCTCATTGCAAAAGTCATACATAGATGATCTCAAGCAGCTTGTGATATCCCTGTAAGATGTCACCAATGACAAACTTGACTCTGCTACACAACGCACACGACAGAACTCCAGCCCTGCTCACCCTAGATCATGACACTGCTTTCCGCGAGGAGACTGATTCCTAGGATGAGGGCCCTTTAAATGCTATGATTATCCCAAGCTGACACTGTCAGGTCATTCTACCAGCAACAAACCTGATTAGACACAATTCACATCTGCCTCCCCGCCATCCCTATCATTGTCTGACTCGCATCACGGATTGTGTTTGTCAAAGACAATGGAGACCTGGCTGTCCAAATGAGAGAAGAAAGGGAGACCATGGCGTGATGACCCATCCAGTCATCTCAACTAACAACCATGCTCGACGTGTTGTAAAGGATTAAGTTCACGGAACAACCCTCCCTATCATTCTGAGTACTGATCTAGCAGAGTCGAGTTTGTCTTAGAATGTTTCTCTTGTATTTAATCCATACGGGACGAGGTAGTTCAAAGCGTACGCTTGAGAAGAATCAACAGATTGCCCTAGAAGGTGTCCTAATAGGGCTACATGGATTAGAAAAAATAGTCTGATTTCCTTGAAAAAAAAGAACCCAACACTTGTGGATGTGGTATTGCAGCTCATTCACATCAATGGAGTAGAGCTGCAGTACCAGACACAAAATGTGGACAGACGTGGGGCTGTTTTTTTTTTTTTTCTTAAATAGCGATCACCCATGTTTTTCTAATCCTGTGCTACCTAGAATTCATTCTTAGGAAAGTTGCTTCACCATAAAATACGTATGTAGCAGAACTGAGTTTTTCCATGGTAATTTCAAAATATGCTTAAAGGGGTTGTGTCTCTTCAGATAACATTTATCATGTAGAGAAAGTTAATTCAAGGCACTTACTAATGTATTGTGATTGTCCATATTGCCTCATTTGCTGGCTGGATTCATGTTTCTATCACATCATACTCGGTTCGTCTCCATGGTTACGCCCTTCCTGCAATCCAGCAGCAGTGGTCGTGCTTTGTCACTATAGGAAAAAGCACTAGCCTATGTGTGCTCTCACGGTCGCGGCCACCAGAGAGGCTGACGCTTTTTCCTATAGTTTGCAACCACGACCACCACTGATGGATTGCAGGGTGGTCTGTAACCATGGAAACGAACAGTGTATAATGTGATGGAAAAATGAATCCAGACAGCAAAGGAGACAATATGGACAATCACAATACATCAGTAAATGCCTTGTATTAACTTTCTCTACATGATAAATGCCAATTGCTGAAGTGAGACAACCCCTTTAACTATTCCATAGCATTCTAGATGTTTTTTTTTAATCCATATAATTAGGTTAAACTATAAAAGTGTCCCTAAACTGTTGGATGATCTCCCTGTACACATGCATTCTTGTTTCGGACAAGCTTGCATGTATTCTTCATGGGGCGAGGGGAATAAAACGGCATCAGGTACCTCTGGTGGCAACATATCTCCCGTGAAAGCAAAGTATTGGACATGTTGAAGACCAACAGCCCAATCCTTCGAGAAACCAAAATAATCCTAATCTTTTTCTGCCCTGAACTTGCTTCTGGAGGTGGCCATGGTGGAGCGAGGTCTCATTCCAAGTTTTGCTTTGGGGTCCCATGGTTACTTGCTATGGTCCTCCTTTCAGGTGCAAATTTTTTGGGTGATATTTAACTACGTGGCCATTCAGTCTTGCATCCTCCTCACTTGACTATATCCCGTTCCTCCTGCCTCCCATGATGTTTGACGCCCGGCGGGTGCCTCCTGTTGCTCTAGAACCCGAGGTAGAGGGGGTTTTCTTTGACAGATTTAATAGATGGAGCCTCCTATCCCCAAGTCTCAGCGAGATGACTTGATGTGTGGGCCTCAGCCCAGCTGGCTTAATACAAATAGATGATTACTAGCACCAAGGATAATACATGATCCTCCTCCGCCGCGTTAGCCCTTAAGCCTCGCGCCATAGCGTCAAGGGACAAAGCAGAGAAAATATAGATTTGACTGCCTATTAATTTAAATCAGAGCCCCAGAAGAAGCCAATGAACTGTAATTTATGAGCTGTCAAAGACTGAAAAATTCCTTTTGACACTCTGTACTTTCAGTTATTAAAGCCTTTCCTGCGGGGTGATAGAGAAATTCTACAAGGATCCTCGCAACACAAAAGCCAGACACAGAAAGCCGGGGGAGGAGTCATCATTATGTTTTCCGTCGTGAACCCTTTATTTTTTCCCATTTAATCATTTCACCTGCTCACCTATCTCTCAATCAATTTCTGGAGGGGGGTAGTAGCCGGGGAGCGAGGTGGTCAGAGGAGAGTCACCTCCAACGCGATTCATTCCTGTGACTCCAGAAACACGAAGAGAGGAGATGTAGAGCTTTATTTACACGCCCTGATCACAATTGAAAGAGAAGGCTGGTTCTCATGGTCACCTCAGTCCACTTCAGTAAAATACGTCTCGCAAGCTGGATGTTAACTCTCTCAGAGCCTAACAAAGTTCTGCATAAAGCTTGGTAGCAGACACGCTGAGATTGTGCTGTATGTTGCTTCTGGGGGGGGTGATTTTTGGATTTATGTCTTTCTATAAAGGGCTCATGCACACGACCGTATGTATTTTGCGGTCCGCAAAACACGAATCCTCAAAGAATACGGATGATGGAGCAGCTGTCCATTTTGTTTCCGTGTCCATTCTGTTTTTTTCACGGATTGGATGAGGACCCATTTGTTTTGTGTTCTGTCCGCATCCGTATGTCCGTTCTGTAGCCCCACAATAAATATAGAGCATGTCCTATTCTTGTCCGTTTTGAGGACAAAGATAGGCATTGTTATAATGGATCCGCAAAAAAAAAGGTTGGGCATCCCTGGTTTAGAGCAAGTGGTCAGGGGTATCTGACACTGGCTGATGATGTCACAGGGAGCAGGAAGGACTTGTGATGTCACAGAATGCTGGAGAAAGGCTTGTGATGTCACATTGTGAAGAAACAAGGGTTTTTTTTAGGGAGGGTTTGTGATGTCATGATGTGATGGAGAAGAGGTATCTAGGGAAAGCAAGTCATGTCATAGAGCGATGGAGCAATGAGATCTATGGAGGGCTTGTGATGTCACCAAGTGTTGGAGCAGGGTTACATTGCATAAAGTCAAAGAGCATGGTTATCTGGGGTGGGTTTGTGATGTCACCATGTGATGGACCAAGATTATCTACAGATAGTTTGTGATGTCACAAAGTGTTGGAGCAGAGATATCTAGGCAGAACTTGTAATGTCATGAAATCATGGACCAGTTCCATGTAGGATAACCTAGTAATGTCATCAAGTGTTGGAGCAGGGTTATATTGGGAGGGCTTGTGATGTCATAAAGTCATAGATCAGAGGTATCGGGAGGGGGGGAGGCTAGTGATGTCATAGGTGGTGAAGCAGGGATATTTAGGGAGGGCTTGTGATGTCACTAGGTGTTGGAGCAGGGTTACGTTGGTAGGACTTGTGATGTCATTAAGTCAAGGAGCAGGATTATTGGTTGGTGCCGTCACAGAGTGATGAAGGGATGGAACTGGGTTATGTAGGGGAAATTAATGTTGTCATAGAGTGATAGACCAGAGTTATCTAGGGAGAACTTGTGATGTCAGAGAATGGTAGAGCAGGGATAAAAAACATATAGAACATTTCTAATATTTGACTGCACATCATCCTCGTTTGCCTCTTATTTCACCTGTAACTTGGAAATGAAAGGTCATATCATTCTACAGACTGTACTTATTTTACAACCAGCCACAGGATGGGGCACAGTTACACATAATATATTGCTGTTATTTTGTGTGCATGGTTCCAGCCCATTAGATGTCACATTTGTGCCTCTATGCTTGAGGACTACTTGTTTCAGAATGGACAGAGATGAGGGACAGAGCGCAGAGCGCATCAGTGGAAGGTGCCATTCAAAAGCAATAAGACGTGTCAGCCAGGGGATGCATGGTTCATTTAGTTCAGCTCCCAAGGTGATGTGAGGTACCAAGAGGGTTACAAAGTATAACTGAGTAACTTTAGGAACTCCAAAGCTGTTTTAATGAAGCATTTCATCTGAAGCCCTGAGGTGTCTTATCTTTGCTATAATACTATGAGAAATCACCACGCAATAAACAGTTCGGCGGAGAGATCTAAATACATTAACAGCATGAACTTTTCAAGGGTTGCTTTTTGGAAAATGAAAGTTGAGGCAGCTATAGCAACCAATCAGATGATTTTTTTAAAGGGCCACTTGAGTGTGAGAATGTAAACATACATCACCTTGTGATATCCTGTCAATCTCAAGTAAATGTTCTTCTGTATCATGCAAAAGTTAAAATAATGTGGGTGAGAAGATCTGGGTGTCCACCAAGGTACTAAAGGATCCTCCAATAGGACCAAAATCTGGGTGTCAAATTTTATTTGGCACTCACTTTAGAGCCAACCAGTTGCCACTAGGGTCTATTTCATACCAGTTGAGTTACAAATATCATAGACCTTATTGATGATATCCTAGACCTTATTGATGATATCCTAGACCTTATTGATGATATCCTACACCCTACTGATGATACCCTAGACCTTATTGATGATATCCTAGACCCTACTGATGATATCCTAGACCTTATTGATGATATCCTGGACCCTACTGATGATATCCTAGACCCTATTGATGATATCCTAGACCCTACTGATGATATCCTAGACCCTATTGATGATATCCTAGACCCTACTGATGATATCCTAGACCCTATTGATGATATCCTAGACCCTACTGATGATACCCTAGACCTTATTGATGATATCCTAGACCCTACTGATGATATCCTAGACCTTATTGATGATATCCTGGACCCTACTGATGATATCCTAGACCCTACTGATGATATCCTAGACCCTATTGATGATATCTTAGACCCTATTGATGATATCCTAGACCCTATTGATGATATCCTAGACCCTACTGATGATATCCTAGACCTTATTGATGATATCCTAGACCCTATTGATGATATCCTAGACCTTACTGATGATATCCTAGACCTTATTGATGATATCCTAGACCCTATTGATGATATCCTAGACCCTATTGATGATATCCTAGACCCTATTGATGATATCCTAGACCGTATTGATGATATCCTAGACCTTACTGATGATATCCTAGACCTTATTGATGATATCCTAGACCCTATTGATGATATCCTAGACCTTATTGATGATATCCTAGACCCTATTGATGATATCCTAAACCCTATTGATGATATCCTAGACCTTACTTATGATATCCTAGACCTTATTGATGATATCCTAGACCCTATTGATGAAATCCTAGACCCTATTGATATTCTAGACCCTTTTGATGATATCCTAGACCTTATTGATGATATCCTAGACCCTATTGATTATATCCTAGACCTTATTGATGATATCCTAGACCTTATTGATGATATATCCTTTCTGAGATATCATAACAAGTTTACAGGGCAATTATAAGCTCCCCCACATATATTCTCTGTAAGTGGATGGTGGATCCTCAGAATAATTTCCATAATTTCAAAGTCCAACATTTGTGAAAGATAAAATAGTGAATACAGATTCAGTGAATGTAAGAGCAAAGTTTAGACAAGACATTCCCAGTTCCGACTGTCAACATGTGCATAGACTTGTTTCTTGAAGGTCTTATGAAGGTTTTGATGCTGGTTGATGACCTATGTTTTGTCTAATTGCACAACAACGGTGAGCATTCATTTAAACTTTGATTGGATGGTACTCTGTATGAATAGCATAAAGCCCCCTTAAGAAATATGAAATAAGAATCTTCACAATCTATAGTCACCACAAGTAATCTTAAAAGACCGGAAACATGAACACAACTGGATCTCTTCACTTGAAAACCTAAAGATCACCCCTAATTTTTTGGCAAATCTGAAGGAAAGTTTTCAGTTTCCCTACAGTGCCCCCATAGGAGAAATGAAGTATTAGATGGTACTCTAAAATCAATGAACTGTCCATGAAATGTATAAAAATGCTGTGTCCTCCAGAGAAAGAGATGTTCTTTGTAGCTGCTCTCAGTTATGACCAAAAAAATTGAGGACCTGTTAAAGGGCCACATGAACTAGGAATTGCCCTAACAGGGTATTTCAAAGATGTGTCTTCTAAACCATTCAGCCCCTTTAAGTGTCATACATTTATTTCTGACTAATCTGAGGAAAAAGGCTACATCTCTTTAGTTACTTGATTGCTGTTGATCTGTCTGTAGATTTAAAGGGATTTGTGACAATAATTAAAATGTGGTCTTCTCCTGTTCCTGGTCCTCACCACTTATATTCTGAACCTATTATTTACAGAAGGCTGACATTAACACCAAGGGGTTTGGCCCTAGAAAACTAAGTTTCAGCAGGGAAGGAGGATGGAACTAACATCAGCAGATGGGCTTCATGATAAATAATTAGACCCGGGTAATTGTTTTTGTTTTTTGTTTTTTTGCATATATTTGACTCTTGAAAATAACATTTCCGATGTAAGAATTAATTCCTCCTCTCGCAGTTTAAGTAGAAAAAAATAAACTATATTGTCATGTACCCTTTAATATGAAGATGATTGATTTGGCAGTGCAGTTTGTGAGAAGATACAGAACTAGAGCCTCAAGAGGTTACACATTAAGAAAGAAGATCTAAAGTCCTACAAAGGGCACAGGTGTGTTCTCTGAATGGTGGATTTGCCACACAATGAACCTTCTTATGGGTCTTCATTGATGAGCGTCCACAAAGGAAGGACATGTAAAAACTGGGCTGAGATTCACGAGGGAGAAAAGACGGGTCTTCAGCAAGACTCTACAAATTGATACTTCTGGTAATTCCTCATTGTGTCTAGACTTTGTCCAACTGTGGTTGAGTTTGATTAAAATCATGGTCCAAAAAGATAGTGACAATCAGAGAGCAGAAGTGAGTCCTGTACATACATATTAATGGGAGGCTTCAGATTTGAAGTGCATGGGAAAATCAGTAGACCCCATCAAAATGAGATACCCCTAGTAGATTCCTCCTTTGTTTCCTTCCCTCTCGAAAGACAGAAATTGAATTTTTAAGCGCAGGGAACGAGGGATTAACAATTGGCAGGTCTTCAGCTCTTTGTCTTTTTTTTTTTTTTTTGGTGAATCCTATTTAATCAGAGACTTTAATATTAAGTGAGGTCTGGCCATGCCGCTTGTCTGGGCTCCGAGCGTGAATGATACAGCCTGAGATGAGGGAGATAGAACTTAAGTTGGAGCAATTGCGAAGAAGTGTTTCAATTACCCTTTCTGAAGTCTTGAAAAGCCAACTTTAATTTGATGTGAAAAGTCGTCGAGGGCACATGCCAAGGAAAATTCCGTCTATTGTGTCGGTGGCGTGGCGGCATGGTGGCAATTATACACTTCTATTTTAGTTGTTCTGCTTTGTGGCTGATGGTGGTTAATGATATGTTCACCAAACAATAAGAGGTATATTGCTTGTTCGACTTCAATTCTCCTACGAGATTATCTAGACATGAAAAGGAAAGATCGAAAATGTATCAAAATGGCCTAGAAAGGTCTAAGCAACATGTTTTGGCTTAGGGTGATAATTTGATGGTCTCAAAAAGCAAAATTCCAAAAAGTTGACCTTGAAAGAAGTCATGGATAAGAGTTGCCTAGGTGACACAATAGACTCCATCACTGCTCAACGTTCTTCAAGGGCACATGTTAAGCCTACGCTTCTCCCCATAGGATACATTGGAGCAATTTAATGCTTAAAAATACAGAGGAATGAGTTCTTATCTACGCTCCGAGCTCGCAGTGAATAGATGCAAGGTGCATTGCAATTTTCTGTAAGTGTAATAGCGTCTAATCCTCCCGCTTCTCATGGGTGTATAGGAAATGTGTGTCAGCAGAGAGGTTTGATGTAAACGGCTTATTTCCATCATGTGCATACGGTATTCATCTAGGCTTTCTGAGAAATGAATTTTCAATAACTGTTGCGCTGTTCTCGACTTTTATGCACGTGATACTCTGGATGAATGTCTACAGAGAAGTCTGACATTAATATTATCAGACGAATGCAGGGAGGCTGGTAAAGGTAGGAGATGCAGAAGTCGCAGTCACACCCGGGCCCAGGTGCCAGCCTGCCATATCAATGGACAGCAGTGCAATGGGTGGCACGGGGGGGGGGGGGGAATTCATAATATAAATATTACTGTAAGCCCTGGGAACTTAAAGGGGTTTTCTGGTTTCCATCAACATCCTATAAAGTAATCATTTATGAAGGCAGCTATAGTTCTGAAATGTATTTCTTTTACCTTTATTGCTCCTATCTCCTGTTCTGGGAGACCATGTCCATGCAGCTCTTTCTTATTTCCCATGATGTTATGTCCATGGGTGGGGCAGTGACAGGGGAGTGTTTATGTAAATAGCTGGTGGGAGGAGCTATAAACTAGATGGGTGTTGTGAAGGCCAGTGCTGGAGCTGGGGGGGGGAGATAGGAGGGGGGATAGAGGGAGAGAGAGAGAGGGAGGGGAGAGAAAGGGGATAGAGAGAGGGGGAGAAAGGGGATAAAGAGAGAAAGGGGAGAGAGAGGGGAGCGGGGGAGAGATAGAGAGGGATAGAGAGAGAGAGAGGGGGAGAGAAAGGGGATAGAGAGAGGGGAGAAAGGGATAAAGAGAGAAAGGGGAGAGAGAGGGGGAGGCGGGGAGAGATAGAGAGAGAGGGAGAGAAAGGGGGATAGAGAGAGGGGAAGAGAGAAGGGGAGAGAGGGGAAGAGAGAGAGAGGGGAGAGAGAGGGGAAGAGCGGGAGAAAGGGGATAGAGAGAGAAAGGGGGAGAGAGAGGGGGAGATGGGGGAGAGACAGAGAGGGATAGAGAGAGAGAGAGAGAGAGAGGGAGATGGAGAGAGGGGGAGAGAGAGAAAGGGGCATAGAGATGGGGGGAGAGAGGGGGGAAAGAGGGAGAGAGAGAGCAGCTGAAGAAAAAGGGACCACATTTTTACAGAGTTATATTTGCCCCTATAAGACAATGGACGCTGCAATACATTGTCTGTTTCAGTAGTGTATCGCGTAAATCTTTTAGATTCCAGAAATCTGGTCTAGTTTTTTTTTTTTTTTTTTTTTTTTTCTTGTGAAGCTTCTATATTATATATTGATCAGCAGCACAAAGTTCATGACATTTATTAACTATTATATTACTTAAATTATCTATCTATCTATCTATCTATCTATTTACATTTGTATCATCTCTGTAATATCTGTCTGTCTGTCTCTCTATCTATCCATATATCTCATATCTATCTATCTATCTATCTATCTATCTATCTATCTATCTATCCATCCATCCATCCATCTTTTCTCTATATTTCTTCTCTTTATCTATCCATTAACCATCTATCTATCTGTCATTTTTGAATGCAGGCGTGCACTCATACACTTCTCAAACAAGAGAAAAAAGGTCCCAGAACAATATATAACAAATCAGTTCAGTCTTTATTAGTCATATGTTAAAACAATTAAAATAGTATATCATCTTAGTTAAACAGTGGTAGTTTTAGGTGCCAGATATGAAAGTTGGCCCAGCGGTGAACCCGCCACAGGTAGTTAAACAATATAACATATAGCAGTGGCAATCATATACACATGCAATGTCTAATACACAAATAGAACCAACAGCTCAAAATAAGGTCAAATACACATTACCCGTGGAGTAGTACATCGATCCCTACTCGATGTACTACTCCACGGGTAATGTGTATTTGACCTTATTTTGAGCTGTTGGTTCTATTTGTGTATTAGACATTGCATGTGTATATGATTGCCACTGCTATATGTTATATTGTTTAACTACCTGTGGCCGGGTTTACCGCTGGGCCAACTTTCATATCTGGCACCTAAAACTACCACTGTTTTAACTAAGATGATATTACTATTTTAATTGTTTTAACATATGACTAATAAAGACTGAACTGATTTGTTATATATTGTTCTGGGACCTTTTTTCTCTTGTTTGAGAAGTGTATGAGTGCACACTTTCTAAGGCAGCGATACTCTGTCCCATACCTTTTGGTATATGTTTGTGCTGCTGAACATATTGTTGAGTTTATTTTTGAATGCAGGATGTTTTATCCTCCGTTCTTATAAAATATGGTAAGCATCTCCTAATTTTGTTCCAGAAGACAGAAAACTCTTTGTGGGTATGCTGAATAAGCAGCAGTCAGAAGACGATGTCCGCCGACTATTTGAAGCCTTTGGGAACATTGAAGAATGTACAATCCTTCGAGGACCAGATGGAAACAGCAAAGGTAAAATGAATGGCACAGAGGGGCAGCGGGATATCCACTACAATGCTGTGGTAGACTTCAGTTGGGCTGGATAGATCTTATAGGATTAGTATCTTCTGCTCTCCATATCAAAGTAGACATGTAGCTTCTCCCTGAAGATGTAGACATGTTCTATATTTATTTTTGGGCACATCCGGTGTTCGGCCATATATCTTGTGGCATTGATGCCAATGGTTGTATCAAGCTGGAGAAACCAGATAGAAAAACACGACGCCCACTGACTACTCTGTTTCCGTGAATGAATCACATCCTATAATGTTCTTGGACAGTCAGAGAGCCCCAGATAAATCACATCTAATGAGGGTTTAAGTACGGTTATAAATATGGATGTTGACAAGGTCTTTGTACTAAAAATTTCCACTGGTCCTATCTACTGGAAAGTATGGCCGTATTTATGAGCGATATGAATGGCATCTGTACTGTGGTTTCTCATCTGAACCATAAATGTGCTCAGAGAGTTGTCAGGTCCCCTCCCCCATACAACAATGTAAGGTTCTTCTGGTCTCTATCTCACTTCCAGGTTCCAGACTCACCTATGTACGCTGATTGAGGTCTCCTTGTAAAATTCAGTATAGATTTGGTCGAAGTGGCCTTTAAAACACAACCCCTGCCAAAGTTGAAATCTTAAAGAGGACCTTTCATGTCTCCAGACATGTCTGCTGTCATAACTATTTGCATTCCCCATTCGTGTGACTCTATGTTGTGTCATTCCTCTGTTATTTCTACTAGAAGTTATGAATGAGTTGCCGGCAGCGTGCAGTAAAGGTACAGGTGAGCGTTACCAGTTGGGGGTGTGTCCCTGCACAGTATGACACCAGCATCACTGATTGGACAGAGTCAGACACATTTAGTACTGGTTATACCCATCTGTACCTTTACTGCAGACTGCTGGCAATTTATTTGTAAACTTCTAGCAGGAATAATACAGAAATAGCACACAATAGAGTCATATATGCTCTATAACTATTATTACATGGGGAATGCAAGTAGTTACTAAAACAGTCATGTCAGGAGAGGGGACAGGTACTCTTTAAGTTTGCATACCATCCCATCTTCTGCCTGAAATGTACCTTCACCGGAAGCTGCGATATGGGTTACTGTATGTTGTGTTCTTATTCTGAAGAGCTACTCATGCTGTCTCATCAGACAACCTTGCTCTTCAAGCATTTGCCAGCTGGGTACTTCCATGCAAAGCCAAATAGATGGAGCTGGATTGTGGTCATTGTGGTTTCTGATCTAGAATTAAATAACTTCATTTACTTTTATTCTTGTAGGATGCCCACTTCATCTCTATATAGCAGAAGATTAGAATTACTGTAGCCCTTTACTTCCTCCCTGTTGACAGCTACAGAATCTGACAAAAAAAGATTGTGAGGGAGCAAATTAGATAGATAGATAGATAGATAGATAGATAGATAGATAGATAGATAGATAGATATAAGATATATAGATTAGATAGGAGATAGATAGATAGATAGATAGATAGATAGATAGATAGATAGAGAATTACAATCTGCCTGAGGAAGGGCAGGAATGCCCGGAATGCCTGTTGACAGCTACAGAATCTGACAAAAAAAGATTGTGAGGGAGCAAATAGATAGATAGATAGATAGATAGATAGATAGATAGATAGATAGATAGATAGATATAAGATATATAGATTAGATAGGAGATAGATAGATAGATAGATAGATAGATAGATAGATAGATAGATAGATAGATAGGGAATTACAATCTGCCTGAGGAAGGAACATGTTAGTTAATAGATGTCTGTGATTACAGCAGCATCTACATTAATTAAAGCAGTGTGTTGACACGTAATAACTGGGCAAAGGTGGTGGAATGGCAATTGTGTTGAGCTAGAAGGACAGAATGCAGCTCTACTCTATCTGTATGGGGAATTCAGAAGAAAAAGAAAGCACAAATGGCTAAGCTTTTAAGGGAAAGGATGGTGCTCACCATGAGTATCTAGGAGCTCTGTAAAGTGTTTCGTTTTCATGGTTAGTTATATTAGGGAGCTAATATACCTGAGGATAGCATTATACCACAGAGGCATTGAGAGGTATTGGATTTTGGATTGGGAACTTCCCAATGACCACGGTGCACATAATGTATGAAGGGGCATCTCATCCTATAAGAATATGTCACCATTTAATGGGGTACTCTTCCTGCTCCAGCCTTATTGATCCCTCAGTGATGACTTCCCCCCTTCCTCTAAATAAACCTTTCATGGACTCTTTTAATCATTTTAATTACTGGGAATGTAGTTTCTTAGACAGATATTTACTGATTCTTGGAAAGGTCATGGTGTCTGCTGATCGATACTTTTTAATTGCTATATCCATATCGTCTTCTGTAAATCACAGCATGCAAATGAAGAGCCATAGAGAGAGAAGGAAGACTAGCATATAAATATTAATCATTTAGATTTCACCCGGCATGAGCAAAAGTATCAGTAACAATCCCATGGCATGTACCCATCAACACGGAGGATACTGTATAGGGTGCACCTTGCCTTAATTGCTTTAAATGGGTTCTGTGGGAGTTAAAGGCTATGTACACCTTCAGATGCAATTTTTTATTATTGAATTTTATTCATTTTTAGCTAAAAATCATTTTTTTCAGTTGGCCTTTATTAAAAATATTGAGCCATTCTGTCACAAAGGGTTAACTGTTTTTCTAGCTGTGTGACTAGTACTTTCAATTTCACTTTGTGCCGGTCATCTAATAAACCTTCTCTCTAAACTACTAAGAGGTCATAAACACTTATTTAAGTCAGAGTCTTCATCAGTAAGATTAGAACTGAGCTATAATGAGTGTTTAGAAGGTCAGAGAGCAGAAATAAGGAGGCCGTCAGCTCCTGATCTGATGGAAAAGACAGAAAATTCAAAGGCTTCTACTAGAGCATCTCAGCTCTGTACAGAAAAAAAGACGCCATATTTTTAATAAAGACCAATTTAAAAAATTAGTTTCAGCTCAAAATGAGTACAATGTAGTAATAATAATAATAACAAAATGCCCCCAAAGGTGTACATAGCCTTTAAACATTCAGGGTCTATACTTAGGAAATATTTAGGATGTCAGATTGATGGGGCTCCAAATTTAAGGGCCTCTACCATACAGCAAAATTAAGGATCAGGAGAGTTATATCATTGTTATGCTAATGAGGGCTTGTGTGCACCGAGGGGCGTGGCCAGCACTTGAAAGCTTAGGTGCAGCTCAAACCTCAGTGCACTTTTTTCTTGGGAACGCTGATTTCAGCAGGATCAATCCTACCAGACAGGGAGCCTGGTTTACTAGGGCTGTTCCTACTGGCAGGTGATCTTTTAGCTGGCCATCGGCTGACAGATGTTCCTAATGATATCGTCATACACATGAATACTCAGGCTGAGCATGGATGTGTTCTGATTTGGAAGAGGGAAATAAGCCATCACTGTCCTTCTTTAGTGGTGGCTTATCTCTCTTTAGAACAAAGGATGAAATTCAATATGCCTGACTCATTTTTTTTTATTGACCTCTACCAAAAGAATGCCGGATGAACATTTTAGATGGTTGGTGGTCCTCCTGAAATCGGTTGGATCGGCCAACCATAGTCTAATGTGTATGTTCAACTTTAGGGGGTGGGAGCGAAGAAGATGGGTGGAGTCTAAGACACCAGAAAGTCTGTCCCTACAGACTCCTGAGATATAAATCCAATTGTCTGGTCATTGGGTGGTTTGGAATGACCGGGACTAACATGTTACAGATGAAACAGATTGCAGTGATGGATGAAGCAGAGCTGAATTGTTTTGTGTGGCATTGGAAGTGTGATAACTGACTGAGTTTATGGTAGCTAGCTTCCGTTCAATGCAAAATCACAGGTATCACAAAGGTCCACATTTACTGATGTGATTGCACATAGATTTAGGCATGAATGCACCAGAATTCAGTACATTGCTGGCACATAAGATAGATTCCAGATTTAGACATATTTTTGAAACAAATACACCAAAAAGATCGATCCTCAAAGCCAACCAAAAGTTGGTGGAAACCAAATTTATCGTCCAAGAGTCATCTTCATAAATGTGGCACTGTCTTTACACTGTCTATATCTTAGACATGATTAATAAATCAGCCCCATTGTGTTATCATGAAAGGTTGTCCATGGACAAAATCAAGTCTGGTCAAATTAGGAGACCATCAGGGTCTTCCAAATGGTCATCCTTCTTGTCTGCGGGTGGAGGGGTTCACCACTGCTTATTACATGGTATTGGGTGTACACGTCTTCATCTGAACTCATACTTTTCCTTCTATTTTACAGGATGTGCATTTGTGAAATATTCATCCCATGCGGAAGCACAGGCAGCCATTAATGCCCTTCATGGAAGCCAGACAATGCCGGTGAGTAGTCAGTTCTTGGTGTCTCTGCTGATGTTCTCCTACTATAGTCAGTGGGATCCTCTCCATCACTGGTCAGATAATAAGAGGTGAAAGACTGATGGACTGTGACTACCTGCTAATCAGTCGGCCATTGGGCCATGATGAGCACCACTCATGCTTCTAGTTATACTGCTCCTCACTGTGTGATAAATACCGTCCTGATGTATAACCTGACTGCTCAGTGTATGGCGCTGTGATGTTCTCTATTATCAGCTTTTTATCTTGTATCCTCTGTGCATCTCACCTGAATCTATGCATTATGTGCTATCGATGGTTCTGTAAATGTTTTGTGTAATATGCTTTCAGTAGTATCTTATTTGTATTATGCTCTATCCATCCTCTCTGTATTATGCTCTATCCATGGTCCTGGATCCTCTTTGTATTATGCACTATCCATGGTCCTGGATCCTCTCTGTGTTATGCACTCTCCATGGTTCTGGATCCTCTCTGTATTATGCACGATCCATGGTCCTGGTACTGGATCCTTTTTGTATTATGCTCAATCCATGGTATCCATCCTTTCTGTATTATGCTCTATCCATGGTGCTGAATCATTTTTGTCTTATGCACTATTTATGTTGCTGGATCCTTTTTTACTATTATGCACTATACATCCATTATACTGTGTATTGTGAAATATCCATGGTGCTGGATCCTCTCTGTATTATGCTCTATCCATGGTGCTGGATCCTCTCTAGATTATGCTCTATCCATGGTGCTGGATCCTCTCTGGATTATGCACTCTCCATGGTGCTGGATCCTCTCTGGATTATGCACTCTCCATGGTGCTGGATCCTCTCTGGATTATGCACTCTCCATGGTGCTGGATCCTCTCTGATTATCCCTCCATGGTGCTGGATCCTCTCTGGATATGCACTCTCCATGGTGCTGGATCCTCTCTGGATTATGCACTCTCCATGGTGCTTCGGTAATCCCTCTCTAGATTATGCACTCTCATGGTGCTGGATCCTCTCTAATTATGCTCTATCCATGGTGCTGGATCCTCTCTGGATTATGCACTCTCCATGGTGCTGGGTCCTGGTGCTGGATCCTTTTTGTATTATACTCTATCCATGGTGCTGGATCCTCTCTGGATTATGCTCTATCCATGGTGCTGGATCATCTTAGTATTATGCACTATCCATGGTCCTGGATCCTCTTTGTATTATGCACTCTCCATGGTGTTGGATCCTCTCTGTATTATGCTCTATACTTGGTGCTGGACCCCATTCACACTTCTTGCTGTACTGCACACAACCTATGGTTTAACAGATTTTACCCTTCATTTAAAGCTTAGTGACTGCACAAGGAAAAACTCTGAAAAATAACTGATTTACCATTTAAGATCTCTGCTTGCTGTCAGTCCTGACCTAGTTCTGCTCACACATCTGAGGGTTTGCTACATGTTATCAGTGCAGCTGAGTCCTGGACAGGTCCTGTCTACGCTGACACAGTGTAACAAACTACAGATGTTGGGACTCCTTTGTTAAGTGGATGTAGCTTAGATCCGAACTGACAAAGTCCTAAAGAGTGAATTATGTGCCATAAAGTGATCAATATCACGTTCATGAAAAACGCGGCGCGCTGGCAGACAACTCTCACTATATGATAATGAAAGCTGGCAGTATGTCTGTGCTGCGTGCGGTGCCAGGGCATTATCATAACTTTATACTTTATACATAGTTATAGTCAGACACAAATAAAACCAGCACTAAGAGAGGACGTCCAGGGCGTCTCATCACTACTGCTCAGGGTGAGGGGCTCATTAAATTTTCCTAGAGCAACTACCCCCATCATCATCTGTAACAAACGTCTTCTGCTAAAGCCATTATTACTGATTTATAACAAATGCAGCAGAGCTGAACTACTGATTCTGGGGTACATTCGTTTCAGTACAGGTAATGCATTAGGTTTCCCAGCAGTCCTATGTAATAGCACATGTAACAGACAAATATGACCCCCAGATAATACATGGCGATAAATCTGTGAGTTCAGACAATTTATAAGGTTGACTTGCAATCCTATGTAACCTACAAGACATTGCACAGAAAATGTCCTAGGTAACAACACAAATTATACAATGTGATAAATCTGTAAGTTGTAGATAATGCAGCAGTTTTATGCAGTCCTATGTAACATCACATATAACACATGACAGTGACTTCCCGAATACAAATAATGTAGCCTTTGCCTATGTAACACCACAGATAACACAGTGATAACTCTCTGAGAACAGATAATGTAGTAGATGTTATCTGCAGTCCTATGTAACAACACAGATAACACAGTGATAACTCTCTGAGAACAGATAATGTAGTAGATGTTATCTGCAGTCCTATGTAACAACACAGATAACACAGTGGTAACTCTACATAGTAACATAGTTTATAAGGCCGAAAAAAGCCCTCTGTCAATCCAGTTTAGCCTGTTTTCCTACAAGTTGATCCAGAGGAAGGCAAAAAACCCCTGTGAAGTAGAAGCCAATTTTCCCTCACTTTAGGGAAAGAAATTCCTTCCCGACTCCAATCAGACAATCAGAATAACTCCCTGGATCAACTCTAGTAACTATAACCTGTAATATTATTACCCTCCAGAAATACATCCAGGCCCTTCTTAAACTCTTTTAGTGACCTTACCATCACCATCCTCCTCAGGCAGAGAGTTCCATAGTCTCACTGCTCTTACCGTAAAGAATCCTCTTCTATGTTTGTGTACAAACCTTCTTTCCTCCAGACGCAGAGGATGTCCCCTCGTCACAGTCACAGTCCTGGGGATCAATAGATGATGGGAGAGATTTCTGTACTGACCTCTGATATATTTATACATAGTTATTAGATCTCCCCTCAGTCGTCTTTTTTCTAAAGTGAATAACCCTAATTTTGATAACCTTTCTGGGTACTGTAGTCCACCCATTCCAGTTATTACTTTAGTTGCCCTCCTCTGAACCCTCTCCAGCTCTGCTATGTCTGCCTTGTTCACAGGAGCCCAGAACTGAACACAGTACTCCATATGTGGTCTGACTAGTGATTTGTAAAGTGGCAGGACTATGTTCTCATCACGGGCATCTATGCCCCTTTTGATGCAACCCATTATCTTATTGGCCTTGGCAGCAGCTGTCTGACACTGGTTTCTACAGCTCAGTTTGCTGTTCACCACAGATAACACAGTGATAACTCTCTCTCTCTCTCTCTCTCTATATATATATATATATATATATATATATATATATATAATGCAGTAGATGTTACATGCAGTCCTATGTAGCACCACAGGTAACACAGTGATAATGTTCTGAGAACAGATAAAGTAATATATGGCACCTGCAGAAGATGAGTTGTTGACAAATACAACCCACTTAGCCAGCTACATGTATATTTTTCCATATGTTTCCACATTTTCCACAGAGGAGCTCCCACTATGCTTTCACGTAGGAAGTCCATGGCTAATACAAGAAGACGTGCGCTGTGATTTTTATGTAAACTGTGTGGTTTACTTGGCCCCTCGCTGCTTCTTGTGTGACTGATCCCTGTGGTGACCACATCTACGTATGGTTGCTTCGTGTGTTGCCAAGGCAACGGATACTAGAATTATAATTAAGGCGCATGGCGACCTGGGAGTATCCGTGAATTCCTTCGACCTCCATGCTCACTAGAGTCCCTCATCAGATGTGTTTCTTCTTCCATGCAATTGTCTTCATCCTGTGGCTCTCCAGCCGCTCCACAACTACAACTCCCAGCATGCTGCAGCTGTCCGGACTTACTGGGACTTGTTGTTTTATATCACTTGAAGGTGCAGAGTTATTTTTTGGATGACCCTTGATCTTGACCCATGCATCCCCTTGAGACATGAGACCACTCTCCTGGAGTCCTCCTTACAACTGTGCTTAAGATTCTTTAGGAAGGCCCCTCAATATTCCTGTCAGGTCTCAGGCTCCTTGTCTTCACTGCGCTCGGTTCCTTGTTTCCACCGCACACACCTTTATCTACGAGGCTGTCAGTATTATGGCTGCTCTGCGCCATGTGAAGAAGATACAACATATGTTCCTTCCCAGTTTATAAAGGAAACTTTCTTTAATGAGACTTAGTTCATTCACCTCAACAGATAAATGTTCTATTTTCTTGGAGTAAAGAATTACACACACACACACACACCCCCAACATATACGGTGCAGACGATAGGAGTGGTAGTGGCCTTAATGTGATGTTGTGTTATGGTGTACTCCTTCAGGCCGGCAATCCCTGAAAAGGTGATGTAAAGGAATTAGGCAGATGTAGAAGATCTTGAAACGTTTTTCTTTTAAAGGGCAGAGGTATCAAAGTAGTGACTGGCAGAGACTTCGGAGTAGAGACTGGCTCAGGACAGAGGCATCAGAGTAGTGACTGGCACAGGGAGGAGGCATCAGAGTAGTGACTGGCACAGGGCGGAGGCATCAGAGTAGTGACTGGCACAGGGCGGAGGCATCAGAGTAGTGACTGGCACAGGGCGGAGGCATCAGAGTAGTGACTGGCAGAGGGCGGAGGCATCAGAGTAGTGACTGGCTCAGGACAGAGGCATCAGAGTAGTGACTGGCTCAGGACAGAGGCATCAGAGTAGTGACTGGCTCAGGACGGAGGCATCAGAGTAGTGACTGGCACAGGGCGGAGGCATCAGAGTAGTGACTGGCAACAGGGCGGAGGCATCAGAGTAGTGACTGGCACAGGGCGGAGGCATCAGAGTAGTGACTTGGCACAGGGCGGAGGCATCAGAGTAGTGGACTGGCAGAGGGCAGAGGCATCAGAGTAGTGACTGGCTCAGAACAGAGCATCAGAGTAGTGACTGGCTCAGGACAGAGGCATCAGAGTAGTGACTGGCACAGGGCGGAGGCATCAGAGTAGTGGACTGGCACAGGGCGGAGGCATCAGAGTAGTGACTGGCTCAGGACGGAGGCATCAGAGTAGTGACTGGCACAGGGCGGAGGCATCAGAGTAGTGACTGGCACAGGGCGGAGGCATCAGAGTAATGACTGGCACAGGGCGGAGGCATCAGAGTAGTGACTGGCTCAGGACAGAGGCATCAGAGTAGTGACTGGCTCAGGACAGAGGCATCAGAGTAGTGACTGGCACAGGGCGGAGGCATCAGAGTAGTGACTGGCACAGGGCGGAGGCATCAGAGTAGTGACTGGCTCAGGACAGAGGCATCAGAGTAGTGACTGGCTCAGGGCAGAAGCATCAGGGTAGTGACTGGCTCAGGGCAGAAGCATCGGAGTAGTGACTGGCAGAGGGCGGAGGCATCAGAGTAGTGACTGGCACAGGGCAGAGGCATCAGAGTAGTGACTTGCTCAGGCTGAGGCATCGGATAGTGACTGGCAGAGGGCGGAGGCATCAGAGTAGTTACGGCACAGGCAGAGGCATCAGAGTAGTGACTGGCAGAGGCAGGAGCATCGAAATAGCTGACTGCCAGTCACTACTCCGATGCTTCTGCCCTGAGCCAGTCACTACCCTGATGCTTCTGCCCTGAGCCAGTCACTACTCTGATGCCTCTGTCCTGAGCCACACCTGAGGCATCAGAGTAGTGACTGGCTCAGGACAGAGGCATCAGAGTAGTGACTGGCTCAGGGCAGAAGCATCAGGGTAGTGACTGGCTCAGGGCAGAAGCATCGGAGTAGTGACTGGCAGAGGGCGGAGGCATCAGAGTAGTGACTGGCACAGGGCAGAGGCATCAGAGTAGTGACTTGCTCAGGGCTGAGGCATCGGAGTAGTGACTGGCAGAGGGCGGAGGCATCAGAGTAGTTACTGGCACAGGGCAGAGGCATCAGAGTAGTGACTGGCAGAGGCAGGAGGCATCGAAATAGTGACTGCCTCAGGGTGGAGGTGTCGGACTAGTGACTGGCTCAGGGCAGATGCATCAGTAAGTTTAGCCTGCCTACATTCAGGATAGTCTTTTGAGTGGAAAGTCTGGTGAGGGTGACACCACATAGCCTAGTTGACAACTGTCCTGAATCTGGCTGGGATGTCCCTGATTTTCAGGTCCCGGGATGGAAATGGGCAGGGCTAATGAAAACTCTGCCCATAAACTGGCATTCCCAGGCAGGAACAGTGCATTCCCAGCTCTGCTATACCTTCATTTCTGAGACCAGTGGGGGGAAAAAAACTTGGAGAAAGTTTTACCTGCCAGGTATTAAAATTCAGTGTCAGCCATGGGCGATAACTCTGGCCCTCATTACAGTACGTGTAGAGCACTCCATTAACCGCCCTGTACGCAGCCATTGTACAAGGCCGGGAAAACAACCCGAGCATATTCAATAAAACAGAAAGTAATCAGGAGTACAAAGAGTCTCCTTGAAGACGGTGGCACCTCCGAGTCACACATGGCTGCTCGCAACAAAAGCAGAACATATTTTGTGAAAACAAGACATTATCAAGCGCTCAGAGCAAGTGACTGGCCCAGCTGCTCGGCAGCTGCCGGGACCACGCTCCCCCTTCCTAGTTCTGAACCTGGAGACTGGAGCAGCCGGGGGATGGGCAGCGAGCAGAATGCTAATGATCCCCCCCTCTCATACCCTGGAGTTCAGTCCTGAAGGTGGACGTTCTGTCACTTCTACAGGTGTAGGATGAATTCCTCCAAATGAATCTGTCTACAGATTGTCAGCGGCGGCTCCTCCACTCATTGCCCATGGTACCAACAGGCGTGTGTCTGTGCATGCATGTGTGAAATTACTGGGAGTGCGCTCCTCATCTGTCACTTTACAGGTGCCGAGAACTCGCAGACAACTTCTGTAAGAAGAGAGATTTCCATCGAATCCAGAAATCTTTCTCCTATTCCTATAAGCAATGCACGCGGAGACAGATGTAGCAGACTTGATGCTGAATTTTGCACTTAAAGGAAAGGTTTTTATCTATGTAGAGATTAAAGGGGTTAGCTCATGACTAATGTAAAACATGAATATCAGACATCATATAGTACATGACACGTTCTTTCTAACAAAGCTAGAACCAGCCCTGTACCTCGCATGGATCCAGAGATCTCCACATTCATTGCTCTGCTAGATTTATATCAAGCTGGCAGTTCAAGGGGAGTGTCTTCTCTGCTGCAGCTAAGGGGGCGTGTCTCAGCTCTCCCTATCACAGCTCAGGGGTGTGTCTCAGCTCTTCCTATCACAGCTCAGGTGGCCGTTGAAGGAAGAAACTGAGGATAGTCCATCAACAGAAGATTGGTGGGGGTCAAACACCCCACAACCCCATCAATCAGCCATTCGGTTGTAGCTCCGGTGCAGAAATCACACGGCTCCACCTATTGTCTAGTGGACGGAGCTGACGGCTTCAGCACTGCTTCCACTGAAGAGAATAGGAGGAGCACTATGGGTACCAGGTGCGTCCATTACACAGTGGATGGAGGTGTGCTCTTCTGGAGCAGGAGCTACAACCAAACAGCTGACCCCGGCCAATCTGATATTGAAGGACTAACCTCAGGATAGTATCAAAATCCCGGACAATCACTTTAATGATTATATAATAGATCTGATGTTCTCTCTCATGTCCAACTGGCAAGGGATAAAGTTCGCTCACTCATGGAATGATACCTCCACCAACGTGGTGGACATGATCATAAGACTCTTGGCTACAGACAAAATTGTTTTCAATCACAAACAGCAAGCAGAGATCTTGAAAATCTTGACTATTATTTCACACATCTTCAGAATAGAAGGAGACATCATTAAAGATGACATCATTATTCTGCTAGAAGTGAAGGTCAAGCAGGGCTCTGAGGAGGTTCTGGAGAACCCCTTCTTAGAATGGGGGCAACTGGGGACCCAACTGATTTCTTACCCCTTGATGATTGGGGGGTAGGCAACATGTCATCGTGAATACAGGTGACTATCTATGACACGGCTGGGTGGAGTCCACTAGGGCAGAAGCCACTCTTTGCAACTTCTCTGGACTTTGGCTCATAGTGTGGGGGTGACTTGATCACCCATAGGGTACCTGTAAAAATCAGTAGAAGTGGAGAAGCCCTTTAAGCACTGAACCATATACATTGGGCGGCCGCTCAGCGCTTCTAATTTACCTTATTACAGTAATCCCTGGCGCTCCGGCTTATCATAACCTTGACTTTGTTGTCCCGGCCATGTTAGATTGCAAGCTTGACTGGACTAAGAAGCCATGATTGTATAGAAAGCCGCATTCCCTGTCTCCAAAATCAATAAATCACCACAATGGGCAATAATCTTGTCGCCTTAAGTCTTATCAGCCCTGAACAAAGGCGCCGCCTGAGCCGCTGATTTCCTTATTTTCCTCCAAACTAATCATTTTCTTGTGTTATTGACAAGACGTGTTTATCAGAGTCCTCCTCGCTTGGGAATTTCCTTCTTTCCAGTTTCGAGCTCCATCTTTCCCTCATGATCCGCTCCGCAGAGTGGGGCACAGGCTTCCCAAATCAGCCGTAATATTTTTATTTATTTTTTCAACAATTATTTTGATATAAACAGCTCAGAACCGTAGTAGATTCATGTAAATGGGAAGCAGTGGGGCTTGTAATTAGATTTGTGTACACTTTCATAAATTGCCGGCAAACATCAAAGCCCTGATAGAAGGTTGCAGTCTTCTTTATTCCCTTCTTCTGTTAATTGAACAGTTGATGTGTGGAAGGAGAGCGTTGGCTATAGAGGAGCACTATTTACAGACCCGCTGACAGCTGTACTGCGAAAATTAACAAGAACCGTGCTGCTGGTGTCACAGTTCGGCACCGCCGTGGGGGGAGGCTGTGGTTAGGTGCTTTAAATTAGATTCTCGTAATTTTTTTTTTATCTTGCTTTCTTTGGTTTACATTAATCTGGGAATGTCTGCTGGATCGGTGAATGGAATAGATGCATCTCCTTGTGAGAGCTAGGGCCACTATGGGGCCATATGCTGTAACTCTATGGAGCTGCTTCCCATCAAGTCTTGGCAGAATGACTGCACTGTAAAACAAACCGGGTGTGGAGCCATTGAGTCACAGATTTGGTTTGGGGCTACTCCTAATGATATTATCTAAGAAGCTCCACAGGTGTTTACCCGTTAACCCCCTACACAGAGATCCGGACTTTGCTGCAGGGTAACCACCAGGGTACTACCTCTTGGAGTAGTCACAGTTCAGGTGACTGCAGACTCCGAGAGATCAGGCAAAACCATAGTCAGGAACAGGACAAGGTCAGGACAGGCACAGAACATGAAATCCGATTAAACAGGCTGAGGTCAGGATGAGCAGCTGGGGTCAGAACAGAGAAGAGGCGACGGTCAGATACACAGAACAGGAGAATGGACAT
Organism: Rhinella marina; assembly: GCA_900303285.1. NCBI lineage: Eukaryota > Metazoa > Chordata > Amphibia > Anura > Bufonidae > Rhinella > Rhinella marina. The sequence continues at coordinate 187,691 of ONZH01003496.1, read as the reverse complement.
GACACACCTTAGCAAGAAACAAGTGGACTACAACCTAATACTCAGGGTGCTTCCCCTGTGGGTAACAATCATTAGCTGGAGAAGATTAGGGTGCACTTGCTGGACCTTTTAAGACAGTGGTTCTCAACTCCAGTCCTCGGGACCCACCTGCCAGTCAGGTTTTCAGGATTTCCTTAGTTTAGACCAGCTGATATAATTAGCGTCCATCCATCAGGACTTACCACAGGTATTCATTCTGGGGGTTTTATTCCTAAATCCTGACTGGCAGGTGGGTCCTGAGGACTGGAGTTGAGAACCACTGTTTTAAGAGCTGGAAGGACCTTGCATCTTCTCCAGCTAATGATTGATTACTCACAGGGGAAGGAGCCTGAGTAATAGGTGGACAGAGAGAGACATTGCCAGCAGGAAGCAGGCCTCAGCCTGCATGGAAGGCATATCACTACTCTGGTGGGTGGGAACACCAGGCAGGAAGAGGAAGAAGTCAGCAGGACCATATCTTTACAAGCAATATCTGTATGTAAAAAAAAATATTTTTTTAATGTAACAATTTTTTTTTCTTCTTTGTGATAAATCAGTAGGGTTATACACAGTCCTATGTAAATTCAAAACTCGTGGTATTCCTATGTGTATAAATGACTGGCGGTCTGCAGCAGAAAACATGCCATTTCTTATACATGGCAATGTGCGGACTTGAGAATTCATCCCACGTGACAAATGGTCTCTATAAGCAGAAATTCACAAACTTGGAAATTTTAACTCACCAATATCAATCTGAAATAAGTGGACATTTCCTGGGGTACCGCCATGGGTAAGAACGAGACCCCTGGATGTACATAAAGGATGTTTTAGATGTAGGATAAACTGTAGGACTTGGTACCAATGTTTCAATATTTTCTAAATCTATTCCTATTTTTTTTTTCTTTACGATTTTCATCCACCGCATATTATCTTTTATTATAACTCGGGGAGCTGTAAGATACAATCCCTACAGAAACAATATCTGAATTCATAAACTAATTACGCTCTCTCTCTCAGTTTGTGAACGAGCTCAAACATATCTGGTTGAATGTCCCATGGATCCCACAACTGGGGAATCAATGCATAAATAGATGCAAATAAAATCAGGCGAATGCATCTGTCCATCTCTTCTCATGATTACCTGTAATCAAAAGGCTTTATATATTAGTCCTCGAGGTCTCAGCTCAGAATATCTGGGAACTATTGTGTGTCGACAGCTTGATTCATTTTTCAAAATGCATTATGCTGTAATCACCTTGGCAGATGTGCAAATACTGTATATAGATGTATATACAAACTTGTCATGACACTGCTTCTTTTGCACATTGTGACTTGCAGTCCTATGTAACATCTCAACTAAGGCTTCATTCACACGACCGTATTTTGTTTCCGTGTCCGTTCCGGTTTTTTTGCGGACTGTATGCGGAACCATTCATTTCAATGGGTCCGCAAAAAAAACGGAAGGTACTCTGTGTGCATTCCGTTTCCGTTTCCTACTCCATAGTAAGAAACTCAACTCTGCTACTCCACAGTAAGAAACTCAACTCTGCTACTCCACAGTAAGAAACTGAAATATTCTACTCCACATTAGGGAACTGAACTCAGCTACTCCATAGTAAGAAACTGAACTTTGCTCTTCCATGGTAACAAACTGAACTTGATACTCCACAGTAACAAACTGAACTCTGCTATTCAACAGTAGCAAACTGAAACCTGCTAAAACACAGTATTCAGTTTTGCTGTCACTACTCCGTCCGCTAAACGATCCACATTGCACGTCTTTTACATTACTTCTGCTAGAACCTGAACTCTTTCCTGTTTATGGTGTGTTCCATCCGGAAAAAAAGGAACCCGTGTTACTGAACATGGTTTTCTGCACCGAAGACAGCATGTAGCAGAGCTGGAGAAGCTAAGCAATGTGATATATAGTTTAGAAGACAAAGATTAAGTATAACCTGATTTAATTCATTGAAATCCTGTTTAATCTGAGCTTAGGAGCCCAGTGAGTGGGGGTTCTATTCAGTGACTGACAACCTCTCCTATATGAATGTGTATACAGAGATAGCTGTCCACCCCTGACGGACCAATACAATGTGACAATGTAAATTTTCTATTTTAGCTCTGTTCATCCTGAGTTTTCAGGTTCATGAATAGAATGCAAGAATGGAGGTGAACACTGACACATGAACAAATCAGGAAATATATCAAGTACTGGATTCTAACAGCCATCTCATGTATGTCGGTAAATCAGAAAAGATACAAAAGAAGACAATTCAAGGGGTTTAGGGTTTCTTTTTAATATTAGTTTCTGTTGCATTCAGGTCACTGGTTGATGTGCTTAGACCTGATTTTCTTACACCCTTGTATCAGCTTATTAAACAAATGTATATAATATATATATATATATATATATATATATATATATATATATATATATATATATATGTTATGCTTAGGCCAGGACTTGAGGAGGAGTGAATGGTTCAGGGATTCAAAGAAGACAAAGGGAAAAATCCTTATGTCATGCACCTCCTCAGGTCTGGCATAACACAGTTTGTCAGCTTTGCTCAGAGTGTTCCTTTACCTTCAAGGGGTCCTTAGTTTCCTAATGAACATTGTTTTTTTAATATCTAAAGAGTACCTCACACACAATGTATATTTATGCCCATAAACCTGTTTATTCATGTCAGCACTTTCCTCACCCTATTCTCAGCATCAGTGAATGCTGGCAGGATGTTTACATGCAGAACTTCCTGTTTTCATCAGCATCTTGCTGGGTTTTCTAACCACACCCATCATACATTGTTCTGTAATGTAAAACATCTCACTAGCATGGAAAGGGGAGGTGAATGGGGTGTGACTAATGCAGAGAAAACAGTGTAGCAGGCGGAGCAAGCCCTGAGAACCATTACAGAGCAACGCATGCTGAGTGTAGTTAGCAAACCCAACAGAAAATTGATGAAAACAGGAAGTTCTGCATGTAGACATCCTGACAGGGTGCACTGATGCAGAGAATAGGGGAAATAAAGTGCTGACCTGAAAAACTGGTATATGAGGCAAGAATATACAATGTTTGGAGTACTCTGGGCATATAAAAAATGTCCTTATGAAACTCCTTAAACACATACTGAGTATTAGAAGACATGACTTGGCAAAAGATGTATAAGTTCATGCAAAGGGTCGCATCACCAGAAAGATGAACCCTCCTTCACTTACCTGAACAGCCTCCTTTGTACTTAGATTCATGAATCTATGTAACTAATGCGTACTAATCAAGAGCCCTCGCCCAGGTGCAAGTTTTAGGATCTAGAGTGGTCACTTGGGAGACTCATCTGGAGTCTGGAGGGGCCAACATTTTCCGCAAACATCCTTGTAAGCAGCAGCTTGAGGGTTAATCGTCATCATGGCCAACCTGTGTTTCTGTGTAAACAGAACCATTATTGGCATCTTATTTCAGCGCGTTCCCTTAATTTCAGCCGTAGAAGAGGCACAGGACAACTTTTTTTTTTTCTTTTACTCTTCCGTGCCCATTGTTTTATAAATGAGCTCATAAATCAGTTGTTGCTAGGCCGGAAATAAAGTGCCAGGCAGCCAGGCTCCCTGACAGGGGGTATGAATCATCCAGGCACAGAAGATGGCCTTTTGGGGATGAAGTGCTCATCTGCAGCGGTTATTTTTTTGTGTTTTTCCCTCTCCAGTCACATCTTTGTAACGGGGCAGGCAGCTGGCAGGACGGCTAAAAGCCCCTGAGGGACCCGGCGGGCTTCACTCTATGTCTCTCTTCTCTCCAACTGTTTTGTGCCATAGAATTCATTACCTCCATATGGGATGAGAGGGAGAGACTGACAAGCAGACTCGCGGCCCAGACGAAAAGCCGCTAATTGGTCCTTTAATGTCTTTTTATGGGTCTGGCGGAAAGCTGGGTGGCTAGGTGGCGGAGGGGGGCGCTAAATCATCAAAGATGACATCATATGTGGCATCCTATGAAGTCACAGCACAAGTGAAGATTTGTTTTCACATACAATGCCCAGATAGTGCCATATAGTGCTGTATTGTGCCGCATAGTGATCTATTGTGCTATACAGTCCTCTGCTGTGCCATACAGTGCTCTGCTGTGCAATATAGTGCTCACTTGTGCTATATTGTGCCATACAGTGCATTACTGTGCCGTACAGTGCTCTATTGTACAGTACTGTGCTCTACTGTGCCGTATACAGCTCTGTTGTGCCATACAGTGCTCTACTGTGCCGTACAATGCTCTGTTGTAACATAGAGTGCTCTACTATGCCATTCAGTGCTCTACTATGCCGTACAGTACTCTATTGTGCTGTACAGTGCTCTACTGTGCTGTACAGTCCTCTATTGTGCCATACAGTGCTCGACTATTCCGTACAGTCCTCTATTGTGCCGTACAGTCCTTTATTGTGCCATACAGTGCTCTACTATTCTGTACAGTCCTCTATTGTGCCATACAGTGCTCTACTGTGCCATAAGTCCTCTCTTGTGGCCATACAGTGCTCTATTGTGCCATACAGTGCTCTACTATGCCATACAGTGCTTTATTGTGCCACACAGTGCTTTATTGTGCCACACAGTGCATACCAGAGACTGAAGCATTCATAGCGCATCAGTAAAAAATTTTCAGTCATTCACGAGCCATGCTGTCTTTTGATCAGCACCCTGCCCCCTCAATGTAAGTTGGGCCCCAAGTAGGCTGGCCACTTGCTTCACCCCCAAAAGCTGGACACTGTAGTCACACCCGAGTCCAGTAAGGCACGCCCCCAAGTCTGCTAAACGACGCCCCCATCAGCGACACAGGGGGGAAAAAGTACTGGAAAACCTTCAGGTGAGCTGCGCATGGTCGGAGTGCTTCTCTCACCCTCAGTCAGTTAGCTTGTGCCTGCAGCTCACACTCAGGCAGCACAATGCTTCTATCTGAGCGTGAGCTGCGGAAAAGGAGGGCATCGCTTGCCTGTGGACCCAGGTGTGACTGCTACCTCTACAACCCCTATAGTTACAGTACAGTTATAGTATTAAATAATCGACTCTGTGCGGCTATATGAATATATATATATATATATATATATATATATATATATATATATATATACACTGTATATCGCAGAAGGGTACAATGTCTTTACTGCCACCTAGTGCACCGCTATAGTATTACAAAGATTTTTTTATTTTATATATATATATATATATATATATATATATATATATATATATATTATTTTTATATTTTTTTTTTTAGGTAATCATAGGCATCATAAGCAATTCTCTAAAATAACAAAGGAGCATTGAATTTGGAAGTCTACTTCCCCTACAATCCATAGAAAAAAACGGTCTTATATTATCCTATAGACAGAATGCTGTCATTGACTTAATAAAGAGGTCCGGTTTTCTCCAGATGCATTGTCTGTGTCTTGTAATCAAGTCAATGGGGTTGAGCAGTTATTTCAGATATGGACAGGAGTGGTGCTGTTTTTGGAAGAGCGTGCCACAGTGACTCCACCAGTAGAACAGTGAGTGCAGCTCTGGAGTCTAACACAGGATGTAACTCAGGATCAGTACAGGATAGGTAATGTAATATATGTACACGGGGACTGCACCAGCAGAATAGTGAGTGCAGCTCTGGAATATAATACAGGATGTAACTCAGGATCAGTACAGGATAAGTAATGTAATGTATGTACACAGTGACTGCGCCAGCAGAATAGTGAGTGCAGCTCTGGAGTATCATACAGGATGTAACTCAGGATCAGTACAGGATAAGTAATGTAATGTACGTACACAGTGACTCCACCAGCAGAATAGTGAGTACAGCTCTGGAGTATAATGCAGGATGTAATCCAGTGTAAATGATGAAATGTACACAGAGGATCACATTTATGTACATACTGTATATTAGTGATGAAAGATGGATAGAGCTTTAGGGACTGACAGAAAGCTGGAATGTAAAGACTGAGATAATTTAAGCTTCTTTTCTGTAGTCACTTAGTAATCACAGTGACAATGCCTGATAGAGAATGCTGAGCCTTGTAGTGCCTCCATTTTCTTATATAATAGCACAGAAGGGTTAATATGAGGGGCTGTATTATCCATTAGAGAATTGCAGGTTTGCAAGCTCCTCAGTATGAATACAGCTCTTGTGCTTTTCCCTGTACAGAGTAGGTGAGGGGGAGGCCTATAGTGCTCTGCGGATCGAGCAGTACCGGCAGGCCCATGCTGTGTAATTGAATATCAATAGGTGAGAACGAAACTGGAAAAGCAACCTGTCACACGTAGGTGTGCTCAACAACTCAATTCTCTGCCGCTGACAACTTAGGAAATGAGCTTTTCAGCTACTGTAGGACATTGTCAAAAAGGCAAATTAACCCATTACAGTAAATGACAATAATGTGTGGTGCAGAGCGTTATCGTGATCGGCGGCCTCCAGTTTTGCTTCCAAGTTTTGCATCTGTTCTCTGTACATCCCTTTGGATGTAATGCCCATTATATGCAGGGGGCACAGGGACACTTACCTTTACCCACTGAGCCACATCACAAGTCAGTGTTATATGGACTTGGACATAACTGTAATAACTGCATGGCAGAAACTATATCTATCTATCTATCTATCTATTATTCTATTATCTATCTATGTATCTACAGCAAACCCAGAAGGAGTCGGAGTGGAAGATGGGAGTGGTAGTGTCTCTGGCTGTTACAGTCAATACCAGTGGCTTTCCTTTACACGATTGTTCCCTAGATTGTTCCCTTGTTCCCTAGTGCACCCTTTCTTCCCAGGGGCACACCCTTGTTCCGGGGCTCCTGCCTGGTGGTAGTTGGGGTGCCCTTGATTATTATCTTATCTATATATCTGTTATCTATCTATTATCTATCTATCTGTCTGTCACCCTATCTAATTAAATTTTTAATTTTGGTCCAGAATACTAGATGACATGATTGTCATGATTATATAAAAGGCGTCTAGGACGTAGACATTTCCATTTAATACCACTGAGTTCTTATTTGCAGACAAATACAAATGATCTTCATTTGACTTATTTTTTTCTCTCCCTCCTGGAATGGCGGCAGAATATTAATTACCAATAGGGTACGTGTGATGTGTTGTCAGATTCTTCCTTTTTCTTGTAGAAATTGTATTGGCCAATTACACAACAATTACAGATAGTCAGGGTGATCATTAAAACCTCATCTACCGGATTGAATCTTGTGCTAAACAGGTACAAGGACGTCCAGGACATTTAAAATTATCTGGGTTTTCATTAAATTATCAGGGAAGAAGCACTTAGTGGCGATTATATGTAATGTGCAGTCCTGATGTATGAGGTAGCTCACCCCCTCCTCGCCCAGCTCTATCAGAGCTCATCCTCTGGGCTTATATCTATAATATCTGTCATAGGATTCAACAGAATAAATGTAAACCTCATCAGGGGTAAACCTAGCCTTTCTGCTGCCTGAGGAGAGAACTGAAACGGTGCCCCTCCCTCCTCAATGCCAATTTCTTGACCTAACCCCTTGCCCTCAGCCGATGGTCCTTCTGCTGCCCCCCTCTACCTGGTGCTACCTACCTACCTGGTGCTGCCTGAGGCGATCGCCTCACCTGGCCTCATTGGTGGTTCACCCCTGGACCTGATTAATTAAATGAATAGTAAAAATGGCATACTGGAAGAATAGCATTTAATGCTTCTTGTCTCAGTGGTTCAACACATTTGCTTCCCTTCTGAACCTGCTAAACTGTGTAGCAAAAAGTTACGGGCAGGCGTGCTCCTAGCCTTTCTGATGCCTGAGGTGAAAAACGGTGCCCAGCCCCTCCAGCCCTACTGTTTAAGGCTCACTGTGATACAGTTGTATAGAGAGAGATATTCCCATGGCCCTGCCACTGCCCCCACTTGTCTCTAGGTCTTGCCGCCTGAGGCAATGGCCTCACTTGGCATCATTGGTGGTGCACCCCTGGTTACAGGTCACTTCATAATTGTCTATAATCTTGAAATGTATAATAATTCTGTATGACCTAGCAAAGCTAATTGTCCCAGTAAAGTATTGTGATTAGAGATGAGCGAGCACTAAAATGCTCGGGTGCTCGTTATTCGAGACAAACTTTTCCCGATGCTCGGGTACTCGTTTCAAATAACGAACCCCATTGAAGTCAATGGGAGACTTGAGCATTTTTTGCAGGGGACCAAGGCTCTGCCTAGGGAAGGCTGGGTGAAAACCTGGAAACATCAGAACATGATGGAAACACCACGGAAATGGACAGGAAACAGCAGGGGCAGCATGCATGGATGCCTCTGAGGCTGCCTAATCCCACCATTACCCCAAATTCTCCTGCAACAGCATGGTGGTTACCCTCATGGCAATTGTGCTCACCCAGACCAAGAAAGGCAAAACACATGCCCATCACATGTTAGGGAAGCACCCAACTAGGTGCAACGAAGGTCCATCACCGCCTGCAGGCGACACCACTGCTCATGCTGGCACTGCTGTGCTATCCCCCGCCCCACGACGCAGGCATAAGCCTGACACAGCATGGTGACAGCGTAGTGACACCAACAAGTGACCAAGTTAGATTGAGGTAGCAGTCAAATGTCTGTAGGTGAGCCTCCCAAAAATTTGTTTTGGAGTGTCCGAAGTTGACCCTCCTAAAAAATTGTTTAGGACTGTCTGTAGTTGACCCTTCTGTAAAATATTTTTTTTGTTTTTCCTGTTATTAGTTTATGTACAACCCATGGCTGGCATGGTGGGAATATATAGGTTTGCGTCACAGACGGTCCACTGCACATTTTCTTCACCATTGCCAATTACTTTTTCACCAACTGTTGTCTGGCAATGATAAAGGGGAAGGTGAATCCACTGCCGAAGACAACTGTCATCCTCCTACAATTCTCCACTTGTTCTCAATTGAAAAGGGGATGTTCTTACCGTGGCCTTCCTCATAGTAGCCGCTTCTGCGGACGACAGAGGTGGTGTACCTACTGACAGCCTGACCGAACACGATGGCAGACGGGGAGACACTCCTCATGTAAAATTGTTTTGGAGTGTCTGTAGTTGACCCTCCTGTAAAATAGTTTTCTCATTTTTTTTGTTTTTCCTGTTATTAGTTTATTTACAACCCATGGCTGGCATGGTGGGAATATATAGGGAAGCACCCAACTAGGTGCAACGAAGGTCCATCACCCATGCCCATGCTGGCACTGCTCTCCTATCCCCAGCCACACGATGCAGGCATAAGCCTGACACAGCATGGCGGTGACACCAACAAGTGACCAAGTTACATGAGGTAGCAGGTGAGCCTCCCAAAAATTTAGCCTGACGCAGCATGGCGGTGACAACAGAGTGACCGAGTCAGACTGAGGTAGCAGGAGGTGAAGCATGGATGGTAATTCGGAGGAGGAGGAGGAGGGGTTGGAGGAAGAGGCATAGTAAGTCTGAGAAACCGTGACCGAGGTAGGCCCCGCAATCCTCCAAGTGGGCAGTACATGAGCGGCCCCAGGGTCAGACTCGGTCAGAGTGGCCGAGCTACACGACGGTAGCAGTTAGAGCACATAAAAAATTTATCGTGGCCCTGTATGTGGACGTTGAGGGCCTGGAGGCTGTCTTTCTTGAGAAATGCTCAGGGTGGCCGAACGCCGGGCGGACCCTTTTCGGGTTATCGATTGTCGAAATGTTGGCTTACATCAAGTTTAGTATCTGCCTTTATCAGTTGCTGTGGCTGTTGGTGGTAAAGTGGTGAGCATAGCTGCTTCTCAAGCAGTTGACCCGGGTTCGGTTCCCGTCTATCACATTATGTGGCCCTGCGGAAAAATTGTTTAGAGATAGGGCCTGTAGGTGGCCCTCCGGAAAAATTGTTTAGAGAGAGGGCCTGTAGGTGGACCTCCAGAAAAATTATTTAGAGAGAGGGCCTGTAGGTGGACCTCCGGAAAAATTGCTTGAAGAGAGGGACTTTTGGGGGCCCTCCTGAAAAATTGTGGTAAAAGAGTGCCAGTTGGACCTCTAAAAAATGACGTTTTTTGGGTCAGCGTTAGGCAAAGACGACAAGGAGGAGGAGGAGTAGGAGGAGTAGAGAACAGGAATCGGATACATATGTAATACATACATATGTACATAAGTAATGTTAATCTTTAGCTGCTTTCCCCCGGAGGAGATTTGAATTCTGGTGAAATCCAGTCTTTATTCATTTTAATAAGCGTCAGCCTGTCAGCGCTGTCAGTTGACAGGCGTGTACGCTTATCGGTGATGATGCCACCAGCTGCACTGAATACCCGCTCTGACAACACGCTAGCGGCAGGGCAGGCCAGCACCTCCAAGGCTTACAGCGCCAGTTCAGGCCACGTGTCCAGCTTTGCAACCCAGTAGTTGTATGGAGCAGAGTGATCGGTCCAGACGTTGGTATGGTCAGCTAGGTACTCCCTCACCATCTTTCTGTACAGCTCCCCCCTACTCTGCCTAGACTGGGGACAGGTGACAGTGTCTTGCTGGGGTGACATAAAAGTGGCAAAGGCCTTGGAGAGCATCCCCCAGTGCTGGACAAGCTGCCTGCCCGCCTCCTCTCCCCCGCTACTTGGCCCACAGAACCACGCCCTCTGCCGCTAGCGGCGTCAGATGGGAAGGATTGTTTCAGCTTGTACACCAGGGCCTGTTGATATTGATTCACTCTCATACTCCTTTCCTCTACAGGGATGAGAGTGGAAAGGTTCTGCTTGTACCGTGGGTCCAGGAGAGTGAACACCCAGTAATCGGTGTTTGAAAAAATGCTTCTAACGCGAGGGTCACGGGATAGGCAGCCTAACATGAAGTCTGCCATGTGCGCCAGAGTCCCAACACGCAAGAATTCCCTCTCCTCACTGGCCTGACTCTTCATTTCCTCCTCCTCCAAGTCCTCCTCTTCTTTTTCAAAAGGCAAAGCAGCGGGATGGTGAGGCTGATAATGGCGGCATCGCCGCTGACCATCTGTGTTGACTCCTCAAAGTTGCTCAACACCTGGCAGATATCAGACATCCACGTCCACTCCTCATTGTAGACTTGAGGAATCTGAGTGACCTGACTACCAGTTCTGGTGGAAGTTGACATCTGGCAGTCTACAATGGCTCTACGCTGCTGGTAAACTCTGGATAACATGTTTAATGTCGAATTCCATCTTGTGGGCACGTCGCACAACAGTCGGCGAGCGGGCAGTTGTAGGCGGCGCTGCGCTGCCCTGAGAGTGACAGCATCAGTGGTCGACTTGCGGAAATGCGCACAGATGCGGCGCACCTTGGTGAGCAAATCAGACAGATTGGGGTATGTCTTGAGGAACCGCTGAACTATTAGATTGAACACGTGGGCCAGGCATGGCACATGTGTCAGTCTGCTGAGTTGCAGAGCCGCCACCAGGTTATGCCCGTTGTCACACACAACCATGCCTGGCTTGAGGATCAGCGGTGCCAGCCACAGATCGGTCTGCGCCGTGATGCCCTGTAACAGCTCTTGGGCGGTGTGCCTTTTGTCACCTAAGCTCAGCAGTTTGAGCACCGCCTGCTGGCGCTTACCCACGGCACTGCTGCTGCGCCTAGAGCTACCGACTGAAGGCGCTGTGCCCATGGATGGTAATTTGGAGGAGGAGGTGGAGGAGGAGGGGTCGGAGGAGGAGGTATAGTACGTCTGAAAGACCGCGACCGAGGTAGGCTCCGCAATCCTCGGTGTGGGCAGTACATGAGAGGCCCCAGGGTCAGTCTCGGTCCCAGCCTCCACCAAGTTGACCCAATGTGCCGTCAGTGAGATATAGTGTCCCTGCCCGGCAGCACTTGTCCACGTGTCCGGGGTTAGGTGGACCTTCTCAGAAACAGCATTGGTCAGGGCACAGATGATGTTCTGTGACACGTGCTGGTGTAGGGCTGGGATGGCACATCGAGAAAAATAGTGGTGGCTGGGGACAGAATACCGAGGGGCAGCCACCGCCATGAGATTGCGAAAGGCCTCGGTCTCTACCAGCCTATAGGGCAGCATCTCCAGGCTCAGCAATTTGGAGATGTAGACGTTGAGGGCTTGGGCATGTGGGTGGGTGGAACTGTATTTCCTCTTGCGCTCCAGCGTCTGCTGTAAAGACAGCTGACCGCTGCGCTGGGACATATTGGTGGACGCTGTGGAGGATCGTGGAGGCGAAGGTGTGGTTTTCCGGCGGGAGGCGCTCGTGCCGGGGTCCTGGGCAGGGGGTTGACTAGGAGAGGCAGCGAGTGACACAGGGGAAGGAGCAGTGGTGTGACCTGCAGGAGGTGAACGGCCTTGGTTCCATTGAGTGGGGTGTTTAGTACTCATATGCCTGCACATGCTGGTGGTGGTTAGGCTAGTAGTGGTGGCACCCCTGCTGATCCTGGTGTGGCACAGGTTGCACACCACAGTCCGTTGGTCATCCTCACTTTCTTTAAAGAACCTCCAGACTTGCGAACATCTAGGCCTCGCCACGGGAGCTTCATGAAACAGTTGCTGCTGATGCACCAACTCTGGCCCTGCTTCTGCCTCTGGCCACACCACTGCCTCTTCCAACCTGTTCTGGTGCAGCACTCGCCTCCGCCTCAGAAGCACTGTCTTCACTCGGCTTATCAACCCAGCTTGGGTCAGTCACCTCGTCATCCTCCGATTCCTCAGTCTGCTCCCCCCTCAGACTTCCTGCCCTGACAACAACTTCACCACTGTCTGACAACCGTGTCTCCTCATCGTCCGACACCTCTTTGCACACTTCTTCCACTAAGTCAACATTGTCATCATCATCATCACCCACAGACTGCGACAGTTGGAAAACTTGGGCATCGGGAAAGAGGTCAGCAGCAACCTGAGAAGTGGTTTGTGACTCTGGGAAGGATCCAGAAAACAGTTCCTCAGAGTATGCTGGATCGCATTCCAAATTTTCCTGGGAGGGGGCAGACTGGGGGGAAGGAGGTTGAGGTGGAGGAGCCAGGGGAGTGCTCCCTTGGGTGACGTGGGTGGACTGCGTGGAAGACTGACTGGTGGACAAATTACTTGAAGCATTGTCCGCAATCCACGACATCAGCTGTTTGCACTGTTGTGGTTTCAACAGTCCTCTACCACGTGTCCCTGTAAGGTGAGACATGAAGCTAGGGAGTGTAGCTCTGCGGCGTTCCCCTGCTCCTTCATCAGCAGGTACTGTCTCACCCTGCCCAGGACCACGGCCTCTGCCCCCTGCAGTAATTGAATGCCCACGCCCTCGTCCTCGACCCTTAGCCCTGGGGTTCAACATTTTCTGTATATAAGTGTATTATACAAAAAAGATAAATAAATGGGCCTGCTGTACTGAAACCCACAAACGTGTTCAATCTGAACAAGAAAATATATAGATGGATAAGTTAGAGCAAAATTACGTATGTTATTACGTACCGTGCAGTATGGAGCAATTACACTGAAACTATTAGATTAGGCAGACTTGGTCTGCTTAAGTGCAACCCAGACAAATGTCGCACAGAGATTTTTGTAATGTAGCTTTCTCAGTGAGAGCAAAAGACCTTTTTTAATTAAGTGACGTACAGAATGTGTCACCTGGACAGAAAATACAGATTGTGGTGACTGAACAGCTGAACTGTGACACACAGAATGGTTCCACACAGCTGTATGAAATGGATTTGTATCACTGAGATAAAACAACAAAAAACTATTTTTTTATATATATTTTTTTTTTTTTGACGTGAAGAAACTATCAGAGAGCAAACTCAGCCCCTGCTGACTGTGGCTATTTTGACTTGCAACCCAGACAAATGTCGCACAGAGATTTTTGTAATGTAGCTGTATAAGTGAGAGCAAAAGACCTTTTTTAATTAAGTGACGTACAGAATGTGTCACCTGGACAGAAAATACGGATTGTGGTGACTGAACAGCTGAACTGTGACACACAGAATGGTTCCACACAGCTGTATGAAATGGATTTGTATCACTGAGATAAAACAACAAAAAAACTATTTTTTTATATATTTTTTTTATATATTTTTTAATATATATATATATATATATATATTTTTTTTATCGTGACGTGCAGAAACTATCAGAGAGCAAACTCAGCCCCTGCTGACTGTGGCTATTTTGACTGCAACCCAGACAAATGTCGCACAGAGATTTTTGTAATGTAGCTGTATCAGTGAAAGCAAAAGACCGTATTTGATTATGTGACGTACAGTATGGGTCACCTGGACAGAAAATACGGATTGTGGTGAGTGGACAGCTGAACTGTGACACACAGAATGGTTCCACACTGCTGTATGAAATGGATTTGTATCACTGAGATAAAACAATAAAAAAAGGGTTATATATGGCGATAGCTGCACTACTAGTGCCAGCCAGCCCAGCCAGGAGACAAAAAAGCCTAAGTAGCCCTTAGAAGGGCTGTGGGGTTCTTTTAAGATCACTCCTGCCTAACAGAGAACTAAATCCAGGCCCTAACACTCTCCCTGAAACGCAGCAGCTCTATCCCTAACGACATCCAGACAGCATCTGAGCCGAGCACCGCGGCCAGTCACTAGTATATTCCAGGGTCACCTGATCAGGCCAGCCAACCCCTGCTATCGACATGTAAGGGCCCCACGTGATGCTGGGTGTACCGCAGAGTCTCCTGGCTTGTGATTGGCTGAGTTTATAGGAGGCCAAAAATTCAAAATGCGGAAGATGCCATTTACTGGAGCATGGCGAGATACTCATCTGAGCAGCGAGCACTTACGAGTACCCTAATACTTACGAGTACCCTTTTAGTAGTCATTAAAATGTTTTAGAATTTTTCAAAATTTGTCAAATGCCTTAGTAAATATAGGGAATGCAACTGAGACATGTTCTTCAAGGTCCACCTCATGGCACAATAACCCACATTTATTCTGGTTAATGTCATGTATTCCACTGGTTTAAAATTTCGAGAGAAAAAAATCTGTCATTTTTGGAGTTTTTCAATTCAGTGTTCATCCATCTTTTCGCCGTTTGTCCTCTTCTGGTACTCCTCTTCCATACCTTAATGTCTTCTCCTACAAACTGTATATTCTCACAATGTGTCCAAAATCAAATACAGTAATCCTTCAAGATACAATGGCCTCAGGATACAATATTTTCAACATACAATGGTCTTTTCTGACCCACCGTACGGTGAAACCAGACTCAACATACAATATCTCAGACTCAGACCCAACAATCAAGGCTATTTCTCTGGTAAAATATCTGGATTAGTTGCTAGTTAGCAGCTATTTCTGACTATTATATATAAGAACTTGTCTCATCTTGTCTTAGTTATCTGCTTATTTTTCTTAAATCTTCATTTTCTCTTATCTTGGATGACATTTTGGGGCTTTGGAACCGATTACTCAACTTACAATGGTTTCAACATACAATGGTCATCCTGGAACCAATTAATATTGTAACTTGAGGGACCACTGTATAACTTTCGTCTTTTCTGGTCATGTGAAAAGATGGCCTTGATTTGTTTGTGCTTCTCCATGGTATATTTCAATATCTTTTTCATCAAAGTAGTCCAAGGACTCCTGGTATCCACATGACCAGTGTCTCTCTAGAAGGTATCAATATTCTCTTTTCTTATCCAACTTTTTGATGACCATCGTTCCTGACTGTTGAAGATTATAAGATAAGAGTTCTTCAGGATCTGTGGTGCTTCCAGTAGAAGGTCTGTCTTGACTAAGTCAAGGATTTGGTTATTTGAGTTACCTTCTACCAAGACTCCTGGTGTCCATGTGACCAGTGTTTGTCTAGAATATTCTGTTAGGATCTTTGGGCTTCCTATTGTCTTCTTCTTGATCTCTCCTTCCATCATAATACTGGCCGCCCTCCTCTTCTGTTAATCAAGTTGTTGGAGTATAATTCTATGGCTCTGGGTCTCCTCAAATATACCATAATTAGATGTATCTTCTTTGGTTATTTGTGCTACAAATTGAAATTTCTGCTTACTTTGGTTGGTCTGCTGTTTTCTGCTTTCAGAAGTATTCTCCTTCTCTATAATGTCCATTCCTGTATCATGGAAATAAGGGCTGCAGGATGGTGTCATATGACCTCTAGAAAGGGCTCACAGAGAGGACTTGTATGGACCCGGCATGGAGCTCATATTATAGACTTGTAGGCACTTTGTGTTCATATGATTCCTTATAAGACTGTGTTCTCCACTAGAAGCAATGAACCTATATGGTATTCAATGGTGTATTCCACAGTTTTTCCTCTGATGGATACTGAATGTCAGAACATGTGTGCCTCCATCCAAAATCTAAACCACATGTTGGCACGGTATAGGTTCAATATGGGTGCCTCAAGGGTCTAAGTAACAAAATCCCAAAGACTTACAAATTAACATTACGAGATATCGTTATCGGCACCTTCTATGAAAAATGGCCCCTGAGATCAGAATATTCTGACAGCTAAAAGCAACAGTCACAAAAAGTCACAAAAAAAACACAAGTATTTGAAAGCATATTAAAGGAAAGAGCCGCTAATGGTGAGCTGAGCTGAAATCCCCTGCACATCCGCACCCAGCTCTGTGGTCATTACACCCGGCTTAGCGGATAGCACAGTGGATCACAGTTAATTAAATGAACGTTGCTCTCTAATTAAGACTGGGCCGGCTGGAACTTAGCAGGAAATGTATGCATTAAAAATATTCCTTTGTCGATGAGCAGCAATTAAGAGCCTGATCAATAACAACATAATGCCTGGAAAAAACAGGTCTTGTGCACCCTGGTGGCTCCAGAGGACACGTGGACATTCATTAATCTACAATCAGGATTTCTGGTCAATATAGAAATATTCCCTTTTAATGTCAGATTTACCCAGAAGCTCCTCAGCGTCCACTGCCGGAAAAATGATGAGGATTCAGTTTATTGTAGAAGATTAGAAGGAGAAATAAAGTGCAATAGTCAGACAGAGAGAAAGGGAGGGAAGGAAAGAGGGAAGGAAGGATGGAGTAAAGAGGAAGGAAGGAAGGAAGGAAGGAAGAAGGAAGGAAGAAAGAGGCGAGGAAAGGAGGAAGGAAAAAGGGAAGGAGGGAGGGAAAGAAGGAAAAAGGGAAGGAGGGACGGAAGGAATGAAGGAGGGAAGGAAAGTAAGAGGGAAGGGAGGAAGGAGGGAAGGAAGGAATGAAGGAGGGATGGAAGGAATGAAGGAGGGAAGGAAGGAAGGAATGAATGGAGGGAGGGAGGAAGGAAGGAATGAATGGAGGGAGGAAGGAGGTAGGGAAGGAATGAAGGAGGGATGGAAGGAAGGAATGAAGGGGGAAGGAAGGAAAGAGGGAAGGAAGGAAAAAAGGAAGGAAGGAAAAGGAAGGAAGGAAGGAAGGAAGGAGGAAGAAAGGAGGAAAGGAAGGAAAGAGGAAAGAAGAAAGAAAGAAAGAAGAAAGAAGAAAGAAAGAAGAAAGAAAGAAAGAAAGAAAGAAAGAAAGAAAGAAAGAAAGAAAGAAAGAAAGAAAGAAAGAAAGAAAGGAGGGAGAGAAGGAAGGAGGGAGGGAGAGAAGAAAGGAAGGAAGGGGGAAAGAAGGAAGGAGGGAGGGAAAGAAGGAGAAAAGAAGAAAGGAGAAGGGGAAGGAAGGATTTGCTTTATTTTAGTTTATTTTACAAGATTACATTTGGGCTCTTAAATAGAAGTCAAAAGATAGATGGATAGATATGAGATAGATAGATAGATAGATAGATAGATAGATAGATAGATAGATAGATAGATAGATATTAGATAGATAGATAGATAGATAGATGGATAGATGGATAGATATGAGATAGATAGATAGATAGATATTAGATAGATAGATAGATGATAGAAAATTATATTATCTAAATTATATGTAATACTTCTATAACTCTATCTATATTGGTTTATTTTCAATGTTTCACACTAATTATGGATATTATTAACAGTGCTTTTTTCTCTTCTCCATTAGGGGGCGTCCTCGAGTCTGGTGGTGAAGTTTGCAGATACAGATAAGGAACGCACAATGAGACGCATGCAGCAAATGGCCGGACAGATGGGAATGTTCAACCCCATGGCTATCCAGTTCGGAGCTTACGGCGCCTACGCTCAGGCAGTAAGTATACGGTCCAGTGTCAGACCAGTCAGACGACACAACGCAGCAGACATTATTATACATTGTCCAGTCTACTCCATCTGTATATTAAGATGTGCACATAATTAATGCACATGTGTCTAGGGGGTCAAGAGAGAAAGTGCTCGCCAACAGCTACCTACAGTAAAGGAAAGCTGGTCCAAAGGTCCTATCACTGTACCTCCTCTTCCAAGTAGTACAGGGGTTAAATCCAGTGGTTCAACAGTGCACCTTCTCTTGGGCCATCTTTTCCAGCCCAAGTCACTGGAGTCTTATGAATTTTTGAGTAATATAAGGAGACTTGCAGAACTTCTCTATAACTGTAGAATGGTGGTCCTAAGTGCTTATTCCTCTGGTGGGTCCAACTTATCCCAGGCTAACACTGGATGAGGTGGTGACTAAAATCAGTACTAAACGGGGGCCTTTGTTGTGATGGATGCTGTATGCCCCATTTTTTGGGGGTTCATTTACCTCCCCTGCTTACTATGGATTAGATAAGTCAGACCATTTGTAGAGTTGACACTTACATCACAACATCTGAGATAGTGGTAGACTTTATCAGCGCGGAGAAATTAGTCCCAAAGCAACAGAGAACCTTCCATTTCCAGCTCCGTGCACTCGAAGGGTTATTGGTTTGCTGAGGACTTTGTTTACAAATCCCAGGGACAGAGAGTACATTGGAAATTATGTGATCTGCTTCAGAATGACATGAAGTGACTCCACATTGAGAGCTAAGCCTTCCCCTCAAGATCATTACATGGGAAGGCATCAAACTGCATTAGCAGCCCTTGCGTCTGACTTTTCCAGCAAGCAAATAGAATGTGATAACCTAAAATGTACTTTCCTCCCCCTGAGACCGGGGCTCTCCAAATTCCTAACTAGTTTTGTCAGAACTTTCTCCATGTAGTCAACGTCTCGGTTTTCATTTGGCAAAATCCGATCTTCTCTGTCACACACGATGGAGACGCCGGGGTCCAGGAGGACTTCCCTGCTATGGCAGAAGGACACTTGGATGTTCATTAAGAATTAAGAAACTTGCAGGTTTTTTTTTTTTTTACTTCTCCTCAAATATCTTAGAAGCATAATGTTCTGTAGGATGAGGCCGCCTGGCACATCTGCTCTACCCTCATAGAAGTCGGCTGTCAGCATGTTCTCCACCAGCCTCTGGAGAGATCTCCTCATATCTACTTATATGAGATTCAGGGGAAAGGTTCATCTAATACTTTGGATCGTTGAATTAAAACTGCAAAGAGAAATCAAGGATTCAAGAATATCTTCATCTCCTAGTCCTGGTTCTAAGGGTTCAAGGAGTCATTTCGCAATATGATAGCTTAGAAGGGTGGCCAAGAGTCAAGTGATGGGTGACATGGTACGCGGGAAGAGAGTCAATGCTAAGATGCACATGGAGGTCTCCCTCTTGATGTTGGTTTTAGGCCATCACCCCAACACCACCACCTGTAGCTGAGGACTAGAAGGTCCAGCACTGATGTGTTCAACTCTCCATCCGTCCACGTTAGGACTAGAAGATCCAATCTGCACTGAAAATCCACAGATACAATGGACATCCTGTGGATTTCAAAGTCCATATAGAAAATTTCCGTAGCGTGCACATAAAATTTTCGAAATCTCATCTACTTAGCTGTTACTGCATTAGGGCTCATTCCGATTGCCGTATGCGTTCTGCAAAAATGCTGATCCGTTTTTTCTGTGCATTAGATGCAGACCTATTCACTTCTATGGAGCCTTTTTCTTCCGTTCTGCGGCTCCGCGAAACAAATAAGACATGTCCGATACTTGTAAATGAAATTTAGGGCATGGCCCCATTGAAGTCTATGGGTCCGCAAAAATGCGGAATGCAATCCGTTTGAACTGTCCACAAAAAAAAAACCGATCCGCCTTTTTGTGAACAGCGTACGGCCGTATGAATGAGCCCTTAGGCTTTGGATTTTCCACACAAACAATCTTGCGGATAATCTGCCCCCTAAATCTGATCAGTGCCCGTCCTCACCCTCCTTCTCTGGTTCCAGGGAGACCAGGCGCCCCCTCCTCCTCCGGATTTAACAAGTGACCGCTCTGCAGTTGATTATTACATTCCACCTTTTCCGCTTCTTTATGTATTAGGCCGATAATTAACTGCCTGCAAACGCAAAGCAAATTAGGTTCCACTTTCTTGAAGATACGATTAATTTGTAAAACTTTGGCAGCGGGGAGTGAACGGTGAATGCTGCTTTTTCACTATAGAAATGGATGGCGGCTGCCAATGGAAAGCCGGGTATTTTTTTTTCTTCCTTTTGTTCCGGATTCTGTAGACTTTTTGAAAGCCGCCGTGGTCTTTGTGATGGTAAAAGTGCAAATATAATGGGTGTAATTAGACCTGAGAGCCGAGTCCTAATGCACCTTCCATATTCAAGCGCAGTTCACTAAGGAGGCAATGCCAGCCATTGAGGGAGCATAAAGGCTAATGTACAGACCATCGCCTCCATTACATCTCCTGCCGCCTGCATCTAGATTTTATCTTCTCCTGCAGCTTTTATTCCGATGCCTCTCTGCCACTTGTGAGGATGCATTTGGACGCTTCCTAATCCATACAGTACAGGCCAATAATCCGAGGGGTTCATGTAAAGAAAGATGAATCTCTATATCGTCAGGAGTGCACCTAGCCTTTCTGCTGCCTGAAGCGAAACACCGAAATGGTGCCCCCGCCCCCCCATGCCAATTTCTTAACCTAACCCCACAATGAAAGCGCTCATTGCCCATGGCCCTTCTGCTGCCCCCCTCTCTTGCCCCTAATTGGTGCTGCCTGAGGCGATCGCCTCACCTGGCCTCATTGTTGGTGCACCCCTGTGTATCATATAGGGAAAAGTCCTGAACATTTCAATAATGTTTGCGAGTTTGTTAGTTTTTTTCTTTAAAATCTCTTCTTGCTGTCAATGAATTGATACATTCCTACTAAATCCAGAGACTGAAAACCTCTCTGGATCATGACTAAATGCAAAGCAGAGCCCTGATTTGGTAAAATTCTGGATGTAATAATGAATGTTTCTATTCACTGACAGAAAGCAAAGCCTTTTGAAAGATCAGAGATTAGTCAGCGAATATTTGATTATTCTTTAAAGAGGTTTTTTGAGATTTTGATATTGATGACCTGTCCTCAGGATAGGTCATCAATATCAGCTTGGCGGGGGGTCTGACACGCAGTACCCCCATCTATCAGCTGTTTGAGGAGGCCAAGGCGGTTTACTGAGCGCTGCAGGCCTTATCGCAGCTTACCAGGCACAGCGCCGTCCATTGTATAGCGGCCGTGCTTGGTACTGCAGCTAAGTCTCGTTGACAGGAATGGGGCTGAGCTGCTCCTAGGCCACGTGACCAATGAGTTTGACGTCACTGGCATAGGAAGAAGGTACAGAGATCACAGGAGCTGATTGCTGGGGTTGCCAGGTGTAGGACCCCCTACCATCTGATATTGATGACCTATCCTGAGGACCGGCCATCAATATCAAAATGATAGAAAAACCCTTTTAATTCCTTCTGCACACGAGTGCGGGTGAATGCACAAAAGATCTGGGTTGTACTTTCTCGGGGTAAACCATATTCCCACAATCTACATTTATTATGTATCTTGAGGATATGCAATAAATGTCTGATTACTGGGGGTCAACTGCTAGGAACCCCACGACCACTAGAACTAGGGTTCAGAGCCCCCCATTTCTCCTTACTGCACAACTTCAGTGAGGAGGAGCTTGAATGGAGAGGTGGTCGGCAAAGCTTCCCTTACCCATAGGAACCACAACAAGGTAGAGACTAACCAGCCCAAGGATACGGTCACCCTCCTCCAAAGGACAAATACTTACCTATAGGAACCACAACAAGGTGGAGGCGAACTGGCCTGAGGATACGGTCACCCTCCTCCAAAGGACAAATACTTACCCATAGGAACCACAACAAGGTAGAGGTGAACGGGCCTGAGGATACAGTCACCCTCCTCCAAAGGACAAATACTTACCCATAGGAACCACAACAAGGTAGAGACTAACCGGCCCAAGGATACGGTCACCCTCCTCCAAAGGACAAATACTTACCTATATGAACCACAACAAGGTGGAGGCTAACCGGCCAGAGGATACGGTCACCCTCCTCCAAAGGACAAATACTTACCTATAGGAACCACAACAATGTGGAGGTGAACTGGCCTGAGGATACGGTCACCCTCCTCCAAAGGACAAATACTTACCCATAGGAACCACAACAAGGTGGAGGCGAACTGGCCTGAGGATACGGTCACCCTCCTCCAAAGGACAAATACTTACCTATAAGAACCACAACAAGGTAGAGGCGAACTGGCCTGAGGATACGGTCACCCTCCTCCAAAGGACAAATACTTACCTATATGAACCACAACAAGGTGGAGGCTAACCGGCCAGAGGATACGGTCACCCTCCTCCAAAGGACAAATACTTACCAATAGGAAACACAACAAGGTGGAGGTGAACGGGCCCGAGGATACAGTCACCCTCCTCCAAAGGACAAATACTTACCTATAAGAACCACAACAAGATGGAGGCGAACCGGCCTGAGGATACAGTCACCCTCCTCCAAATACTGAATCCTCCAGCGCAAAAAGACGCCAGACCACCCAATGCAGATTTTTCCTAAATGGGCTTCTCCTTCCTGATCAGGACACCACTGGATTCACAGGTTTAGGACTTTCTACAGATTTTTGCCCCCATTGTCTTATGTAATGGGATTGAGGCTCCATAATTGGAACATCATTGGCCCCAGGGCCCCACAGCATCCTTAGCTCTCCATAGTTCCCGTCTCCTCCTATGTGGTAGAGGGGTATCAGGCACCAGGACCTAGTAGTAACTAGTAATGGGGTGATACCAGGACTCCTACGTGGAATGTGTGCCGCACATGGGGCACAGAAGATCTGAATTGATGTAAAACTACACTAGGAAGGATGCGGCTGCCAGAACCTTATTAAAATGAGAGGAGTTTCTCAGACGTCTCTAGTATGAAGGGAAACATTGGCATGGAGACATGTGTTAAATATACATGAGAAGCTGGTGCAGCTGCCCGGCCTGCCCGAACAACAAAGTGCACCCTCCAATCCCAGAATGCAATGGACTATGAGTTCCAGGGAAGAGAAGAACACCAGAAAGCCCTGCGGCTGCCTATTTGTTTCTGCTGGCGGGTGCGGATGACTGGGGTGAAGGTATTGATCCTGTGCCCAGAGCCAGATGTAGACTGGTACAGTCCAGATAACCAACCGCCCTGCACTGAGCAATTTATCTTTGTGATGTGTGCCAGGAAAAATCTAATATTTATCATGATAATTCATGCTTTGACATAGCAGATGTGGCATAAGTGGGTTGGTCGGATGTAGCAGAGCTGGGCTGGTCAACACACAGCAGAGCAGAGTTGGTAACATATACAGAGCTAGGCTGGTCTTGTGTAACAGAGCACAGTTGGTCAGGTATGGCATAGCTAGGTTGGTTAAATGTGGCATTGATGGTTGGTCAGATATAGTAGAGCTAGTTTGGTCAGATGTAGTAGAGCTAATCTGGTCAGATATAGAAGAACTAGACTGGTCAGATATAGAAGAACTAGACTGGTCAGATATAGAAGAACTAGACTGGTCAGATATAGCAGAGCTACAGTAGTCTGGTCAGATGTAGTGAGCAGGATTGGTCAGATGTGGCATAGTTGGTTTGGTCAGATATAGCAGTGCTAGGCTGGTCAAATGTAGCAGGGCAGTCTTGGTCCGATTGAGCTTAGATTGGTTGTAGAGCTAGGCTAGTCAGATTTAACAGGGCAGGGTTGTTGAGATGTAATATAGATGGATTTGTCAGGTATAGCAGAGCTAGGTTGGTCAGATGTAGTGAGCAGGATTGGTCAGATGTGACATAGTTGGTCTGGTCAGATGGAGTTTAGATTGGTTGTAGAGCTAGGCTAATCAGATGTAGCAGAGCAGGGTTGGCCAGACGTACAGTAGCATAGATGGATTTTTCAGATATAGCAGTGCTAGTTTGGTCAGATGTAGCAGGGCAGGGTTGGTAAGATGTGACATAGATGGTCTGGTCAGGTGTAGCAGAGCAGGCTTGGTCAGATGCGATATATAGTAGATGGGTGGGTCAAAATTAGCAGAGCTAGACTGGTCAGGTATGGTACAGTAGAGTTGATCAGATGCAGCTTAGATTGGTTGTTAGATATAGCAGAGCTTGGCTAGTCAGATGTAGCACAGCAGGGTTGGTCAGGTGTGGCAAACATAGTTTGGTTGCTCAGATGTAGCAGTGCTAGGCTGGTCAGATGTGTGCTGATATTACAGCATAAGTGTCTATACATAAGACCTCATGTATATCTACTGTATTATCTTATGGTTCACGCCTTAAAGATCCTCCAACATGGCATGATCACCATCAGCATCCCTCCAGAGATCTCCAGATATAGTGACTATAGGGGCCATCGAAATGAATGTGGCTGCAGCTGGTAGGGTCTTGTCGTACTTTTATCATAGACCTATTCAGGTGTAGCAGAGCTATACTTGACATTTAACTGTTCATCAGTGCTACTGAGTTAATACAATTTAGTAGGTTTACGTGCATTTTAAGTAATACCTCAGATTACAAAACATGATATCACGTTGTGCCAAGTGACAAACTCTTATTAACTACATCTGAAACAAAAAAGAAATAAATCAATGTTTGTAAATTCTCTGAAGTAGAGACCTTTGCTGTCTACGTAATGAACTGATACAATCGTTAGAAATGTCTCTTGTTATATTTTTAAGGCTTTCCCAAGAATGTTAGGTAATAGGAGGAACCTTGTAGAGACTTGGGTTCAGGAGAAGCCTAGTGACTGATCACAGGGTCCTCACACGGTCCATGATCTAAGCTGTCCCACCCGGAAGGAATACACCATGTTGCCTCCAGTCGTCACTAGAAATAAACTCTCTTCTTCATGAACCCAACATCTGAGGTTGACATGTCAAGGTGGTCATCTTGGTGGATACAAGGTGGAGGGCAATGGACTCCCAGTTAAAGTGCCAGGAACAAAGACACTTGAGCCAATTTCTTACCCCCTTCTTTGCTTACCTTGCATTTTTCCTGAGAGGTGGTCCTGCACAGGTTCTACCCAAACCAGGGCTTGGGATCTTCTCAGTAGCTTCATGGTCAGCCTCTCTGGTGCATGACATTGTCCAGTACCATAACATAACACCACCCTGTGGCCCTGCAGCTCCTCAGGTTGTCAGATCATACTAGGAGTGGCAGTTGCACCTCAGGTTGGAGACCACTTCTATATCTCAGGTGATCAGTCTTGTCGTCGTTCTATTGTGATCTTTTAGCGATGCCTACTTTTTGGGGATTTGGGGGGGTCCGGCCAGTAACTTCTGATATTTTTTGCCTGTTCTCTTTCTTCCAGCTGATGCAGCAGCAGGCCGCTATTATGGCTTCCGTAGCACAGGGTGGATACCTGAACCCGATGGCCGCCTTTGCAGCTGCCCAGATGCAACAGATGGCTGCCCTGAACATGAACGGCCTGGCAGCTGCTCCGATGACGCCAACATCAGGTAGGAAACCAACATTGGTGTCTCCTGCTAATACAGGCTATTAAAGAAGAACTCCCACAAAAATATTTATTCTCTGACCTGTTAGAAAGGTCCACGACATAATCTGTAGTAAAGGCAATTTTCCTACCAGTGTCTGTATTTCTGAGTTATAACCTCCCTTCTGATCCTCAGCTTTGTCGTGTGACCAGCACTCTGACTTTCCAAATAACACAGCATCTTATGTAAGGATAGGAAGTCAGTTTCTCTGTGTATTTCTATGGGATCCTCCATGTCAGTCTCATAGATAGAGAAGTAACTGACTTCCTGTCCTGTGTCAGTGCTGGTCACATGACAGGGCTCAGGAGCAGAAGGGAGGTTATAACTCACAAATTCAGTTACCGGTAAGAAGATTACCTGCACTACAGTTTACATCATGTACGTTTCTAACAGGTCAGAGGCTAAAAATCTTTCGTGGGAGTGCTACTTTAATGACGCAGTATCATAGTCTTGTCCATAGGGGCAGTGTTCTAGTAATAACTAATACATTTGTACATATCACCATAAAGATAAATGAAAGGAAAGAAAATGAAATACATTTCCTGCAAGTGTCACAAAGTTTCCAGAACTCCTTCCCGTGCTCCAGGGTTGGACCTTTGAAGTGTTGTTCGCTGCACTGTATGTAATACTTAATGAACCGTGTTCCCGTCACTTTTTCAGCGGTGACAATCGCTCGCCCCCTCTTTATGATGCTATTCTTTTAAGTACCCCCTCCCCCCCTTATTTCTTGCTCTCCCACTCAGTATCCGGTGCTGTCCAAATATCATTAAGACGTGCGGGCTGGCGGTGACTGCGTTCTCTGTGCTATACATGAACACATGCTGAAGCAGCAGCGCTTCATGTAAAAGAAAGTAGCAGAGCCGGAGCGCTGAGTAAGCGAAAACCGGCGGATGAGGCCGTGGAAAAATCTCTACCGCTTTCATCAGACTTACAGCACAGTCAGGAGCGCACACAAGGAACTGTCACATCAAGGAGCCGCTGTCAGCTCTCGTAATAAAAGGGAAGCTGCCGCCACAAGTCGCGGGGACGTTTTCACAACTTTTCTGTTTTCATTTATTTCTTCCTCCTTTTCTTAATGGATGATGGGAGTAATACTGTCGCCCAGGTGTTCATTTTTGCCCCCAGATCTCTAGAACTTTCAGGATATCTGTGTATCTAGCTGGAGGCGCACAGGGGGAAGGGCGCAGAGGGGAGGGGGGTCTCTAGACAGCGTGACAGCCATGGAGGTGACGGGAGAACAATATGAGCGTAATTAGTACTCAATTAACATTGGGTAAGCGGAGGCCTAGGGGGGTAAAATGATTTGCCTTCAGCATTTTGCATTTTTCTCCTGAATTATATTTCATAACGGAATTTAACCAGTGAGGTGCTGGATATATATCCTTAGCTTTCAGTACACCAGTGTAGACATAGGTGTGCCAATGTGAGAGGAGCTGAGTTTGTGATTTTCATATTGATGGCCTATACTCAAGATGTGGTCGTTGGTGGTCCGACTCCCGGCAGCCCCACCGCTCAGAGATTTGGGGAAGATCTCCAGTGAGCACAGTGGCCTCGTCGCAATTACCAAGAACAGCGCCGTCCATCACTTGAATGGGCCTGAGTTGCGCCGAGGTCATGTGAGAGATGAACGTGACATGATATGGCCCAGGAAGAGGCCTAAGCGCTCACAGAGAGCAGTGGCCTCTTCTAACAGCTGAGTGGCAGGGGTGGCGGTAGTTGAGCCCCCGCCAATTTGATTGATTCACCTCCCCTGAGGATAGGCCATCCATATCAAAACCCCAGAGAACCCCTTTAAAGGTGTTGTAAAAGCTGGGTTTGGACTATTGATGGAGGGCAGTATCAGGGACGTAGCTCTAGGGGCCGCAGCTGCTTTAGAGCCCGAACTCAGAAGGGCCCCACCCAGGAGGAGGACTAAAAAATGTTATTGTCAAGGGCCCCTCTACCGTATTACACAATGACATTATATACAGTGACAATGTAGGAAATGGATGGAGCAGCTGCAAGAGCCAATGGGTTGCGAAAAAGTTTTGAGGGGAAATTCAAAAATTTGCTGTGGGGCCCAGTCACTTCTAGTTACACCACTGGGCAGTATTACAGGGTATCAGTGTGCAGATGCTTTAGTATTAGACCCCATACACACAACCCATTTTTTGGTGAATCGGATCCGGACCCATTTATTTCAATGGCGTCGCAAAAAAATGTGGACGGCCCGCCGTGAGCTGTCCGCGTTCATATGTCGGTTCCGCAGCCCCGCATAAAAATAGATATGTTTGTCCATTTTGCACACAACAATAGTCATTGTTACAATGGATCCGCAAAAAAAAAAACAGATGCAACATGGACGTCACACCAACATCATCCGTATTTTTTTGCTGATCCAGTTTTTGCAGACTGCTAAATACATATCATCATGTGAATGCACACTTACAGTGTAGTACAGGGGTCAGCAACCTCTGGCACTCCAGCTGTAGTGAAACTACAACTACCAGCATGCTCCAAGCAAGTATGCATGCTGGGAGTCATAGCTTCGCTACAGCTGTAGTGCCAAAGGTTGCTGATCCCTGAAAAATGGTGGACGGGGAAGCACCGGTTCATTCTGTCAGGAAAACTTCCCAAATGTGTCTTTCCTGTCACCATGTGCAGCATCTTCACAAAATGACACTTTGATATGTGACCCCCCAATGTCCATTATCGAGGTGGTGACTGCTTGATTTTTGTCCCTGCAGGTGGCAGCACACCGCCAGGAATCACCGCACCAGCCGTGCCTAGCATCCCATCACCAATCGGGGTTAATGGATTCACCGGCCTCCCACCCCAGGCTAACGGACAGCCCGCCGCGGAAGCCGTTTTCGCCAACGGAATCCATCCCTACCCAGGTATTGAGCCAGTAGTAGGCCTGACGTATGATAGATGAGGTAGAAGGAGACTCCTCTAGTCTATGTGGGTCTGGACAGTTGCATGGTGGTCACCCAGCTTTTCAGGAACCTGATACAAGTAATAAACCTTTTGAAGAACCTAATAAAAGAAAACAACTCAAGGATTCATATATTCTTGGGATTTAGGATGAGATGAGTTTACAAATACTGTAAATCAGATTAAAGCAAAATTGAAAGATAAACTGAAGAGCTTACAATCTAATTGTACGTCACTCAAGAAGACCTTCCTGTTACTAATGTCCCTTTTGGTCCACAGATAGGATTCGTAGAAGGGTCTGTGGCTGTGGCTGTACAATACCCATAGCAGTCTATGGCCCATAGGAGTGAATGGCTATATACAGTATAAGTAATATGTAACATCATGGCCAGGCCAACTATAAGCCTGATTGTCTAAGCCATGGTGTTTCCTGTCCACCGATCATGTCCTGTAACTTGTCCTTGTCCAGGATCTCATGGGAAAAGGGTTTAAAGCTATGGACACCACTGGAGCATTTTTTATGATTGTATGTTATTTCATTGTGGGCTAAAAATCATATTTTCAGCTGTTTCTGAATTACAGGGGTTTAAAATCAGTCTGTTTTCAAGCTGACATTTTCTGATTTCTTTTTATCCCGTCACGTGTAGTTCTTATCTCTGATCTCTTGATCTAATAAACACTCATTATAGCTCAATTCTTATCAAACTAATAAAAATATGCCTTAATGAGTGTTTATGAGGTCAGGAGATCAGAGATAAAAGCTACGCGTGAGCCATCAAATGACGGGATTCAATGAAAACAGACAGTCAAGCAATCTTGCAGACAGACTGATTTTTAACCCCTGTATTTTAGAAATGGCTGAACTTTTTTAATTGAAACTAATTGAAAGAATGATTTTCCAATGCAATCATAGACAGAAAAGCCCGGAAAGGTGTACATAGCCTTTTAAAAGAGTGTGCATAGAGACAGTTTATGAAGCTGCTGCGGGGCCCATAAGAGGTGGGGGCCCCCAAATAAGGGTAGATCCTTGCCTTCTCTTTTTAAGGGATGGATGAACTTCCCCAGAGCCTTCCTGCTTTCTTGCAGGATTAACCTGTAAAATAAACCTCAAAAGGGGTGCAACTTGTGCAAATATACTCCAAAATGGGTGTTTGGGGGTGTTCCCAAGTGTTTATGCTTTGCAGCAGGGTTTAAAGGGGTTGTGTCACTTCAGCAGGTGGCACTTATCATGTAGAGAAAGTTACTACAAGGCACTTACTAATGTATTGTGATTCTCCATTTTGCTTCCTTTGCTGGCTAGATTTATTTTTCCATCACATTATACATTACTCGTTTCCTTGGTTATGACCACCCTGCAATCCTTCAGCGGTGGTCATGCTTGCACACTGTAGGAAAAAGTGCCGGCCTCTCTGGTGACCAGGACTGTAGCAGTGCACATAGACTGGTGTTTTTTCCTATAGTGTACAAGCACGACCACTGCTGCTGGATTGCAGAGTGGTTGTGGAAGCAAGCAGTGTGTACTGTCATGGTAAAAAGAATCCAGCCAGCAAAGGAGACAATATGGACCATCACAATACATTAGTAAGTGCCTTGTATTCACTTTCTCTACATGGTAAATGCCACTTAATGAAGTGAGAGAAACCCTTTAAAATATCTGCACAGAGATGAGGGAGGTCAATGACAATCAGTTATTTTGTCCTAGGATGTAAGTTGTGATGATACCAGTAGGGGGCGTGATTTAA
This sequence comes from Rhinella marina, assembly GCA_900303285.1. Lineage (NCBI taxonomy): Eukaryota > Metazoa > Chordata > Amphibia > Anura > Bufonidae > Rhinella > Rhinella marina. The sequence goes on along the minus strand of ONZH01003496.1, from coordinate 157,351 downwards.
ATTTTTGATATAGGGTCCCTCTAATTTAGCATGTGAAGATTCTTGGTTGTCACCCACAGACTGTCTTATTCATGCCATGAACAGACTATGTTTGAAAAGGTTTTTCAGGATTTGAAAAATCTGGGTGCTTTTTTTCCCCAAAAACAGCACCAGACCTGTGCACAGATTGTGTAAGGTATTGCAGGTCAGCCCAAGCAGGGCTGCAGTGTCAGCCACTACCCAAGGACAGCTGTGCTGTTTTGGGAAAAAAGTAGACATGTTTTTCCTAACCCTGGATCACCCCTTTAACAAAGCCCAAGATGTGAAAGAATGCCTACTCTGTAAATACAGTGGAATTTCCTGGAGTTTCCCTTTAAGTTTTCCTAAAGAGTCGAGTAAGTAAATTACAATTAGACATCTGTAATCCATTCCACGAACGCCCTGGATCATTATTCTTTTCCATTTGTAACAATCAACCATATTCCATAAAGCAGTCGCTGGAAAGGGAAGGGAAGAAAGATCTAATTTAGCATCTTTAACTCTGAATATTAGAGGTTTTAATGAGAGAATTCTCCCCAACTCACTCTAGTGCAGTAATAAATGGAGGTGATTAAGCTGGGTCTTGGCAGCTATAATAGAAGCATTTGTGCTGCGAGTTGAGATAGTTATCAAAATAAAATATCCATCAACTTTATCCCTGGTGTCTGAGCGTCACCACATAGACCGGCAGATCAGGGGGGAGGGCGGCCAGAAAATGATTGGTTTCTGATTATATATTCTTTAAAGGAACACAAGTGTAACAGAGAAAACAAAAAAATGTATATCTATTTATCTATCTATCTATCTATCTAATTTATCTATCAGTCTATCATCTATATATCTATGTATGTTTCTATCTTACTATCTCATATCTGTCTATCTCATATCTATCTATCTATCTATCTTATCTATCTATCTATCTATCTTCTATATATCTATCTATCCATCTATCATCATCAACTTGTAGGAAAACAGGCTGAACTGGATGGACAGATGTCTTTTTTCGGCCTTACAAACTATGTTACTATGTTACTATCTATCTATCTATCTATCTATCTATCTATCTATCTATCTATCGTCTATATATCATCTATCTATCTATCTATCTATCTATCTTTTATCTATCTATCTATCTATCTATCTATCTATTATCTATCTATTATCTATCTATCTATCTATCTATCTATCTATCTAGAAAAAATAATTCCACGACACTCCCGAAGCTGTGATTAAAGAACACCTACTTTAATCGCAGCTTCGGGAGTGCCGTGGAATTATTTTTTTCTATTTATTTTGGGAAGTTGGATCACCTCCTGAGCCGCTGGCACACCACATTACTTTGTCACAGCTGTGCCGCTTCCATTTCTTCTTTTTATCTATCTATCTATCTATCTATCTATCTATCTATCTATCTATCTATCATCCAGATACCTATTTTCTATCCGGTATCTTTCTATCTACAGTATCTCTCTATATCTTCTAAATAATTATAGAGTCATTTTCAAGAACATACAGGATACATCATATGATCCAACTATTAGTGTAATGGATAAAATATATAGAACAAATAACAATATCATAAAATACAGCTTATGAACACATGGGGAGAGGTCAGGACCATAGGAGCTTACAATTAATGAACGCTAAAGCCAGGTATAATGAGTTTGCTGGTCCAGACCTGTGCGTTCTCTAAGGTGTGCTGACCCCTGGTGGAGACTGGTGGCCATTACACTCCCAGAGAATATAATTGGATGAAGAATATAGTAAGATACAACGTACCACTTTCTTCTTTCTGTGTTTCTTTTTAATTTGAAATGACATATGTCAGTTGTGTTATAACCATTTACAAATGTAGCAGAGCTGAGCGTGCAGCATAATGTCAGTGTAGTGGTTATAGTTCTGCCAGATGGGAGACAGAGCTCTGCTACTTGTTTAAGAAATTAGCAGAATCAAGTATTTTCCCATTCAATGGATAAAACAAGAGGGACACAGACTCCATGACTTACCCCTGGTTAGTGGCGTACATAGAGAAGTGAGGGCCCCATAGCAAGATCAAACCAGCCCCCTCTTATCCTGAGCCCCATAGCAGTCGCATGGTCTGCCGCTATGGTAGTTACGCCCCTGCCCCTGGTCAGATGGATGCTCCAGTACACTTACTTCTTTCAATTACCATATGAATAAGCATCCTTCATATAAAGATTCAGCAGCTGTCATGTCTTTTGACTACGTGTAGTCTTTGGGGATGATGTCATGTGACTAGGTGGTGTGACATCGCAATCCACCTCCTGTTTCATCAAGCTGCCTCTCCCCCATGCTTTACACTCCAGCTGCACTTGTCCTGGGTACAGCTAGGATCAGCATGGCTCTAGCGTGCTTTCCTTATCTGTTGGAGTCTGATTTAGTCCAGAATCTACCTCCTGCCTTAGGGCTCATGCACATAATTGTATTTTTGTCCATGTCCGTTCCATTTTGGCTTATATGCGGAACCCTTCATTTCAATGGGGCTGCAAAAAAACTGAAATGACTCTGTGCGCATTCCATATCCGTATAGTCCATTCTGCCAAAGAATTGAACATGTCGTATTCTTGTCCATTTTGCGGACAAGAAAAGGCATTGTTACAATGGATCCGCCAAAAAAACTGATGTACGTCATCCTTTTTTTTTTTTTTTGCAGATCCGTGTTTTGGGGACTGCAACAACAACAACAGTCGTGTGCATGAGCCCTTATCAGAGCCTTGCCCTGCCTTTCTCTGTCTCTCCCCCTTGCTTTACACTCCAGGTGAACTATGTGTTCCCTTAGGGCACAACTACAAAGATTGTAACTCTGCTTAGTTACATTGTTGAGTCCGAATTAGTCCATAATCAACCTCATGTCTCATTAGAGCCTCACACTGCCTTTTTATGCCTCCACCATGATGTATACTGCAGCTCTGCTTCTTCAGATTGGCTGTCCAAAGGGTGGAGGTTACAGCAAAGGCAGAATCATTATAAAGTGCATGTAAAAGTGAGCAAAATAAGAAAAAAAAAGAGCGATGTAAGACATATCCGGTCATTAGATGAAGGTGACCCGGCCAAGGACAGGTCTGTGGAATTGTGTGCCTCAGCCTGTTGGTGTAATGACCGCAGAGCCGGGCGCACGGCCTCATCCGTGGTTAAATGTGAGCATTAAATCTGGGACCTCTCACCGTTTCCACCCGGATCAGCACTTTCTTTTGGTTATTGTTGTGTGTGAATGCCTAATTAATTACAACAGTAAACGGCGAATTCTTTAATCACGCCATCGGCCGTCCTAATCAATCTTAATAATACGGAGTGCGCACTATGGCGCCCATGAATTTTAATCTACATAAATTTTGTAAAGCTTGTTGCATGAAGTGATGCGATTGTGGAGTCAGATTGACTTAAAAAAAAAAAAACTTAAATTGGATTGGGGAAGGTAAACCGCGTCTCAGACGGCGCTTTATTGCCGGACCGGTGACCTTGACGAAGTCTGGGAGGCTCGTGAAGGTCGCCTATAACAATGCAGATGCGTCTTGTCCCTCCACTCATTTATTTGACCTATAAACAGAGGCATTGCATAAAATTCTGCGTAAAATCGTCGGGTCCCGCACGTTTCGAGGCACATTGCTCATTCAGGTTAAAATACATAGCTTGTTAAAGTGAATGTCACATAGGAATATATTACACCGAGCAGAAATGGGGGCTCGCTTGACCTACATCACATCCTTGAAGCCGGCGGAGTTGGTCAGGGACTTGTCTTTGATTTTTTTTGATGTGCCTCTCGCCTGTTCGATGCTCTTTGCGCGCTCCTTGGAGAAATTAAGGAAATGTGTAGTTTTCAGACTATGTAAATTAAGACCTGACTATGAAGACGATGTGACCAGCACTGGGTGTTAGGGTTAGATTGTAATTCTCCTCAAAATCAAAAATATCCCCCATATGGATTATTACCGCCTACATTTATTAGTCACATCTAAACCAATCAAAAAGATCCCATAGGTAGCTATCACCCAGCTTTCCCAGATTCCTGAAGGGCAAATGTGACTAATTATGCTGAAATTTCACAATGCATGATGAGTGTCTACTAAATTCAGTTTGCCTATTTTGAACACTGATGTCATGTCACAATGATATGCTATCAGTGTCACACAGGTGCGAGTCTCCTATCTTTAGGACCCGCTCCTATCTACAGAATGGGGTCTCTGAAGTCCACAGAAAGCAGACACTTTTAGGACCCACTCCTATCCCCAGAATGGGTCTCCCAAAGTGAACAGAGAGCGGCCACCTCTAGAACCCACTCCTATCTACAGAATGAGGCCTCCGAAGGTTCACAGAGAGCAGCCACCTCTAGGACCCACTCCTATCTACAGAATGAGGCCTCCGAAGTGCACAGAGAGCAGCCACCTCTAGAACCCACTCCTATCTACAGAATGAGGCCTCCGAAGTGCACAGAGAGCAGCCACCTCTAGGACCCACTCCTATCTACAGAATGAGGCCTCCGAAGTGCACAGAGAGAGCCACCTCTAGGACCCACTCCTATCTACAGAATGAGGCTCCAACAGAGAAGTAGAAACAGAGAGCAGCCACCTCTAGGACCCTCCTATACTAGAAGGGGCTCCGAAGTGACAGAGAGCAGCCACCTCTAGGATCCACTCCTATCTCAGAATGGGGCTCTGAACAGAGACCATCTTCCATATATAGAAGGGTCCGAAGTGAACAGAGAGCAGAGCAGCCACCTCTAGGACCCACTCCTAAATCTAGAATGGGGCTCCTAAAGTAAACAGAGAGCAGCCACATCTAGGACCTGCTCCTTCCAGAAGGGGCCTCCGAAATGCACAGAAAGCAGCCACCTCTAGGACCCACTCCTATATCTAGAAGGGGCCTCCGAAGTGAACAGAGAGCAGCCACCTATAGGATCCACTCCTATCTTCAGAATGAGGCTCTCTGAATTGAACAGAGAGCGGCCACCTCTAAGGACCCGCTCCTATATCTAGAATGGGTCTCCCAAAGTAAACAGAGAGCAGCCACCTCTAGAACCTACTCCTATCTACAGAATGAGGCCTCCGAAGTGAACAGAGAGCAACCACCTCTAGGACCCACTCCTAACCCTAGAATGGGGCTCCTAAAGTAAACAGAGAGCAGCCACATCTTGGACCTGCTCCTATCTCCAGAATGGGGCCTCTGAAATGCACAGAAAGCAGCCACCTCTTAGGACCCACTCCTATATCTAGAAGGGGCCTCCCGAAGTGAACAGAGAGCAGCCACCTATAGGATCCACTCCTATCTTCAGAATGGGGCTTCTGAATTGAACAGAGAGCTCCACCTCTAGGACCCGCTCCTATATCTAGAATGGGTCTCCCAAAGTAAACAGAGAGCAGCCACCTCTAGAACCCACTCCTATCTACAGAATGAGGCCTCCGAAGTGAACAGAGAGCAACCACCTCTAGGACCCACTCCTAACCCTAGAATGGGGCTCCTAAAGTAAACAGAGAGCAGCCACATCTTGGACCTGCTCCTATCTCCAGAATGGGGCCTCCGAAATGCACAGAAAGCAGCCACCTATAGGACCCACTCCTAGATCTAGAAGGGGCCTCCCGAAGTGAACAGAGAGCAGCCACCTATAGGATCCAATCCTATCTTCAGAATGGGGCTTCTGAATTGAACAGAGAGCATCCACCTCTAGGACCCGCTCCTATATCTAGAATGGGTCTCCCAAAGTAAACAGAGAGCAGCCACCTCTAGAACCCACTCCTATCTACAGAATGAGGCCTCCGAAGTGAACAGAGAGCAGCCACCACTAGGACCTGCTCTTATCTCCAGAATGGGGCCTCCGAAATGCACAGAGAGCAGCGACCTCTAGGACCCACTCCCAGAAGCATAGCTAAAGGTTAATGGGCCCCCTAAGGCTCCTGGGCCCAGTAGCAACTGCTACCTCTGCAACCCCTATAGCTACACCCCTGCCCACTCCTGTATCTAGAATGGTTCTCCTGAAGTGAACAGAGAACAGCCACCTATAGAATCCACTTCTATCTTCAGAATGGGGCTCCTGAAGTGAACAGAGAGCAGCCACCTATAGGATCCACTCCTACAGTATCTCCAGAATGGGACTCCTGAATTGAACAGAGAGCAGCCACCTCTAGGACCTGCTCCTATCTCCAGAATGGGGTCTCCGAAATGCACAGAGAGCAGCCACCTCTAGGACCCACTCCTATATCTAGAATGGAGCTCCTAAAGTGAACAAAGAGCAGAAACCTCTAGGACCCACTCCTATCCCCAGAATAGGGCTCCCAAAGTGATCAGAGAACAGCTACCTCTGAGACCCACTCCTATGTAAAAAACGGGGGCCCTGAGCAAAGGAGTGCACACCTTGCATGTGTGGTGGTCTCCCTATTTAGTGCTATGGGAATTCCGAATCAGCTGCACGTATTTTCACAACTCGCATAGCAATGAATGAGTGCGCAGTATGCTCTCCTTTTGCTTCGGTGGCCTCATTCTCCAGATAGGGGTTGTTGGGACCCACACCTTTCTGACATTGATGGCATATCCTAGCGATTGACATCATTACACCTGTAGACAGTCGTCATCCTTTTCTGCTCATCGCCGGCTCGGCAGAAGCCATCATTACACCACAATCTCATTTATCTAGATCCTTCACGTTGGATAATGTTTCTCCTCCTCTCCGAGCAGATGACATCTGTAACCAATGATCCAATAAGTTTTTCTATGATGTGACATATGTTGATCATTACGAGCAGGATGCAGAATATTCGGATCTATCTATAGATATTACGTTTCTCTTTTTTTTCCATACATCACATCAGAGATAAGCGTTTATTTGTGATTAAACCCCAGTCTGTTGATTCAATCAGCTTTGTTTTCAAGGGCATCTCCTGGAATCGCTTCCTTTATGAAGAATGTTGTCAATATGTTCCTGTGGTCTTCGCCCCTCTCATTGCCTCCCCCCAATAATGTGTCATTCGTCTCTCTATTTTCCCCTTCCGACCTCGGCAGATTACAGCCTGTAATAAATAGAAGGATGTGAAATCTTATGGGCTCCGATTCCCCAGAACTTTATTATTTTTTAATGTCAATGATATTTTGGATGATTGAAAGTGGAACTAACAACAAAAATGATTTTGTAAGAGGTGCAGTCTGTAGTCCATACGTTGATGAAAAGTCCCTGGTTTCGACCTAAATCCCGGTGTCTTCTTTTTCTTCCTTCTTTAGGGTCTCATATATAGATCATTGTGGATAATCGCCTCCATTGGCTTCCAAAAGTGTCTGCTTGGCTCCTAAATTTGTAATAGAATCTGTCTATTCTTTTGTGTTTTAGTGCTTTGCAGTGTCATTGGTGGTGTTTAGTAAGCCGTGTCGTATGATGATCTGTGTTTGAAGCTGTGTGCGTATCTCTGGGAATGTGAGAAAATGTCCATGTTTTTATAGCCTGTGTACCTCACATATGGAGAGATACACTGTAGTATGCTGTTGATACCAATGGAAGGTATTAATGGGTATGATATACTTGGATTTGTAGTATTACCGTAGTTCCTAGTCTGGGCAACCGACATGGTGACCTTTCTGAAAGTGAGCTGTACAGTGCTGATTATACTGAGAGCAAAGCCTACCAGTCAGGGCTGGCATCAGGGTTAATTATGGCCAGTAAGGTACCCCCTTCTTTATACAGGCTGCTGCCTGATGGCCTGGACCCACCTCCCAACATCTTTTTTCCCGGCAGGCTGCAGCCTACTTGCCAGCGAGGTCTCTCCTCTTCTGCACCAGTTTCTTAGACACCCATAGATCAGCTAACAATCACACAGAGACTACACCAGGAGGTAGTGGCCTGGTAGTTCTCCTGCAGCGAAGTCTAGATACCTGTACAGCGTCCTGCTGGTTCTCCTGCAGCGAAGTCTAGATACCTGTACAGTGGCCTGCTGGTTCTCCTGCAGCGAAGTCTAGATACCTGTACAGCAGCCTGCTGGTTCTCCTGCAGCAAAGTCTAAATACCTGTACAGTGGCCTGGTGGTTCTCCTGCAGTGAAGTCTAGATAACTGTACAGCAACCTGGTGGTTCTCCTGCAGCAAAGTCTAGATACTTGTACAGCAGCCTAGTGGTTCTCCTGCAGCAAAGTCTAGATACATGTACCGTGGTCTGGTGGTTCTCCTGCAGCGAAGTCTAGATACCTGTACAGCAGCCTGGTGGTTCTCCTGCAGCGAAGTCTAGATACCTGTACAGCGGCCTGATGGTTCTTCTGCAGCAAAGTCTAGATACCTGTACAGGGGTTAAAGGGTGAATACCAGGGGACTGCCATTAGGATTAGACCAAAGTCAAATCTGTTGGTTGACACAGTGGTTCCATACCCACTGCAGTAGCACATACAGTGTACTAATAACCATCCCAGACAGTGCCCGCACCCTCCTTCCAACTTTCAAGGCCAGTGCGCATGCACCCTAATCTTCACCAGACAATAGCTGGAAACCCTGGGGTACTTAAAATTGTATTCTGGTTTTGTGGTGTTGATAACCCATCCTTGGGTCATCAGTATCAGATTGGTGGAGATCCAACTCTTGGCAACCCCGCTAATCAGCTGTTTGAAGGGGGCTGCAGTGATAATGTGAGAGCTGCATCCTTTTCTATGTTTACCTGCACGTCGTCTACATTGTAGTGGTGGTACAAGGCGATTACAACTGGTCATCTCATTCAAGTGGATAGGAGAGAAAGCTGTAATTGTCCTGTACCACCTCTACAATGTAGATGGCCTGCAGGTAAACAATGAAGAGAATTCAGCCCCTCCAGACAGCTGATTGGTGGGGGTATCTAGAGTCGGACCTCCACTAATCTGTAATTGATGACCTATCCTGAGGATAGGTCATCAATATAAAAAAAAAACAGAATACCCCTTTAAGGCACCTTCCCCTGTGGGAGCGAGCCTGAGCAATAGGTGTTCTAGCATACTAGCATCCTGCTAAGGTGTCTGTTCTGTTATCTGCCCATGTAACAACTATCTGCCTGCTTACTGGATTATGACCCTCCGCTGCCTGTCCTGACTTCCCTATTGACCTTTCATTGCCTGTCTTGACCTTGGACCATTTACTGTATAGCATATGCTGTTCCTGCCCTGATTTAGGCCTGTCCCTAATTCAATTTGGCCTGACTCCTTGGGGCTCTGCACCAGTTTCTTAGACCCCCATAGGTCAGCTATTAATCACGCAGAGACTACACCGGTGGTTCTCCTGCAGCGAAGTCTAGATCCCAGTCCAAGGGTTAAAGGGATAATTCCGAGGGAATGCCAGGATAATGCCCTTAGGATTAGCCCAAAGTCAAATCCAACATACAGTGACAAGTAACAGCTCCACACAAAAAGTAATCAAATAATAGAGCTATACAATTCATTTTAAGACAGAGTCATGCTGTTGGTGACACCGCTTTCAGCTGAGAAGGGTGATGAGACCTGTGTGCCCACATTGGCCCCATGTATCTATGAGCTACAATGATACCAGTTGAGATAATCCGCTTCCCAGTTGGATCTGGTGTAGGACTCATCCCATCCTCCAATTTTGATGTTCCTTGTACCATAACTACTGGATGACCACTTTATTTAGGCTGTAGAGTCAGAGCAAGTGATTGTACTGTAGTTGGCCAAGACACGTGTTCGTCCAATTGTCTGAACTGGCTGGCAGCTGAGTCGAGTCAGGTTCTTTTAGGATTATCCACACTCTCCGAATTGGCTGTAGGTTGAGTCATGCCTAGCTCTAGGTATGATGTAAGCTATGATTGCATATAGGGTCTAGCCTTCTGATTGTCCTAGCTAGCTTCATTGGATGTATGGTGGGCTCTGCCTATAAGTATGTCTATGCTATGATTGCCTGAGGGATGTTTTAGATCCGTGACTTTGCACTTTCTCTACTTTGGTCTATGAAATGATGGTTTTCTGAGGGGTGGAGCCACAAAGAGTCACATACTAGATCTTTGTAGATGGTTTATTCGAGATGGAATGATACCTAAGCCCAATGTACGTACTATAGCTGTGCTATGCACACAACCATCATGTGGCTCCTGTTGAAGTACATGGAGGCTTTATTGTCCATCTGTATGGCTCTGAAAACAGAAATTATACCATGCCCCTTATATACAGTAGTATTGGTTCTGGTGGAAGATAGTTCCATATCCAATGAGGCTGCAGATGGTAGGGCCATGCAACCCTTCACTAGGTGGTCATACGGCCTTGGTGCACCTCCATACAGACTCCATGTGTGAGGTCAAATCCAGACCTTTGGAGCATCATAATATAGGTTATGCTCTCAATATAACCAGCACTTCGACGCCTGCTTTGATTGATGGTACATGGCAGCTGCCCATCAACACCGCCTTGCATTGCAGAATTAAGGATATTTTGGCCATTTCTTCTTTTCTTGTAATGTTTGAATTGATACCTCCTACAAATGACCCATTTTGTTCTTAGTTTCACTTTATGGGAAGCAGAGGGTAGTATGAGGCCGAGAGGATAGTCCCTCACCTGTTAGAGAATGGCTCCTCTTCTTCCTATGTACAGATCTATGTGTGAAATGAATGTGCTGTACTCAATCCTGTATGTTCCTTCTCCGGACCCCGGACGACCACTAATCCTGTCCTTCTCTTTGGTTTTACAGCACAGAGCCCCACTGCGGCGGATCCATTGCAGCAAGCCTATGCAGGAGTGCAGCAGTACGCAGGTCGTTAGTATTAACACTTTCTCCTAATAACCCCTTATATTAAACAACTGTTCATGTGACCGGGGTGTAATGAATGTGCAGAAATATGTGATATCCAGGGATAGATAGATAGATGAGATAGATAGATAGATAGATAGATTAGATAGATATGAGATAGATAGAAATAGATAGATAGATAGATAGATAGATGAGATAGATAGATAGATAGATAGATAGATAGATAGGATAATGGATGGATAATAGGATAGATGGATAGATAGATAGATAGATAGATAGACTAGATATGAGATAGATAGATAGATAGATAGATAGATAGATAGATAGATAGATAGATATCAATGAAAAATACTTATCGGCAGCACTGGAAAGCACAAGCAGAGGTGCACGCCCAGGATCAGACCAAGATCAATATATATAGAGAAAAAATGGCAGCACTCTCCAAGTAAGTATAAAAAGTGACGGTCTTTATTACCCCATGTGGGAAAGCGACGTTTCGGCTCTGAACTGAGCTTGAGAAAGGCTCAGTTCAGAGCCGAAACGTCGCTTTCCCACATGGGGTAAATAAAGACCGTCACTTTTTATACTTACTTGGAGAGTGCTGCCATTTTTTCTCTAGATAGATAGATAGATAGATAGATAGATAGATAGATAGATAGATAGATAGATAGATAGATAGATAGATAGATAGATAGATAGATAGATAGATATAGATAGATATGATAGATAGATAGATAGATAGATAGATATAGATAGATAGATAGATAATAGATAGATAGATAGATAGATAGATAGATAGATAGATAGATAGATAGATAGATAGATAGATAGATAGATAGATAGATAGATAGATAGATAGATAGATAGATAGATAGATAGAGATAGATAGATAGATAGATAGATAGATAGATAGATGATAGATAGATAGATAGATAGATAGATATGAGATGGATAGATAGATAGATAGATAGATAGATAGATAGATAGATAGATAGATAGATAGATAGATAGATGTAGATAGATAGATAGATAGATATGATAGATAGATAGATAGATAGATAGATAGATAGATAGATAGATAGATAGATAGATAGATAGATAGATAGATAGATAGATAGATAGATAGAGATAGATAGATAGATAGATATGAGATAGATAGATAGATAGATAGATAGATAGATAGATAGATAGATAGATAGATAGATAGATAGATATAGATAGATAGATAGATAGATAGATAGATAGATAGATAGAGATAGATAGATAGATAGATAGATATATAGATAGATATGAGATAGATATATGTATGTATCACTATATTTATGTATCTTTCCCATAATCCAGCTGTACTGTGCTCCGTCTATCCCATACTTCTGGAGTCCATTTTAGATTAGTACAATGTCTCCACTTTTATCTCATGTTTCACACTGAAGAACAATGAGATGATTAATATTTTATCCGCACACCGATATATCTTTATATGTTTAGCTCATTAAAGTTTGAGCTCTTCAAGCGTCATTGCCTCTGTAATTCGGAAGTGGATGGAGTCATCTTACCAGGTTACTCAATGGTCCGTGGAGACTTCAGGCCCAACCTTCAGTGGACACTGATGTTTATAGCAATACTGAGGCTGATAGATGTCGGTGCAAGTACCGTCCGTGGTCCCTTACAGAATTATCTCTCAGGGTTTCACTGACCACAGACCAGGCTTTTATTAACCAAAAGGGCCCATACACATTGGATAAAAGGCGGACAAACCTTATCTACTGTGTACGGGGCCACCCCACCGTCCCTCTATGACAGATGCCAGGGTGAATATGTTCCTTACTGCTGCTTATGCACATCAGCAAATTGAAAACACATGCACACATGGCCCAGGCTATGCATGCATGTATATGGAGGAGTGTGAAGGATTAGATGTTGGCCAGCAGCTATCTAAATTGTATGAGGAGCACAAGAATGGTCATTAATAAGATGATATTTGAATTTACCAATAGTTGTGGAGGCAACTACCTTAAGAGTCCAATTAGTTATGAAATATTTTCCCATTACAATGAGAAAATATGATATTAAGGTTGTCCAACATGTCTTCTAATCTCCTTGTGTCACATGAGGCCCACCCAGCAGCCAGGAGTTCTCTACACCTCCCACCTCCATACCATACCTGACCTTGCTACAGTATATCCTACAGTATGAGCAGAAAGATCCTGGTTATGACCAGTTAAAGAGGACCTATAACCTCATGTCTTTTCATAGAACCTTTTTATGTACCGTCCCTCTGTTATTCCTCCTAGAAATGCATAAATACACTGATAACTGGGTGTTAATAGTGGAGATGAGCATTGTCTAATCAGTGCTGCCCCTTTGACAATGACATGGTAGCACACAGTTGTCAATGTTTTTCATAAATATTCAAGATAGATAGATAGATAGATAGATAGATAGATAGATAGATAGATAATGGATAGATAGATAGATAGATAGATAGATAGATAGATAATGGATAGATAGATAGATAGATAGATAGATAATGGATAGATAGATAGATAGATAGATAGATAGATAGATAGATAATGGATAGATAGATAGATAGATAGATAGATAGATAGATAATGGATAGATAGATAGATAGATAGATAGATAGATAGATAGATAATGGATAGATAGATAGATAGATAGATAGATAATGGATAGATAGATAGATAGATAGATAGATAGATAGATAATGGATAGATAGATAGATAGATAGATAGATTTATAGATGAAAGAAAAGAAAGGGAGAAAGAAAGAAAAAGAAGAGATAAAAGATAGAGATAGATAGATAGATAGATAGATAGATAGATAGATAGATAGATAGATAGATAGATAGAGGCACCCCCATACACATTACAGGGTTAGCAGATCTAGACATGAATTCTGCCGTTTTCATGCCCTATTGTCTTTGCCATCCATCCAATGGGCTGATAATGTAACATGATGTCATGAATGGACTTGGGGGTGTCCCCACTTTAGCCATAGTAAAGTGATAGAAGGTCCAGAGTCCAATATCTGGGACCTTCTTCTATTAGCTATAGAGGAAAAGTGCTAAAAGTAGCAGGTTCTCCCGCCTCTACACACTGCTCTATTGAGTTTAATGGGCACCGTGTAACGTGATACCTTGCAGCAGCAATTAATGCTTCCTGCTGATCACTGATGGACAATCTTTCCCAAAGTGGACAATCCCTTTGAATATCTCATTCAACAGCTAGACTCCATCTGGGTAGGGGAACCTTCTTCTCATACCAGGGAGCAAGATCTTGAAACTTTGCAGTCACTGGCATCTCCTATAGTGGGGGTCACTGGTTAACTAACTAATTAGACCAGGGATGCTCAACCTATGACCCTCCAGCTGTTGTAAAACTGCAACTCCCATCATGCCCAGCTGTAGGCTGACCGAGCATGCCGGGAGTTGTAATTTTGTAACAGCTGGAGGGCCCCAGGTTGGGCATCCCTGAATTAGACTATTCACACAAATAATCTCTGTGTGATCCGACGTCGAGGCAGATGACTAGAACGTAGATTCAGCCTCTACACCGGGAGACAAAGAGTTAAATAGCAATCCTTGAGAAAACATTACAAGAAAAGCACATGTCGGTGCCATTCTCCCTGGCACGCCGTGCCCACCTAATCCCTTCAAGTGCACTATGTTATGCACTAAAAGGAATGGAGCGGATTCCCAGCCGGCAGAGCAGTAGGCGCTCTGAACAGCAGAGGGCAGCAGAGATAACACATTTCTATACGTTCCGAATCCACAAATAATTGTATCAGAAAACAAAAGGGGGTAGCCGAGCGCCGCTGTCGAGAAATTGCCATTTAGACCCGTATTCAGCGTGATTATCATCTGTCAGCACGCATAATCTTTTCTCCTGGCTTTCCTAGGAATCAAGCAGATTGGATTTTGCAAACCTTGATGAGTGCGGAACGGCACATAAATATAGCAATTTGTATCCATTATTTCTTAGCGCACGGGCCTTAAATATACATTATTACCTTCCTGGCTATGTCAGCTCAGGGAACATACTGTACCATTACTTTTCAGAACACTTACTTTCAGTACAAATATAATTGGCATGTAGGTGAACCAGGAAAAAAAAAAAAAAAACAGCAAATACCAGTGTGGGGTCGAAAGGGAAGGGACGTGTCAGATCTGACAACACCAGGCTCCCTGGTGAAAGTATCGCAACGTTCCGTAATTTCATGTAACCTACAATTAGGACCCATCGGGTCAGGACGGCCGGTAGCATGTTAGACCTTTTTTTGGGGTAGGAATGAATAGAAAGTTAATAGAGTCTGGCTGACTTCTCTTTTCTTGTTTCCCCAATAGCTGCTTATCCTGCTGCCTACGGACAGATCAGTCAAGCTTTTCCACAGCCACCTCCAATGATCCCACAGCAACAGAGAGAAGGTGAGCCCCCCGCCGGTCATAAATGAAGGTTTACCATATATACATGTATGAAACGTATTAGTCCGTCAGTGACATGCCTCCCTCCAAAAGACTGGAGGCCTAGGAACAGGAAAAAGCACCCTATGGTAAATTGAAAGGGTTAAAGAGGACCTTTCACCGCTCCTGACATGTCTGTTTTAATAGCTTCATGCATTCCCCATGTAATAACAATTCTGGAGCATCTATTCTTATGGCTCTATGTTGTGCAATTCTTTTATTATTCCTGCTAGAAGTTATGAATGAATTGCTAGCAGTCTGCAGTAAGGGTACAGAGGGGAGGTAACAAGTTGGGGGTGTGTCCCTGCACGTTCTCACTCTATCCAATCAGTGCTGCCATTTCAGACTGTGCAGGTACACGCCCCCAACTGGTCACCTCCCCTCTGTACCCTTACTGCAGACTGCTAGCAATTCATTCATATCTTCTAGTAGAAATAATAAAGGAATGGCACAACATACAGACATAAGAATAGATGCTCCAGACTTGTTATTACATGGGGGTCATTTACAACCAGGTAAAAGCCTCTTTCTGGAATATATCTGTTGCAGATTGCGGCGCAAAGGTTATTTGGGACGCAATCTGTGACTTTTCCCCGCTCACGCCAGGAGGGGAAGGGGATGGGCCCGCTCATTCGTCACTGGCGTAGATTTAGACAGGCGGTAGATTCGCTGAAGTTATGTAGAGCCGTCGCCTCTACATAACTCAGCGCATCCACCTCCAGCTAAAGTGGTATTAAGACTGTTGTCTAAAACGCCCGTCTTAATAAATGGCCCCCTATAACTACATATGGATTCATTTCTTGACCATGGATGGTTTTAGGTACACTAAAAACAGAAAAAGCACAAATCCTTCATCTTAGTTCTCTTTTGTGTTAGGATACTTTCACACTTGCGTTTACATTTTCCAGTATTGAGACCCAGCAGAGGATCTCAATACTGGGAAAAAACGCTTCCGTTTTGTCCCCATTCATTGTCAATGGGGACAAAACGTAACTGAACAGAACGGAATGCTCCAAAATTTATTCAGTTCCATTTGGTTGTGTTCCCATACCGGAGAGCAGCATGCTGCGGTTTTCTTTCCGTTATGGGATGCGGAGCAAAACTGATCCGTCATGAGTTTGACCCACAATGCAAGTCAACGGGGACGGATCCGTTTTCTCTGACACAACAGAAAACGGATCTGTCACCCATTGACTTTCAGTGAAGTTCATGACGGATCCGTCTTGGCTATGTTAAAGATAATACAACCGGATCCGTTCATATTTCGTGTATTATCCCTGCCGGATCAGGCAAAAAACGCAAGTGTGAAAGTAGCCTTATATTACAGTTAAAATTAGAAAATATGCAAAGAAATCTTCTCTGTGACCCATGAGATCATCCATGTCCCTTCTCCTCCATACTATCCGTTGACAAGTTGTAAGACAAATGGCCAGAGCAGGAGCTTCCATTCTGTATCCTTATCTGCAGTAGGATTTTTTTTTAAAAAAGTTACGGCTGTGGACACCTTCAGGGGCATTTTATTCTGATTGCATTTTACTTATTTTGGGCTAAACATCATTTTTCCAATTGCTACAAGTTACACAAGGGTTAAAAAAACAGTCTGTTTCAAGCTGTCTCAGTCTGTTCTACACGTAAGGCCCCATTCACACACCTGTATTTTTTGTTTGCATCCAATCCAGATTTTTTGCAGATAGGATGTGGGCCCATTCATTTCAATGGGGCCTCAAAAAATGTGTACAGCACACCGTGTGCTCTCCGCACCCGTATGTCCGTTTCTCAGTCTTGCAATAAATGTAGAACAGGTCCTATTCTGGTCCATTTTGCAGACATGGTCCGTGAAAAACAAACGATGTAACACGGAAGTCACACGGACATCATCTATATATTTGGTGGATCTGCAGAATTCAAAGAAAACAGACTGTGACAGCTTGCAAACATACTGATTATTTAACCCTTGTGTCTCAGAAACAGCTGAACAGATCAATTGAAAAAACGATTTTTGGCCCAAAATGAATTTTAAAAAATTGCCCCAAAGGTGTCCATACTCCATAGCCTTTAAGCGCTGCCCCTCTGGCTCAGCCTCACCCCTCAGCTGGTTTCTAGCCAAAGATGGAGCAGATCAGCAAGGAGACTGACGCCTTTGTTATCTGCAGACATTTGTGTCAGGATTACTTTTACCGTTGTTTTTACAAACCTTTCGGCCTTCGCTGTAATGAATTAAGTAGAGACGCCGGTGCCATTCGGCTTCTCAAATATAGTTCAGAAAGTGGGGAGAAATATTACACAGCGAGGAACCCAAAGACCTAGATCTCAAAAGAACTATTTCATTTAGGGCTGATGCACACAACCATTGGCTGTTTCGTGGTCCGCAAATTGCGAATTTGCAAAGCACGGATACCGGCCGTGTACATTCCATATTTTGTAGAACAGAGCAGCTGGCCCATAATAGAACAGTCCTATCCTTGTCCTTAATGCGGACAATAATAGGACATGTTCTATTTTTTGGCAGAACAGCCATGAGGACATATAGAATGCACATGGAGATATTTCCGTTTTTTTTTGGGGGGGGGGTTGCCACTCCATTTAAGTGAATGGTTCAGCATACAGGCTGCAAAAAAAATCGAACCGACATCAAAAAAATATACGTTCATGTGCATGAGCCCTTAACATGAGACTTCAGGAGCCAGTTAGGTCCATCTAGGAACCAGCTAGACCTTCTTGATTGGCCTACAAGGATCATCATTAACATATGCGCAAAACAATCCAGAAAATTACTGGCCAGTAGCAAATCTCCTGACATTGGCGACCCGGCTCCTACAGCTGTCCCGTCCCATATCTTATGGAGGTCCAGTGAAAAGGTAGAGAGCAGAGATGAGAAAATGGATTTGTTAGAATTGGTGTGCCTCATCAAGCAGGGTTCTACACCTGTGATGGGGTGTCCTTGAAGCTAAGGACTCTTCCCCAAGCACTTGATTGATAGGGCCTTTGCTGCTGGAGTAGTGGCACTGTAGTGGCAGAGGCTCTGCTTCCGCTACTGGAGCAGCAGCTATTTGTCCACCACCACCCTCAAGTGTTGTGGCACACACAAATTTGTTGCTCCAGTAGCAGAAGCAAAGCCTGAACATTTCTGCACTTGCACTGCTTTTCGGAACAACAGCGCAAGTGTAAGATTGTCAGGGCTGGCCTAGATGTCCAACCCCATCAATCAAGCAGCAGGTGGGACCGACCTCAGCATTGGGAACACCTGTCGAAGTTGCAGAACCCTGTTTGATGAGACAAATCAATTCTTATGAATCCATTTGCTCATCTCTGTTCTCTACCTTTTCACTGGACCTCCATAAGAAATGGGATGGGAGCAGGCTTGGACTGGCCCACAGGGGTACAGGGGAATCCCCCGGTGGGCCCCTATTCTCCTGCCCCCTACACAAGTGGTACATAACACAGTAGACTTACTGAACTACATACACATCTTCAATGTACAGCACCTCAACCTGCCTATGTTCATATAAAAAACTTGATAGATTATTTATTATATTTGAATGTATCCATACGGTGGGCCCCCAAAATAAACTTTAGTGGTGGGCCCTAGGCACGCCAGTCCGACACTGGATGGGAGAGCTGTTTGAACTAGGTGGTCAATGTGTCAGAAAATCTGCTTCTGGCCAGTAATGTTCTGGATTGTTTTGTGCAGATGTTAAAGAAGAACTCCCACCAAAAATTTTTATTCCATGTCCTGCTAGAAATGTACATGATGAAATCTGTAGTGAATGTCATTATCTTACCAGTGTCTGTATTTGAGAGTTATAGCTCCCTGATGCTTCTCATCTGTGTCATGTGACCAGCAATCAGACTCACAGACTGCATCTTATGTGTGGACAGGAAGTCAGTTTCTCTATATATTCCTATGGGAGCCTCACTCTGAGTCTCATAGGAATGAATAGAGAAGTAACTGGCTTCCTGTCCTGGGTCAGTTGGAGGTCAGGGAGTTGGTCACATGACACAGCTACAATTAGAGGAGAGGGAATAACTCACAAATACAGTCTCTGATAAGAAGATGACATTCACTATAGATTACATCATGCACCTTTCTAACAGGTCAGAGAATAAAAATGTTTGCGGGAGTTCTTCTTTAATGATGATCATTGTAGGCCAGTCAAGAAGGTCCAGCTGGTTACTAGATTGATCTAAGTGGTTCCTGAAGTCTCATGTTAAGGACTCATGCACATGAACGGTTGCCCTAGATGTCCAGCCTTGTCAGTCAAGGAGCAGGTGGGACCGACCTCAGCATCGGGGACACCTGTCACAGTTGCAGAACCCTGTTTGATGAGACAAATCAATTCTTATGAATCAATTTGCTCATCTCAAGGGTTCTCCAACTTCCTATAATTTTTAAATACCCTCTTAACCAGTAGAACCTCTTGAGGGAAGCATATTTCCATACTCCCTGATGCTCAGTTGAAGGTCCATGGTTCCACCACTGTCTTCACTTCACCTCAGTCGTTCCATGTACATCACCAGCATGGACAGAGACAGGTGCACTGCTGCAGCCAATGCCTTCCCTCAAGTGGAAAGTGACCCAGCATTGACATGGTACATCACTGCAGCAGCCAGTCATTGTCTGCAGCGGCACAAGTGACCCGTTCATGTCGGAGGTTTACATTGGGGGGGCAACCCCTATGAGGTTTACATAGAGTTGGGTAACGCCTTTGGGGCAATGCTCCTAGAGGAAAGTGTGCAAAATACCTCTCCACCAGAAGAAGTACCTGTCTTGGTACCATACAGAAGAGCATAGGAAGCCATGTTGTGTTTTGCACCTGGTCATATAGCTTACTGCTCACGTTTATTATTCATGGCCCTTCATAGATGATAAACCCCCCGAATAAATATTCCCCCCGACAGATGAAAACTACATGGTGACAGCTCGATGTTTATACTTGGCGTTCGGCTTTGGTCAGCTACCCATAAATTGTCCCTAACCTGCTAATGACTTGTACAGGACACAGTTTGTTTTGTTCTACATGTGGTAGTTGTGGCATCAATCTCCGAGCGGCCGGGATGAGCTGAAGCTTAATCAATAAGTGCAGGGAGGTGGTAATGGAAGTCACCAGAGGTGTGCATCAGATGAGGCCAGGCTGGAGAGCTTGATTACTGCTGAGCCTGATGTACAATTTAGGAGGATCTAAGGCTATTCTTAAAAAACAAGCACAAAGTTTAGGAAAACAGGTTTCGCTGCCCTGCACATCCGGGGTCAGCCGAGGACGGAGTATTGGCTCCAAAGAAACAGTGATGCTAAACACTTACTGGAAAATGATTACTTTGGAAGAACTCTGTTCCATTCCTTTCTCCAATGCAAAAAGTATTCTCACAAAACTGCTCACAGCATCAGAGAAACATAAAAAAATAAGACTGGATGTCCATATGAGTAACTGAGTTATCTACTCAGGACAACACCTGCCCATTAGAGTATATGGAGATCATAGAAGGGATGCCCACCACCCTGGAACACCACTAGAAATCCACGCACAACCAAGGACACCCGGTCACCCACTGACCTCAGGCATCAGTATACAATACTGTATTTGTACTGTACTATACGATAATATACCATACTACACAATACTATAGTAGACTATACTATAATATACTACGTTATACCAGAATATACTACACTATACTGTGTTTTACTACACAATACTATACTACAATATAAATTGCTGCACCACACTATACTATATTATATTACACTATACTATACTACACAATACTGTACTACACTACACTATATCATATTACACTACACTATCCTATAAAATAATTATACTATGCTATATCATAATATACTACACTATAATATACAGTACTATACCACACAATATTAAACTACACTATATTATACTACATAATATTATCTACTGCACTACACTATAAAATATTATACTATACTACGCTATACTATGTTAGATTACTTTACAATACACTACACTACACCAACCTATAACTATACTACACCACACTATACTATGCTATACAATACTGTTCTGTACTATACTATATTACACTACACTACCCTATAATATACTATACTTTACTACACTATACAATACTACCCTAAAATGTACAATACTACAGTATATTACACTGTACAGTACTATACTATACTACACTATACAATACTATTCTGTACTATACTGTACTACACTACACAACACTATACTACACTAAACAATACTGTTCTGTACTATACTATACTACACTACACCACATTATACTACACTAAACAATACTGTTCTGTACTATACTATACTACACTACACCACATTATACTACACTAAACAATACTGTTCTGTACTATACTATACTACACCGCACTATACTTGACTATACAATACTACACTCCACTATACTATGATATACAATACTATTCTGCATTATATTATACAATACTTCACTATATTGTACTTCAGTATGTATTACAATACTATATAATATTACACTACACTATGCTATACTACCCACACTATACTATAGGACAGTAACCATGACGAGGGGACATCCTCTGCGCCTGGAGGAAAGAAGGTTTGTTCACAAAAATAGAAGAGGATTCTTTACGGTAAGAGCAGTGAGACTATGGAACTCTCTGCCTGAGGAGGTGGTGATGGTAAGTTCACTAAAAGAGTTCAAGAGGGGCCTGGATGTATCTCTGGAGGGTAATAATATTACAGGTTATAGTTACTAGATATGGGTTGTTGTTGATCCAGGGAGTAATTCTGATTGCCTGATTGGAGTCGGGAAGGAATTTTTTCCCCTAAAGTGAGGAAAATTGGCTTCTACCGCACAGGGGTTTTTTGCCTTCCCCTGGATCAACTAGTAGGAAAACAGGTCGAACTGGATGGACAGATGTCTTTTTTCGGCCTTATAAACTATGTTACTATGTTATACTATATTACACTATAGTACACTTCATGATGCTATACTACACTGCACTATACCCTACTATGATCACTTTAGTATACTGCAATACACTGTGCTATACTACGCTACACTACAATATTGTATACAAAATTACACCACACTATACTACACTACACTATGCTACACAATACTATGTTACACTGCAATATATGACACTACACTATACTACACTTTATTACATTACACTACAGTATGCTACAATATACACTGTTCACTATACTATACTACAGTACGCTATACTATACTACAATACACACTATACTTTTCTACACTGCACTGTATACTCATATATTATATGATTCTACACTATAGTATACTACAATATATTATATCATATTATTAGTGTTCAGCTAATCAAAGTTAACGAACTGGAATTCAATCCTAATTTCTGGAAAAATTTGATTTGTCATGAATCCGACTTGGCGCATTGTGGTAACAAATCAATTTTTCTTGGAATGGCAGTAAAAAAAAAGATACATACTCACCTTATCTATTTGATCGCTGAGAAACCATTACATTGTGGCCACTTTGATTGACGAAAATGCTCCAATTCTCACATCACCACATCATGACGCTGGACTGGAGCAGTGATGTCATCAATGATGCACTGAATATGTATTTTTTTGTTTAACCCCCTGATAGGCTGAATGATAACTTATGCTCATCACTACATATTATACTAGACTATATATATATATATATATATATATTGCACTATTCTAATACTACACTTTTCTTACAGTATATATATATATATATTAATATATATATATATATATATATACACATTATACTACACTATGCTGTAATATTTCGGTACTATACTATTATGTACTATACTATACAATTCTACACTATACTATGCTACAATTTAATGTATTACACTACACTATACTATACTTCACATTATAGTATCACACTATATTGTACTACAGTACAATATAATATGCTATACTACACTATATTATACTGCACTGTACCATAGACTATGTTATACAATATAATACTACAATACACTATTCTGTGCTACATTATGCTACACTACACTATACTACACTGTACTATACTACAGCAAATGAATATATTCTACACTATACTATAATAGGCCATACTATACTATACTACACT
This sequence comes from Rhinella marina, assembly GCA_900303285.1. NCBI lineage: Eukaryota > Metazoa > Chordata > Amphibia > Anura > Bufonidae > Rhinella > Rhinella marina. The sequence continues at coordinate 134,047 of ONZH01003496.1, read as the reverse complement.
GTGCTACGATGCTATTCTATATTTTGCTACACTACTCTATACTGTAATATACTATTCTTTACTGCATTATACTACACTCCACTACTCTACACTATACTATCTTACACTACACATACTATTCTGCCATGTTGTACTACACTACTATTCTGCACTTTACTACACTATACTAGATTATACTATACTACACTACAGCAATGCAGCTCTATTATACAATACAGTATTACACTGTACTACTATACTGTTCTTCATTTTCAACACAATAATATATTATACTGTACCCCACTATACTACACTATAATGTACTGCACTACAATATAATATGATATACGTACTATACTGTACTACACTATACAATGCTACACTATACAATACAATGCTATACTTTACCACACTATACTATTCTGTAGTCTGTACTATGCAATACTATGCTAAACTATATTATACTACATTATACTGTACTGTACTATACTACGCAATTCTATACTATTCTGTGCTATTCTATACTATACTACTCTATAGTATACCACACTATACTATTCTGTACTATACTACACTTTGTTATAAAACAGTATGCTATACTGTACCACACTACACTACACTTTATTATACTACAGTACGCAAGACTATACCACACTACACCATACTATATTAAAAGATACTATTCTGTACTTTACTTTACTACACGACACTATATATTATTATGTATTATACAATACGATTTTACTCTTTACAATACTACACAATACTATTCTGTACTATACTACACTATACTACAATATACTAAACTACAGTCTATTATTCCATACAATACTATATTATATTTCTCTGTACTATACTATACCATACTACACTATATTATTGAGGCGTTTCTTCTCATCCAGGAGAATGGGCTCACTCACACTCTTGCACTCTTGAGGCAAAAGTGAGAACTAAGTGGCACAGTGAACAAAACATTGATAAATGTTGGGTCCATGGCCCAGAAACTCCCCAGATCTCATTGAGAAAACCATGGTCAATCCTCAAAAAGTGGGTGGGCAAACAAAAACAGAAATAGTGATAGACTCTAATCACTGATTAGGAAGAAAAGGTTGCCATTAGTTATGAGCAAAGCGAGCTTCAGATGCTACAGTTGCTTCGTTCAAAACTTCGGAGTAATACTGTACAGAGGTCATAATGCCATGCCATGCAGCCAACCTATCAGCAGATTCCCCTGTGATGTCACAGTCTTAATGAAAGGCTACACCAGCCCGCTCTCTGCCATTTTACAGTGAATTGAGCATAGGGACAGATGTGCGAAGTGCTAGGGACAGAGTTTAACAAAGCTTTAATTCTACAATTTTGGATAGGGGCAGTGCAGGGACAGTGTACGTAGATCATAGAGTGAGTTTTCAGGCACTGTAGGGAGCATAGGGAGATTGCAGGGACAGTGCAGGCTCAGTATAATCGCCCTGTTTCATCTTGTTCCACCGCTGTGTCATTAATTTTTAATCTGTTATGTTATACAGGATACATTTTCCCTAAAGTTTAACTGTAGGCTGAGATATACCTGATTTAACATGCTTTATAGCAAAATAACTCAGATCGAAGCAAATTTTGGGAAAAAATTCAGCCAAGCGACTGAATCGAATTTTTGAAAACTCCTTTCATCTCTGCTTATAATTGTATTTTAGTATACCACAGATGCATCTGACAACAAGATCAAAATTCACTGAGGCAGCAAACTTTACGAAAACTAACATTTGTGTCTCAAAACTTTTGGCCACAACTGTATACTATATTATACTACACTGTACTACATTATCCTCTACTACAGTATATTGCACTATTATATATTATATTATACTACACTACACTATACAGTTCTGTACTATACTATATTATATTATTCCATACTATACCACACTACAGTGTTCTGTATTGTACCATATATATACCAGATGAGCAGGAAAGATCTGGGTGTTCGATCCTATCTCCAACATGAGTCTCTCATGTTAGTGTACATTTGCCTTAATCTAATTGGGGTAAGGTACCAGTATGACAAAATTTTAGAGGAGTTCTTGGGTATTTTCACACATTTAGATGAAGAAAGTCTAGGCGCTCATAGTAAAGGGGTAATATGCATGAGTGAGAATTTAATCTACAGATCCCTCTCCCATTCTTTAATGAAGATAGGTACTGGTCACTCAGTATCAGACCAGATTATTGTTTATAGATCTTTGAGAGCAGTCATCTAGGAGACTGGAGTTGCATAAGAAACATTTTGAAACAAGAATAATCTCTAAATTGACCAGTAGGCGGGAGGAAGGTGAGTTGTTGAGAGTGGTGCAGTTTAGTTGGGCTCATAAGTCTTGTGAAGACAGAAAAGATCCTTCCAAGTCAAGAAGATCTGTAAGAGAGCTATTGTTGCATCTAGTTGAGAGTGGCAGGGTGTGGTACCCAAGGTCCATTGAGAGTGGTGTGGGGAACTGAGAGTATGGGCAGATGGTCTATGTCTTCTTCTAGATGTATTCATCGTTTGTGCGGGGAACGTTGTATCCAAGCCACAGTTTTACTTAAATGAACTGCATGGTAAAGTATATTCATGTCACGCTGTGGTGTGTGTGTGTGTGGGAGGGGGGGGAATATCCCACACCAAGCGCAGTAGGAAGAAGGGGGAGGAATAGGATTTGGCCCGGAAGAGTAAAGGCAGATGGTCACCTCCTAGATGAACAGTAGTCTCCCCTCAGGCCCAAACTCCAAAACACTGGGAAGATATACACAAATAAACAAAAGGGAAGGAAGACACTTAGCTTTCCTGAAGATTGTGGCAGCAATGGGATCTCCACAGAGAAAAACACACCAAATGACCACAGACACCACAGAAAATATAAACCGCACAGCATGGTGAGGGAACCAACACTAAATAGACAAAGATAATTACAAAGATACCTACACCTGAAGGGGGAAGGTGTGGTGAATGTCAGCAACAACAAAACAATCAAAGGAGAACCTGTCAGCTTAACCCATGGGTTGCTAATCTGACAGACCTCCTGATACCTGTCACAGGAATGTCCATGACAATTCAACGTAGGATAATCAATGCCTCCTTTATAAGCAGGGAATTCGAGGATTCGGTTGGAAATTCTAGGTTTTATGCTACCCCAGATGTATGAAGAGCAGAACTGTCTAAGTTGAAAGAGAAACCTACTCAGGAGTTCAATGGGAAGTACTTGAAGTAAATAGATCAGTTTTGGCATAATTAGCAAATTTCAAATATTCCTCCTTCGGAACCATGATAGAAAGGAGTGTGACCAAGACTGGAGAATGGAGGGAAGAGAGGCAAGTAGTTGTTTGTAGCTGAGGTCATAGAGATTTTTTAGATATGGAAGGATCTTAACACTGAGGAACTCAATCTGGAGAGAGGACCATTCATTTGAGGTTTGGTGCTGGGTTCTCTTTAAATCCATAATCAGCCATTACTTGAACTCGGCTTGACATAATGTACAAGAGAGAACTGGATCTGAAGTCTGTTTACAAATGAAGCTGCACTTTATTATAGGCCATTATTTCTACTTGTTAGACTTTTATGTAACCGGGCATCCATCATTAAGATGTAAGCACCTAAATGTCACCGCTATTTAGCTGTAACGGGGATGGCAGCATTAACGATGCAATCTTCACTTTATCACTTCCACATTAAACATGAATTGATTTTATTTCTTCATATATCCATTTTGGTCACGTCAGCAAACTCCTAAAAAAATGTAATTAGCTGTAGGACATAAGTGAATGTTTACTGGGGCATCACATAGGTCTAATTGTGGTAAGCGGACTGATGGCGCAGTTGTTACCCCCATCATCCTCCAGCCTAATCGGTCTTGATCTACATGAGGTTTACGTCTTGAGATTTCTATAGGCAATGTCAACTTTATCTACCAATATATTTGGTGCCAGCTATTGGGTTACATTAAGCAGTGCTAGATGATCTAACCACTGTATATGACTGGTAATGGCTGCCGAATACAAGAATATTAAGGGGTAAATGGGTCAAATTTGTGTTTTTCCGCCATACAGGGCTATACAGATCTGTCCACCCTCATCTTTATGGACTACAATTTCTCACAATACAGATTCAATAAACTGTAATATTGTGACATGCAGGCAGAGCTATTAAGGCTGCAATTCATATCACAACCACTGGGTGGCCACATATAGATACATAAAGCATAAACTACACCTGACAGAGTATCACAAAATCAACATTTTTTTCGAAGCTAGTCACTCTTCTCTGGTTATGTAGAGTCAAGAGGAGGTTAAAGATCCAGATCATCATAGAGCCCCAAGAACAATGAAAAAATGTGAATTATAGTAGACGACATGTGCTACATCTGTAGGTCAGATGGCTTCTTGTGATGATGACCCTAGACTATGTAAGGCCTGATCTCTATATAAGGTCTCCTGCACACAACCGTATCCGGATGTCCATGTGCACCCCAAACTTTTCTCTTGCCCCATTGTAGTAATGCTTATTTGTGTCAGCAAAACAGACAAGAAAAGGATATTTCTATTATTCTATCAGTGGCTGAACAGATGCAGACAACACACAGATGACATGGGTCCGCATTCCATCTGCAAAAAAAGCGGATCGGATGCGGACTGAAAATATGGTCATGTGAAAAGGATATAGGGATAGACAGATACTTCTCAATAGGCCTAGAGCTGCCAAGACCTTAGACATTGTCAAGGTTAGTTGACCTTAAGCCAGAATTAGGGTAAATTTACGCAGAAGATAATTTCTTCACTAACCTGTATGAGACTTGCAGAAACATTCCCATTGACACATATGGAAGAAATGTTCAGTTGCAGAAATTTCTTCATGTGGATATACCCTTAGTATTATACAACCAGATTCTCCAACATGATTTGAACTCAATGAAAGTATGGTACTTACTGCAATGAGAGCAGTGCTTGACTAAGCTGTCTCCAGGGGTCAGCAGGAAGGCCGGTGTGCACCACCAATGAGGCAAGGTGAGGTGATTGCCTCAGGCAGCACCAGGTAGGGGCAAGAGGGGGGCAGCGGAAGGGCCATGGGCAATGAGCACTTTCATTGTGGAAAGGCTCATCTCTACATATTCAACTGCGTCTCTGTACTCAGGGCAGCAATACAGTTGAATGCTGCAACAGGGCACGGGAGCAATGTCTCCCTGGCCCACCGTTTCCTCCAATAGGCTTTAGTCCTAGTTCTTGTAGCCCATCAGAGGCCGGTGTCATCATTATCGCACTGTCTGAGCCGGGCCTTTTAGTTTTTGCCTCAGGCAGCAGAAAGGCTAGGTGCTCCCCTGTTTATACCCTAACTCGTAGATCTTTGCCTATCCACCTTCCGGCTTTCAATTCAGTTCTCGTTTTCCACTTTTGAAGTTGTGTCAGTGCGTCCATGAGCACCTCCTAACGAAGGGTTAAAGTAGAACTCTCTCTGTTCATTAATTAAGATTGACCGCACACTCTCGACTTCTGATTACGCTTCTCTGTCACCTCTGAACTGAAGCTTTTGTATGAAATGCAGAGATCAGCTGCTCCCTCACGACAACGCTCTTAGCAAATTAGTGGGGGGAAAATTGAACTTAGCAAATAATCAAGACTTCATCTCATATTAGTGGTCGAGAAATGCTCGGAGACCCTAATTGCATTCACGCTGAGACAGAAGAATTTTAATGTGCTTTAAATGGGCATCTGTCAGGGCTCTGATCCATCTTCTTTCATTTTGCCAGTAAGGTGAATGAAATACGGTGAATGAGAGGTAGCCAGGGGCCCTTGGGTTGCCCGATAAAAATCCTGCCGTAGCCTAGCTAAAAACAGACTCTAAACATCTGAACACTGTTCATGAGATCTAATACAAATACCCAAGATGACACGTTCCCCCATCAGCTGATTTTATTTACTTGCATATATACCTTCCTGCAACATTGATTTTTACCAAATCTTCCTGCAACTTTGAATTTTACCAGATCTTCCTGCCACTTTGACTTTTACCAGATCTTCCTGCAACATTGATTTTTACCAAATCTTCCTGCAACTTTGACTTTTACCAGATATTCCTGACACTTTAACTTTTACCAAATCTTCCTGCAACTTTGACTTTTACCAAATCTTCCTGCAACTTTGACTTTTACCAGATATTCCTGCCACTTTGACTTTTATAAAATCTTCTTGAAACTTTGACTTTTACTCGATCTTCCTGCAACTTTTTACCAGATATGTCTTGAACCGAATAATTTTTATTTTTATATTGTCCTAAGAGATATACTGTATCAGTGTTGATTACGATTCTGCTCCTGGCTGTACAGGCATAGACTTATCAAATGTGTTCTGTTCATACACTCATGTATAGATTTATCTCTTGGTTGTATAGCTACTCCTTACGTATTGTCTTGTATGAGACACCTCAAGCTGTGCTCCAAAAAACTCTCCCACATCCTTGTTCTCTTGGAGTCTGATGAAGACTAAGATCAAGGAGGATGTTGTTTCTCATTGAAGAGACACACTTATTTTTCAGACAATTCTCCATGGGAAAAGTAGGCAAATTAGATCATATGAGGCAAACCAGAGACACTTCTGTAGACAGCTGTTTCAGGGTTCTTGCCCATCATCAGTACAGAGCACAGTATGGTTGGCTGGATGATTTGCCTTAGAAGTAGCTCAGACGTTACTAGTTCTCATTGAGGAGTCTCAGTAGTGTACTGTATGAAGACCTAACATATTTTTCAGATTATACTCCACTCCATGGGAAATGTATGCAAATTAGATCATACCAGGCACACCAGAGACACCCATCTGTAGTCAACTGTTTCAGGGTTCCTGTCCATCATCGTTACAGAGCACAGTATGGTTGTCTGGATCAAAATGTCTTATATGTAGCTCAGAGTTCTCAATGAAGACATTCAGTAATGTATTAAGACTCATTTTTCAGACAATGCACCATGGGAAGAAGTATGCAAAGTAGAGATATCAGCCAAACTAGAGACATTGACCTGTAGACAGCAGTTTTGGGGCTCTTTCCATTCATTGGTACAGAGTAGTATTCAGATTGGCTGGATGAAATGTTATAGCTGTAACTTGGGGGGAAAGGGCAGTAATGGTTCTCAATGAAGAGACTCAGTGGTGTATGAAAACCTATTTTTTCAAGGTTCCATAGAAAAAGTATACAAACTATATCATATAAGCTGAATCATAGCCATCCACCTGTAGACACCCCCTGGACTGAGTTTCAGTTATTTCACCCTGTCATTAAGTAACCCCCTCTGCACTGATGAGAAGCAAGAACCTCAAAACACTGAGGACTCCACCGATTAGAACCTCAAAACAGCTGTCTACAGATGGTTGTCTTTGGGGTGGCCCCCACAATTTAATTTCCCAGACTAAGAACAAATCACAAATGTGATGTCACATCCTCTATTCAGTTAATCTGGGAAGGAATGTAATGTAAATTATGGTGGGCACAAATCTAATCCATTCCTAATCTGCTTTGAGGAACCATTCTGAGTTTCAGAATCATGATGGTCCCATAAAAAAGGTGGTTGGAACGTTTGACCTACTGTGTATATATATATACTTTTGGTTTCTGATGGCAGTACCTCAAATATATCATAAATGTCTGAAGGGTTAGACTCACACCTCTGGGTCCTACACTGCAGGAGAATTTGGGCTTTTGAAAGGAATTAGAAGCAGAGAGATGGAGTGTAAGGGAGATCTGAACCCAAGGTTGGACTTGTCTACCAGAGAACCCTAGGGTCCTCCAGTGGGCCCAGGCTGTGATGCATTGGTGGCCCCAAAGGTCCAGGAGAAAAAAACATTTAGAGCTGGAGTCTATTTCTTTCTGTCAAAACATATTAGACATTATTGATGAGAAACAGGTTGGCACCCAAAAACAGTTTCCTCCGGTGGGCCCAAGAAACCTCAGCCCAACACTGTCTGAACCTGTATATCCAACTTGGCTCCAACTGCAAAGACAGTTCTAACTCACACTCCATACAATTGCCATATTTCTGATGAGTCCATGAGGTATAAAATTTTACTGTATATAAATATACTGTATATAAAATTGCTTCATCGATAAACCAAGATGAGATAGATTAGAATTCTGTTACATCTAGAAACAAAGGTGGGTGAATTGAGATCTTCTTCGATAAAAAGTTCTTCTTTCTTTTTGTCTTCTCAGGACCCGAGGGCTGCAACCTGTTTATCTACCATCTGCCCCAGGAATTTGGGGACACCGAGCTGATGCAGATGTTCCTGCCTTTCGGTAATGTCATCTCCTCGAAAGTGTTTGTGGATCGGGCGACAAACCAAAGTAAATGCTTTGGTGGGTAAAGATAACAAACATAATAAGCTTCATCCAGGAATTTAGAAAAAAAAGGGTTTTTCTCTAGACACTCACCTGCTTGATTTCATTGTAATATTCTCTCCTCTAGCCTGATGTCTGCTCATGATAGGGACTAGACCCGGAGGCCGGGAGCGACCGGCAGTATCACTATAATATCTCTTCACTCCACCAAGGTGGCATCATCCAATGTTATGGTCCAGGACACCAAGAATTATTCCATGTGCAGCCGCCATTAGGATATTTCAGGGATTCATTACAGGGGCTGTTCCAGAATGGTTTCTGATTGCTGGGGGTCTCACTGCTGGAACCCCAGCTAATCACCAGAATGGGGGTCCTGTGTCTTCTGTTTGACGGGAGCAATAGTTGCCCATGTGCATTGCGGCTCATTCAATATTTGAGCGCTGTACTCTGCTATCTCTATCAGCCCCTTAGGGATTGAATGGAGCGGCAGGACACATGACCAACCATCACTCCATTCAAAATGGGGACATAGGACCCTTATTGTCCTAATCAGTGGGGATCCCAGTATCAGGACCCCACCAATCAGACACTTAGGGCTCATGCACATGAACGTATTTTTTTCTGCCTCCGTTCCGTTTTTTTCGGCCCATAAACGCAACCATTCATTTCAATGGGTCCACAAAAAAAAACAGAAGTTAGGGCTCATGCACGCAAACGTATTTTCTTTCCATGTCTGTTCCATTTAATTGCGGAACGTATGCGTAACCATTCATTTCAATGGGTCAGCTAAAAAAAAGGGAAGTTACTCCATGTGCTTTCCGTTTCCGTATGTCCGTATTTCCGTTCCGCAAAAAAATAGAACGTGTCCTATTATTGTAGTACTGATCTATTAGGGGCCAGCTGTTCCATTCTGCAAAATAAGGAATGCACATGGACGTCATCTGTATTTTTTTGCGGATCCGTTTTTTGCGGTCATGTGCATGAGCCCTTATCCTATAGGCATATGGTAAATTATTAATGTTGGACAATCCCATTAACGGGATATTCTGTACTCATGTATAACACACTTCAACTTTGCAATATATTGGTATCAGTTTCTCGTAGGTTTCAAGATCTCTGCCTGCTGTCAGTGAATGAAAACCTTTACTGTTTACTGCTACAAGATGAACATGTAGATCTTAGAGGAATTTACCATACAAAACATGTCAGTCTCTATGTGGAGCATGCTGCATGATTGATTCAGAGCGTGCTCATTCTATGGCAGATATGCCGCAAGTGTAGGGTAGAACAAGCAGGAAAATCATAGCAATTAGCTTTGGGTCTGATGTGGATTTGTGGCAGAGGAAGAAAAAAAAATACCTAAATTTAATGAGCTCATGGATAGGTTTCCATTTAGTGGTGGCAAGCAGAGATCTTGAAAAAGGTGAGAAACCGAAACGCAGGTTGCGGAACTTCAATATACAATATTTAGAGTTTTAGTTTGTACATAGAAGTGGAAACATTTCTTGCAGATGACATGTAAATGCATTAGCTCTGTGAGAAAGCAGTATGGGCTGGCGCTTGGGGCAGCGTGTTTCTGTGGCTGCTGTACGGCTGTCTCGGCATCATGGTTTATAGTGATTGATATTTGGTGTAAACTGTATTCATTATTTTCTACTTATCAATAGGCACCAAATGCTCCAGATTCTAGTGCTGGATGAGTGGGTGGAGATAGAGCTGGGCGGAGGGCACAAAAAAAAAAATCAAAATAAGGCGCCCACCTTGAGAGGGTTTATACACCATTATCCATGACTGTCCCCTATAACAGAAGGACAGAGCACTTTACCAGTTTACCCATCTGGCTGGGGGAACCCTAAACCGGGGTCCCTTCTCTCTGTGGGCACCATAAGCAGCTGCCTCAATGGTACAATACATGACCGATGCCTAATAGATGCTGGTCTATGAGAAGATTGCCATAGAGCAGCCCTTATTCATTTAAAGCTGCAGTACAGATGTAGCAGAGTTGGTTCCATCCACAGCTTCCATCACTGTGGGGCGCCATCTTGAATGCAGTTTCTGCTTTTTTGGGGGGTCAGTTACATTAGAGGATGATTTGCCGGTCCATCTGTATTAGGGGTGGCCATTGCTTTCATAGACACAAACTACAATTTGAGGTTTTGGGGGTAAAGGAGGTTGTATCTTTCCAGACACAATGTAGCAGTATTCTTCATACTGAGAGCATGCACCTTGTTAGGGGATACACTGTAACCATTGTGGGGTGCACTGCCCATTCAGACGGGTGTTCCTATATGTCACTGCATATGGCATAGTAGTAATCCAAGTTGCAGATCAGGACACAGCCATGTGCTCAGTAGCAATCTCAGCTCAGCTACACCTGTTTATAGGCATTTAATGGGGTTATCAATCATTAGAAAAGAAAATACATGGTTCTTTCCTTCACAAACAGTGCCACGCCTGTCCGTAGGTGGTGTGTGGTATTACAGCTTAGTCCCATTCATTTTTTGTATTAAATTCTGGACAACCCCTGGATATTATCATTATGTAGAATGAGATATTTATTACCGCCATCCCTGCTGATGGGGCTCCAGTGAAAGCCAGTGCCCAGTGCCTGATGCACATGTATTATAATTTTATAATTGTATTATTTAGACATTGTACAGCACTGCTATCATGTTATGTGATGACTGGAGCTATTATTTAGTCACTGTATGTTGGTAGTATATGTGCACTGTAGGGCAGTATTAGGCATTGGGTGGCACTACTATTTAGGCACTGTACAGTATGTAGTTATTATTATTCTTAATATTATTATTATTGATATTGTTTTTGCAGTATATGGTGGCAGAGGCATAGTGTAACATTGCTATTTGGGCACCATCCTGTATGATATTGTTGGGCACCACATGGTGGGGGCAGTAGATGGTGGGGCACTGTTATATGAAGAAAGCAGCCATGTTTTCTCATCTGGTAGCCACCTAGTATGTAGATTTCCAGAACAGCTGATTGACCTGAGTTTGCCTGGTTGGATCATTACCGGAGAAAATGGAAGGTCAATCAAGCAGGAGTTTGTGTCAGGGATGTGATCAAGACATTTGGAGATCTGATTAGATAAATTGGCTACGAATTGCATAAGTAATCATGTGCTTCAAGCAAAATGTATTCCTTGACCTTGGGCGAAGGAATTGCAGCCCCCCTTGGGGCTGCAAAAAAAGGAAATTACTCCGTGTGCATTCCATGTCTGTATGTCTACATGGCCATTCCACAAAACAATGGAACATGTCTTATTATTGTCCACATTACGGACAAGGATATGACTGTTTTATTAGGGGTCGGCCCTTCCGTTCTGTAAAATGCGGAATACACACAATCAGTATTCGTGTTTTGTAGATCCGCAATTTGCGGACCGCAAAACACCCAACAGTCGTGTTCATGAGTCCTAAAGCCAAGGCTTGGTTCAGTATTCCATAATACTCCATAATGATAAAGTGAAAACAGAAAGTTAGAAATCTTTCTTAATTTACTGAAAGAGAAAAACTACAATCCTGCACTGACATAAGTCTTCAGACCCTTTACTTAGGACTTAGTTGAAGCCCTTTTGGCAGTGATTACAGCCTCCAGTCTTCTTGGAGATGATGCCACAAGGTTTTCACACCTGGATTTGTGGATTTCTCCCATGCTTCTCTGCAGATCCTCTCAAGCTCTGTCAGGTTGGTTGGGGACTTTCAGTGGACAACCGTTTTCAAGTCTTCCCAGAGATGATCGATCGGGTTCAAGTCAGGGTTCTGGCTGGGCCACTCAAGGACATTCACAGAATTGTCTCTAGACCACTCCCGTGTTGTCTTAGCTTTGTCCTTAGGGTCATTCTCTTGTTGGACAGCCCATTCTGAGGTCCAGAGCACTCTGGATTGTTAAGAATATGTCTGTACTTTGCTCCATTCAGCTTTCCCTCAACCATGACCAGTCTCCCTGCCACCACCATACTTCACTGTAGGGATGGTTATTAGACTGGTGATGACCAGTGTCTTGTTTCCTCCAGACCTGATGCTTAGAATTCAGGCCAAAAAGTTCAATCTTGCTTTCATCAGACCAAACAATCTTGTTTCTCACAGTCTGATAGTCCTTTAGGTGCTTTTTTGCAAACTCCAGGTGTGCTTTCATGTGTCATTTACTGAGGAAAGGCTTCTTTCTGGCCACTTATGCCATAAAGTCCAGATTGGTGGAGTGCTGCAGTGATGGTTGATCTTCTGGAAGTTTCTTCCATCTGCACACAGGATGTTTGGAGCTCAGCCAGAGTAAGCATCAGGTTCTTGGTCACTTCTCTTACCAAGGCAGTTTTCTCCCAACTACTTAGTTTGGGGGTGGCCAGTTCTAGGAAGAGTCCTGGTTGTTCCAAACTTCTTCCATTTAAGAATTATGGAGGCCACTGTGCTCTTGGGAACTGTCTGTGCAGCAGACATTTTTGTACCCTTCTTCAGATCTGTGCCTCCACACAATCCTGTCTCTGAGCTCTACAAGCAGTTCTTTCCTCCTCATGGCTTGGTTTTTTCTCTGATATGTATTGTCAGCTGTGAGATCTTATATAGACAGGGCTGTATCTTTCCAAATCATGTCCAATCAACTGAATTTACCACAGGTGAACTACAATCAAGATGTAGATACATCTCAAAGATGATCAAGAGAAACGGGAGGCCTTCAGAGCTAAATTTCAAGTGTCATAGCAAAGGGTCTGAATACTTATATCCATCTGAAAATGTAATGTTTCCTTTTTAATAAATTTCCCCAAATTTCTAAAATTCTGTATTCATTACCACATCAGGGGCAATAAAGCATTACACAGTTATCCATTATATTAATGGGCTTTCAATTGGCAAGTTAGGGACTCAAAACCCACCAACACCAAGGGCACGCCAACTGACACCAGAAAGGAGAACCCCAAAACCAGGGAGGTGCCCTGAAGGCCCACTTCCACGGCCCTTGACAGAGTCAGAGTGAGTACCTCCTGCCACCATTTTTTGTATTATCACTCCTCTTCTCTCCCGTCTCCTGGGCTCACTGCATCACTATGTCAGGGTTCCAGAGGAAGATCATGTAATAGTCACATTTGGTGGATGACATTGGGGAGCTCTGCTGTTTCAAGACCTGGACAAGTTGCCATCATTGAGGGATCAATAAATTCTGCACTTAAAATCTTGATGGAGATTGTTGGCTGAAGCCAAAGTATAATTGAAGACTCGTACTGTACATGGCTACGGAGAAAAGAAATGTAGGTTTGGATCAGCCTGGTCAGCGTTTTGGTTTCAACCCACTAGAAAAGCTGCAAAGGGCTACGAAACGTGTGGTTTATACAGGAAGACCTCCCAATGTGTGGATGAAAATAGTTCCTAAAGGAAGAGAAGGTAAAAACTCTTCATCCCTTAAAGACTGGAATCATTGGTTGTCCCTAAAGGGTTGACCCTAAAGGGGCAGTTACACCTTCTTATGGATGGTATCGGGAATGAAGAATGTTGTGACCAACAGAGGTCATCTGGAGGGGGTGAATACTTTGCCACATTGTTCAATTCTTTGGTGGAGCCACGTAACCCTTCTCTTCTAGGAGGCTTCCCTATTCCAGTGAAATTCTCATTGAGGTTTCGGGTCATCTTCCTATCAGATGCTGAACACTTCCACCTCCTCGGCTTCTCACAATCAGGACAATCCTATTAGATTCCTGAAGCAAAAATATTTCCACCAAGACAATCGAATGGAAGAAACTAACTGCTGCAGTCGGTGGGATTTCCCATTGATAAATCCATTTCTTCTTTCGTCCGACAACCAAGGCTCCCGGAGTTTTTGGCTGCCACTTGGGCTCTCTCGTTCGTTTTCTATATGATGTCAGCTCCACCCCCCCTCAGACTACATTCCCTGTGGCATTCCAAGGGTTAAATTATTCATGGCGGCCATGCAGATTTAAGACATCAAAGGAGAAGATGATATTTTTTATTGGCTTATTTTCCGTTTGCTTACAGAGACCGTGAAAGAGTTTTTTTTTCTGGAGCAATCTCTGTGAATTTATCTGTATAATAAAATTAGCTTCTATGGCGTTGGGTTAAACGGCTCCCGCGGTGACACTGATCCCGTACGTTATAAGAGCATTTCCATCGAAAATCACAAAATCCCCGGTACATAGAAGACCTTGATTCGTCCTCTGCTTCTATTTATCTGTTCCAGGGAAAGCTGGGTGACTAACGATATGGCTGCTCTTACTGTTCCTGATGAGGAACAGTACCCAGGGATGTTGCTAGGGTCTCAAAAGATCCGGATCCAGGGCCCAAGCCCCAATGCATATGACCCATTTGCCCCCTATTGTTCCCTCATTGGTAATAAAGCTCCCTACAGACCCATCAGTAGTAATAGGCCCCCCATAGTGCTCTTAGTAGAAATAATGTGGATCTATAAGTCCCTCTTATAGAGCCCCCAATAGTAATAAGAACGCCTATAGTGTCCCCCTGGATTTAAACTGCCCCTACAGTGCCCCCAGTATTTATACTGCCCCTTACTGTTTTAATGCCCCCTGCACTGCCCTCTGTAGCTATATTCCTCCTTTTAGTGTCCTTAGAAATTATAATTCCTCAGCCCCTCCACCATACAGTCCCATGTAAATAACATTATTTCCCTCCCTCCGCCATAGAGTCCCATGTAAATACCATCACACCATCTCTCCAGCCCCCTCCAGTATACAGTCCCACGTAAATAACATAGCCTCCTCCCCAGCCCCCTTTAACATACAGTCCCATGTACATATCACCCCCTCAATATTCAGTCCCATGTAAATAACATCCCTCCCTCCCCCAGACACCTTCAACATACAGTCCCATGTAAATAACATCACTCCACCCCACTGTCCCATGTAAATAATTTCCCTCCCTTCAGTTCTAATATACAGTCCCAGTTAAATAACTACAACTCCAAGCATTGATCTGCCTCTCCCTTCACGTACCTCTCCTCATGTAGTAGAGCCCACCACAGCTTCTTCCCAGAACTTCTCTTCACTGATGAGCCATCCTCTCCTGCACTGGTCACATGATGGTGACATCATCGCAGGTCCTTTTCAGTTACTGCATTTAGAACTGATCACATGGACTTTGATGTCATCACAGGTCCTGCAGCTCTTGCAGGGCATTAGATTCAATTGTATTGCCGTCCTGAGGATGGCAGTATAGTCAGGGCCGTATTTAGGGTTCATGCTGCCCTAGGCACTCTCTGTGATGACGCCCCCCCCAACGTGACCCATTCCCCCACGCCCCCAAATAGTAGCATAGTAGCCTCTCCTCAGTCCCCACCATCCCATAGTAGCCTCCTCCCCCCACAGTAGCATAGTAGCCTCTCCTTAGAACCCCCCACCCCATAGTAGCCTCGTTACCCCCACCCCCCATAGTAGCCTCTTCTCACCCCCCACCTCATAGTAGCCTCTCCTCGTTACCCCACCCCCATAGTAGCCTCCTCCCCCCACAGTAGCATAGTAGTCTCTCCTCCGTAGCCCCCCAACCCCATAGTAGCCTTGTTACCCCACCCCCCATAGTAGCCTCCTCCTGGACTTATTACAGTGACCTATCATCCCCCCAAACCCCCTGGATACTGAAAATGGTCCTCTGCCAAGCCAATTAACCCCCGCCCAACTACCCCACCATCCCCATACACTCAACTACCCTCAGTCTGTACCCCCCCACCTGCCGCTGGTGCACCTAGCTTTTCTGATGCCCAAGGCAAATATTGAAACACCCCCCATGCCAAATTCTCAACCTAATCCCTTCCCTCCAGTCCTACTGTTAAAGGGGTTGTCCTCTTTTTACTACTAATGACCTATCCTCACGATAGGTCATCAATATCAGATCGGCTGGGGTCCTCCAGCAACCTGACGATCAGCTGTTTGAAGAGAGAGCAGAGCTCATATGAGAGCTGCTTTCTCTGCTCTGTTCACCTGCTTGCCATAGAATTTGCAGTGAAGAGCAGTAAACAGAGCAGAGAAGGCAGCGCTCGTACAAAAAAAAGACCACCCCTTCAAAGACAGACTTGGAAAACATTTCATACAGCACTACAGCACTACAGAGCATACAGGGTCATACAGCGCCACATATGTACCTCTTACATCCAGTGACTTCTCTTCTCTGATGACGTTTTCTTTCCTCTTCTTCTGTCAGACCAGACCGCCATGGTGACTTCTTTCAGCTGTGCCTCGTCTCTGAAGAGTTCAACAAACAGACATCTTACTTTCCTACTTTTCCATCATCCTCTCACCTTCTCCACATCTCACCTGCCCGCCCCCCATACTATACTACAGAAACAGCCCCCCTGAAAATACTGGCACCACACAGAAAAACAGTACCCCCCTTACCTTTCAGATCAGATCCCCATATCAAACCCCAGATGAGACCCCCCCATCTACAGACCCCCATTAGACTTCCAAACTCCCATATCTGACCCTCATTAGACCTCCAAAGCCCCAATCAGCCCCTCATTAGACCCCCAGACCCCCTATCAGATCCTCATTAGACCCCCAGACCCCCATTAGGCCTCCAGACCAGCAATCAGACCTCGAGACCCTCAATCAGACCCCTCTAGACCCACAGTCAGACCCTTCAGGCCCCTAATCAGACCCCTAATTAGATCCACAATCATACCCCCCCTTCTGGCCCCATATCATACTCTTGTGGCCCCCATATAGAACTCTCCTTCTGGGGCCCATGTCAGACCCCCCCCACCTTCTGGCCCCATGTCAGAACCCCTTTTCTGGCCCCCATTTTAGACCCCCCTTTCTGGTCCCCATTTCTGTCCCACCATTTCAGATCCCCCCATTCTGTCCCACCATTTCAGATCCCCCCATTCTGTCCCACCATTTCAGACCCCCCCCATTCTGTCCCCACCATTTCAGATCCCCCCCCATTCTGTCCCACCATTTCAGACCCCCATTCCGTCCCACCATTTCAGATCCCCCCCATTCTGTCCCACCATTTCAGATCCCCCCCCATTCTGTCCCACCATTTCAGACCCCCCATTCCGTCCCACCATTTCAGATCCCCCCCATTCTGTCCCAACATTTCAGATCCCCCCCATTCTGTCCCACCATTTCAGACCCCCCATTCCATCCCACCATTTCAGACCCCCCCCCCCATTCTGTCCCACCATTTCAGATCCCCCCCCCATTCTGTCCCACCATTTCAGACCCCCATTCTGTCCCACCATTTCAGACCCCCCCATTCTGTCCCACCATTTCAGATCCCCCCCATTCTGTCCCACAATTTCAGATCACCCCATTCTGTCCCCACCTTTTCAGATCCCTCCATTCTGTCCCCACCTTTTCAGATCCCCCCATTCTGTCCCACCATTTCAGATCCCCCCCCCATTCTGTCCCCACCTTTTCAGATCCCCCCCCCCATTCTGTCCCCACCTTTTCAGATCCCCCCCCCATTCTGTCCCCACCTTTTCAGATCCCCCCCCATTCTGTCCCCACCTTTTCAGATCCCCCCCCCCATTCTGTCCCCACCTTTTAAGATCCCCCCCATTCTGTCCCCACCTTTTAAGATCTCTTTTTGGCCCCCACTTCAGACCTCAGATCAGACAAGAAAAAAAAAAAAAAAAACTTACCTCCGGTCCTGGCTGTGTCCCCGCTCTCTCCTCTTCCAGGGGCCCGCGCTGAAGTCACCTGACCTCCTGCAGCGTCAGGTCAGAGGGCGCTCTGTAAGTCCTGACGCTGCAGGCAGTCAGGACACAGGAGCGCCGGCCTCAGGAAGAGCAAGCAGGAGGAGGGGTAAGTACTGTACAGCGCTACCAGCGCTTCACTCCCCCTCCTCCTGCAGGCTAGTGAGCACTTCCATTATGGAAGCGCTCGCTAGTACACCCGACAGCAGCACCCTAGCACCCCCCCCCCCTGCGGAAATAAAAAAAAAATATATATATATATATATATATATATATATATATATATATATATATATAAATTCCAGGATGGGTTTTTTTGTTTTTTTTTTTAAATCGTTATATACTCCTGGCGGGGTGCCGCCCCCCGCAACCTGCCGCCCTAGGCACCGTGCCTAGTTGCTAATACGGCCCTGAGTATAGTCATATCTAGCTTGCAGGCAGGACATTCGGGGCCTGGGACAAAACATCAGGGGCCCAGGCCCCGAATGTTTTAACCTAGCAATGCCCCTGATGGTACCCTAGTTTTCCTACACTAGAGTGCCTTCAGGAGCCTTGGAAGCCCGATAATAACCAATACATCAGCTATTACGCCCTATGGATTATGACCCAGCTTTCCCAGCTACAGATAGGGTTACTGAGTGATGTGTGTGTCCGTTCCGTGGCCACAAAAAAAAAAAAATAGAACATGTCCTATTCTTGTCCGTATTAAAGGGGTATTCCAATCTCAGATAATCGCTAGGATATGCCCCCATTGTCTGATAGGTGCAGGTGCCACCTCTGAGATTGCATCTAAACCGAGAACGGATCCCTAAAAGTTGTGGAGAGCACACTGCGCATGTTGGCCACACAAGCGCGGTGCGCTCCCATTCACTTCTACGGGGAGAGCACTTGGCGGCGGCCGGAACATGGGAAACCCAGGATCCTCCGGCCACCACCTTCCCTGCTCCGTTCTCAGTGTAGGTGCGGAGGACCCTGGGTTTCTTGAGGTCCAGCCACTGCCAACAAAGTCTTCCAATAGAAATGAATGGGAGCATACCTCGCTTTTGCGGCCACCGCTCTCATTCATCTCTATGGGGCTGCCAGAAACAGCATGCGCAGTGTGCCCTCCACAACTTTTAGGGATCCATTCTCGATTTCGGACCCGCACCTATCAGACAATGAGAGCATATCCTAGCGATATGCATCCATTGTCTGAGATGGAAATACCCCTTTAAGGACAAGGATGGGGTAGTTCTATAGAGGAAGGAACATTTCACAAACTGCGGACCGCACACGGCCGGTGTCCATGTTTTGCAGACTGCAATAATGGCTACAATCATGTGCATGAGCCCTTAAAGTGGAAATGCTTTCTCGATTTAGAAGAAAAGTTTCCCCCCAACCTAATTAAAACTTACATTGCAGTGCAGGACCAGTCACATGACTGCGGAAAGGTGTTTTAGGGACACAAATGAATCAAATCCAAATGATTTTTATTGCGGTCTTCTCCTTACCAGATGAGAATCGTTTTACCCAGAACACAAGGCAAAAGTTCTCTTTGAAGTCGTCAAACGCTTCTCTGGATGGTTCTAATGATGAATCTTGTTAGACCTGACACAGATCATTAGACAGAATATCTTTTGTCAGACCAAAGGAGCTTGTGGAATGCAGAAAAGGGGGAAAGAGCAAAACAACTTGATGGGTTTTATTATGTGGCATGGGATCTGTGAGCCTGGCCCATCACAGGTGAACGCACAGTGGCCATTGTAAGAGCAGAACCGTCCATAATAATGTGGAGATATGAAAGGTGCCCGCTGCAAAGTCCATTGTGCTGCAGATAAAAAGGCACATAGGGCAAGATGAGACAGCGATGAGACCGCTGAGTCCACACACATTACATAGACACTCACATGCTTCTGCTGAGTCCACCATACATCACATAGACATTCTGCTTCGTCCACAATACATTACATAGACCTTCTGATGAGTCCCGCATACTGTACATTACATAGACTTTCTCCTGAGTCCACATACATTACATAGACGCTCACAGCCTTCTGCTGAGTCCTCCATACACTACATAGATGCTCACAGGCTTCTGCTGAGTCCGCCATACACTACATAGATCTTCTGCTGAGTCCAGCATACATTACATAGACCTTCTGCTGAGTCCAGCATACATTGCATAGACCTTCTGCTGAGTCCACCATACATTACATAGACTTTCTGCTGAGTCCACCATACATTACATAGACCTTTTGCTGAGTCCAGCATACATTACATAGACCTTCTGCTGAGTCCAGCATACTTTACATAGACCTTCTGCTGTGTCCACCATATATTACATAGATGCTCACAGGCTTCTGCTGAGTCCACCATATATTACATAGATGCTCACAGGCTTCTGCTGAGTCCTCCATACATTACACAGACGCTCACAGGCTTCTGCTGAGTCCACCATACATTACATAGACCTTCTGCTGAGTCCACCATACATTACATAGACCTTCTGCTGAGTCCAGCATACATTACATAGACCTTCTGCTGAGTCCACCATACATTACATAGACCTTCTGCTGAGTCCAGCATACATTACATAGACCTTCTGCTGAGTCCACCATACATTACATAGATGCTCACAGGCTTCTGCTGAGTCCAGCATACATTACATAGACCTTCTGCTGAGTCCACCATACATTACATAGACCTTCTGCTGAGTCTAGCATACATTACATAGACCTTCTGCTGAGTCCAGCATACATTACATAGACCTTCTGCTGAGTCCACCATACATTACATAGACCTTATGCTGAGTCCACCATATATTACATAGATGCTCACAGGCTTCTGCTGAGTCCTCCATACATTACACAGACGCTCACAGGCTTCTGCTGAGTCCACCATACACAGGGGCTGGCTGGCAAATTTTAGCCTGGGGGGCAAGCATACAGCACTGGCCCATGTGTAGCGGCCCACCTTAACCGGTTTACCTCCACCTACCATATAAAGGCGGTATAGGTAACTGGGCTTTAAATCATTAAAAGGCGGAAGCTGGTTGTGTTTTCACATTGGGATCGCACGCACATGTGCAATCCCAGATACAGAACATTACTGAGTCTATAGCAACAACCTGATCATTACAGGGGCAAGATTTACCAACTCCTGAGCTGAAGAGACTCCATAATGGGATCTGATCAGGAAGCTGCTTCTCTACCGGACAAAAAAGTTTTGCGTGCAGGACTTTTCTGTCCGGTCTTTTTGACATAATCTGTGACAGGGGCCCGAACTCAGATGTGAATGAATGGTATTAGACTGAAGTATAGCATCAGATGCACGTATAACACACAAATACAGAGCAAGAACCAAGATCACCACATACATACAGCACCAGAACCAAACCTAGAAGTCAAACACAGCACCAGAACCAAGTTCACTACATGAATACAACACCAGAACCAAACCAATGAGTCAAATACAGTACCAGAACCAAGTTCACTACATATATATATCACCAGAACCAAACTTATAAGTCAAATACTGTACCAGAACCAAGTTCACTATATATATATATATATATATATATATATATATATATATATATCACCAGAACCAAACCCATAAGTTAAATACTGCACCAGAACCAAGTTCACTATAAAAATACAGCACCAGAACCGTGTGCAGTACATTTATACATTACCAGATTTTAAAAGTTCAGCACAGATACCATCTGAGTAGTCAGGTCAGTCCTCACCATATGAAACTACAGCTCCCAGCATGGCCTGAACAGCAGTAAAGGGATGCTGGGAGTTGTTGTTTCACAAAACAGCATGCTACCACCAATCATCATCTATAGATCATTCAGGTGACTACAGCCCTCATCATACACAGTCAGTAGCAGAATAATCACTTCCATTCAGTGACTTACAGGTGACGTCTCCTCCTGAGTTCTTCCCCATCTGGCTCAGGCCACTATGATGACTTCTCCCGTCCACAATTCAGCTCTGCAGATTTTGCCGAGAAGATGTCTTCAGCTTCTCTCTTTACCAACACATTGGCATCCTGCATACTGACACAGACTCATCTTAGTGCCACATTCTGTGCCCTGAATATAACAGCAGCATTAGTGCTACACACAGGGCCCCCAATAGTAGTGCCACATACTCTATGCCCTCTGTATACATTGCCATATGCTCTGTGCCCTCTGTACATAGTGCCACATACTCTTTGCCCTCTGTGTATAGTGCCACATGCTCTGTGCACTCTGTATGCTGCCATATGTTCTGTGCCCTCTGTATACTGCCATATGCTCCGTGCCCTCTATATAAAGTGCCATATGGTCTGTGCTCTCTGTACAGTGCCAACACGCTCTGTGCCTTCTGTATATAGTGCCCAATGCTCGGTGCCCTCTGTATATAGTGCCACATGTTTTGTGCCCCTTTAAATAGTGCCTCTTCCATGTGCCCCCTTTACGCATAATGACTCTTCTATGTGCCCCTTTTATGTATAGTGCTTCTTCTTTGTGCCCCTTTTATGTTTAATGCCTCTTCTATGTGCCCTCTTTATGTACAGTGCCTCTACTATGTGCCCTCTTTATGTATAATGCCTCTTCTATGTGCCCTCTTTATGTATAATGCCTCTTCTATGTGCCCTCTTTATGTACAGTGCCTCTACTATGTGCCCTCTTTATGTATAATGCCTCTTCTATGTGCCCTCTTTATGTACAGTGCCTCTACTATGTGCCCTCTTTATGTACAGTGCCTCTACTATGTGCCCTCTTTATGTATAATGCCTCTTCTATGTGTCCTCTTTATGTATAATGCCTCTTCTATGTGCCCTCTTTATGTATAGTGCCTCTTCTATGTGCCCCCTGAATACAGCGTACACACACTGTATTATAATACTCTGAAGAAGCTAGAAAACAAAAGGTGTAACATAACTGGTTACCTGTTCATGAGGGTCAAATGACAAGAGGTATAATAGATGCAGTGGGTACAGATATATAGTATATACAGCAGTGTACTGATATGTGCGGTATGAGTTACACCTTGTATTTCAAATATCAGTACACTGCTGTATATACTATATATCTGTACCCACTGCATCTATTATACTTTTATAATACATGCAGTATATACAGATATACAGTATATACAGCAGTGTACTGATATGTGAGGTATGAGCTATAATAGATGCAGTGTGTACAGATATATAGTATATACAACAGTGTACTGATATGTGAGGTATGAGGTATAATAGATGCAGTGTGTATAGATATATAGTATATACAGCAGTGTAAATACAGTATATGCGAGGTACGAGGTATAAATTACATCTCATATCTCACATGAGTACACTGCTTGTATACTGTATACACTGTACACACTGTATCTATTATACCTCATACCTCATATATCAGTACACTGCTGTATATACCATATATCTGTATATACTGCATCTTTTATATCTCGTTAAAGATGCAGTGGGTACAGATATTATGAGCACTTTGTGAGGTATTGGAGGTTGTAATTAAGGTTACGGTCAGTTTTTGGGTTAGGATTAGTATTACGGTTCGTATATTAGGGCTAATATTGGGGTTAGGCGTAGTACTAGCAGTATTAGAGTTAGGGGTTAGTATTGGGGTTAGGCCTAGTATTAGCATAAGACTACATGCAGACGACCGAAAGTGTTTTGCAATAAAATGAATGGGTCCGCAACTGTTCTGCTAAATTGCGTAACGGATGCAGACCCAGAAAAACAGTCGTCTGTATGCACCCTTAGGGCTAGTATTAGAATTAGGGTCAGTATTAGAATTAGGTGCCAGTATTGGGGTTAGAGTCAGCATTAGGGTACATTCACACGACCGTATTTCCATACGGACAGCACACCGCAAAAAAGATCCGCGGACAATAATCCTATACTATTAGGATTATAATCCTAACACTAGCACTGGCCATATGCGGTCCACAAAATGCGCAACGCACATGGCCGGTATCTGTGTTTTGTGGATCCACAATTTGCAGACCGCAAAACACATACGGTCATGTGAATGTAGCCTTGGGGTTAGGTGTCAGTATTAGGATTAGGGGTCAATATGGCATAGTATTAGAGTTAGGGACAGTATTAGGGGTCAATATTAGGGTTAGGGACAGTATTAGGGGTCAGTACTAGTGTAGAGGTCAGGGGCCAGTACTAGGGTAGGGGTCAGGGACCAGTATTAGGGGTCAGTACTAGTGTAGGGGTCAGGGACCAGTAGTAGGGTAGGGGCCAGTATTAGGGGTCAGTACTAGTGTAGGGGTCAGGGGCCAGTACTAGGGTAGGGGTCAGGGGCCAGTATTAGAGGTCAGACAGGGCCAGTTTTAGGGGTCAGGGGCCACTAGCAGGGTTAGGGCGTTATATGGATAGAAGAGGGGAGGGTACTTGAAGTTCACTCACCTGTCCTGGCGCGGTCACATGATACAGACCCGGCCTCTTCTGGCGGTTCTGCTTCTCAAGATCGTCGCAGGCGGCGCGATGATGACATCGCGCCGCCTACGTCACATCAGTGCGCCGGCCAGGAATAGCAGAGCAGGAAACCAGTGTTTCCCTTGTCCCGCCGGCGCTGCCGCAGGCTTAATTGTATCTGCGTCCAGCGGACGCAGATACAATTGAGTAGAGGGGCCGCAGCGGCCCTGGATCTACCGGCCCGGGGGGCAAGTGCCCTCCTGCCCCCCGGCCCAGCCCGCCCCTGACCATACATTACATAGACCTTCTGCTGAGTCTAGCATACATTACATAGACCTTCTGCTGAGTCTAGCATACATTACATAGACCTTCTGCTGAGTCCAGCATACATTACATAGACCTTCTGCTGAGTCCAGCATACATTACATAGACCTTCTGCTGAGTCTAGCATACATTACATAGACCTTCTGCTGAGTCCAGCATACATTACATAGACCTTCTGCTGAGTCCAGCATACATTACATAGACCTTCTGCTGAGTCCACCATATATTACATAGATGCTCACAGGCTTCTTCTGAGTCCTCCATACATTACATAGACGCTCACAGGCTTCTGCTGAGTCCACCATACATTACATAGACCTTCTGCTGAGTCCACCATATATTACATAGATGCTCACAGGCTTCTGCTGATTCCTCCATACATTACATAGACGCTCACAGGCTTCTGCTAAGTCCACCATACATTACATAGACCTTCTGATGATTCCACCATACATTACATATGTAGACGCTCACAGTCTTCTGACTCCAACATACCTTGCATAGACTCTCACAGGCTTCTGCTGAGCTCAACAAATATCAACTTAATACTTAAAAGGGGTTATCCAATATCTACAATATCCAATATAGTTAATGGATTATACTCACATGTTCCCTGGCATCTGCATTGTTCCAAATCCTTGCACGGCCGCTGCTCCATCTCCCTTTTGCTTGGTTCAAAACATCCGCCAATACGGTGGGTTGTGGGGGGGGATGGTTGTCAGTGGCCAAAAAGAAAGGAATTAAAGGGCAGAATTTTTGAATAATTAGATGCTGCATTGATTGAGGAATTTACATAAATGTTTTCTGAGGGAATCAAAAGAAAAGTTTTATCTCGATGCAATGTTGCACGTTGTATCAGGAATGAAACGAGAATTTACCGTGTCATATCAGTCAGGTTTTATTTTCTATCACATCATACGCATTTTAGACAGAAGAGAGAAAAGCGATCGCATATTACAGCCCTAGAGCAGCTGCAGGCAAACGCTCACTGAGCGGCTGCTGAAGAACCTGCTGGGAAAAGTAGCTTCAGAACAGCTGGAGAAGCCCTTGATGTGGACTTCAAAATGTATTTACATAGAAGGAATGTCAACTGAACCAAAAAGTCAGTGTTCATTACTTTGCTGGCTCTCTCCTTGCAGTGTGGAATATAGGGCTTGTGTAATGCAGCACGGGCTTCTCTTCAGTTATGTTCACACACAGTTTTTTGTTTTTGCTTTTTTTGGGCGTGGAGTCCCGTGGACGCTGGATCTTCCTATTGATATAGATGGGATTCTGCGCCAAAATACATGTAAAATCTACCACCAAAATGTGCTCCATTGATTTCCATGGGAATTCTTTACCATAGTTCATACTGTATGTAATGATGGTGTGGAGTTGAAATCTATGTTCCAGGAAATCCGTGAGTAGATCTTCTGCATGTACAACTGCAAGTGTGCTGCAGAAATCTGAAGGTCAGCTTTAAATTATTACTGTGGTTTATGTAACAAATATACATCAAGTCTATCCAAAACGTCCATTCAACCTGTGAAAATTCTAGGCTAACAGAGAAGACCTGAATGAGGGGCCTAACAGAGTACGTAAAGTAGACAACCACAATGCAGGAACTGCACTACAAGTTTCCAGTCCTTCAGACAATTACAACAACGAAACCTTAGGGGAGAGGATTTAAAATAAAAATTCCAATTTGGACAACAATTTGAGCCCTTTAAAGTTTTCCCTCTTCGCCAGCCAGATTGAAGACCAACCGAGACCATGAGATGTTCCAGTGAGGCACCTATTCACAAGCCATGGTACTGGATTTCAGTACTAAGAGTACCTAAACCACGAGATGTTCCAGTGAGGCACCTAGTCGCAAGCCATGGTACTGGATTTCAGTACTAAGACTACCTAGACCATGAGATGTTCCAGTGGGGCACCTAGTCACAAGCCATGGTACTGGATTTCAGTACTAAGGCTACCTAGACCATGAGATGTTCCAGTGGGGCACCTAGTCACAAGCCATGGTACTAGATTTCAGTACTAAGACCTACCTAGACCATGAAATGTTCCAGTGGGGCATCTAGTCGCAAGCCATGGTACTGGATTTCAGGACTACTTATAAATCAGAAATAAAAGTGCAGAGATATCTATCTCCAGGAGTAGCCATCAATTGCTGATCAGTGAGGATCCACCTTTTTGGTTCCTCAACAATCTTCAGGATAAAGAACTGCCAAAGGAGCCATTGTCACAGCTCTTTCCTAAACATCAGGACTCAATTAACACTAATATCGATGATACAGTAGAGTTCCAAGTATTACTAGAAATCTCAGCCTGAATAGAATGTTAAACATCAGTACTCTCATCCTCCCATTGTGGCGGGAACAGCCTCATTCATTTGAATGTGCAAGGACAACCAAGAGGAACTTGATCACATTGTTCTCAGGATCATCAACTGGCCCCAACAATATTAATGTTATTGGGCAGTTTTTTTTAAAGCTTACCCTCTTATGCTGTATTTAAAGATGGATGCTGATTGCGTTAATATTAGTAATATACTTAGTGTCCAATAATTTGGTCATTTAAGGCATGCCCACCTTTTGTGGTGAAGCTTACAACTGGTTAGCTTTACTGTGGGTTTTCTTAGCAATAGCCTCAGTACTAAAGGGGCCTTGAAGATATGTTGGTGGTGTCCCATACACTTTAATCCTTAGGTTGGTTGTTGCCCATTGCAGTAATTTCTGTTTGATGCTATGGTTTATCATGTAGTGCCCAGAAAGTATGGCCATACAGTGCCCAAAAAAATTAATGCCAGTCAACCATCTGAGTAACTCAAGCTAATCAATACATAGATAGCTTTGCACAAAGTGTGGGATGAAGAGTCCAAGCACAGGGTTGTCAGGCCATCAGAACCAGTGGAACTGTCCAAGCTCGGGGTTGTCAGGCATCAGAACCAGTGGAACTGACTTCTATAGTGACAAGTACTACCTGCATTATATAGTCATTCACACACCCCTAAGATCAGCCCTGATCCTATTTAACCTACTTACAGTAGTACTCTCCCACACTACAAAAAAAGGAACAGGCCCGAGGATCATGTAGCCCTTTTTCCCAGAATAAAGGGATGTGGTGGAGCATCCAACACAAAGATATATTTCCATTTTTCTCTACAACACTATTTCCTCTCAGGATTCAAAATGGCTGATTTGGTTGATAGGAAAACAGGGAAACGAAAGGCTCTACCTCAGTCACCTTTAGTTTCCCAGTTTTCTTACCTGTTCCTTGAATGTTTCACAGACCAGCTACCGGATCTGGTAGGGACCATGTGCCACACCTCATGGCCATTATTGTCTGCCCATGCGCAGACACTCAGGTGAGCGGCCCTACTGCTTGGAGTTCTTCTATTGTACCGTAATGGTCCTGTCTTTAATGTACTCTCCCACATCTTTTTACATGTGATTTGGCCGACCAGATACGCAAAGACATGTCCAATAATTCACATCCTTGACCAAGGAATCGTAAATGAGCTTTTATTTATGAATGTTAGAAAATGGCTTTAAAGAGCATTTGTCAGCAGGATAAAAATGTCAAACAAGGCATACCACCAGGTAGGGGTGATCCTGCTGATCAAACTGATACCAGTCCTGTGAAAATCGGTTGCGGCATTCCTGAGAAACAAGACTTTTATACTTCATCCCAATGAGGGCTTCAGTGGACTGAGGGGCGTGGTTAATTCTAGTTTTTGTCGCTTTACCACCAAGCAGTGTCATCTATAGCAAATTATGAAAGGTATAGCACTTTATGATAGGTCTAGTGCAATCAACTGCAGTGTCTCAAGACGTTCTTAGTGAAATAAGGATGCATTATGTCGAATGTATGGCTCGTGTTTAGTAGGCACATCACGAATTTGCGCTATATATCTGTCATACAGTGATTGATATTAGGGCCCTGTTGAGTCTACCAGTGTCATATGAGATTCATAGCGTAAGGTAACAGATTTGCTATGGGGGATGAGGCGATGATGTGTTGACCGGAGGTTCTCCAAGCTCCTATTTCCCATTTAGAAAACATTTTCCGATATCTCCAGGAACATATTTCCGCCACAGAAGATTCAGTTCACAGAATAAGCGTTTAATTTCACCTTACGCTGTTAAATAAACAGGCTGGAAAAAAAAATGGGTACAAGTTCACTCAATGCTTTGCATCATGAAATTGTACATTTTCATCCTGATATCGGAAACGGTCAGCTGTTCCTTCTAGACTCTGCTTCAAGGGAAAAAATGAGCTGATATTTGAAACCCCGGTTTTCACTTGTGCTCTGCCATTTATCTCCTAGGTAGCACACGTCTGCAGATATCTCTAAAACCGCAGGAACTGAGCTGAGGCTAAAGAGCTGTTTGCTGAAAATAATAGCAATTTAATTTGTTTGGGGGGGGGAGCAATAAAGAAGTGTGTGATACAGTCCCGGGAGTGACACAGAAGCCACTGGTCATGTCCAAATATGTGAAATAACAATTATAGGACAGGACAGGGGATTTCATCTCTCAGCGGCTGGAACAGAATATTAGATTATTACACTGCGGCACTAATGGCATTTACTTAAATAATGAGCCATCATTTAAAGCTAGAGAGGGGAAAGAAGGGGAGCGACATTAGAATGCTCTTTTAGACGCCTTGGTAGTAGGCGTCTGCTGAAGGAGTGGGAAACTCTACAGTAAGGGACTTTAAAGGGGTTATCCCATAATTAATGCTAGATTTATTTCAAGCAGCAACTGTGGGGGGGGGTTCCTTTCTCAAGGGATGTGTCCTTTCTGCTGCTTTTCTTACCCAATCACAGCTGAGGGAGTGTGTTTCTTTCTGCTGCAGCTTTCTCCCTATAATAACTCAGGCCAGTGTCCTTTGTGCTGCAGCTGTCTCTCTATCCCAATTCAGGAGGCATGTCCTTTCTGCTGCAGGTCAGCATGTGTGTCATTTCTGCCGCATATCACTCCCTTTCACAGTTCAGGGTGTGTGTCCTTTCTCAGGGAGCTTGTTTTTTCTCAGAGGAGGCATGTCCTTTCAGCTGCAGCTCTCTCACTTTCACAGCTCAGGGGGCTTTTTTTTCTGCTGCAGATCATAACCAGCTCAAGTGGCATGCCCTTTTTCAGGTGGCATGCCTTTTCTACTGCAACTCTCCCTATCATAGCTCGGGGAGCATACCTTTTTGCTGCAGATTTCTCCTTTTCACAGCTTAGAGGGTGCGTCTTTTGTTAGAGAGTTTGCCTTTAAACTGCATCTCTCTCTCTCTTTATCACAGCTCAGGGGGCTCAAATAGATTTTATTGAATAACTCAGTGGCTATATAAAATTTTTAATTACATGCAATTACAGAAGTATTTAGATTCAGGTGATGGTTCAAATGTAGAATATTTTTCACGAGACAACCCCTTTAACAGTGTGCCACACCAACAAATTTTCAGCTGTAAATCTGTAAAAACAATTTACATTTTTTACAAGTGGCTTTTGTTACAGGTTTCAAAATTTTACAAAAAATGGAATTGACATTCTGTGGATTTGAAATTCCCGTCACAGGTCAATTTCTGTCCTGTTTCTTTAGCATATGGATGAGATCTTGTCCTTTTTGCTGCCTCTGTAATGCACTGCAAATTTTCCGTCAGCAGAGTATCCACCATTTAGGGGTTTTCTATTCATAGCCTCCACTAGGGAATTGTGACCTAATAAAAGGTCCTCTTTCCTAATGTCTTTAATGTACTTTTATGGAATGCTTCCATGTTATACTTCATGAAAAACTAGCATGGACCTGTTTTGCCTACCTTCAGGGGCAGATTGGCCATAGACATTACAGGGAAGTTTTTCGGTGGGCCGATGCCCAGGGGGCGACCAGTGGAAGTTTTTGGGGATGTATTTTATGCTGCTGGCAGTATTTTGTGATGGACTGTGGTATTTGGCTCTGTTGAGGTGGTATAATGTGCCACAATATGGTATTTCTAGCCCTTTATTCCATCAGTTTGGACCCGACTACATAATGGGGCTACTTTTAGTACTTTTTCCAGGGCCACTTTAAGTTCCCAATCCGCCCCTGCCTACCTCAGCCTTCACAATACTTTATCACGGCCTAGTTCAGATGGTACTTTGTGTCTGAGGGACCATCAGTGCTTGAGTGGTGTCTGGAAGCTCCATCTGCAGTACGATAAAGTCAGTGGTTCAGCCAACTTGCCAGACAAGAAATATTCAGAAACAAGAAAGAACAGAACCCGTTATGTAATGTACCCTTACATTTATGGCCTAGCTGTTATTGCCATATTTGTGAAATGAACTATGATCAATATGTCATCCATGGGGCCATATCAGAAATGTCTAATGTATTCCCTATGGCTCAGGTAGAGGTTGTGGGACAATTATGGCTGGCAAATTTGGGTCAAAGGAGACCAATGAAAGAACTGAGGGGTTAGGATGATAGACATAAACTGGCTACATGAGTACGATCTATCACTTTATTATGAACTACCGATTCCCAACACAAACATGGTTTTCTTGTAACCAGTAGTCTCATGCAGAGTAATGGGTCAAGTATCATGAATGATAACTAGGTGGAGACCAAGTTTCCCTGCATCGATGGAGAAGTAAGGGCCCCATAGCAAGGATCAAACTAGGCCCCCCACACAGGACAGAAGGGTTTCTGCCTAAACCCCTTTCAATGACCCTTGGGCCATTTTTTCCACTGCCTCATTTGCTAAAAGTAGAGTCCTGACCAAGTCTTCACCCCCAGTAGAAGAGGAGATAATCCCAACTAAGACTGGGCCCCCTCTTGCCCTGGGCCTCATAGCAGTCGCATGGTCTGCCACTATGGTAGTTACACCCCTGATCAATAACCTTAGGGCGCTGCAGGTCTTGGATCTCCACACTTTAAGATCCAAATCAACGGGGGTTACATGACCTGCATCAAATCAGATGCTGATATGGGGAGACCAAAGATCTGCAGCGCCTGAAAGGGAGCGATAGAGCTATAATGCAGCAGCATGGATCAGGTAAGTATGATTCCCACCATGGGTCTGGCCACACTGAGAAAGACTCCCAGGGTTGAAGTCTACAAAATTTCAGCCATCCCTCAGATTTTATAACCTCTATTGGTTCAAGATGATTTTCAAGAACATTTGGTTAGCTTTTCGAGTAGCTTGGTTAGTACATGTACATAAGGGAGCTACTGGTAAATCTGTTGTCTAATTCCTGAGTTGGGCCTTTGCTATTATATCTTTTATCTAATATACCTGTTGGCTAAATCTGTGTACATGTAATTCATAGATTATGTCTTTTATATACAGTGTGATCATCTTTGACCTGTAGAACATTTTAAAATATGCCTCTAAATTAGAAACAAATATATTATTAAGAACTGATTGACATCAACTAAATGAAAAACCTCAGTATGAGACGATAAGATGTAGAGGTGAGCGAGAAGCTGCTGAGGGACAAGTAACATTTAACCTCCTTCTAGTAAAGAGGGATTTCTTGTGCAGGGGAAATGTCAGGATGCTGGCCCCTAGAGAAGATTAATGCTGGGCAGAGCCGCAGACTCCTAAGGATGGATGTATATTTATACCTACAGAACATACAAAAAAATTGAAAGTGAGAAAATGAAATCTAAGAATCAGTTTTTCCTAGGAAAAATAATCATATGAGAGTTACTTCTAAATAGCCTTATCTTACCTTTTAACCCAATGGCCAGAGAAAGAGAACCGTCTTGCTAAAGACACCTGGAGGTGGCTACATCCAAGGCATTCACTCAGCCAGCCAGAATCCTACACCATACTGCTGTCTGTAGGTGGATGTATGGCCAGACTATTGTCACTCGTCTTGTTCCAAGGCTTATTAAAAAGTTAGATGCCATCTCATAGGCATCCACTTCCAGAAGATGGCACCAGCTAGACCGTTCTCTTTCTCTGGGAGATATCTTATTTAATTTTCCCATGGAATATTGCCACTAGGTCTCTATACATAGCTGGTCTCCACAAGGAAAGCCAGTACCTCCCCTAAGCTGAACCTAATGGATGAAACACAATGTGACCATAGTGCAGCAGTCCTAGGGAATTAAAGAGGGTTTCCTGAATTCTACATTGATTGCTTGACCATTGATATATGATTGGTGCAGGTTCTACCCCACTGGATCTCTACTGGTCCCTGCTCAGTTTGGATAAGCCATTAAGATACAATCAGTAGACGTGTGACTTTCACAGATCAGTAGACAGAAGGGACAGCTCCGTGGCCCCTTCACTGCAGTACCCATCTCAGACATTTATGGCATATCACTAGAATATGCTATCAATGTCAGGTAAGGCTACTTTCACACTAGCGTTTTGGAATTCCGGTATTAAAGAGGACCTTTCACCGCTCCTGAGATGCCTGTTTTAATAGCTTCATGCATTCCCCATGTAATAACAATTCTGGAACATCTATTCTTATGTCTGTATGTTGTACCATTCCTTTATTATTTGCACTAGAAGTTATGAATGAATTGCTATTTGTCTTCAGTAAGGGTACAGAGGGGAGGTAACCAGTAGGGGGGTGTGTACCTGCACAGTCTGAACATGGCAGCACTGATTGGCTAGAGTCAGACTGTGCAGGGACACACCCCCAACTGGTCACCTCCCCTCTGTTCCTTTACTAAAGACAAACAGCAATTCATTCATAACTTCTAGTGCAAATAATAAAGGAATGGCACAACATAGAGCCATAAGAATAGATGTTCCAGAATTGTTAGTACGTGGGGAATGCATGAAGATATTATAAGGCATGTCAGGTGTGGTGAAAGGTCCTCTTTAAGCTCCGTCATAAGGGCCCAATACCAGAATAAAACGCTTCAGTTTTTTCCCCATTCATTGTCAATGGGGACAAAACTGAACTGAAGACAACGGAATGCTCCTAGAAGCATCCGGTTCTGTCTTCAGACCGGAGAGCAAACCGCATATGCTGTGGTTTGCTCTCCGGTCTGGGCATCCGCACCAAGACGGATTCGGAATGACCCCCA
Organism: Rhinella marina; assembly: GCA_900303285.1. NCBI lineage: Eukaryota > Metazoa > Chordata > Amphibia > Anura > Bufonidae > Rhinella > Rhinella marina. Next base: position 100,311 of record ONZH01003496.1, on the reverse strand, counting down.
ATGCAAGTCAATGGGGTCGGATCCGTTTGGTGTGACACACTAGTAAACGGATCCATCCTCCACTGACTTTCAATGGAGTTAATTCCGGATCCGTTTAAAAAATGTTAAAGATAATACAACCGGATCTGTTCATTACGGTTCCACAAGGTTGTATTATCACTACTGATCCGGCGGGCCCGTTCACACTCCAGATCCGTAGTAAAGGCTAGTGTGAAAGTAGCCTAAGTGTGGGTCCCACCTCTGGGACCCACTCCCAGGGGCATAGCTATAGGGGGTGCAGAGGTAGCAGTCGCTACCGGGCCCAGGAGCCTGAGGGGGCCCAAAAACCCTTGTAACGCATAAGAAGACACACAGAGCACTAAGAGGAGGGGGCCCAAGCTGAACTTTTGCACCAGGGCCCATGAGCCTTTAGCTACGCTCCTGCCCGCTCCTATCTCCAAAGTGGGCCCACCAAAGTGATGAATCGCACACTGCGCCAGCTTGGCCACTGTCCATTCACCTCTATCTGAGTTCTTAAAATAGCCAAGCATTGGCTGGGCTATTTCTGGCAGTGAATGGAGAGGTGGGGGTGCATATGTGACATGTTCTCTATTTACTGCTATTCGAGTTCCAAAAATAGCTGAGAACTGGTTTGGCAATTTTTGAAACTCCCATAGCAGTGAATGGAGGGTGGCTGCACTTGTATAGTGTGCTCTCCTTCACTTTGGGGCCCACTTTAGAGATAAAGTCCTAGTAGAAATAGGAAAAAAAACAAGGATGGCACTGCACTCCAAAAATCCTATCAAGAGACAAAACAAATGGGAAGAGGTAATGGTGGTGCTCTGCTGGAATATGGTAAAGGAAGTCCCATATAGCAAATGCGAATCCACTTTGGAGATAACAGTGGGTCCCAGAGGTGGGACCTGCACCTTTCTGATACTGATGGCATATCCTAGTGATATTCCTTTAATGACGTAAATGAGAATATGTATTTCAGGGAATCCCGAGGCTCCAGCCCCTATGAAAAACACATTGATATTCTGTCCTTAGGATAGGCTATATATACGTATTGTGAAACCTCTTAAAAGGGTATTCCTTTGTAGGAGTCTTTATACCAGGCAGTATACAGTACAGTAAATTAATTTACGTTGACATCAATTAGTGAAAGGCTCTGTAAATATGTATGTCCCCTAGTAAGAAACTCATATTACTTCTGTTTCAACTGGCTGCTGTTTATGGATCTCATTATTATCATATTGTGCCATTATTTAATACTTTGAGAGCACAGTTCACTGTTCATTTCTTAATAAGCCATATTTCAAAGGGGTATTTGGATAAATATTGTCCTGAATAGTGAAGGTATTTAATGTTAATGAACTGATGAAGCAGATCAGCATTTGACTCATAGACATACACCCTTGTGCACTCAGAGTACTTATTAAAGTACTCACGCAGAGACCATAATAGGATCCAACAGCAGGTAGCCAATTTGTTGATGGTTTCAATGCAAAAACAGAAGACTTGTAAGTTCAACATATCATATATACTTACTGGAACAGATGATATATTACAAAATGTTTTTTTTTGTCCAAAGCCAATGTTACATAACAAAGGAACTTCACAATAATGTTATAGGATATAAAAATAGAGTTAATTTGAAATGTTCAGAATTGTTTTATTTATTTCATTGTTTGTTGATCAGGTTTGTCTGAAATCTGTTAAAAAAAATAATGTTTTTTATCATTTACACGGTTGTGTAGAATTGAGCTTCCTCGGCTAAATCTTAAATGAAAGACTGTTCCATACTGAATGCTATAAGATTATATAGGACATCAAGGAGTTAAATGGCAGGAAGTGTGTTTTTGAGTCTTCATCGGGCAATTCCAGGCAATAGAAATATGCTAGGAGGCAGGCGCTGTTCCATTAAGTTTTATTAATTTTTTGTTATTTATACTTACAAAATATTTCTGCTTTTTATTATAACAGCGAAAAGTATTTAAGGAACATTATGTGCAAAACAAATACATTGTATTATTTTTAGGGCAGGTCCTAAGGAGGAGGTGCATGACATCACAGAGAGAATATTTGTGTCATGCTCCACCCTTTCAGGCCCTGCACTAGACATAACACATGTCCTTTAAAACTAGTGTAAAGATTGTTGTTTATGTTGGTTGATACCGTTGGTGAAAGCATCAGTGCACCATTTTTGAGAGATATATGCTCATTGTATTTGTAAAAACATTTATAATTCCAGTGATACATAACGTTTTAGAAATGGCTGCATCTCCACTCAAAACCTTATGATTAAGGACATGTCCACTATACTCTCTTAAGGCTTATCTACCAAACTCTTAAAACTCTCTTAAGGCTTATCTACAAATAGGATGACACCACAGGTCACTTAACCACTCCACAGGGCAGGTCTTCCATGCCTAGGAAGACCTTCGCAAACAAACAATGATGGGTTGAGGGTGGGAGGGAGGTATGAGGGATTTGGTGTTTGGACGTTCTTGATGTTTATTAACTGGTGTGCTGTGGTGATGTGGTGATGTGGCGTAATTCTATACAGCAGTGGATTTAGTGATGTGCCGTGCTGTGTAGTCACAGTGGACTGTGTTTCCATTTCTGTGATTTGAAGGCCATCCTTATTGCAGCACCGGTAGATTAAAATATTTATGAATAATAATTATTTTTGAGTATTTTTATTGGTGATTTAGTCTTTCTACATTTTACTTTACAAGCAGTGCATTTGTCTAAATTGAATTTAATTTAAATTGTTCAAACTGAAAGATGGGCATCACCAAGCAGGAGAGAATTCAAAAATAGTTGAAAGTTACTGTAAGATTGAGATTTTTGCTTGTTATTAATGTGACCAGATCAATTCCTGTTTTTTTCACAGATCATATTACATATATCTTATTTCATAGTGGTTCCATTAATTTCGCTTGCTAAGAAGTAAAGTAGATGTTTAGAAATCTAATGGACATCTCCTAACCTTTCCATCCAGATTCTCCAAACAGTTAGCTTATATGGACAATTGTCAGTTGGTGACACATCTATCGACCTTTTGAGCTATATATTGTCGATCTTCCGTTCCAGGACAACAAGCACTTTCAGGAAAAGATTAGGTTACTTGTTGAGAGGTTTCCCACCTTGAAAGATGTTTGTGGTCCAATTTCTTGGCCAACATGTTTAGACTTTATTCTATTATTATGCTAGATTTGTAGAGATTTTCAGAATCCTCCAACTTTGACTCTCCCATCCAAATCATCTGAAATGAATTAACTCTACAAAACAAATAATTTCTGCTGAAAAAAATAAACAAAACTGAAAGATTTTTTTTGTTAAGGGTAATTCTGCACTTCAGTTTTTACAATTCAACAGTATCTTACCATCACTGATGGTCTGTAAGACATCTATCTTTAGACCTCCTGAACTAGATCATATACACCTCATTGGTAACATCTAAACAGTTACCACTCTAAGGATAGGATAAGGAGGTTTCCCCCCTTGGAGGATCTCTGTGGCCCAAAAACTTTCATTTCCTTCCACTAGAACTACTCATTATCTGCCTCATCCACCAACAAATTAACATCCAGTTTACAGATATGTGTGACTTAATTCTGTTATTCTCAATATTCAGAGATCTTCTGGACATCTCTCAACATTGACACTCATCCAAATTATGCGATGGCTGACTACAGACTGTTGTCTGCCAAAAATTTGGCCTGTCAGGTTGGATTTTTTGGACTGTTTTCAGCTGAAAATGCAAGCCAATCATGTGCTACTTCATGCAAGACCACGCAGTCTTTTTTTATTTTTTATAAATATTTCTACTACTATCTACCTCATCCGACAACTGATAAGCATCTAAGCCTTTACTTGACCCAAACATTCAAATAAGTACATTATTACACTAGATTTTTAGAAATTATCCCCATGTTTACTCTTTTAGTCGAATTACCTAGGATCTTATCATTTATATTTGTTCTTCCAAAATCCTTTTGAGAATCATGAAATTCTTCAATTTAATTTTTAACAGTGGCCAAGGATGGTCTAGCTGTCTGATGGCTATGAGACAGCTATCTATCGTTGGATTTCTCAAGGCCTCTTCAGTGGCACCTAAACAGCAACACTTAAATGGGTTTTCATGAGTTTGGTCCCTTTTAAGTAGGTCCCCTACTGAATAATACCTAAGAAAAGAATAATGCTAACCTGATTCCAACTGTTTTGGCCAGCCCCTTAACTCCATTTGTTTATCTTCCATTCCATGGCTTGTTCACTTCTGGCAGGGGTATGGATGGGGTCATGTGCACCGCCGCAGGCAAAGACTGGCCTGCAGCCTGATGACACTACTAAGGCCATTCATTGGCTGCAGCGGCACGTGACCTTATCCATACCCCTGCCAGAGGTAAACAAGCCGTGGACCACAAAATCACTGAACGGAGCCAAGGCGGAAGAGTGGCAGGGAGCAGTTGAGTATGATTTTTTTCTTAGGTACCACAAATCCCATTTTAAAAAAACACGCTAAACGAGTAAGATTAGGTTCATTGATTACGTTTTTAAAGATATCTGTGACCCAATAACTTGCCTTTCCTTCCAATGATTTGCCTCTTCCACCAATCAATTAGCATCTAGTCTTTAACTTGAGCCATATATTTAGAACATGTATGCCAGCACTTATTGGTAAACTACCATACTACTTTTCTTTAAGATTAATAATACAATTAGCAATTTGAATAAAAGACAAGTAGCACTAGAACTCTTGCTCACATCTGGTATTGTGTAGCACAGCCTGAAATGAGCTGAGCCGAAAGAAAAATAGACCCCAACAAACGCCAATACTTTCCTCATTTGCTTTTAATAAGGCTGGCACCGTCTTTGGTATCCGAGCCAGTAAAACATAGCCCACTGTTCCCTTTTGTGAAAGTGCACAGCATCCAGGCATGCAGGTTGGATAAAATTTTGAAAGACAAGGCGGAAAAAAAGAAATGCTTACGTCGGCCCAGAAATAAGAGACCTGGGCCAAGAAAAGAGGGTAGGAAACATTGCAGGTCATTATGGTTATCTGCATTGGATGATTAATCTTAGACTCCAATCCCACCCAAAAAAATGCAGAAAACAGTCAATGCAATTAGCCACAAGGGAAGACTCTTACAAAACATGTTAGGTGTGCAGGCAATTTCTCATTTGCAAACCATAATTAATTTGATGTTTAGATTAATTTCTTATGTTCTCCCAAAGGTGCAATGAAGGCATTTTTCCATTACAATGATGTTGATGGCTTATTGGGAAAATAAATCTAAATGACAGTTATGCTACTGACTTTAACACTGGCCAAACTCACTCTAAACAGTACATAAAAATAAAATAAAATGAATATCATGTTTAGTAACCCTTTGCTGGTAGATCCATCATGTTGTCCAGGGGAGGAAGCCATTTTGTATTTGGAGCCATATTCAAGACAACAAGCGAAAATAGTCTGAGCCCTCATAATAATTGCATGTGACCTTCTTATAACCCATTAGTATATTTTGAAATATACTAAAATAGTAATATTTTGGTATTAAGACCTGCCCACCAATATGGCTATTCATTAAACCTTAATTTATGGAATCAAGCAATGTCAAGACTTTGATTAGTTTGCTCTCTACTTCATTAAGAATGCTTCGGGTAGAAGCTGGCTTATTCCAAAAGTGAAATGTAAATTCAAGGAAATTGTGAAACAACTAAGAATAGAAAAAGGATCATCATATAGAAATCAATTATATACTTTTAGCCTATAATGACCCACACCCTCCATAAATAGTAATTATTTAAAACATGTCCGGCTGATGCACTGAGAAAGCCAAGGTAATTCTGGACCTGAGGTGTCCATCACCACCTCTATTACCACCCAACAAAAATGTAATGCCTTTTCTCCCATTTTCAAAGAGCAATCCCAGATAAGAAACTACAAAGGAATCTAGGTTCAAAAAGTATATAGGTTTCTATAAAAGGTTCCCCATTTTTGGGAAAGGCTTAAGGTTCTCAGATAGTTCTTAGTCCTATTTTATTTATAAAACAAACTAGTATGTGATCATACACCAATCACCTAAATTTCTGTACTTTTTTATCTTTTATATATATTTAGATTAATTATGAACAAATCAATCTACAAGGGACCACACACTACCGATGTACCTGAGCTAAAATTGATGGCTAACGCATTAAAGGGGTTGTCCCAGTTAAGAGCTGAACCCAGATATATCTCCGTTTTCACCCAGGCAGCCCCCCTGATATGAGCATCGGAGCATTTTATGCTCCGAAGCTCTCCTTTGCCCTGCACTGAATCGCGCAGGAAAAAAGCTTTTTCTCGAGATCCGGTGACATACCGGGCTCTCTATGGGTAAGCTAATGGGCAGGCTTTAGCACTGCCCTAGCCTGTAAAATGGCTAAGACAGTGCTAAGGCCCGCCCATCAGTTCCAGTGATATCACCAGGAACACTGCAAGGCAGAAGCCTCCACCTAGCAGTGTAAAAAATATACAGCCCTCGCCCTGCGCAATCCAACACAGGGCATGGAAGAGCATCAGATGGAATGCTTTGATGTTCCTATCAGAAGGTCTGCCTGGGTAAAAATGGGGATATGTCCAGGTTCAGCTCTGAAAGTAAACAATGGCAAGAAAATGTTAATTGACTTTTTTAATGGATTTCAATCAGGAGCGTAGCTAAAGGCTCATGGGCCCTGGTGCAAGAGTTCAGCTTGGGCCCCCTCCTCTTAGTGCTCTGTGTGTCTTCTTACGCGTTACAAGGGTGTTTGGGCCCCCTCAGGCTCCTGGGCCCGGTAGCGACTGCTACCTCTGCACCCCCTATAGCTACGCCCCTGATTTCAATTGATTTTGATGAGATAACGCTGTGACGTCACTTTTAGCTCGGCTACATCTGTATTTTTGTTTGTGATCGTTCATGACCACAAATAGTAAAATTATTTTTCTATCAGTTTCCCAATAGCCTGTTATTTAGACCATAATTCAGACCTAAATGATATGAGTTTCATTTTCACACTTTACACTTTTAAATATTATCAGTTTGAGCAACCTCATCCTGACACTGAGCACACCACTTTAGTTCCATCGGGCTTCATTTTGACTTCCCCTTCCAGAGCTCAAATCACCTAAGAAACAATATTGAGCCATCAACTAAGTTATTGTAATTGCACTACTCATGAGAATCCCATGCAAAAATCTGAATATAATACGCAGGAAAGGAAAGACACAACTTTTTAAGCTGGTAGATCACAATTTATATCAGTTATTAAAGTTGACACAATTTTCTGAAAGGCCATTTACAATTAAATATTATCAGTAAGAGCAGCCTCAGCCTGTGTCACGCTCCGGTGTAGGGGGAAGATACCACACCAAGCACAGGAGGGAAAGGAAATGGAGATTAGGCCTGGAAACTAGGGAATGCAGATGGACACCTCCTAGAGAAACCCTGACTCAACTCCTGACTAACAACCAGTATGAACAGGCCTCGAAGGTAGGCGAGTTCATACGCAGGATACCTAGGACCCTAACTGTCCCTGAAGGACCCTGTAGCTAATGTCAGGAATGAGTCAAACTGTTCCTCCACCAACCTGGACGAACAGGAGTCTCCCCTCAGGCCCAATCACCAAACACCAGGAAGGGATACACACAAATAATACAAAAATACAAAAGGGAAAGAGGACACTTAACTTTCCAGCAGCAAATGGCAGCCACGAGATCTCCACTGAGAACCCAAACTCCAGCAGGCCACAGATACAACTGAAAGTATAAACCGCAAAACATGGTGGGAGAAGCAACACTAAATAGGCAAGGATAATTGAAAAGACACCTACACCTGAAGGGGGAGGGTGTGGTGAATGCCAGCAACAACAAAACAACCAAAGGACAGCCTGTCAGATTAACCCATGAGTTACAACCTCACTTCGTGACAGCCTGACTCTGAGCTCACCACATTTGATCCACCATTCTTCATTTTGTGTTCCTAATATATGACCATAAAACCTTTGTGAAAGTTATCTTGAGGAGCCTATGCAGACAAATATTACAAAGGGCTGGAAAACTCAACCATTTAAGCTAGTAGATTGCAAGTGATATCAGTAGTTAAAGTTGACACAATCTTTTCCCAAGACCATTGTTATTCATAGAACATGTTTTATGTCATTGGCAAAACTTAATAGGGAGGGAGGTCTCCTATTTATTCTTTCTATTAAAAACATATTATTAGTATTATTTGTCATTAAACCACTAATTGGAAAGAATCTCTTTCCAAGCATACTTGTTAATTGCCATACAAATGCTCAAGGATGACTGTGTGGTCCAAAATAGGCCCTTACAGAGCAAACAGAGTTGTCAACAGGTGTGCCGACAATGTGAATACTGAGAAATTCAGTTATTTCTCAGGGTAATGACTAAGAAGAATCAATGACTTCAGTGGTTAACATGGGATCAAGTATGCAGGTGTCTCTATTGTTCATGCCGTTGAAGGAGAAATCAGGCAGAAACCCTTGGCTGAACAATCTGGTGCAGGTTAGAAAGCCAAGAACTACATCATGTGGAACATTTACGTTCTACTGTGCCAAACGGTTGAAAGTAACTTTCCTACAAGTTCATTCACCATCTGCAAAGACAAATTATGAGACTTTATCTTGATTATTCCCTTGTATTGCGAAATATATTCATTCCAAGTTGATGTAAAATTTAGTCTACAATGCTTAAAAAGATGTCCCTAAGTTCATAGGTCACTACACATATAACCAGCCATTACATTTCTTTAGTTTATTGTCACCCATAGTTTCCGCCTTCATTCCGAACCTACTGCAGAACTGATAGAAGAACATTGGGCTTCTTCCTAAGGGCTTCTGCCCTTCCTAAAATGAATATGCCCCAGGGAATGCTAAATACTTTTAGTTGGTGTCGTAGCAGATGGAGGAGATTGATCTCTCCTTCAGTGACCAACTTTTAACCGTATTTTATCATAAGCCAGTGCCAAAGCTAGGCTTTCTTTCACCGTGGACAAAGGTTCAGTTTTATGCCTAAACCCTGTAACTAGATACCCTGGTCAAGGCAAGTTGTCTAGGGTAAGTTATTTAAAAAACTTTACAAGTGACTCCATCCATCATGTGGTTGGAATCTAGAGTTCAAGAGTCTTTCACTTGGAACGCCCTCCATGAGTTTAAGCAGAAAACCAATCTCGTTGAGCCACTCCAACACTTATGGACTTAAGTCATCCATGTATTACCGACATCTGAATGGGTGGCTGGTGATGGCTCTAATCTGAAAATGGTTTCTCTAATGAGACAACCACTTTGAAGATAAGGAGCCCATAACCCTAGGCAGTAGAGGTAAATTATATTTTTTTTTTAGATACAATGGCCCATTTATGTCATTAGTTGTTTGTGACAATATCTATTGCATAAAAGCAACATTTAGCTTCTGGCTATACCTTACAAAGTATATTATTGTCAATTGACCTGGCCTCCATCTCTGTGCTTCCTTCTTCAGACCTGTTCACCAGGAGATAGCATTTTATTGCATCTTTTCATATTTTTTTTAATTGATTGAGGCTTGAAACTATTGCTATTGGTTGATTTTGCCAAAAAAAGTAAAAAAGTTGTGAAATTAAGAGTAGAAGTGGAATTATGTTACAGTCTCCATAGAAGCATTGCCTATTGTTCGATAGCTCATCCTATATAACTTTAACATGTGTTTCTTCTCTCTTGCTGATTGTAAATTACTTGAAGCCATCTGATAGGGAGAGTATTTTTGGATTTGTAGCTACATTTATCTTAATCATGGGTGCTGCTTTTTAGGATATGCAATGTATTGTAATATATCCATCTCTCATCTATCTATATTCCTCCCCATGGTCATTCTTAATGATATCGCTCCATGTGTATTGTCCCCGGTAGCCTTCGGCTTGTTAAGCCCCCACATTGCTTCATGTTTTGACAGGTTTTGTGAGTTTTGACAATCCTGCCAGTGCCCAGGCTGCCATACAGGCTATGAATGGCTTTCAGATTGGCATGAAGAGGCTTAAAGTGCAACTGAAGAGGCCGAAAGATGCCAATCGCCCTTACTGAGACTTTTCAGGAGCTGCGGGAAACAAGGACTAGCACAGGTAAGTTACCAAGAAAATACCAAAGTACTGTAAAAAGAGGGCAGAAAGTTTTAATATTACCTTTATTGAGTGAACCAACTGTGCGCTGGGGTACTGTTCAGTCATAGAGGCTATGGAAATCCAGAAGGTAATGTATTTAAGAACAAGCAGTAGTCCCATCTGAGGTTTCTGTATGAGTTTTAATAATGGCTATTCGGAAAGTCTAGCGTTTTACTTGACATTGAATTGCCGGACGAAAAAGGCTTAAGGAGGCTTGACCGGTATTAAGCCATGACTATACTTCTGTTCCCATCTACATTGAGGGCTCCATTAGGAGTCAACATCATGGATTCCATCACATTTAATAGGAAAAATACAGTTTGTCCAGTAAAATGATGAACGCTATGATGGACCTCATTATAAGTCTATATAAGTTTATTTTCCTTAAAGAAGAACTCCCGCAAAAATTTTTATTCTCTGACCTGTTAGAAATATGCATGATATAATCTGTAGTGAATGTAATCTTCTCATCAGAGATTGTATTTATAAGTTATCCCCTCTGTTCTAATTGTAGCTGGGTTATGTGACCAACTCCCTGACCTCCAACTCACCCAGGACAGGAAGCCAGTTACTGCTCTATTCATTCCTATGAGAATCAGAGTGAGACTCCCATAGGAATGCATTGAGAATTAGACTTCCTGTCCACACATAAGATGCTGTGTGAGTTGGTGAGTCTGATTCCTAGTCACATGACACATATGAGAAACATCAGGGAGATATAACTGAAAAATACAGACACTGGTAAGAAAATGACATCCACCACAGATTACATCATGTACATTTCTAGCAGGACATGGAATAAAAAATTTTGCGGGAGTTCTTCTTTAAAGACAAATTTATGAGTGATACAGTGATTACAAGAAGCAGAGGCAAGATGAATATTGCTCCTTCTTTAGTACATGTACAATTACATAAAAATCTAGACATTTGGCCACACATGGTCTTTTCCAAGCCTTTATTTTAGAGATCCCAAGGTTTTCTGCTCTTTGGATTCTCTATTGGTGATTAGTTGACCATCTGGATTGAAGGTCTTTTGTGACACAGTGATTTATAATTCTACCATTTTGTTTCTGAAAACCAGACTTTTTGATGGCCAAGAACTGGCCAGAATGATTTAAGTAGACAGTGTCATCCTTCTCCTGAAAACTCCTTATTGTGGGTTGCTTATTGTCCTTTTGGCTGGCTGGGATTGAAGAAGGGGTCATTAACTTACAAATTTGCGTACTAAGCTTTTCTTTGAGAAAACAAAATGCGATGAGGCTGTTTGGGTGACAGTACATTTTTCTTCCTTTAAATGACACTTTAAATAACGTTAAAGACTGATGGACCCGCGCTCTAAGGAAATTCAGATTGCTGCTTTAAGACAGCGCAGGGAACAGCTAACGCCTTGAAAAAGACATATGGAGAAATAAAGGAAGACAATTAAGAAATCCACCATCTAAATCACAGCTGACATGATAGATTCCTTAAATATAACTGTGTTTGAGTTCGAGTCAGCATTGTGTGCAGTTTGGAGAAGATGGATGAGGGAATCTGGGCCGCTAATTTGAGCCTAAGTGATGAACACAAGTTCTCCTTCTATGGCATTATCTCCAGTTATTTTCTTAACCCATTCACAGTGTGCGAAGCTTATAGGCAAATACAACTAAAATACTGATTTTTGAATGTTATTGATCTGATAGATAAATATATAATAATTGTAACGGTCTGCCCGTTTCCAATTTTAAAATTCATAAAGGAAAAATAAATTTAATTTCATGCTTTTGTGATTCACCTTGGGATTTCTTCCTATGGGGGGGGGAATGGCCGTTCTGGGGATTTTTTATGTTTTAATTGGAATTTTAATATTTTTTTTACTTCATTTGCTTTTATACTGAGAAGACACATTTCTTAAATATCATCTACAAAATTATCAGAAAATAAGAATGCATAATTATTCAACCCCTTCTAGTTAGTATTTACGGTGCAATGGTGGAGATATCTTTTGCACATGGTTCTTCCTATATTGAGGCTAATGACATCTGCATGGCTGTCATAGGGATGTCATGCTTTTATTTATTATTTTACACAATTATAGTTCTGCTATATTCTGCATCAGGCTGTCCCCAATGGGGCTTACAATCTAAGTTCCATATCAGTATGTCTTTGGAGTGTGGGAGAAATCCGGAGTACCCGGAGGAAACCCACATAAACCCAGGGAGAACATATAAACTTCATACAGATGATGTCCTTGGTCGGACTCAAACCTAGGACCCCAGCGTTGCAAGGCACCAGTGTTAACCACCGAGCGACCATGCTGCCCATGCTTCTGTATGAAATCAAAGGTCTAAGGAGGTTCACTAGAATATCTGGTCACACCTACAGTATGAGTGCCATTTTACAGCTCTGTTCAACCCATAACCTACACAAAGCCATGATATGGTTGAAATGCGTGAGACTTTACACATGCAGAGTCTTCATATCATGTCATGTTTCTTGTGGTTCATGTTTGAACAGCCACAAATGAATTAGACTGAGCTTTAATCTCGGGATTGGCTCCTCAGGGACCTTTACATTGGACCATATCAGCTAGTACTTCTAAGTTGTTACCGTGCTCAAAAATAAAACTTCTTCCAATTTGCACTTCCGTTGTGGACTGCAGCAGGTTTTCCTCATTATTTCCTGCTTTCAGCTGCATTCATCCTCTATCTCCACAAACCTTCCTGGGCCTGAACCAGAGGAAGGTTCCACAATAGGTATGAGTAGTTGTGGTGGGATTTTGATGATGTGGTGTACTTGTCTCGACCCAAATAAAGTTTTTGTATGGCCACAGACATAAAATGTATAGACATCACTCACATGGTTATGTCTTCCGCTATGTCTTTCTCTTTCATAGCCATAGAAGTGTGAGTGGTGAAGAACTTTTATTATACTGCAATTTTAGATGTAGAAAGATAGATAATAGAAAGATAGATAGATAGATAGATAGAAAAATAAAAAAAATCAGCAGCACTCTCATAAAGTAAAAAACAAGAATTTATTCACCCATGTGGACGCGACGTTTCGGCTGAAACACTAGAGCCTTTCTCAAGCTTGAGAAAGGCTCTAGTGTTTGAGCCGAAATGTTGCACCCACATCGGTGAATAAATTCTTCTTTTTACTTTTTTACGTTATGAGAGTGCTGCTGATTTTTAATTTAACTTTTTGATTATTTGGACTATAATCCTAGTCCTTTAGGCTTACACCTCTGTCATTATATTTATTATTTTACGGTGCTGCTATTTTTCCTATTAGATAGATAGATAGATAGATAGATAGATAGATAGATAGATAGATCAATATGAGATAAATAGAAATCTTGCAGGCTGTCTCCTCCTGTTGATTTTCAGATATAAATGTGTGGCGTCCTCTGCCTATAGTGAAATGACAAAGTACACAGAGCAGTGTGAAAACCATGTACATTAGAATAAAGAATAGAGAATTCATGGCAAAATCATGTACAAAAAAAAACTTAATAGTCCTTGAAATTGGGACTATCCATTTTTTCATAAGATAAATACATTTCCCTTCAAAATTATTTTTGCTCCGTCATGCATTGTGTTATACTGCGATCTCCTTTCTGCAATAAATTACAGTTTGCCTACAGTAAAAATGCAGAACAGTATATGACGCTATTTAGATATGCTTATATCCTCATTCTTTACGTTTCTGCTCATCGATGCATAGAGGAGAAATGTACATCAATCCTCTGTTAATTAAATGAAATCAGTCAGCAGAATATTCACTGTTAAACCAGGCATAACGGCTTTTAGGGCTAAATCGGCTAAATGTAATGATACCTGGGGTACTATGTCTGCTTATGGTGAGCACCTAGTAGGCGTAAGGAGGCTTATAGGCCGGGCAAATCTTCTCGGGGAATAAAAAGTATGAAAAGTAGCTCTCTTTCCACAAAGAATAGAAAGCTGAGCCTCATGCTTACAGAGAGCACCTTATGGCTTATAGGCTATACCTGTTCCTCTGGAATTCTGGGAAGAAGGTAAGCAAATGAGCTCTTAGCAAGCTCTGCCTTTAATGCCACCAGATGTAAGGCAGCTATCCTGTAAGTCAATGTTCAACCCTTTAAATAGGCCTTGAGGCATGACTTGGATAATAAATAAGCCAGCACCTTATCTGCAGACAGCTTGGCATGCTATCAGTAAGGTCACTAATGGTTGTCTGAGGAAGGTTCTGCCAGGCTGAATGTACCTGGGCACACAAATCATCAAGATCTGATGCTGGTGGCTCCCTTTGCAATTGCTGACCAATAATATCCCAGATGTGATCGATGGGAGACAATAGTGCCATGTTTAGTGGCTGTTCACAGCTTGGCACCTGGTTCCTGAGACACTTTGGAGAATTGGCAATACCACAGGTTCCATAAATAAATCCCTGTACCTTCAAGCTATTAGTTTACCTGACATAAAGACTAGAGGGGTATGGCTACCATATGTTATGTCACCCCACACCATACCCCGGGAGTAGGACCAATGTGACATTCTCTTGTGAAGGCCCAAGCCGCTCTTTGCACCCTTCCACCTCCTGCTTCCTATGCCAGGGCCTGCTTGATTGACAGGAACAGGTTTCTGCATAGTCATATCACCTAGTCATGTCAATCAAGAAAGAGAAGGAGGAACTAATGAGGAAGTAGGAGGAGCAAGGGTACCTAGAGTGACTTGGGCCCACCCTCAATGGACTTAACTGCTCATTTGCATCTGGATTAAAAGTACTTTTTGTCCAGAATGAAGTAGCAGACCATTGTGCCTGGTTTAACAATGAATTTCCTGGTGATAGGCTCCCTTTAATAAAAAAAATAATCTTTGAAATATCATATTCTTCCACCAAGATATCGTTGCTTCATAGGCATGAAAAAATGTACATGTGGCAGGGCCTGATGTAAAAGGTTAAAGAAAATTGAGTCACTCTGACTTTTATAACAGAGATGCATTAAAATACTTGTGTGTAGCTCCATCCTTACCTGTCTTAGAGCCATCTCAAAAGTCCTCATGTATAGGGTTCATATATTGATACAGTCATTGATCACCTAGGACCTGACCTAGCCTAGAACAAAGGGGCTACAGAACTGAGCGTCCGGTCCCTTCATTTCCCATCATCTTCTCTTAGCATTAGTGGAGAGATATAAAAATTGGTAACTGGAATGCATTACAGTCCATGTTAAGAGAAGCTGAACAGATTGCTCCATCAAGAGCCATTCTTCTAGCAGTGGTTAGGGGACAAAGCACAGGGAACGGCCTAACAACAGTATCTCTGATATTTGAGATATATTGAGAGATATTTTAAGGAGCAGAACTTGATATATTTTGGCTTACTCATATGGTGGAGGTTGTAATTTTTCCCAAATGTAACCTATTTCTTTGTACTTTACTTAATTCCATCCACAGTCAAGTACAGTATAAGTATTAAATGTACCTTTAATTCCACTCGGGTAGGATAAGGCTTGGTTGGTCCATCATTTCAGCTCTGGACATGGACCCCCCCCCCTCACCGGAATGCTGGTCATGCATGCTTACGGTCATGGAGCTAGAGCTAGCAACTCCCTTGGACTTCAAAAGAGAGAGAGAGAGAGAGAGAGAGATAGAAATGTGCATGTATGGCCATCACTCCATCTCTTCTTGGTTGGGTAGGGTTACCCATTGAGGGTGCCTGGTGGAGGCTCTCTAAATCCAAAAGTTGGTGGAATCCTCAGGTCATATGCCCCAACCCAGCCCTGATTCCATTACTTACTGTGAAACGGAAATAATTAACAGCTTGATAATAGTATGTTGAGTTTGATACATAAATGTTCTTTGGCATTAGAAATTTTAGCCATCTACAATGTAGAAACCACATTTCCATGGTGAATATAGCAAATACAAAGCCTTTACATTGTCTAAGAGGGACCATAGCAAAACAATTTTTTTTTTATAATTATTTTAATGTCTTTCATCACTCCATGTTTGAGGCTCAGAAAGTCCCTAGCCCACTAGGGAATGAGGGGCATGAATTCCTCCCCCCCACTCTTTTCCCCATTATCTAAATTCTTCCTATTTTCAGCAACAGTAAAGCAGTGACCACTATCTGCCCCTGACTATGGGTTTTATTTCCACTGGAGGTGGTTCCCTCCCCCTAAAGAAGGTTCCATGTATGCAAATATAATGATCGTCAAGTTTTCCTTTTTGGTCGGGGTTTGCCTTTAAGTCGTCACTTGTAGGAATGACTTGCACATATTGTGAAGTGTAAAATGCTGGCAGGCAGATACTCCCCACTGTTCATAAAGTCTCAATGTTATCATTCCATTGATGGAGCAGCAGCGAGAAGATGTCTCTAATGTATTTTGCCGACACCCGTGGATGTGTTCCGGTAAATTTTACAATGGGTCTAAGTAAACAAAAGTGAAATGAGCTTTGTGCATGCTCATTATTCCTTCTGTAGGATGGCAGCAGTTACTGCACGGAGCGGGGCCCGAGCGATGTCACTGACTGCAAATGATAACGATGCCATATCTCTATATCCTGCTCTGAGCACGAGATTGTTTTTTAATGAGTGCAAACTGCCTCCCTGTCACGATTTTGTGCGAGTCGCCGCGGCTCCCCGTACTGCAGAATGCAGGAGCCTGATCCTCCATCAAAATAATCCAATTTAAAGAAATGATTCATATTAGTGAGTGCATCTGTCTGAGGCCGGAGCAGGGCCTGAGCATTTCTTTAATAAATGATCTTCATTAAATTCAGCTGAAAATATAATCTGGGGAGAGACGGATGGGGAGCGCGCAGCAAAGAATAAGCAAAAGGAGTTAGCAGTTTGGCGTTGTCATTTGTTCGGCGCAGGCCTTAGTACCGGCCCTTGTTTGCTGAAATTTTAATTTTGTTATGAAGACACCAAATCCATCAGACGGGCCAAGCAGAGTCATTGCTTTTGGCTGTCGTCCTGAGAAATTGCTTACTCAGTGCATGGAACTGTTCGGCTGTTGGGAAGGCGAGCCATGCGCCGAGTTCTTGGTAATTCCATGATGACACTGGATTTTATAGCCACTGTGGACATATTTGCATCTTCAGGCTCAATATGCAGGGACAATATGTTCAGGTATGTTAGATGTAGAGTACAGGAGACTGAGACTATATGGAAATTGTGTCAGATTGAGGCGTAGTTAGAGTATCTGCCATTGCATTCTAATTTTTACAGAAGAAAGTAATGTAACTGATTTCAAGTGTTTTCCTAATATACTTTATACGGTTGTAGTTTTCCATTTCCATCAATATTTTCTCACAATCTCACCATACTACCATCTCTATGCCCCCCTATTAAAGGAGTTATCCCATGATTAATGTAAAATTCCACATTCATTGCTCTGCTAGATTTATATCAAGCTGAGAGCACAAGGGGAGTTCTTTCCTGCTGCAGGTCAGGGGGCGTGTCCATGCTCTCCCTATCACAGCTCAGGAGACAATTGAAGGATGAAACTGAGCATGTGCGGTCTTCTCAGTGAGCAGGTCAAAGAAATAAAAAAAGAAAGGTGGCGCTATGCAGATACATTTTATTGAATAACTCAGCAGCTATACAAAATGTTAACTTACATGTAATTACAAAAGTATTGTGATCCAGGTGCTGGTTTGAAAACTGTAGAATATTTTTTCATGGGGCAACCCCTTTAAAATGACTGTATGCAGTCTCTCCCCCCCTAGTGGTTATATTTTTTTAGCCTGTTTGTGAGAAAGAAATTTTGTATTCAAGCAATGGAGCATCAGAATGGTACAAATTAATTACACTGCTAATTTCTTAAGAAAAAAACACATAATAGTAATTACTTTGTAAGGAAATATTCCAAAACCAAAGAATGTCACCCTTCAGGTATCCAAGACCTTCTAAAGTGCCCCTGTTTTTTCTGACTTTAGTGGTGGCTGTCTTCACTAGAGAAATGCTAATAGGACGTACTGGTGGCAGGTCATCAATATATGAACACAACTTGTGACATTACCAGTCATACAGCAGTAAGATCATTGAGAGTGGTCACCGATTTCATGAAGCAGAGGTTGCCTAGCAATGGGCCAAAAAATGTGGACAGTACCAAAATATTGGGCATTCCATAACAAATACAATGCATTCGGATAGTGTTCAGACCCTCTTACCTTTTGTACCTTTTGTTAACCTTTGTGCTAAAATTAAAAAAGTTAGAATATTTCCCCATGATCCTGCACTCAATATCCCATAATGAGAAAGTGAAAACAGAACGTTTGAAATCTTTTCTAATTTGTTGAAAGGGAAAAATGAAAATCTTGTTCTGACCCGTTACTCAGAACTTAGTTGAAGCCCCTTTGGCAGTGATTACAGCCTCCAGTCTTCTTGGAGATGATGCCACAAAGTTTTCACACCTGGATTTGGGAATTTTCTCCCATTCTTCTCTGCAGATCCTCTCAAGCTCTGTCAGGTTGGATGAGGACCATCAGTGGACAGCCATTTTCAGGTCTCTCCAGAGATATTCATTTGAGTTCAAGTCAGGGCTCTGGCTGGGCCACTCAAGAACATTCACAGAGTTGTTCATAAGCCATCCCTGTATTGTCTTGGCATTGTGCTTAGGGTTATTGTCTTGTTGGAAGGTAAACTTTGGGCCCAGTGTGAAGTCAAGAGTACTCTGTATTAGGTTTTCATTAAGAATCTCTATACTTTCCTCTATTCAGGTTTCCCTCATTTCTGACCAGTCTCCCTGCCAATAAAAAGCATCCCACAGCATGATGCTGCCACCACCATGCTTCACTGTAGGAATAGTATTGGACAGGTGGTGAGCATTGCCAGGTTTCTCTTGACATGATGCATAGAGGCCAAAAAGTTCAATCTTGGTTTCATCAGATCAGAGTATCTTGTTTTTGACAATCCTTTAGGTGGTTTCTTTATTTTTGCAAATTCCAGGCAGCTTTCATGTGTCTTTTACTGAGGAGAGGCTTCTTTCTGGCCACTCTTGCCATAAGGCCCACATTGGTGACCTGCTGCAGTGATGGTTGACCTTCTGGATGTTTTTTCTCATCTGCACACAGGATCTTTGGAGTTCAGTGTCATCTCTATTACCAAGGCCCTTCTCCCCGATTACTTAGTTTCATGGGGCAGCCAGCTCTTCAAAGAGTTCTGATTGTTCCAAACTTTTTGATTAAATAATTATGGAGGCCACTGTGTTCTTGGGAACTTTCAGTACTTAATTTTTTGTCCTCTTCTCTAGATCTGTACCTCCACACAATCCTGTCTCTGAGCTCTACAGGCAGTTCTTTTCTCCTGATGTCTTGGTTTTTGCTCTAGTATGCATTGTTATCATCGGCTATCTTTCCATATCATGTCCAATCAACTGAATTTACCACAGGTGAACTCCAGTTAAGGTGTAGAAATATCTCAAAGGTGATTAAGAAAAATGGAAGGCCACAATGCTAAATTTTAACTGTCATAGCAAAGGGTCTGAATACTTATGTCCATGAACTTTTTTTTCTTTTTTAATTTACCAACATTTCTTATTTTGGGGTATTGAGTGAAAATTGATGGGGGAAACCTTGTATTTTTTGGTTTTGTTTTTTTAGCACAAGGCTGCAACATCTGAAAACTTTCTGAATGCATTGTGTATGTATGAAGAATGTAAATGAAAAAATATATAATTCCATGTGCAAAGAAAATCCATGGCACTTCAAAATTTAAGATGAACAATAAGTGGGCTTTATTCACCCATGCCTTTGCAATGTTTCAGACCTCTCTCAGGGCCTTTGTCAAGCTTGATGTCGCAAAGGCATGGGTGAATAAAGTCTACATGCTGTTCTTCTTACATTTTAGAGCACCGTGGATTTTCTTTGTTTATGGTTGGACCCAAGATCAAGGTGGTATACACTGGCACTGGTTCTAGGTTGCTGGAGTTGTGCTTCTTTTTTCCCCTATTAATTTATTTATAACTCCATGCGGGTATGTGTGTGGAAATTGAACAAATATGAAAAATATGTGGAAAATCTAAAGGAAAATAATTTGTAGAAATGTCAGGTTTTACAAAGGATTTGAATGAAGCTCAGAATAAATAAATGGCTAAATATGTAAATGTTAGGTGTGATGTAAAGAATGAAATGAACATCAAGTCCCCACAAAAAATTGCGCGTCAGTCCATGAAGTCCCAACAAAAAT
Source organism: Rhinella marina (assembly GCA_900303285.1). NCBI lineage: Eukaryota > Metazoa > Chordata > Amphibia > Anura > Bufonidae > Rhinella > Rhinella marina. The sequence continues at coordinate 79,990 of ONZH01003496.1, read as the reverse complement.
AAATTAGAAATGGATTACGCTTATCTAAGTATATTAATTATGAATCTTAGTTTTATGAAAAATAAATATTGACATTTCACATTTAAATGAAGGCCAAAGAAGGAATGAAGATAGTGATTTTTAATGGGGAAGGGGTGGCAAATTCATTAAAATAGACCTGAAATCAAATCTTATCTATTGCAGGACTTAGAAGAGTCTTAAAGGGGTTGTGTCACTTCAGCAAATAGCAGGTATTATCTAGAGAAAGTTAATACAAGGCACTTACTAATGTATTGTGATTGTCGATATTGCCTCCTTTGCTGGCTGGATTCATTTTTCCATCAGATTATGCCCTGCTCATTTCCATGGTTACGACCACCCTGTAATCCTTCACCAGTGGCCGTGCTTGCACACTATAGGAAAAAAGCACCAGCCTGTGTGCAGCCCCAAGGTCCCAGCTACCAGAGAGGCTGAAGTTTTAATCTCTATAGTATGCAAGCTCGGCCACCACTGATGGATTACAGGGTGGTTATAACCATAGAAACGAGCAGTGTATAATGTGATCGAAAAATGAATCCAGCCAGCAAAGGAAGCAATATGGACAATCACAATACATTAGTAAGTGTCTTGTATTAACGTCCTCTACATGATAAATGCCACTTGCTGAAGTGACACAACCCCTTTAAGGCTGTATTTGACAGTCTGATTCTGGCTACTTTCACACTAGCATTTTTGCTGGATACGGCAGGGTTCAGCAAAAATGCTTCCGTTACTGATAATACAACCATCTGTATCCATTATGAACGGATCCGGTTGTATTATCGTAACATAGCCAAGACGGATCTGTCATGAACTCCATTGAAAGTCAATGAAGGATGGATCCGTTTTCTATTGTGCCAGATTGTGTCGGAGAAAACAGATCCGTCCCCATTGACTTGCATTGGGGGATCTGTCTTGCTCCGCATTCCACGATTTGCTCTCCAGTCTGGGAACGCAACTAAACGGAACGGAATGCATTTTGGAGCACTCCGTTCTGTTCAGTTTAGTTTTGTCCCCATTGAAAATGAATAGGGACAAAACTGAAGCATTTTTTTCCAATATTGAGACCCTATGACAGAACTCAATACCGAAAAACATAAACGCTAGTGTGAAAGTAGCCTTTGCTGGTGATTGTCGGGAACAAGGCATTTCTTCCCAGCTATCGCCTGCTCGCTGGAGGAGACTGCTGCTATTACATGCAGAGATCTCCTCCTCAGTATAGGGAGAAGTGATCATTATGCTATTGCTCTTCCCTATACTGAATCACTGTTTTCCGGCAGCAGATTGTGATTTGACTCCATGATCTGCCATCTGAAAACAACATGGTCCACCATTTGAAAACGATAATCATTTTTAAACATGTCAAAAGATTTAGATTACCTGATGAAGAAGTGTTCACTCGTTCATTGGGTATTCATGGCAGTATTACTACAAACGCTCGTTAGCGGTCATCTGGCAGAAAATCTGCCCATCTAATACAGGCTTTACTTGTAATGACTCATTCTTAGATCCCTTATACCCATGAAAGGTACTAAAAAAGTTTCCTTTCCATCGCCTAAGCCTTTTTTATTTTATACAGTACAGGTTATATATGTCATAGTATGATATATAGTGCAAATGTCGAGACTACATATGTGCCAAATATTGCCGCTATCACCTCACTCACCAGTTTCAAAAAATTGCTCAAACTCTTTCCTTAAATGGACTGTTTTCAAACCATTTTCATATACCTTGTTCGGGAATTCTTAGATAATACTGTAGTGAATACAGTAATTCTGTTCAGCGAACAAATACCTGCATATAGCATCTCTCGCTGTGGAGGACCCGTCTGGTCTTACATTTTGCAGGCAACCTGAGCATTGTGTATTGCCTAATGTCCCATGTGATGGCACTGCAGAAAAATTGAACACTTATTGCTGTTTCCCCACAGATTACAGGGGATTGTTAGATGCTCCAGAAAGGGGAAAGTTTGTGATCTATTCAAGGTCAAGGAACGTTTCTAAAAAGTTGTGATTGTCCAAAGCGGAGTCTTTTAACATTATTTTATGTTATTATTAAGAAAATAACCCCAGTGCCTCAATTTCTTTTATTTTTAATTTGTGCTTTTACCATTTGTTGTCTGTTGATCTTCATTCTATTCCTTACATAAGAAACCTCGATATTCACCTATATATGTTCAAAAATGTGTCACAAATACTTTATTTACACGAATATTCTTCATTATTAAGTCATTTTTATTAAATATATCACCTTAGACTTTTGATTAAGATTGATGGTTTCCATTCTTCAGGTTCATCTTTGATGATGTCCATCTCTTCCTTCTCTTTTTTACTTAAGATTCCTTTGTCTTTAACAACATATTCAAAAACTGTTACCATTACTGTTAGAAAAACTTTTATAATCATATATATAATTTTTATTATTTCTATTACTATCCAACATTGACAGTGACGAGTATAAAGATTTAGAAATAGATTTTGTGCCCTGAAAATACAATTTTCTTCTTGTTTTTTAATACTCTGCAAACCTTTTTCCTTACACTGATGCTCTATTTCACATCACCTAATAACCTCCACATCAAAAGCACTTATGTGAGGTCATCCATAGACCTTTGTCCTGGTTACATTTCAGACTCAACAGGTCGAACCCCTTAACCTGTGAAAATGGTATTTCTAGGAAAAAAAATATCAAACTCCCTTGCCAATTATGGCTTTCAAATCTTTTTTTCTACATTTCGTATTTATCACACAGCAATTTGTTTCATGCCTGCCCCTTCTATCCCGTCCGAGACGATGCTTCAACGCCAAGAAGCTCTCTTCATCTCCAACAGGTCATGGGGTGATGTGAACTCCTAACCTCAAAGATGACGCTGGGGTCTTGGAGGGTATAAAGAAACACAATGGCCTCAATTAGATCCGTAAGATTTGAGATGAAGGGAATGCGCCGCAGAGTGTTTGTCCACTGGACTCTCTCCTGTGACAGCAGAGTTATAGAGATGTGCCTACAAAGGGGGAAGAAGACACAATAACAATCACAGCATGACACACAAGCAACACTGTCAAAGCTTGGCTTTCTCTATTACTGAACGTTAGATGCAACAAGAAAGACTTTGTAATAATGAAAAGTGTTGGAGAATAAAAATGTGCTCAAATGCTGACTGAAAAAAACTGTCCACGGCAAATTATTTCTCTCCATTGTTGATGGCGCAAATCCCGTCTTTTATAGTTAGTTATAGTTAGAGTTTTATATTAATTGCCTTACATGAGGACTAGAAATGAGCGAATTTTTGGAAAATTCGATTCGGCTGCTTCGCGGAATTTTACAAAAAAATTTGCTTCATGACGAATTACTTTCGTAAGTAGCGGGTGCAATGACAGGGAGCTGCCATAGCGCCGCACCCCATCATTGTACCCCTCAGATGCCGCGCTCATACATGACCACGGCATCTGAGAGTAATAATACATGTAAAATTAACATTTAAAAAAATGAAATCATACTTACCACCTCCATTTGCTCGCGATGGGCAGGCCACCACCATCTTGTTGTAAGATCTGGCACAAAATAGGCCGGATACGTCACCACGCACAGGATTTCGGCCGAGATCTTCAATCAAGATGGCGTCGGCCGGCCCGATGCGAGCAAATCGAATTTATGCTGAAATTTGGATCGAATTCCACTTCTTTGGATTTTATTTACTCATCTCTAAAGAGGGCATAATATTATAATGTATAGTAGAAGCTAAATGTAGGGTTTACCATCCATTTACAGCTCTGTATTACTAAAGGAGTCATCTGCCCTTGTGGTCTACCAAATTAAAGATTTTATGGAAAAAAAGGTATTGATAGGGGCTACTAGGGTCTGGCTAGTGAGCGGGGATGCCCGTAACAGGCAGTTACTCAGCATGAATAGGGCCAAATTGGGTAACTCAGTTGGGCAAGAACCTGGGTTTCCTTAGCTACCATCTTCTGAAAATGGTGTAATATGTTTGTGTATTCACAGTGACGTTCGTTGTGGTGAAACATGTTCTGCTATATTGTATATACTGTACAAATAGGGATTCTTACTGTGTGATTTTTGAATTTTCACTCTATGATTTGACAAAGGTTTACTCAGTTTCGCCACAGTACCTATGCAGGAATTAATCCACCATGGTAACAATAGAGCCCATGATATCTATTTGTCTGTCTATCTATCTATCTACTATCTATCTACTGTATCTATCTATCTATCTATCTATCTATCTATCGGAATGGTTGACATACACTCAGTTAATTGAATAGCAAGTAAGCAAGATTTCATTCGATTCAATAACTCAAATTTTTAGAACTAGCCATGGGCATTTTATGCAAGCAGAAATGTGTATTTGTGGCTAAGGTATCGTGTTTGAGGGGTTGTCCAGCTTTTTTTTTTACTTTTTGTGGATTTCAACCCCATGCTGCTGTTTCTGTGGATAAAAATCAACTGCTCCCTGACGCTATCTGGGTCCCTGGCTCAATTTACTGGTATTCCAGTCCCCATCTATAAACTTCTGGATGGATGGAGTCATACGCTCCACTGCGGCCAATCACAGACCTCAGCTGTGGCATTTCACCTCTAAGGTCAATCATTGGCTGCAGCGGCACACATGACCTTGTGCATCTTGAAGTTTACAGATTGGGATCAGTACACCAGTGATGGAGGCCAAAACAGAGTGACAAGGAGCAGGTATGGGGTTGACATTAAAATAGCAAAAAAAGCTGGACAACCCCTTTTAAGGGGTTTTGCAACTTTAAACTTTTTTTTTTTTGTTAAACCGCACAGTATGGCTGCACCCACAGTGATGATCATGTACAACCACCTTAACTTAGCAGTCAGTTGAGTGACTTAGCCATTGTGAATGGTTGGCTGTTTTGTTTGGCCCCACTTGTAGACAACCTCAAGAACCTACAATTAGTGTAATTATGGTAAATGACAAATCTCATATGTCTCCACTGAGTTTTTATTAAACCTATTTTTATTGTACGCGGGGCAAGTCTGTGTCCAACCTATTCTCAGTCAAGAAAGGCAAATTTGTAATTAAAAAAAAAAAAGTTGCGATGCACTTGTACATAGGGTGTAGCATGCTTATATTCATATGAAGTGCTGGTAGTTCATGTTCATATTTGATACCAGCATGTCTGGTCCTAAGCTGAGGGAGATGATGGGCAAGACCCAGCACTGTATTATGGGTTGTTAAGTGTCCAACAGACCTTTTTCTTCTTACATCTACCTGGATGTAATCAATTCAATGGTTTCTCTTGTTTTCTTTTTCTGTTGAGTGTTTTTTTTTCAGGAAATTTGTGAATGAATGAGTCTAAAGACCAGAGCTTGAGTGATGGCTTTGACCAATCATGTTTTCGGTTGCACAGTATATGAAATCACCGGCCAATCACCTCAATTCTAAGATGGCTTTAAAATAGTAAAATAGTAGAGTTGTTTTGATTCAAATTCTGGAGGGGCAAAGTTTAGGTTACTGCAGTTGAAGAACATTATCCCTTTATAAAGCATGATCTACTTATTAGATCATTCTTAAAGGGGATATCCAGGATTATTATATTGATTACCTATTCTCAGGATAGACCATCAATACGTGATTGGAAGAGGATAGACACCCTGTAATCCACCAATCAGCTGTTTTGATGTAGCTCCTACGCAACAAGTAGGTGCCGAAACTACACAGCGCCATCCATTATATAGCAGATAGAGTTGGTTACTGAAGCGCTGCTCCTGTTTACTTACTGTAAATGCTCCTCCCACTCACGTGAGGCTAAGCTATCAATCTTAGACAATTCCTTTAAATGAGTGGTCTACATGGCCATTTTGGAGACATGATCCATATGAACTTTTAAAGCAGAACTCCAGTCCCCTGCTTCTCCATCTACAGTCCTTTGCATCAAATAACAGAAACATGACCATGCTGTCCCATTGATCTTCCTGCCCCCTACATTCAGGAGAGACTGGGATGAAGTATAATAATACAGTATGTGCTGAAACTATTCCTGAAGTGATTGTCACTTAAAGGCCAGGCTTAGTGATTTATTTGCTTGAAAAGAAGACTCCTAACTCAGTGGGTGTGTAGGACTTGGTGCTGTGCATAGCAGTCCATACCAGTGCAATATTTTTGTGTTTTTAATATCCATATTTGTAGCATATACCATACAGTATGCAATCTGCCATAGTGCCAATACAGTGCATGTAGACCTCCATAAGGTATCTTAAATGCCTGGCTGGAAATGTTGATCCAATTTTCAATGTGTGTACTGTCATTCATTTAAGGGATTGTCCAAGTTATATAAAAACTCAGGCAACCCCTGTAAACGGCCTAAAATAACAAATTAATGGATACTTACCTGTTTACGCCTCTGCTTCTTCATGCTCTGCGCTTCCATTATCTTCTTGGCTGCAGCAGTGAAATTCTATGCACAGGTCACGGCTGCAGCCAATATACTGGACAGCGATTGGCTGTAACGGTTTACTGAATGTGACTGATGCACCCAAGAAGATGACAGCAGCAGGAGGAGCTCGAGCTCAGGGCTCAAAGAAACAGTGGAGAAAACATGAGTATCAATTTATTTCTTGTTTAAGGCCACTTACAGGAGTTGCCCAAGTTTTTATATAACTCGGACAACCCCTTTAAGTGCATGTCTACCACATACAATGTCTTCCCTTTTGATGTTGCTCTCATATCTAATCGTCTCTCATTTGTGACTCTTTTTTTTCAAAAAATTTCTTTCGACATTGTTCTTGTCACCTGCCGTCATTGCAGCGGCCTAAGTTACCTATGCTTGCTTCTTATATATCTCTCCCCTCCACCTTCCTCCTCTTTTCCAAAGACCAAAGAAACTAAACCCAACCCAAAAATGCACCTAAAAAAACAAAACTATTTTCTTCTTTTGTCATTCAACTCAATCCCAACCTAACCAGACACAACAAATGGTGTTGTGCCGAAAAAGTTAACGTAATGACGTGAGAGTGAAGAAAAGAGCCCCCCCAATCCGTAAGTTCAATCAATGATAAGTAGAAAATGTGAAATGATGGCGTCATGTAAAAAAAAAGCTGATAAACTGGCTGCATGACACACTGTTTTGTGGAGGTGCTGTGCTTGTTGTATCAGTTCATATTTGACCAGTCATGATCACATGTAACTTTTTAAGTTTGTTGTGCCGTCCTAACTTTTACTTTGCTGTACTCACTCTGTTAATTGGTGCTTGTGGAGGTATTTTGTGCCCTGATTTCCTTGTCCAGCCTTGCTTTTATATCCGCTTATTTGGTGTCATGTAAAATGGTATATTAGACAGAAAATGGTGATAATATATTTTTGTATAAGTTTTATGTGAACTGTTTTATATACAATCACAAAGGGTAAAATGTTGTGGATGGTTCTTTTGCACTTGGTGCTATTGTGCCTTCTTATCTTTTTATATGATTGCAGAAATGTGGGGCCTTTTTCCAACTGACTTTTTAATATTTTTTTTCTAATTCAAATTTCTAGAAATTCTAGATATGCGACTTTTTATTCAGTTTGGATACATATTAGGCTATTTTTTTAACCTGTGATTTTTTGTTTAAAGACACAGTCCCTCACTTTCATCAACAAACATAAGACCTGTAACTCATTGTGATCCTCTGAATTTATATGGAAGGTTTTTTCATACAAATTCATATGAAGCCAATCAGAAACAAAATCATTTGCATGTTCCATCGCATATTATATTATGTTTTTAGAGAATACAATACAATATTGAGGTGCATAGAGTGGCCACGGTTCTGTATAGCAGAGTGTAATATTAAACCTTAGGTTCACCAAAGGCTCCCTCACATGCTCTAAGCAAACAACTTTGCCTAAGGCCCGTTTCACACTAGCATTCCTGGTTTCCGGTATTGGGATCCGGCAGAGGATCTCAATACCTGGAAAAAGCTTTTCAAAAGGCTGTTTGGTCCATTCAGGATGCATCAGGATGTCTTCTGTGCCGGCAGCATTCCGTTTTGTGATCGGACACAAAACTGCTGCGAGCTGTGGTTTTGTGTCCAGTCATAAAAACTGAAAAAACTGATCTGGTACTGAAAACAATGTAAGTCAATGGTGACAGATTCGTTTTTTAGGAGCCTAAAAAACTTAATCCGTCACCCATTGACTTGCAATTTATCTAGTGACGTATCCGTTCTGATTTCACACAACCGCATCCTGACAGAACAGATGCATCCTGAGGTGCAAAATCAAAACGTATCCGTTTCATTTTGGTATTGAGATCCTCTACCGGATATTCAATACCTGAATTAACAACGCAAGTGTGAAAGTAGTCTAAGACACTTGTTTCTTCTTAAAAAAATACAAGAAATGTAAAAAATAATTAGTCCTTTGATCTGCATAATCAGTCATTCTTTGGAGCAAAAGTGAAGTAGAATCAACCTTGTACAGGTCACCACTGCGACAGTCAAGGTAAGGGGGATCTCTAAGTCCCCCAAGTGAATGGAGAGATAATCATGCATCCGCACTGTCTGTCCATTCATCTTTATAAGACTGCCGGAGATTGGACTGCAGTCCCATAGAGTTGAATGGAACGGGACCTTGCAAGTGTGACCATTGCTCCATTCATTTGGAGAACTGAGGGACTCCAGTTCTTGTGATTAGTGGGAGTCCCAGAAGTCGACCCACAACCAATCACATACGTATCACCTATCCTATAATACAAAGAGGCCTTTCCCAGAAAATCTTGCTAGAGCCAACTAATGGAAGTGGCTCCCTATGAGTCAAAATTTGACTTTTTAACAAGTCTTGGAAAAAGACAAAGGAAGTAGCCAAGACAAATACCCATGCATAGACAGCTGTTTTGGGGGGCTTGGCCATCATCAGTATGGAGTAGGGTTCTGGCCTCTTTGCATATTATTTTACCATGAAGCATTGCCAGTAAGCCTCCATACAGGATTGGTCTTTTTAAGGAGGGCCAGTACCCTGCTTAACTGCATCCAAGGCATCACAACCATCCAGCCAGACTCCAACTCCATACTGATGAGGGGCAAGACTTCTTAAAAAGTTGGGAGCCACTTTCACGAGGTGGCCCTAGTGAGATGGTTGTCTTTCCTTGAAGATAACTCTTTGCATATCATTTTCCCATGAGAACTTCCTGTAAGTTTTCACACCGGGCTGATCTCTTTAAGGACAGCTAGTACCCTACTTAAGATGTACCTATCCTACTGATAGTTGATAACCTGTAATGACGATACAGGATTAGATAAACCATAAACAGTGCCATTCCTTTCCACAGGTTGTGCCTGGTATTGCAGCTCTGGCTCATTGAATAGAATGGGGCTGAGCTTCAATACCATGAGTGATCGGTAGACAGACGTGATGTTGATTATTAAAGAAACAGCCGAGTATTTTAATCCTGGACAAGACTCCGGAATCATATAATATGGGATGGTGCCCTTGGAATAGTCATTGTATAGTGTATAACTTTATATATCTTGAATTTATAGATAATGGATTTAGACAGAACTTGAAAAAACGGGACTGAATCTTTAAATAAAATTATTTGACAAAATTAAAAAACTAAATTTCATATATTTGTTACATTGCAAGTGAAAAAGGGTCCATGACGAGCACTTCTTTGTTTCTTTTCTTTCTTTTTTTTTTTGGTGTTGTAATTGTTTACCTGCTGCGTACGGTTCGCTGTCTGTTGAAGCAACAGTGTTGAAAACCTGCCAGCATGAATTGACATTCGCATGACAAACCTACCAGAGTGGATCCTCTCAGCTCCAGTTTCTTGATGTAATAAATCAAAGAGTGCTCAGGAGGAACCAGCTTGTGAGCAAGAGATAAGAGTTTCATGAGCTAATCCTCAATGATTAGGCATCCGACTAAAATGCCAAGCTTAGCCTGATAATGATTACACCATATGAAAAAAAATCAATAATTTTAACACTTAAATTTTGTAGACCTAAAATTTTCTCATAAATTTAGACAGATATATACTTTTTGTGTGCACTATTATTTTTCTTTCTTTTTTGGTGGTTTAAATGGGTTTTCCAAGTGTCTCATACTGATGTCCGAGACCCCGCTGATCAGCTGTTTGAAGTTTCACATTTATCGATCACATGGCGCGTCAAGTGAATGGGGGTGAGATGCGATGCCAAGCACAGCCGCTATACAATGGATGCTTCTGTGCTTGGTAAGCTGCAAGGAGGCCATGGTGCTCATCGGAGTGCCGCGGCTTCTTCAAACAGCTGAACATCATGGGTACTAAGAGCCAGACTGCCACTGATCAGACACTGTTGACCTCTCCAGAATGAATGGGATGAGCAGTTGTAATTACACTACACCACCTTCAAGCAAGTAAATTTGAAGCAGAAGTAACGCTCACATAGGTGCTGCTTTGAGTATCCTAAGGATAGGTCATCGATATTGTTGCATTGCACAACCCTTTTAAACACTTGGAAAACCCTTTTATTTGATATTCGGGGGGGAAGGGCAGAAGAAAATTAGGGGCAAAAAAATCTACACAAATTTTCCTTTACCACCTGTGATTTCTTTTTATTGGGTATTCATACTGTACAACGCACTTCCTTGAATACAAACTTCCAAACTGAGCTTCTTGGGTCATGTATTCTCCTACTGCAATAATAACGTAGTATTAGGAAATGGCCAATCCTATTTTTTAGTAGTTATTAGTAGTTCTAGTGAACCTATAGTTCCAAATAAATCACCGTATTCCATATGCAATTATTTTACATTTGAAAATATTTGGTCACCAAATTGTACTTCTTTTAATTTTTATTTTTTTACTTTATTTTTTTTTTACAAAAATGCTTTCTAAAAATTATAATTAAGGCGTTACATAATTGATTAGCATGTCGTATTTACTGACTGTTAATAATATAATACACTCATAATGTAGGCTATTTGATGGCTTAATCCATTGGATTCTGAGCTCCGAAATACAATTTCTCTTCTTTTGTTGGTGAGAGATAGAACGTGTCACTTCCTAGAGCTGAAAAGACTCAAAAAAAAAAAAAATCAATTGATATGTGTCAAACATTGGTGGTCACTGGAGTAAAAGAACAAAATCAATTTATAGAAATAGAATTTTTTATTGTTGCAAATTTCACAACTATTTTATAGCTCAAAATAATTCAATGACAAGCCACCAAAAAAAACCCAACAAAATGTTTTTGCTAATTTAAAAAAAAATTATGCAAAAAATGGATTGTATTCAAATTTTTTGTATAATATAATATAAAAGGGGCCCACCGTCAGGATTCTTATTGTGTTTTCTTAGTGATTTATTGTTATAATTTATCTATTTATCCCTAAACTCACACTTATGTCTTTTTCTTATTTTAGGGCAGGAATTGAATGGGCCGTATTATAACAATACAACAAACGTCTATAAATATATATGATTGAGAAGCGCTGGATCACAACTTTGACATATCAGCAAAGTACCAATCATGCTGAAGACAACAGACTTTTCTTCTTTGATTGTTTAGACTGTAATATTTCTTCAATGAAAGTATTGCGTTCTGCTTACGTGGACAGGAACTTAAGTTGGAAACATCAAACAGGATCAAGATGAATCGGAATTTCCGAATAGACAATGACAATATGACACACACACAAAAAAAAAAAAAAAACGACAAAAAAAAAAAACAGGCTTTTTCTTCTAACAGGAAACCTGAAATCTGACAAGGAGTGCCTGTTTGTCACCACGAGTTATGTTGCCATGGTATCCCCATAGCAACTGTTACAAGAAGCATCCGTATCCGTCATTCCTTAGCTATTTAGGGACCAAAGGACCAAACTTTTTATCGCAGACTTGTAGCTGTATGTAAAATATGGAGTTAACTTCCTACTTCTCGGCTGTTCTTAAAACAGTATGAGAGCAATTATATGAAATATGTACAAAAATGCTTACACGCTTTTAAAAAAAATGGCAAGATAATAGTTATTTGATACTATAGAAGGTTCTTTGGTTACATTAATTCAATTATGAAAATTTCCTATGGTTTTCTGTATATTATGAAAGGATAAGTATGTAGAGATTAAATAGAGGATAGCTATTTAAAAAAGCAAAGAAAAAAAATGAACAAAAAAAAGAAAAAAATGAAAAAAATTAAATAAAAATAAAAACGCATTAGAAAGATGGTAGTGGAAAAAAAAGGTTTGTAAATGCTTCTAACTATTCCCTTCCCCCCTTGAAAATCCTAATAGTTGTACAGATTTAACAGAAAAGTTTAAGATAACTATATAATAGTCAAAAAATTAGAGAGCAAAAACAAACAAAAAAAAGATGAAAAAAGCAAAAAAAAATATAGACGTTAGCATTATGGCTAAAAGAAAGATGTTGTAGAACTGTAATTTTTGTAGAGTTTAGACTAAGCATAAATTCCTACTCTTTGCCAATTGCATATTGTATTGAGGAGGATATGAGAGGCTGTAATGGCAGCTCCTAACTGCAAGCATTCCACCTAAGAAATAAAACTTGACTATTGTAAAACGATGCAATGAAATATTCAAGATACAACAGCTATTGTCTTTTTATCAGTTAATTTAACTTGAAGAATGACACAGCTATCGCTTCATATCTTTGTAACCTGCTATTTGCTAACCTTCCCATCATCCTCTGCTTTAGTAGTTTCCATATTTGTTCTAGACCTTCAGGGCAAAAGACAGCCTAGAACCTTAATGTTAAAAAAAACAGTAAAAAAAATCTATATATATATACAATCTTTAAAGAATTTCTGAAACTGTTTACAAGGAATTTTGAAAAACAGGGGATGTTTAAAAAAAACGATGCTGGCTCTGTTTTTCTGTAAATACATTTGCATATTTTGTAGGTCTTTTAATTGTAATGATAGAGAAAAAAAACAAGGAAAAAAATTATTTAAATGAAAAAGCACGATATTTATCTTTGGTAATTGACTTTAGAGCAGTTTAAAAAAAAAATAATGTTGAGTTAGAATAAATCTCAGATTCACAAAAGAAGTCAATGAACTATTAAAAAAACACATATATTTTAAAATATATCATATTTATTCTAAGTTATTTCCACGGTGTGAATTTTTGGATTTGATTTTACATTGCCGTCACTCCTTTTAGTTGAACTAAAAGAGTGCAATGATCATATTTAATTTTTCTTTCTTTTTTTACAAATATATAGAAATATAGATATATATAAATACACACTTATAGGATTAACTCTTTCAATGGATCATGACAATTTTATTTTCCATTCTATTTGTTGATGTCAACTTTCCGTCAGGCCTTGAATTTATAATGGGCATGGAGCACCCTCACGCTGGATACTTAAAGGGTTCTTACCAGTTAGCTATTTCCTTTAACAGCTTGATACAATCTTGTGGCCCGTCTTGCATCGGGAGGGTAGTTTTACAAAATAAGAACAATAAAATTAGTCAACTTAATTGTAATACATGAGATAATAACTCTGTGATCCGTCCACTTGTTCATTAGAATGCTGGCCGATCCTTTTTTATATTCCTTCAATTTGCTTCCTTCTAATTCTTTTTCCTTGCCCTCACTAAGGAATTTTCATTCTTACTCTTTCTCTCTTCCTTTGATTCATGCTGTTAGTAAGTACAGGTGTGTACTGCAGCTGCATTTCCGTCCAACTGCTCTTTTCACTCTCAATTACCTTTAAAAAAAACTCCTTGTAATCTTCTGTAATTATTGAATGACGCTTTTCAGCTTAGCCCTAAATAAAGCACAGTTTAAAAAAAATTCTGCGTAACTGTAGTTTTTTATGGCAGTTTTCTGTATATTACTTATAATGTGTGATATGTGATTTGGATGAAATAGTACATTATAGTATATAACAAAATATCCATTTTATATTTTTTTTTTACTTTTACTTAATTTATGATAGAAAATAATTAAAACTCTTGTTCAGTTGTGACATTTACTGATTAATTTATTTTTACCTCATTTCTCTTTCTCTCTCTCTCTTTAAATATATATATATATATATATATATATACTGTATATTGAGAAAGAGATAAAATAGGTGAAAAAGAAATTAATTAGTAAATATATATATATATATATATATATATATATATATATACAGATGAAGCCGAGCTAAACTTGATGGTTAACGCGTTAAGGAAAAAATGGCACAAAAAGCTTAACTAACTCTTTGAATGTATTTCAAAGGCTTTTGTCACACGATGGCACGAGACAACATTGTGATATCTCTTATAAGAGTTATCAGCTTTAACTCAGCTACATCTGTATATATATATATGAAAGCACCATTAGTTGACTTGCACTGTACATCAAGAGGGGGTTACACATGCATAATATAAAAATATATTAAGAAACTATTAACAGACTGGTAGAGAGAGGCAGAGGACCCTGCCCGCAAGAGCTTACAATCTACAAAATATAGGGAGATTACCAATCTGAATCACAAGGGGCCTTTCTGATAGCATGCAGGGAGAGCGCATTGAGAACCGCTGTAGAAAAATGAAAGCTGTGCTGTGATTGGTTGCTATTGGCAAAATTGACAGCTGTTCCGATGGGCAACAAATTGTTCATGTTTTATAAAGCACATGCAGGGAGATGAGAGGCAGACTGAAAAGCAGGAGAGATGTATGATCCAACTGATTCTATGCAAAGGGGTACTGCCAAAAGGTAGATATTTCATCCATGAATGGGCACCTGGGGCAGTAGCTGGTTTTGCAAAGTTTGCAGGCATGACCAAAGTGTTAGGGTGCCTATGCCCATTCAATAGCTGTAGCTGAACAAACAGCTATCTCTCCCGTCTTCCTCCCAGCTCCCCTATATACATATACATTGAGCTCGGCCAGTTTTAGGGTTCGGTTAACAAACCACTAATGTGTATTTGGCCTTTTAAACCAAAAATATAAATAAATGATTAAATAAATGGATGTTTCCCTTACCTCTCTAATTGGACCAAAGATAACAATGAGTATTTCTAGGTGGGAAATATTTAGATAGATAGATAGATAGATAGATAGATATACATCTGGGCAACGCCAGGTATATACTGTACACTAGTACACATTAAAGGGGTTTTCCGCAGGATAGGTCATCAGTATCTGATCGGTGGGGGTCCAACACTGAATGGGGCTGAGCGCGATATCAAGCACAGCTGCTATACAATGCACGGCGCTGTGCTTGGTAAGCTGCAAGAAGGCCACACTATTCACAGGAGCGCCAGTGCCTTCTCAAACAGCTGATCGGCGGGGTCCCGCGTGTAAGACCCCCCAACCGATCAGGTACTGATGACCTATCCAGAGGTTAGGTTATCAGTAGGCTTGAGCGAATCGAGCTTTGAATCATAGATCCGAAGTCTATTTGTTAAAAAAACTTTGTTGGTAATGCTTTTTCCGTACAGCATTAAAATGTATGGGCTCTGTGCAAACTTGGTATAGGCCAAAGTTACGCAAGACTTCAGTGAATGACATCGGTATTCCTATATGCATATTTAAAAACATTTTAAAATAGGAATCTGAAGTTGGCTTTGGTACTGGCTAGTACCTCGGTACCGAAGCCGACTTTAAAACGTCTTTAAATATGCAGATAGTCATTCACCGAAGTCTCACGTAACTTCGGCCGAGACGAAGTTTGCCTACACAGAGCCCATACGTTTTAATGTTGTACGGAAACAGTATTGCTAACAAAGTTTTTTAATTAAACAATTTTGGATCTATGATCTGAAGCTCGATTCACTCAAGCCTAGTCATCAGTATCAAAATCCCCGAAAACCCCTTTAATTTACTGTCTTTCATCCCTTTTGGCCAACTGTTCAGATAGATAGAGTAGATATACATATATATGTGTTTTTATGCTTTTGTTATCTGCAGTGTGCTGTACCACCTCCCCATTAGGGCTCATGCAGACGAACGTGTGTATTCAGTGCCCGTGCTGTGGACCGCACTGAAATTGGGGCCGCCTCATGCGGATCGCGGACCCATTCATTTGAATGGGGTCCGCGATCCGCATCCAACGGACCGCACACAAAAAAAGTAGTGCATGTGCTACTTTTTTGCGGTGCAGAAGCACAGCCAAAAACACCACGGAAGCACGCCATAGTGCTTCTATGGTGTTCCGATCCGAGCCTTTGAATTGAATGGGTCCGCGATCCGTAATGCGGGCTGCACACGGCTGGTGCCCGTGTATTGCGGACCCGGCGTATGCGGGCCACAATACGGGCATGGGCCCTTACTAAGAGAGTACTTATGCACAGCAGTATCCTATTGATTTCCATATTCAGATAACTGCAGAAAATGTTTTGTAATTTGTCCTCAATGTTAGAATATTGGAAAATGAATGAGAGGTGAAGAATATGGTGTATCCTAGAAAACTCCAAATTAATCACCTGTAAAAAACATCCAAAGTATAAGACGTTTAAGTTCAACACTCATCAAAGCTAGATGGACCTTCTCCCATAGGCGAGATGATCTTTATGAGCTTTGAAAGGTTGTATTCAGAAAAGTTATGGCACGTCATTCTATTATGGTTAATTTCTTAAAGGGGTTGGCTCATCAAATCAACCCCTGTCCATACACCTTCATAAAGAAGTCATGAGCAATGCTCCGCATGGAATTTCTCTCTATGTGCCAGAACAGTGAGAAGCTCTAGGGAATGTAAGATGTCCATGCATGATGTGGTTAGCTATACAAATAGCCACCATGTATCTTCTCCAACAGTCACTACAGAGTAAATATGTGGTTGTCCATGCCTTCCCCTAGGAATACTTGCTGATCAAGAGGGGTGAGAGAAACCAACTTCTTTCTAGAAAGTGATTGTCTTCACGAGATAACCCCCTTTAAGAAGCTATGTATAGGATCCTAGGGATTTGGAAACCAAAGTACTTGCCATAAAGTGGATATAGCTCCTACACTGAAGCTTTCTCATTCATATCTTTAACCAAAGTATGGGAAAACTGTCTCCCATTCCACCAACCAGCCCAGGTTGGGCACCTGAAGCTCGGACTTCCAATCCACCACTTACATCCTAAACCTACGGAAAAAAACGGATAAGTTTGACCTACTTTAATAACTGAACAATGTTATTTGTACTGTCTATGATTGTGTTGTTTGGGCATCATATGATACAACTAGGGATGAGCGAATCGACTTTGGATGAAACATCAGATTCCAGCACAGATTTCACACTTTCATCTGCAGAAAATCTACGACAAATCAGAATGTAAGTCAAGCATATTTTTCCACAGATTTTGCAAGTTGGATTTTTTTCCCCACGAATTACATCTTGGTTGGACGTACCCTTAACCACCTTTGGATTTTCCTGTACAACTTCTCTGGGATTCTCTGGGGTTTCTCTGGGAATTAAGAAAATGAAAATACTTAAATAATACTTTATTATAAATATATTCCCAAATATATTTCATTAGTTATACTTTTTGTCTAGGGAGCAATCATTAGGAAATAAAATGGCCGCCATCCTATTAGTACACAAAAAACCTGTCCTAATCACACAGCAGTTACTTCACAACACTGATCTAAATAGCTGCCTCATCCTCCTCTCTGCTCTACTTGTCAGGGATTATGATCATAAATACAGTTTAATATGATCTTCAGCTGAATCTCTGTAGGAATGGAGTTCATGAGGAGAGATGAAGTACAGAGAGGAGGTGAGGATGTGGCTGATGAGCAGCAGCACTTGTATGCAGTCTCCATTACCATAGCACCACATTACCACAGTCTGTCTTGTCTGTACTTCATGTCTCCTAATGAGCTCCTTTGCTTTAGAGATTCAGCTGAAGATCTTATCAGCTGAATTCAGGATCATAATCCCTGACCAGCAGAGCAGAGAGGAGGCCGAGGCAGCTCTTTATCTCAGTATTGTGAAGTAACTTGTCCTCCTGTGTGATTAGGACAGGTTTTGTGCGTACTAATAGGACGGCGGCCATTTTATTTCTCCTAATGTTTGCTCCCTAGACAAAATGAACCAATATAGCTATTGAGAGATATTTGAGAATGTATTTATAATAAAGTAATATTTAGGTATTTTCATTTTCTTAATTCCTGGACATTTTCAGCATCATAGCAGCATACCTGATGGAAACACAGTTGTGAGGTCACAGCAGTTTACCTGATAAATAAAACACAACAGGGGAGCTCCCTTGTGTAACACTCAAAGGATCCTAGATGGAACTGTGAGACAAGGGTACCTTACCTAACAGCGTTGTGCAACCCAGGCACAATACTAGTGTAGTGTGAAGTATCTCCCAGCCAGGAGGGTAACCAGGCTGCTGCGCTTGTTCACCGGATGCATCACATGGAGGTCCGGAAAAGGCAATAGAAGAAGTCACGCTCAAAGCATGAGCAAAAAAAAAACACAAAGTACACTGTACTGACGACTTCAATAAAAATATTTATTAAAAACCACAAAATACACTTTATTGTAAATAAAACACTATATTCTGATGCCTATTGGAAACATGCCACAGCAACGTACCTGATGGAAACACACTTATGATGTCACAACAGCTTACCTTATGGGAAAAGTTGCGGCCACTTACCTAATGGTGGAAACACAGTTGTGATGTCACAGCAGCATTGCTGATGGAAGCATAGTTGTGATGTCACAGCAGCTTATCTGATGGAAGCATAGTTGTGATGTCACAGCAGCTTATCTGATGGAAGCATAGTTGTGATGTCACAGCAGCTTATCTGATGGAAGCATAGTTGTGATGTCACAGCAGCTTATCTGATGGAAGCATAGTTGTGATGTCACAGCAGCTTATCTGATGGAAGCATAGTTGTGATGTCCAGGGGCGGATTGGCCATAGACCTTACAGGGAAATTTCCCGGTGGGCCGATGCCCGGGGGGCCGCCTGAACCCTCCTCACAGCCAGCCAATGGAAGTTTTTGGAGATATATTTTGTGCTCATGGCAGTATTTTGTAATGGACTGTGGTATTTGGCTCTGTTGGGGTGGTATAATGTGCCACAATATGGTATTGCTGGCCCTGCCTTCCATCAATTTGGACCCAACTACAAAACGGGGCCACTTTTAGTATTTTTTTCCAGGGCCACTTTCAGTTCCCAGTCCGCCCCTGGTGATGTCACAGCAGCTTATCTGATGGAAGCATAGTTGGGATGTCAAAGCAGCTTATCTGATGGAAACATAGTTGTGATGTCACAGCAGCATACCTGATGGAAGTATAGTTGTGATGTCACAGAAGCATACCTGATGGAAGCATAGTTGTGATGTCAGAGCAGCTTATCTGATGTAAGTATAGTTGTGATGTCACAGCAGCATACCTGATGGAAGCATAGTTGTGATGTCACAGCAGCATACCCGATGGAAGCATAGTTGTGATGTCAAAGCAGCTTATCTGATGGAAGCATAGTTGTGATGTCACAGCATTTTATGTGATAGAAACACAGTTGTGATGTCACAGGAGCTTAGCAGATACACACCAGGATGCTAGTTAAACACTACCTGGTTCATGACTCTTCAAAAATCCCTCACTGTTATAACAATCTACAACTAATTGTGATCTAATACAGGGAAGAAATCATTATTATCATTTGGACCCCCTTATTTGCAGGGTCCCTGCAGTTGCACATACTCCAAAACAATGTAATTGGGCACTCCTATCTGGAATTAGTAGAATTCAACACAGTCTATATAGTATATGATAAAAATAAAAATTTATTCACATATAAAACATAATCCATAAAATCCTATATAGCTATAAAAATACATAATAGCCCTGAAGTGCATAATCGTAGAATCCTTAGCTTATTTATAAAGATATATGGCAGTGCATATTAGCGAAATGCTAGACTTGTATGTTCATATGGATAATGGCGATGATATATCTGTGGTCAAGCCAGTAATATTCTCCAATAGATATTCCTAATATAAAGTTATTGTAGATATACCTGCGTCAAGTATATATTAGTCCACACCTATCGTGGCGTCCCACGAAGGTGTCCTCCTTTGTAGTATATGGTACCAATACTCACAACATGTTTCTCCGCATTACTTATCGGGACGCGGGTCAATTCCCTTGAGTGGTCGGCGTCTCACACATCCACGAGACTTTACCGCTCTCTCTAGGATACTTGCTCCACTCTTCCGGACCTCGCTCTCCCGGCGTCCCACGTGACTCTATGGACACGTGATCGGGCCGCTGTACCTTTGATGCCGGAGCCTCCGATCGAGATCTTCACTGTGTAACACAGGTAATTCAGGTAATCAAGGATCCTTGTTCTGAAATCAAATGGTAGTCAGATGGGATTTTGCCAGTATGTCAATGCCAGACGCGTTTCGAAACAACTTGTTTCTTCCTCAGTGGCTAGTAAACTTGGCTATCCCATTGCCTCCTTTTATAGTGCCTCCTCTGGGTTACATCAAAATCCTGGATTGGGACCTCAAAGCATGGTCCATGTTTAATTTACGCATTGCTTTAAGAAGACTTATTCGTGTCCTAAAGTCCTTATTATCACTTCTTCAATATCCATGTTACCTCCCGATGCACTTCCTCTAATCGGGTCTAAATACATCACAATGCGTTACCGATGCGGTTTTGATGCGGTTTTTCTACCATATATGCGTTTTTTGTTCCTAACTTGCTTTTTCACCATTAGATTCATACTGATGTTTAATTTTTCATATCTAAGCCATCATTCTATCGTATCTCACCATATACATTTAAATAATATATATTATTCTGGCTATATTAGACTCCCATTAATTAGTGCCTCTACAGCCAACATCAAGAAGGGACCAAATAAATGGAAGTCAATATATAGTATAGGAGATTTTCAGTACAGGAGATTTTTAAACCAGGAGATTTTTAACCGTAACTTCAAATATTATATATGTTATATTTGAAGTTACGGTTAAATATCTCCTGGTTTAAAAATCTCCTGTACTGAAAATCTCCTATACTATATATTGACTTCCATTTATTTGGTCCCTTCTTGATGTTGGCTGTAGAGGCACTAATTAATAGGAGTCTAATATAGCCAGAATAATATATATTATTTAAATGTATATGGTGAGATACGATAGAATGATGGCTTAGATATGAAAAATTAAACATCAGTATGAATCTAATGGTGAAAAAGCAAGTTAGGAACAAAAAACGCATATATGGTAGAAAAACCGCATCAAAATCGCATCGGTAACGCATCGGTAAAGTCTCGTGGATGTGTGAGACGCCGACCACTCAAGGGAATTGACCCGCGTCCCGATAAGTAATGCGGAGAAACATGTTGTGAGTATTGGTACCATATACTACAAAGGAGGACACCTTCGTGGGACGCCACGATAGGTGTGGACTAATATATACTTGACGCAGGTATATCTACAATAACTTTATATTAGGAATATCTATTGGAGAATATTACTGGCTTGACCACAGATATATCATCGCCATTATCCATATGAACATACAAGTCTAGCATTTTGCTAATATGCACTGCCATATATCTTTATAAATAAGCTAAGGATTCTACGATTATGCACTTCAGGGCTATTATGTATTTTATAGCTATATAGGATTTTATGGATTATGTTTTATATGTGAATAAATTTTTATTTTTATCATATACTATATAGACTGTGTTGAATTCTACTAATTCCAGATAGGAGTGCCCAATTACATTGTTTTGGATTTACTGCTTTTATAAGATCGACTAGGCCGGTCTTTAGTATTGGAGCACCAAACCATACTGATCTTGGAGTGAGCACCAACCACCGTTACATAAGTTGCACATACTGTCTGGTATGGCTGCCTCTGTTACCAGGAAAACTTTCTTTTGAAACTGTCATATTCAGTTGATATAACTGCATTGTAAATATTACATGTCCGTCGTTCAAAGGATGGGTGACCATGTAATACACATGTAATACACATTGCCTTCCTTAGTAATTCTCCATTCTGCCTCATAGAAGGAGGCACTGAGGTAAGGATCCCCCACCAACGTACTAATAGAATAACTGCTCAGTAGTGAGCCATAAAAGGGGTGGGGCTTGTGCTACCCAAAAGTGGGCAGTTTGTGTCTGCTTTGACCACTCTGGGGGCATTCCCAGGTGGTCCAAGGCTGGTTCTTAAATGTCCCAATTTTTACTTTTTACATGTTAGTACGATAATGTTTCCCCTGCCCATACCTTATTGAGGTTACGCTAGAATATAGCCTTCTGGTAATACCCATTAGCCAGTAAAATCCAGTTATCAGCAGAAATCTGCTATTAACTAAAATTTTGATTCACACATATACACCAGGGGCAAATATTGGATGTAACTGCCTCTTAACCCTCATAGGAACCATAGCATCTCTCAGCAGATTTGTACCTATGACACTGGCTGACTTGTTACATGTGCGCTTGGCAGCTGAAGGCATCCGTGTTGGTCCCAAGTTCATATGTGCTTGCATTGCTAAGAAAAATTAGGATTTAATATATGCAAATGAGCCTCTAGGAGCAGTGGGGGTGTTAACATTACACCTAAAGGCTCTGCTCTCTCTGCAACTGCCGAGCCCTCTGCACTCTGAGTGACAGAGCCAGGCGTTATGATGTTTTATAAATAAAAGTGCAGAGGACGCAGCAGTTGCACAGAGAGCAGAGCCTTTAGGTGTAATGATAACACCCCCATTGCTCCTAGAGGCTCATTTGCATATAATAAAAAATATTATTTCTCAGCAATGCGGGCACATATGAACATGGGACCAACACAGATGTCTTCAGCTGCAAGTGCACATATAACAGGTCAGCCAGTGTCATAGGTACAAAACTGCTGACAGATGCCATTTAATTGTCACAAATGACAACATGCAATTGTATCAGTTGTCAAAAGTAGGAAAAAGTAAGGCCCCATCCTGGATCTACAGATTGTATGTTTTAACGAAATCAGTGTGAGGCTCGAAACTCTGCAGATTTCTTAATGAAAACAAACATAGTGACAACATAATTGATAAAGTTTTCACAAAACACATTGCCGTTTTTAGGCTTCAGTATATTTGCCATCTTCTGTAATACATGTCAAGGCTCAATCTGATTTTCCAATTCATTGAAGACATTCGCTGGTTGCTGTTCAGCAATTTTATGAATTGCTTTTGAGTTTCTTATTCAGAGATTTGAAAAACACCAGAGTGAAAAAAAACAAATTCAGAAACAAATAACAAACACAACAATTAACCAGTTGAAACCATTCTGCAAGACTAGGAGACCCCAAAATATACAAACTATGCCATGTGTAAGGCAAAGATTCCATATCACCACTGGACCAGTACATCCAACAGATAAATGGATAAACTGGTAGATAATGGACTGAAATGTAAGAAAAAAATTACCTTCTGATAGGTCATGTGTGATCATGGACCACCACTTCCAGAATAAAAGAAGTCTGTAGAGTGATCAGTGTCCTATAATATTTCTCTGACTGGAAATCTGACACAATACGCTATGCAAAGGACCATTCAAGTGAAGACTATCTTGATGAAAATGTTTCTGCCTTTGAACACTCTACAGATCCTTTTCATTTTCTGAAGATAAGTTCAATAATGGACCAAATCTTCTTAAATGTATCTATGGCCAGAATAACAATTTGATTCGAATTCAGCATTAAAAGGACCTCCCAGATTGAATTTCTATTTACTGAGGTCCTCCTATGGATCACCATCTATCAGAATAAAGGAGTACTACCTCTCCTTACAGAGAGCGCCTTAATTTGCGTGAGGAGGCTTATAGACCATACATGCTCCTCTGGAATCCTGGGAAGAAGGGATGCAAATGAGCTCTTAACAAGCTCTGCCTCTAATGCCACCAGATGTAAGGTAATTATCCTATAAGTCAATGTTCGCCCCTTTAAATAGTCCTTGAGACATGACATGGATAATAAATAAGTCAGCACCTAATCTGCAGACAGCTGTTTCTGGATGATTGCCCCTCATCAGTGCAGAGCAGAGAGGACTGGCTTAACTGGGTGAGAGGCCTAGGTCAGGATTTGGGAGTGCTATTTCTCCTTCTAAAGAGCGCTTTAATCAGCATGAGGAGGTTTATAGGCCATACATGCTCCTTTGGAATTATCAGAAGAACAGAGCTAACCTGTCTCCTGTTCTGTAAGTTGAGGTTGAATACAATTTTATGGGGGTTACAGAAAGTCAAGCAAGCTTGGATACAGCAGCACTTGGCTTCCTTATCTTGCAAAACTGTGCCACCCAACCATCCATTCAGCTATACTTGGAAGACCCTGTTCCTTTTGTTATCATTGTGTATACCAGGGCTATACAATAACTTGGAACCAGAAGACTCACTGTGGCAGAATCTCCTGTCACTTGGGTTGTGTCTAGCTTAATGCATGTGATGGCATTTCCTCCTAGTGTGATGATATCATGGCAGCACTGCATCAACACCACACAGATGTGGCCCACAATAGGAATGAATGAGAAAAGGTTGCATCCCACTAAATGAACCACACCACATGCCCATTAGCTTTTACTGACCTGTTCAGTGACTGATCATTATTCACATTGTATAACGCCATGTTTCTCAGTAGTGTTGATAAAATAAAACTTCTTTCACATCAGATGCTTCATATTAAAGGGGTTCTCTGGTTTCATAATGATTTTTTTTTATCTGCCCAGAGTACACAAAACACTACATATATTGGTCCCATATGCCCATTTTTCATGTCAGTGCTTTCCTTCCCCTTTTCTCATCATGAGAGCTTTAGGGAAGGTTGCTTACACATAGAACTTCCTGTTTTCCTCAGCTTACTGCTTGGTTTGCTAACCATACCCAGCATGCTTTGCTCTGTAGTGTTTCTAAAGAACTTAGGCTGTACAGATGATTATACTGTATATTGGTGTACTTAGTTATCATTATACTCTTTATTGTACTGTGTACATT
Source organism: Rhinella marina (assembly GCA_900303285.1). Classification (NCBI taxonomy): domain Eukaryota; kingdom Metazoa; phylum Chordata; class Amphibia; order Anura; family Bufonidae; genus Rhinella; species Rhinella marina. The sequence goes on along the minus strand of ONZH01003496.1, from coordinate 55,081 downwards.
TTGTCAATAAGGGATATTGAAAACTCAAAAAATAAATAAATAATAATAAATAATAAATAAAGAACTTATGCTGTAGTGAGAGCACATGGTAGAAAGGCAAATAGCAGTGTTCTGTAGACCTCAAGTCAGGATGAGGTGGGAAGTCGCACCTGGAAACAAAACCAGTAATATTCCTGCATGTAGTTAACTAGCAAGTGGAGGTGATTATTATTAGTCATAAGATTACACCTCAGGGTATAGATAAGGACACCGCAGCTGAGCACACACAAATGAGTGGATGCCTGAGCTGCGAAGCAAAAAAGGAGCATTGTGTATCTTCATAGCAGCCTAGCCCTGTATAATAGGTCTGGGACCAAGATCAGCCAGCCTGCTGCCTGAAGACAATCTTATATCAGAGGCTGTGTGCAATACTGATTGTTACGAGGAAGGACATACCGTGACTGACAAGAGCTGTGCTGATGTCTATAGAAAACTGTGGTGACAACTGTATATACAACAATCTTCATTGCACCCAGGAAGCTGGGTCAAACCCAAGCCAGAATAACAATGAGTTGTTCCCACTTAAAGAGACCTAGTGTACCTAATTTAAACCTGTGGCCCGTCAAAAGACTGTTGTGACCATCAAGCTTGCTGACCCTCGTTAATAAAGCATATTCTCTTTAAAGGGAACCTGTCATCACCCTTATGCTGCACATATTAAGGGCAGTATAAAGTAGAGACAGGTGAGTTGATTTCAGCGGTCTGTCATTTATAAGTTAAAAGCAAGTGGTTGCCGAGAACCAACATCATAATCATTGCACACTGTGCCTGGAAAAGAGTCCCGTCCACTAGAGAAGAGTCATGGTTATTCATGAATTCCTGCTCTCCCTACCCACCTGCTGATGATTGACAGTCTTCTACCTAGTTTTCTCCCTTTCTCTCTAGGAGAGAACTGCCAGTCATCAGCAGATGGGCTGAGAGCAGGAGATAAACATGACTCTTCTCAGGTAGATTTCACTCTTTCAAGGCCTGGCCTGCAATGATTATGATTAGAGATGAGCGAGTAGTGTTCGATCGAGCTGGTATTCGATCGAATACTACGCTATTCGTCGTACTCGATTTCGTTCGAGTATAACGGTGATGGCGCACTTAGAATTCGTTTCCCCTCCCACCTTCCCTGGCGCTCTTTTTCCACCAATCACCATGCAGGGGGGTATGACAGGCCCGCTGAGCACGCTGGCAGCGCGAAAACGGCATCTACATGCATTGGCTGGAAAAACCATGTGACCTCGAATCATAAAAACTCAGCTCTTCCTGCTCGTTCGCATATGCTGCGTGAACTTAGTCAGGGACAGAGGCTGGAGAAGGGAGAGACAGGTTTTAGCTGTTGGACAGGCAGGAGCGTGATTAAAAGCCCTTATCAGGGCTACTATAGTGCAGTACAGTGATAGCTTTACTACAATATACACTTTACAGAGAACGGCTGCTGTATTCAGGGATAGCTGCTGGAGTAGGGACAGAGAGAGGCATTAGTGGTGTATTAGGTGCTCTGCTACATACCAAACTATATTTGGCACTACTGTTCTGCGTTCTTTTTGGCTGCAAAACCCTGTTATATACCTAGTGTGTATATGCACCATCTGATCTTCTGGCAGTATACGGCTGTGTACTTTTTTTTTTTTTTTTAAATACAATTTATTTGGCTCTAGTGTTCTGGGTTCTGTGTGCCTGCAATACCCTTTTTGTATACCAGGTGTAAATACCCACCGTCTGAACAGTTAGTACACGGCTGTGTACCTAGAAATATAAAATATATAGGCCTTTTCATTGGCAACTGTACTGTGCGTTCTCTTGCAAAATAATTTTATATACGTGGTGTTAATACACACCGTCTGAAAAGTTAGTACACGGCTGTGTACCTTGAAATATAAAATATATAGGCCTTTTTATTGGCAACTGTACTGTGCGTTCTCTTGCAAAATAATTTTATATACCTGGTGTTAATACACACCGTCTGAACAGTTAGTACACGGCTGTGTACCTTGAAATATAAAATATATAGGCCTTTTTATTGGCAACTGTACTGTGCGTTCTCTTGCAAAATAATTTTATATACCTGGTGTTAATACACACCGTCTGAAAAGTTAGTACACGGCTGTGTACCTTGAAATATAAAATATATAGGCCTTTTTATTGGCAACTGTACTGTGCGTTCTCTTGCAAAATAATTTTATATACCTGGTGTTAATACACACCGTCTGAAAAGTTAGTACACGGCTGTGTACCTTGAAATATAAAATATATAGGCCTTTTTATTGGCAACTGTACTGTGCGTTCTCTTGCAAAATAATTTTATATACCTGGTGTTAATACACACTGTCTGATCTGTTAATACACGGCTGTGTACCTCGAAATATAAAATATATAGGCCTTTTCATTGGCAACTGTACTGTGCGTTCTCTTGCAAAATAATTTTATATACCTGGTGTTAATACACACTGTCTGATCTGTTAGTACACGGCTGTGTACCTCGAAATATAAAATATATAGGCCTTTTCATTGGCAACTGTACTGTGCGTTCTCTTGCAAAATAATTTTATATACCTGGTGTTAATACACACCGTCTGATCTGTTAGTACACGGCTGTGTACCTCGAAATATAAAATATATAGGCCTTTTCATTGGCAACTGTACTGTGCGTTCTCTTGCAAAATAATTTTACATACCTGGTGTTAATACACACCGTCTGAACAGTTAGTACACGGCTGTGTACCTTGAAATATAAAATATATAGGCCTTTTCATTGGCAACTGTACTGTGCGTTCTCTTGCAAAATAATTTTATATACCTGGTGTTAATACACACCGTCTGATCTGTTAGTACACGGCTGTGTACCTCGAAATATAAAATATATAGGCCTTTTTATCGGCAACTGTACTGTGCGTTCTCTTGCAAAATAATTTTATATACCTGGTGTTAATACACACCGTCTGATCTGTTAGTACACGGCTGTGAAGGCAAAATATTGTAACCAAAAAAAAATAAAATGCGGAGGGGGGCTAGCGGAATAGGACGTGGACGAGGACGGGGGCGCGGAAATGCTGTTGGGGGCCTTGTTGAAGCCAGTGGGGATACAATGCGTGCTGGTGAGGGTCAGCCAGGATCCCGCTCATCCAGAATCCCTGCCTTTATGGGACAGTTAAGCAGGGGGCGGGTTACACCGCTGTTGAGGCCTGAGCAGGTTGAACAGGTGGTGCAATGGATAGCCGATAGCGCTTCCACACAGTTGTCCACCAGCCAGTCATCCACACAGTCTCACTCTGACCCTTCTTCCTCCACACCTGGCCAACAGAGTCATCCCACCATTGACCCCTCCCAGGAGCTCTTTTCGGGTCCTTTTTCAGATGTGCCGGAAGAATCCCAGGAGCTAGCAGAGGAATTTGTTTGTAGTGATGCCCAAACACTTGAGTTTTCGCCATCTCCTGCTGATGTGGACCCTGAACCAGCATCTGTTATCATGAGCGATGATGATGATGAGACGCAGTTGCCATCAAGGGAGGCTGTTGGAATGTCCAGTGGGCAGGAGGAGGAGCAGAGTGAGGAAGAGGAGGTGGTGGATGCCGAAATGCCCGACCCCACTTGGCCAGGGGTGATGTCCAGCGGGGAAAGCAGTGGAGAGGTGGTGGTCTGCGCAGCACCGAAAAAGGCAGCAAGAGGCAGAGGGATGTCCAGAGGCAGAGGGATGTCCACAGGCAGAGGGATGTCCACAGGCAGAGGACAGTCCAGACAGAGAAGTGAGGCCACAGCCAGCAGGGCCGAAGCTGTTCCCGGCAGCGGGCAGTCGTGCGAAGCTCCCCCATCGAGGCCTCGTACTTCTGTGGTGTGGAGATTTTTTACTGTTTGTGCGGATGACAAACTGAGCGCGGTTTGCACACTCTGCCACTCAAAACTGAGTAGGGGCTCTGAGAAGAGCAATCTGACCACCTCAGGCATGCGGCGTCACTTGGAAGTCAAGCACTGGGCTGAGTGGGAGAGAGCAAACGCAATACAACCTGCGCCCGGTCTTGCTGCCACTGCCTCTTCCCCTTTGTTGTGTGCTGCCACTGCGGTCCAGACCTCCAGCCAGGACACCTCCACATCTGCCTCTGCCTCGGCTACTTTGGGGCCTTCTCCTTCAGCCTCCCCTTCCCCCGCCTCTTCGCCTGCACCTTCACACTCCTCGTCCCAACAACTGTCCATCTCGCAGGCGTTCGACCGCAGGCGGAAGTACGCCTCGAGTCACCCCCAAGCCCAAGCCTTAAACTGCCACATCTCCAAACTGCTGGCCCTGGAGATGTTGCCGTTTAGGCTTGTGGAGACGCAGGCCTTCCGCGACCTGATGGCGGCTGCCGCACCTCGCTATTCCGTCCCCAGCCGCCACTACTTTTCCCGGAGTGCCGTCCCCGCCCTGCACGAGCACGTGTCGCGTAACATCAGGCGGGCCCTGAGGTACGCAGTCAGCGCAAAGGTCCACTTGACCACCGACTCGTGGACAAGCGCTTGCGGCCAGGGACGATACATCTCTTTGACGGCACACTGGGTGAATGTAGTGGAAGCGGGGACGGGGTCGCAAACAGAGACTTGTTGAGAGTATTGTTGAGAGGCTGTGATAGTGGCGTAATAGTGCGACTTGGGCGCGTTATATGCACCCAGACATGCTTCCCCTGCTGTCCCAGTTGCATTCCAGCAGTGTTGGCATCCTTTTCTGAGGTTTCAGGGTGGACTTGGTGACCTCCAAGTGGTCGAATTGAGATTTCCAAGTGGCGAGCATTTTTTTCCCATAGACTTTAATGGGATTCGATATTCGGTCGAATAGTCGAATTTCGCGGTCTATTCGAATCGAATTTCGAACTTTCGAATATTTCACTACTCGCTCATCTCTAATTATGATGCTGGTTTTCGGCAACTACTTACTTTTAGCTCACGAATGACACACTACTGAAATCAACATGTCTGCCACTATTTTATTTGGCCCTAAGTGAGGTCAGCATAAAGTTGATGACAGGTTACCTTTATGTTACTAATGTGCTGCCATCCTAGAGTGGTGATATACCATATACCTAGTGGTTGGACCACCAACAATTAGACACCCTTTATCCTGTGAATATGGGACAAGTTTTCATGTGGGAAAAAACTCTCTTATCTACAGGTAGCAGAGCTGTCTGCTGATGAGACAAAGGAACAGTACATAATGCATGTTTAGTATATTGGGGCAGGTAGCTTCTTTTATTCCATTCCATGCAGATAGCCTGGAGCAACAATTGCTACCAGTCAGAAATAGCTGTCATTTCTGGTCATTTACTGTCGTCTCCACTGATGTGCTTTGACATTCAGCAGGTGGACCAACTGTGCATCTCACATTATAGTGATGTCTCTGGGGATATGAAAACCTGTCAGTGTTTTTATCATACAGCATAGGTATAGAAAACCTGAATTGGTCATTTGGCATGATGTCCTGTGATAGCATGAGGTGTTATCCTTGGTTTTCCATAGGACTGAAGTGAAATCTGCATTCTCTTACCACCGTGACTGATTGTAAAATTCTGTCTGCTTGCAGCCACCACTAGAGGGAGCTCAATGCATTCATACTGTGTTTATAATTGAGTCCATTGGTGGCTACAGCTACAATATGAGTATCTTGATATTTCTATATATTTTCCCACAAAGAACACGCATACCTTAACCACAGGTTAGGGGATATGTGTCAGTTGACTATTGCTCCAACCAATAGGACCCCAAGCAATCATCAGGATGGACATCCCTGATTCCCCATGTGAATGGAGCAGTATTATGCATATTTGTATGAACCCCTCTCCATTCATTTCTATGGTACTGCTGGAGATCAAGCAGAGTACTATCTTATTCAGTCAAACAGACGTTTATGGAATGGAGGTCAAGCATGTGTACTAGGGAAACATTAACATGGTGGATTGGGGACCTCCATTCTCATGTTAACTCAGTAAGTCTTTAAGTGTCTTAGCTTCAAGTCTATAGAAAACTACAAATCTTACACTGAGTAGTGCCATATGACAAATTCAGCTGGCCTTCAGTAAAAGCTGAGGAGCCAGACATATTTAATCAGTATCAGGTTGTGAAGTTCTACTAGGTGATGCAAGAAGCAGTCAAGTTTTCTTCAAAACATAAAAAGCAATGACAGGTCACACTAAAAAGAAAAAAAGAAAAGAAAAAAAGCTAATTTTTCTTGACATTGATGTGTCCTTCCTGTCTCCACCGTGGGGCCTTTGCAGAAGGGCCAGGCAAAAAGAAGAGGACAAGTCTAAAAATAAAAAAAGATGAAAGAAAAACAATGAAGTGTTCGAGGCTTTGCCATGGACATCAGCTTTCGCTCACGTCCAAGAGCTGCGTCCTGGGAGTAAAAAGAAAGAGCCTCAGAGCTACAATCCGTACAGAGCAACATTTCAATGGCAGTAAAACTCCACGGTGTCTTTAGCTGGAGGGTCCGGCTGCATTTCAAACCACTTGAGCTTCCTTTCTATGCTTTACGAGATCCCTATAATCCCTGAATAGAAATATTTTGTGCCTCAGCCCTGCAGCGTGACTTCTATTCCATCTGGAGTTTGTCAGTGTGCAATAAAATAAAACCCTTCAACAACGTGTCCAGATTCTTTCCTCAAATGTCTGCTGCTTCCAAGAAATGAATCTCAAGTTGTTTCGACCATAGTAATGGAGAACTATGTCACATTTGCCAAAATGGCTTTTCAGACTACTGTGTTTAAAGTTAGACCACCATTCTCCAGGTTAGATTATCATTCTCCAGTTTATCCAACCATCCTACAGGTTAGACCACCTTCCTGCAGGTTAGATCATCATCCAATATACTTCAGGTTTGACCAACATTCTTCAAGTTAGACCACCATTTTACAGATTACACCACCAGGTTAGATGACCATCCTACAGATTAGACCATCATTCTCCAGATTAGACCACCATCCTACAGGATAGACCACCATCCTATACATTAGATCACCATTCTCCAGGTTAAACCACCGTCCTACATGTTAGACCATCATCCACCATCCTACAGGTTAAACCACCATTCTTCAGTTTAGACCACTATCCTACAGAATAGACAACCATTTTCCAGGTTAGATGAACACCCTACAGATTATACCACCATTCTCTAGATTAGGCCACCATCCTACGAATTATTTGTATGCAGCTTTGACCGAATAGCTTCATATTCGTACAAATCTTTTAAAAAATTTGACGAACATTCGGCGAGGCAAATTTTGAATGATTTTCTCATCTCTACATGCTGGGAGTTGTAGTTTTACCACAGCTGGAGTGCCGAAGGTTGCCAATCCATGCTATAGACCATACTGCACTGTGCCTCCAAGAGTCTTTGATTTAAAGGGAACCTGTCATCTCCGAAACACCCCCTAAACTAGAGTAAGCGTTGTATGGTCTAAATGATGCTGAATCCGAATATGTAAGTTTTATTTTCATACTCACTTCCATTCCGAGGCTGTGCTCCCACAAACCAGCAGTAAAATGCATTGAGAGGACTCTTCTTTGAGTCCTCTCCATTATGTGAGTGAGCACTGGAGTCCACTGAGTGGTACGGCAGAACATGACCTCTGAGCTGCCAGCTTGAAATAAATCTAGCAGAGCAATTAGAGCAATGAAAAGGGAGATCTGGATCCATGTGAGGTACAGGGCTTTGTTAGAAAGAGATTGCCAAGAACTGTATCAGGTCTGGTTTACATATTTTACATCATTCAATGCATTATCCCTCTAATCTGGCCCTGATTAGACAACTATCTGAAATTACGGCGCAGTCCTGGCATGTAAAGCACTGACTTAATGCAGTTTCCTCTTCTCCGGTTTGTTTTGTCTCCTGCCGGTGCTAACTCTATCTCCCCAGAATGCAGTATAGAATTTTTGCATTTAGGCGTCTCGTCATCGTATAGCGTTTTATGACACCAGTGGCTGTCAGCCTGAGCTTGGCTGCTAGATTAACAGGCATTAGGAAGGCTTAGCTGTTAATTGGTCTCCTTCTGTTTTATTCCCTTCTCCCTGCTTTATGCTGTTCGGTCCAGTAATGTGCTGCCTTGTGTTATTATATATCGAGGAATAACGCTGCGTTATGCGCTCGCAAATGGCTTTCACCACGTTGCGTGAAACATTAATAAAATAAATGTTTGCATCAAATAAATGAAAAAGCTTTTATTTCTCCTTTCCATGGAAGTGGAGTAAATATTTAGTCAACCGTCTGTGGCGTCTCCAGGGTTGCAAATGGTTTTTATCCTTGAGATAGCGGCTTATTTCAGAGACTCCCTGACAAAAAAATTGTTATGTGCAACACAAAATCAAAGAGGGATCACATATCGGAGGCATTCAGCCAAAATAAACGCTCATTACTCCTAATTAATTACACCGTGTCATTGCACTGACGACACCTACTAAAAGGATATTTAGAGTTGCTTCCTGAAATAAAATAAAAATGTTTCTTAGATGTTGTATCAATCTGTACAGATAGAAGAAAATGTAGGCCTTTTATATCAGACTAAACAAAAGCATAAACTGAAATCCTACAAAAAGAGGTAATATCCTCATCGTGATTAATACACTACAATATAAAACTATTAAAAACTACTATATAGGAATTAGTAGATTAAACAGTATAAAAACATAGACTGTGAGAAATGTAACACAAATTTTTCAAAAAGTTCTGATTCTGACAAATCAGAGAGAGAGAGGGAAGAGACCAAATACATTTTTTTTTAAGTGAGAAAAAAGACCTCACATACACAAATTTTCAAATCAAATGAAACACTTTTGATGCGGGAAGGATGGATACTAGAGATGAGCGAATCTATTCACTGCTTCGTAGATTCGATATGAATCTTCATTTTTTTTTACACCGATTCGCTTCAGATTCGCTTCCGAAGATTCTTCTTAAATCTTTGTACACTAACTCTACGTACGCATAATTTAATTTGTACGCTAATTCTACGCATCTGATTATTTGTACGCTAATGCGTAGGTATTCACTTAAGAAGCGTATGTTCCTTATTTTTGTGGGCCTAGACAATAATACGCTAAAGCTTCATACGCACTTTGTACACTCATGCGTACGTTTTCGCGGGAATATTCGCAGAACACAAATATTTTTTTACGCAACTTGAACCGAATTGAATCTTATCCGAGGCGAATCATTTTAAAAAAAATCGACGAATATTCGCCAAAGTGAATCTTGGAAGATTCGCTCAACTCTAACGAATACATAATTCATTTTAAGAAATCTCAACATGTATAAATATAATACTAAGGGCAGTGTCACAGTCGAAAGATACATCTATTCTGCACAAGTAATAGATAAACCAAGGGTATATAAGTAACATATATACCAAAAAGTTACAAAATTACTATAGTGTAACACACCCAAGGCAAAGTTAGAAACAATGGAACACATTTATTAAAACCGTCTTTTTGACACCGGTCTTAATAAAGCCCCATAGCTGGCGGAGCATCCGCCGAAGTTATGAAGAGCCATCGGTGCCAACTATGGCGCATCAGTGCCAGTTCGAAATGTAAGAAAGCTTCCTCGCTGTCTTACATTTAGACCATTTTCTACACCTAAAGCAGGTGTAGAAAATGGTAAATGAGACAGACCTGTGGCACTTCCCTTTCCCCACCCATGCAACGCACACAATTTTAGACCTGGCGTGTGAGGTGAGAAGTCGCAGATAATGGTGCAACTAACCAAATTGGCATATTTCAGTATAATAAATGACCCCCCTGTGTCTTCTGTGATCAGATCCAGCTATTTAGGTAATCAGGAACATACACAGATCTCATAGGGCCATAGCAGAACTTAGCATGGTCCCCCTGACCCATCAAGCCACCACTAGGGGGAGCTCAGTGCATAGAAATGTATACAGTTAACAGTGACTTCAATATAAACTGTAAATAATCTCTTTGTTCTTCTAAGTTTCCACTACTAGAAAATGTAGTTCAGCTTTACCAAATACCTCCTCCCCCTTTCCAATTGCATGGCCTGTCTTTATGGTAGGTACCCCACTGTAGATAATACTAACCCAATCCACCAAAAGTACCAAAAAGGAGGCAGTATGATGGTTTAGTGGTTGGTATTGTTGCCCTTCAGTGCTGCAGTTTTGGGTTAAGATCTGACCAACATCTGCATTGAGTTTGTATGTTCTCCCCGTGTTTGTGCGGATTTCTTCTCACAGTCCCAAAAGCATACTGAAAAGTTAATTGGCTTCTATTCAAGAGAATACAAGAATTGACCCTACTCGATTTTGGAGACAGAGCACCTGGAAAGTTCTCCAAGCACCTTGAGTCTCGAAGGGTGAGAATAATGCGTTACAACTGGAGACCATTGTTATAAAGTGTTGGTTTCTTAAGAATCCGAAAACATACCTATTTCACTTGTATTCCTGTTACAGGCATGAGGTCCCTTGCCAGTCCCTCCTACTGACACACAGGAACCACCAGATGCGGCACCTCCTAGCTCACATGCTGCCATTATGATCCCACTAAGAGGATATTAGTATTGATCATCTCGTCAATATAATTAGTAACATTATTTTCTTTTATTCCTATGTTAAAGGTACAATTTATCAATTAATAAAAATGTTATCCTTGTCCTCCTATCAATTACAACTATTACTTCCCTTCTCATTACTGGGATTGTCCAACTGATGAAGGGCACGTGATGGAGGTTTTCATGGTATTGCACTTCAGTCCGCCTCAGATTTCATGGAGTTTTTTTTCTCCTGGATCCTTATGGAGTTTATAAAAATGTGCTACTTCTGCTCCATAAATTATGTCATGTGTACAGTGGCACCCAGAGTACCTACAACTACATAATATGGAGCCATATACCACTAGAAGGGTTCAGCCACACAGCGATCTTGGTCATGTGACAGCTGTTGCACGCAAGGATTGCAGTGTAGAGGTGCTAGTATACAAATTAATGGTGTCACAGAGCAACTCGCACGTTTACCGTGTCTCCAGAATTGCAATGTTAGATTTTTTAATGATTCTGGGGTTGTGATCCTGGCAAACATGCCAGCTGCACTGCAACCCCATTCATTTCTATGCCAGCAATGCTACACAGCGATCTCACTATGAACCTTGGGTGGGACCAAGGTCGCCGTGTAGCCAAACCCTTAAGGCTTCATACTGTACACATGATTTTATCATGTGTACGAGGTCTAACATAGACAAACAATGGTTTCAATGCACCCGATTAGTCCATCGATCAGTAATTTAAGCCAGGTTCACATCTGCGCTTTTAATTCCGCCAGTGTGTTCCGGCAGCAGAACAGACTGCCAGAATTCACTGTATCTGGCATACATGCCGGTTTCCGGACGTACAAAAAATACTACACACAGCATTTTTTGTCCAGCCGAAAGACGGCATATATGTCAGAAAGTGACCCGATCCCATTACAGTGAATAGGTATTCGTCAGTGCACGGTAGTATCTGGCTGTGCCAGATACAGTAAACTCTGGCAGTCTGTTCCTGTTACATTGATTAAAGATCTGGCAGTGCATGGTAGTATCTGGATGTGCCAGATACAGTAAACTCCGGCAGTCTGTTCCTGTTACAGTGAATAGAGATCCGGCAGTGCACATTAGTATCCAGCTGTGCCAGATACGTAAACTCCGGCAGTCTGTTCCTGTTACAGTGAATAGAGATCCGGCAGTGCACGCCAGTATGCGGCTGTGCCAGATGCGTAAACTCCAGCAGTCTGTTCCTGTTACAGTGAATAGAGATCTGGCAGTGCATGTTAGTATCCAGCTGTGCCAGATACGTAAACTCCGGCAGTCTGTTCCTGTTACAGTGAATAGAGATCCGGCAGTGCACGCCAGTATGCGGCTGTGCCAGATGCGTAAACTCCAGCAGTCTGTTCCTGTTACAGTGAATAGAGATCCGGCAGTGCACGCTAGTATCCGGCTGTGCCAGATATGTAAACTCCGGCAGTCTGTTCCTGTTACAGTGAATAGAGATCCGGCAGTGCACGCTAGTATCCGGCTGTGCCAGATATGTAAACTCCGGCAGTCTGTTCCTGTTACAGTGATTAAAGATCTGGCAGTGCATGGTAGTATCTGGATGTGCCAGATACAGTAAACTCCGGCAGTCTGTTCCTGTTACAGTGAATAGAGATCCGGCAGTGCACATTAGTATCCAGCTGTGCCAGATACGTAAACTCCGGCAGTCTGTTCCTGTTACAGTGAATAGAGATCCGGCAGTGCACGCCAGTATGCGGCTGTGCCAGATGCGTAAACTCCAGCAGTCTGTTCCTGTTACAGTGAATAGAGATCCGGCAGTGCACGCTAGTATCCGGCTGTGCCAGATATGTAAACTCCGGCAGTCTGTTCCTGTTACAGTGAATAGAGATCCGGCAGTGCACGCTAGTATGCGGCTGTGCCAGATGCGTAAACTCCGGCAGTCTGTTCCTGTTACAGTGAATAGAGATCCGGCAGTACATGCTAGTATGCGGCTGTGCCAGATGCGTAAACTCCGGCAGTCTGTTCCTGTTACAGTGAATAGAGATCCGGCAGTACATGCTAGTATGCGGCTGTGCCAGATATGTAAACTCCGGCAGTCTGTTCCTGTTACAGTGAATAGAGATCTGGATGTGCCGGATACTGTAAATCCCAGAAGTCTGTTCCGGAGTTAAAACATCAGATGTAAACTCAGACTTATTGGCACTGGAGATCATACTGTGACTTCCCGCTGAGAGAGGGGATGAGAGAGCTGTTTAAATGGGACACTATAAAATACTGACAATTTTTTATGTGGAATAATTAACACTTTCCAAATATAATCTGAATTTCAATTAAATTGATGTAAAATTACATAGGTCTTTACATCCCCACAGGTACAAGGATGTCATACAATAATGTGGGAATTGGTCAAAGATCTGTGCTGAACATTAATGGTCCCAAGAAGGTTGCATTTTTTTTTCGACTAAGACGAAATTTAATCAAAGAGCTGTCAACAACTTTATCTATAAAATTGCCTTCATATTTGATGACTAACTCCAGATACGGGTTCTCCTATAGAATATTTCAGTTCCATTAGAATAACATCATGAAATGTAAATATGGCCTCCTACATGAACTGCGTACGGCAAAGGAAGCAATTCTCCCCGTAACTGTATGAATGTTAATAACGGATGGAACCCTATGAGACACCTCGGCAAGGTAACTTTGGAAAATGAGCCACATACAAATTGCAAATGAGGACTGACACAAATAGTAGCACACCGCTGATACTTTTCGAGGGTCTTAACCTTAATGAATAAATTCATCGATCTAACAATGGATGTACGTGCTCAAACAACTCCCAGAATTTTAATGAAGTCGCACCGAGGGCACTGCAAAATAAAATTATGTGGGGAAATATTTTATTCAGGACTGGCTATTAATACTGGTCTTCCTGGGATGGAGGTTAGAAATCTGGACAACATCTCAAATGAAATTGAAAAGTGAAATAGAAAAAAGTGTCAAAAACGTTCATGACAAAAATAGGGGAAAAATTGTCATGTCACATTACTATGTAATAAGAAACAATTCAATGCAGATACATAGGTTCCCTTGTTATCCCTAGCATCCAATCAGATATATCAGTTTGGATGAGGCGTAAAGTTGTCCAAAACAAATTTAGTATAATTTCACAACATGCTAGCAAAACTCTTCACAGGCTGCAATTCACATCACAACCACTGGGTGGTCACATAGACTTATGTAGGATAAACATCTCATGACAGAATATCATGAAATCACATTAAAAAAAAAAATTTAAAAAATCAGGTCATCTCAAGCCACACATCTAGTGAGCCAAGAGCACAGATAAGAAAGGACACATCTGTGTATAAAGCTGATCATACACTTAGCTGTAAGCACACAGCTACCCCTCATCATACGCTCATCTAAATGCGGAAAGTGGTGTAAGCCACCAAGAGCACCTCTAGCAACGTATCTCCCCTGAGAACAAAACAATCAGACATGTCGAACTCCAAAAGCCTGCCCTAACCATTAGATGATCAGTCAGTTCCTTTAAAACTAGCAGGTTTAGGTGACAACAATCGGCTATCTCTGGCGCCCCCATAGATATGAATGGAGCAGCGGTGTGCATTTTAGACCCACCTCTCTTTCCATTTTAGAAGGAGGCTCCACAGGGTTCGGGGCCCCTGTTCTTGTGATCGGTGGGGGTCCCAGTGGTAGGACCCTCACCAATCTGATATAACTTATTATAATAGACTTACCCCTTTAAGACCACTACGATGTGGCTGTTTCCCATTTATATTACCCCCATTGATATAGTTACATAGTTAATACGATTGAAAAATGACATAAGTGCATTGACCAAGTTCAACCAAAGGATAGGTGGGGGCGTGAATTTTAGAAAGCCGAGTGAGGCTCAGATTTCTACACATTTTCATAAGCATTAATGTTACTTTTAATAATTCATCTAAACCCTTTTTAATACCATCCACTGTTCCTGCTGTGACCACGTCCTGAAGAAGTCTATTCCACAGATTCACAGTTCTTACAGTAAAGAAGCTTTGACGCTTCTGGAGACTGAACTTTTTCTTCTCCAGTCGGAGGCAGTGCCCCCTTATCTTTTGAGGGCATTTTACATGGAACAGTTTTTCACTGTATTTTTAGTATGACCCTTTTATATATTTGTATAGGTTAATCATGTCCCCCTTACACGTCTCTTCTCAAGACTAAATAAATTCAATTCTTTTAATCTTTCTTCATAATTAAGACCCTCCATGCCTCTTTAAAGAGGACCTTTCACCAGTCCTGGAATGCCTGTTTTAATAGCTAGATGCATTCCCCATGTAATAACTATTCTGGAGCCTCTATTCTTACAGTATGTCTCTATGTTGTGCTATTCCTTTATTCTTTCCACTAGAAGTTATGAATGAATTGCTAGCAGTCTGCAGTAAGGGTACAGAGAGGAGGTAACCAATTGGGGGTGGGTACCTGCACAGTCTGAACATGGCAGCACTGATTGGATAGAGTGAGTATGTGCAGGTACACACCCCCAACTGGTTACCTCCCCTCTGTACCCTTACTGCAGACTGCTAGTAATTAATTCATAACTTCTAGTAGAAATAATACAGGAATGGTACAATATAGAGACATAAGAATAGATGTTCCAGAATTATTATTACATGGGGAACGCATGAGGATATTAAAACAGGAATGTCAGGAGAGGTGAAAGGTCCTCTTTAAAGCCTTCTGTTCAGTTTATGGACAGAACCGGAAAAAGGGGATTGAAAGGGTTTTCAGTGCCCAGCATCAGTGACTAGGCTGCTCATGCTTTCATCATGATTATTATTCACCTGACGTCTAATAAAATACAGCTCTGGACTTTTCTAGCTGACCGGATTCTTTAATATATCATAAAGAGTTCTGCCGTACACCGTGACCCAGTAGTGTGCTTCAATTTCTGCCAATGAAGCATGTCTGCATAAAAGTGCAGCATAATGGCCCGTGCCCATATTAACAGCGCTTTTTCATTTCAGATTGGGAGTTAACGCCGCACGACCGGGACAAGCGGCAATCACTTTGCAAACAGAAATCATTCTGGAAATGAGTGGAAATACCAAAGGCCAAGAAGCCGGTTCTAGGTGCCTGTGAGAGAAGGGCTAGTGACTGGTGCCCATACATCATGGCTTAACCCAAAAATAAGACAATGGTCATTCTACGTATTGCACATGGATACTTCCCCAGAAATCATCATTCTGATCCAGCATATTTTGACCACGCGGACTTATGCTGTCCGCATCTTTTGCGGCTCCATTGAAGTCAATGGGTGTGCATTAGTGTTGGGCGAGCATGCTCGGCCGAACACTGTATTCGCTCAAGCATGGCTATGCTCAGCACATCGCGGTGTTCGGCCGAACACCGCGTGTGCTCGAGCGCCATGCTCGAGTCCCCTACCCGCGCGTTTCTTGGCTGATAGCCAGCCAATCAGCGTGCAGGGAGGTACTGGCATTCACTGTAATGCCATAGCCACGTTGGCTACTGGCATTACAGTGATTGGCTGGCCGGGAACGCATCATCGGGTGCTATATAGTACCCGGTGACATGTGACCCGGCTCAGTCTTAGTCAGGGAGAGCTGCTGCAAAGAGGGACAGATAGTGTAGGGATAGGAATTTGTTAGGCAGGGTTAATTTTTCTTTTCAAAAGACCAAAAAGTCCTTTTAAGGACTATTGTTTTATCTGGCTGCAATATATATTTTGGGGGACAAAAATTGTGCAAAATTGCCTGACCTTAACACCCCCTGCGCAGCGTCTGCTATATAACGTTTGTGCATCCTAAATACCTGTGACATCCGGTGTATTTTTTTTTCTGCCACTAATCAAGGCGACATTACCTGCGCAGCGTCTGCTGTATAACATTTGTGTATCCTAAATACCTATGACATCCAGTGTATTTTTTTCTGCCGCTAATCAAGGTGGCATTACCTGCGCAGCGTCTGCTGTATAACGTTTGTGTATCCTAAATACCTGTGACATCCAGTGTATTTTTTTCTGCCGCTAATCAAGGCGTCATTCCCTGCGCAACGTCTGCTGTATAACGTTTGAACATTCTAAATACCTGTGACATTCAGTGTAATTTTTTCTGCCATTAGTGACGGCGATATTCCCTGCACTACGTCTACTGTATAACATTTGAAGATCCTAAATACCTGTGACATTCAGTGTAATTTTTTTCTTCCGTTAGTGACGGCGATATTACCTGTGGTACGTTTGCTGTATAATGTTTGAACATCCTAAATACCTGTGACATTCAGTGTAATTTTTTCTGCCACTAATCAAGGCAACATTCCCTGCGCTACATCTGCTGTATAACGTTTGAACATCCTAAATACCTGTGACATTCAGTGTAATTTTTTCTGCCGTTAGTGACGGCGATATTACCTGCGCTACGTCTGCTGTATAACGTTTGAACTGCCTAAATACATGTGACATTCAGTGTAATTTCCTAAAAAAATTTTCCTCTAAAATCGATTTTATCTTCAGTTTTGGATGTATTATTGTCATTCTCTAAAAGTGGCATAATACTGAGACAACATCGTTCCCAGCAGCGACTTGGGAGTCCAAGATGCATCCAGACATCCTCCCCATGCTGTTCTCAAACCATTTCAGTGGTGTTTCCATCATTTTCTGACCTTTTCCTGTGAACCAGACACCCTCCCCTCTTCAGAGCAGGGGGTGCCTGGTTTAGTGCTATGGTTCTCCCATTGACTTCCATTGTGCTCGGGTGCTCTGTAGAGCACTCGAGCATCACCAAGTGTTCTACCCGAGCACCAGAGCACCCAAGCACTTTGGTGCTCGATCAAAACTAGTGTGCATCTGATACGCCAAAAAATGTGGATCGGATGTGGACAAAAAATACATTCGTGCGCATGAGCCTTTATATTGTGTCACCTACTCCAGTCACATGCAAAGCTGAATTCATGATTTAATTGGTTTAAACCTGCAAACAAAGTTGAGTAGCATCCAATCCCACTCAGTTTAATGGAGTTATGCTGCAGTTCCCACATACAATGGCTGGCCGAGCATAACTGTGCAAAGACTGTGAAAGGGCCACTGAGCCAGCTCTGCAGCCCCTCCAGTCTCAGAATTGGATCCAACAGATATGCTATCACTTTAAGAGATGGGAAATGTGTCACCAAAAATGTTATCTGGCAATTAAAACCAGATAGTAAAATACAGTGCCTTCCGAGTATTCGGCCCCCTGGAACTTTTCAACCTTTTGCCACATTTCAGGCTTCAAACAAAAAGATATAACATTTTAAATTTTTAAAGAAGAATCAATAACAAGTGGGTCACAATTGTGAAGTGGAACAAAATTTATTGGATCATTTAATGGATCATTATTTTTTTGTAATAATAAAACTGAAAAGTGGGGCGTGCAAAATTATTCGGCCCCCTTGCATTAATACTTTGTTGCTCCACCTTTTGCTGCGATTACAGCTGCGGTCTCTTGGGGGATGTCTCTATCAGCTTTGCACATCTAGAGACTGAAATTCTTGCCCATTCTTCCTTGCAAAACAGCTCGAGCTCTTTGAGGTTGGATGGAGAGCGTTTGTGAACAGCAGTTTTCAGCTCCTTCCGCATATTCTCAATTGGATTCAGGTCTGGACTTGGCAACTAAGACCTGAATATGTTTATTTTTGAACCATTCCATTGTAGATTTTGCTTTATGTTTGGGATCATTGTCTTGTTGGAAGATAAATCTCCGTCCTAGTCTCAGGTCTTTTGCAGACTCCGACAGGTTTTCATTAGAGATAAGCGAACGTGCTCGTAACAAGCACTGTAGCGCTCGGCTCCCCTGCGCTCGCAGGGGCGCAGGCATCCGGATCCGTCCTCCTCATCCGACGGATCCGGATGCCTGCGCCCATGCGAGCGCAGGGGAGCCGAGTGCTACAGTGCTCGTTACAAGCACATTCGCTCATCTCTAGTTGTTTTCATCCAGAATGGTCCTGTATTTGGCTCCATCCATATTCCCATCAATTTTAACCATCTTCCCTGACCCTGCTGATGAAAAGCAGGCCCAAACCATGATGCTGCCACCACCATGTCTGACAGTGGGGATGGTGTGTTCAGGGTGATGAGCTGTGTTGCTTTTACGCCAAACATATTGTTTTGCATTGTTTCCAAAAAGTTGGATTTTGGTTTCATCTGAGCAGAGCACCTTCTTCCACATGTTTGGTGTCTCCCAGGTGGCTTGTGGAAAACTGTAAACAAGACTTTTTATGGATATCTTTGAGAAATGGCTTTCTTCTTGCCACTCTTCCATAAAGGCCAGATTTGTGAAGTGTTGGACTGATTGTTGTCCTATGGACAGACTCTCCCACCTCAGCTGTAGATCTCTGCAGTTCATCCAGAGTGATCATGGGCCTCTTGGCCTCATCTCTGATCAGTCTTCTCCTTGTTTGAGATGAAAGTTTAGAGGGACGGCCGGGTCTTGGTAGATTTGCAGTGGTCTGATACGCCTTCCATTTCAATATGATCGCTTGCACAGTGCTCCTTGGGATGTTTAAAGCTTGGGAAATCTTTTGGTATCCAAATCCGGCTTTAAACTTCTCCACAACAGTATCACGGACCTGCCTGGTGTGTTCCTTGGTCTTCATGATGCAGAACCCTGAGACTGTCACAGAGCAGGTGCATTTATACGGAGACTTGATTACACACAGGTGGATTCTATTTCTCTTCATCAGTCATTTAGGACAACATTGGATCATTCAGAGATCCTCAATGAACTTCTGGAGTGAGTTTTCTGAACTGAAAGTAAATGGACCGAATAATTTTGCACGACCCACTTTTCAGTTTTATTATTACAAAAAAAGTTTAAATGATCCAATAAATTTCGTTCCACTTCACAATTGTGACCCACTTGTTGTTGATTCTTCACCCAAAATTTCAAATGTTATATCTTTTTGTTTGAAGCCTGAAATGTGGCAAAAAGTTTGAAAAGTTCTAGGGGGCCAAATACTTTCGCAAGGCACTGTATCTCCTTTTTCTTCTATTTCTATTTTCTGATTGTAGATTTATTTATTCTATCTCTTCTACAAGTTATGAATGAATTGCTAGCAGTCTGCAGTAAGGATACAGAGGGGATGTAAGCAGTTTTACTCTATCCAATCAGTGCTGCCATTTCAGACTGTGCAGGTACACACCCCCAACTGGTTACCTCCCCTCTGTACCCTTACTGCAGACTGCTAGCAATTCATTCATAACTTCTAGTAGAAATAATAAAGGAATGGCACAACATACAGACATAAGAATAGATGCTCCAGAATTGTTATTACATGGGGAATACATGAAGATATTAAAACAGGAATGTCAGGAGTGGTGAAAGGTCCTCTTTAAGAAAAATTGCAGCCCCAATGGTCAGGAGGAGGCCTCATTGACATCTATGGGAGAGTTTTCTAGGCGTGATCTGTGACCTGTGCAGAGGACATTACACAAGGAAAGAATAGATAAGCTTTGACAATCACCTATTGTAAATGGTGGATCCTGTCTTATCTATACACAGAGGTGATACCATTACAGGGAGGATTGGAATGACAGATAAGCAGATAACTGCAGTAAAGTGATCTGTACAGGTCAAGAAGTGGCGCCTATTATTATGCTTAGTGGCCAGTGCTAAAACTGTAGGATTTTATATATTTTGTTTAAATACAAATATTGACATGGAAAATTAAAAATAACCCATTAATAAAATCATCAAAAATTATTTAAAATATGTTAAACATCAAAGCGTGATTTAAACAATTGTTCATTTTCTGATGTTATATTCCCTTTAATGAGCACCTTTCAGTGGTCCTGGCATTACAATATTAGTACCTGGCAGTGTAGGGCATTACTAGTAGATGTCAGGATGCTTTTTTTTCTGATGCGTTGCTCCGTTCCCCCGCTGTTCCCCCCGTTCTTCTTTCGCGCCCTGTATGCTAATTAGCAGCATCTGTAGAAGAAGGAGGAGACGGACGCATTTCTCATCTCCTTTTCCCTGTTTGTGAGCTGTGTAATCCCAGCGGAGAGCGTACTGATGCTGATGCTCACACAATTGCTCAGCTTGTTACAGAGTTGGATGTGCAATGCATGTAAACAAGAGTGTTCACATTCACTGACAGCAAATGGAGATCTTTACTATGAGGAGGAAATCTGCAAGACTTTCCATTATGCATATGGCTTTATCCACAGCCGTAGCTGTTTTTGCGGACATGTCCTTATCTTTTGTCGTATCTTGCAGATCGCGGATCCATTCAAGTCAATGTGTCAGCACTGTCATGTGGAGTTCACACAGCCTATGCCCAAGTTTTGCGTACCCATGGTGTGCAATCCCCAACATGTCCACGGAGGCCCTACGGTCGTGTAAATGAGACCTAATTCTGTAGAAGTAAGATCATGCAGAAACACACAGTATTATAAATCAGTATAAGGGCTCATGCACATGGCCGTTGCCGGCCATGGCTGTATTGTGGACCGCATAAGGCGGGTCCGCAATACACGAGCACCGGCCGTTGACTTGAATGGGTCCGCAATCCCAGCGATGCGGAACGGAGGTACAAATCGGAATCCCACGGAAGCACTACAGATCCGCAAGTGGCGGCCCCACGGTCAGTGCCCGTGCATTGCGGACCGTAATTTGTGGTCTGCAGCCTGGGCACAGCCGGCACACGGTCATGTGCATGAGCCCTAATGCTGTGAGCTCCTGCAAAACAAGCAGGGCCAATAACGGGAAATCACGCTCGCACACGGAGGGTGATTTCTGCACAGGGCACACTAATCAGAAAGGGGCCTTAGGGTACCTGCACATGGGTCAGATTTGTCTGCAGAAAATCTATATGAAATCTGCACCAAAACGCACATAAATCTACACTATTTATTTCAGTTTTGGCATGTTTTTTGTGCAGTTTGTGGTGTGATCTGATGCAGATCTTACCCTGCCATTGAAAAGGGTGAAATCCACGCAAAAACGCACAACAATTAACACGCTCCAGAAAAAAAAAAAAACTGTGCATGAGATTTGTCTAATCTTATACACTCTGCGGGTACTGTATTACAGGCAAAGGGTTCATAATCTGTAATATAGGTGCACCGGCCGCTTGTGCACCGTATCACAGATGAGGACCCATTCACTTGAATGGGTTGGCAATCCGAAAGGTCCAGGCATGGAACCTGGAGTTTCTCTCCATGCCTCCACACCACAAAAAAATAGAACACGTTTTTTTGTTTTTTTCAAGTTGAATGGGTCTGGATCCATCTGTGGAATCCGCACAGATGGTGCCTGTGCATTGGGGGCCTGTTTACCACCATCTTATTTTTTAAGTTCCATTTACCAACTGTTTTTGTGCCTGTCTTGGATGCATTTGCACCTATTTTATTCAGAAGTTTTCTAACTTTTGCACCTAATTTCTGTTCTATTTATGTAGGTGTGCCTTATTTTATGCCACATTTTGTTGCAAAAACAGTCTAATTTCTACACCACCCCATGGCTGGCATACTTTTCTGTCTCTGTTTTGAGTGGTGAGTTGCGCCACAATTTGCCTACTTTCATGGAGACATGCGCCAAAATTCAGCTTACGTACACCACATTTTCATTCTCATACTATTTAGACCAGTTAGAGAATTTGACTCTTTCTCAAAAGAAAATGACCACCAGATGTCAGACAAACCAAAAAAGACAAACCATTTATGAAAGGATAATAAATAAGACGCAAATTGAAGACAGACTTTGCCAATACGCCTGTTAGTAAATGTGCCCCAATGTCTCTTACCCAAAGCATTAAGTGAAGGCCAAAGAAACCTTGATATCCACTCTAACCCCACACAGACATCTGGACGTTTCTGTATGGGCCAAAGCTAACATAGGCAGAGGAGCCATAGCTGAGAACTTAGCTTAACCCTATGCAAGCACAGAAGAACCATTAAATAGAACAGGCCAAGAATTGGAAACAGAAGCCAGATGAACGAAATTAGATGCCATAAGTAGAGATGAGCAAACTTTTCAAAAGTTTGATTTGGCTGATTCGCCGAATTTTACCCAAAAAATTTGCTTTGTGACAAATTACTTCACCACAAAGCGCATTTTTTTGTAAGTAGTGGGTGCAATGACAGGGAGCTGCGATAGCGGGTCTATCTGCGTTCATACGTGATCGCATCATCTAAGTGTTGAAACAGTATAATATTAACATTAAAAATTTAATCAAACTTACCACCTCCATTTGCTCGCAACGGGCTGGCCACTGCCATCTTGCTTGTAGATTTGGCACAAATTCTCGCACGGAGAGAAATTACGGCATCATGCCGCCAGCGTGCTGACGTTACACGTCACCACGCACGGGATTTCGGCCCAGATTTGTTGCAAGCAAATGGAGGAGGATTTTTTTTGTTTCTTACACTATTTCAGGTTAAATTGATGACACAAAGCACAAGGAAATTCAGCTTCTAGCCGAATTGAATTTATCCTGAAATTCGGATCACATTCTACTTTGTGGGATTAAATTCACTCATCTCTAGCCAGAAGGACAAGGCTAAAATAAGGAATTATAGACACACTTATATCAGGATCATGAGGAACCCGATGTCTTGAAGAACTCTAGAGTGCCACATCTAAGCAGGTAAGTGATATCTCATATCATCCTGTGGCAGAGAAGACCTGGAAGTAGCGGTGGCACAGTGACTCAGAAGGCCTCACTTGACCTAGATGCGCATTTGAAAATAAATTGGCTCAATAGTCACCATGCTGTTTACCCCTTTACACACTTTTAGCACCAAGAGAGAGGGGTAACTTGAAGTTCTTGGGTCACAATGCTAAATCTGTAACAAGGCCTCCACCTACCATGTGACATTTATCTTTAGGTCTTTAGGTCGCTGCTACCTCTGCAGCCCCATAGCAATGCTGGAGTAATTCTAGATGCTAGACCCACTAACGTAGAGTAATAAAGAAGTGAGATGATCTCATAATGCGAGAGCCAATTGTAATGTGATTAAATTGTGCAATTTTCAGACCCCCGGGAAAATAACAAGAATGCAGCATTGTAAGTGAATCCTCTATCTTTCACAAGACTAAGAGAAGCTAATAGGTAGGGGGCGTGTAAGGGTGATAAACTGCTGCATGGAGCTGAGCTTCAGCAATAACAGACTGAAGGACCTGAACGTTCAGCTTCTAAATGTGTGGCTTGTACAAAGGACGGCTGATCCTAGAGATTGAGATGTTTATATCATGATAGTAACACCTACTATCTTACTGTAAAGGGAGGAGACCTATCACCTAGCAAATGCAGAGGATTGCTGAGGATTTACCAAGCAGATTGGTGTACAGTTTGATTGGAAAAGATTCAAATTAACTTGTGTTTTATTCATTTAAATCTCTGCTCTTTACATGTCCAGTGAGCAGTCCTACTCCATGACGGGCAGGTATCACTGATTTCTATAGCGGAAGCTGTCAGTCACTACGTAGGACCACCCTAAGAGCTGAACACGGACATATCCCTATCTTCACCCCTTCGGCCCCCTCTCCTTTTCCCTGCGCTGAAGCACAGAGCAAAGGCTTTTTCTGGAGATCTGGTGATGTGCCTGCTCTCTATGGGGACTGCTAGGCAGAGGCTTCTGACTAGCAGTGAGCTCAGTAACGTCACTGGCACTAATGGGTGGGCTTGTAAAACGGCTAGGGCAGCTCTAAAGCCCACCCATCAGGGGTAACTGCTGGGCGGAAGCCTCCACCGAGCAGTGTACCAAAGAAAACAAAAAAACCCTTGCTCATATCAGGGAGCATTTTGCTCATTCATCAAAGGATCTGCAGAACCTTTAGACAGGCAGATTATTGGGAAAGAACGTTCATAGGAACTTTCTTCCCTGACAAACTAACCGAACAATTGGACCACGTAAAAGGGCCTTTAGTCCACTACTACATGATACCACATGAATATCTGGTGCTTGCTGTTACATGAAAAAATATTCAGAAAAACCATGAATCATTTATGGACATTGATGTAATTTGACAGTCCATAGAAGATATTAGGAAGATGGATCTGGATCCCTAAAATAATGTACCAGATCCATCAACAATAGCTTACTGATCGTTGCCATGAAAAAAGGAAAAGTAGAGGAGCACCTAAAGCACTGTATAACCAATGACAATCAAAGCTTGAGCTTTACATTGCTGAATTACCCAGTAAATGTGTTAAAAAGAGTCATAAATTTAACAAACTCAACCTGAAGGTTGATTTCCCACAACCCTCTCTAAAATTTAGTTACCCTTCTTTTCTCTGGATTACTTATCATTTATACAAAACCATAAATGATCAGTAGATTCAAAATGTAGCCACATTGTCCCCTTTATGCTCCTTTTCATTACAATATTATGTTGGCTTTAGATGCAGAAGATTGGCATTGAGCAGTGCAATTAAGTTTCAGATCAATAATTATACCATCAATGGTGATCCATCCAGGGCAAACAAGTCCTATTTCTGCCTGACCATGATAATTAAGCTGTCCAGACATATCCATAGTTATTATAAAGGTTCAGAATATAAATTATGGGTCAGATCAGTGTAAAAATTACAACTAATCAACTGATAATGATGACATCTTCATCTGCATTATAAAGAAGATTCACAGAGGGATTTATATACAGAGGCTACAAATGAATAAAGACAAAGGGGAGCATTTACCAAACCTGCTCCGCCTGTTTTGTGGACTAAAAACATTGCACTTGATGTCGCATATGACATTTTGTGCAAAATTTAGCAACTTTTGGTGAACTGAAAAAAGGGGTCGCGAGGTTTGTTAACTTGACCAAACTCTGAAGGTTAAATTCATGCATCTTAGAAGCTTAGATACAACGGTGCTGCAGTCCACACCAAGCCACAGAAAAAAATCATTGAGTTGGAGATTCTGGATTAAAGACTTAAAATTATTCATTGTTATCTCTGGGAAAGGTATATGCTAAAGGATAAAAAGTACAACTTCCATTAGTGATGCTCCTGGTCCCTGAGAACCTCAGACAATAGAAGTAGTCCACCCTTAGCTTAGCTCAAATTTGATGCAGGACTTCAATTTCTCTTAAACCCAACTCAATACAAAGTTATGGCAGGCTAGCAAAACTACTCAGAAAACTCAGAACACAACCACTGGGTGGCCACACATGGACACATAAAGGATGGACATCTTGCGACACACATATATAATCACATGTCCATCCTAGAAGAAAGGTAATGAAGGACACATTAGACAGAGCAACACAGGAACTGCATGGACAGACTCCTGATGCAAATGACATGGCTTGAAGCTCTGGTACCTTACTACTTTCTAGACCAAGAAGTGCTCCATAGAGTTGTGCCTATCTTAAGAATAACTCCCCCATGTGACCCTCTTGATCTCACCTTTCACATTTGTTTTCCTTCTCCCTATTTTCAATATGTTTCCATAGTCTTCACTCACTATTCTCTTGTTATTGCATGCACAGGGATTTCTTTCTGATGCATATGTTGCCCATCTCCCCTGTGCATGTTTTGGTCCTGGTCAACACAAATGCTCCCTGGACCTCAGTGTGCAGAAAAGTAGAAGACCCATGGATCCTCTTATCATCAAGGACATAGTAAGTGATACTATAGAGTGGTCACTGTTAATCTTGCTGAATTTCATCATCGTCATTTTGCCCAATGTAGCACTTTACCAAAGACCCAATAGCCCAAAAATAGTCATAACTTGCTAAAAAGGATAAATTTGAGGAATTATGGTCCAGAACTGGCTAAACAATGTCAGATTTTTCAATGTGAAAAGGCCATCATCCGAACATGCCCTAAATCTCAGCAGATAATCTGTCTGCAGCCTCGAGCCCTGAGCATAGGACGGGAGATCTCCAGTCATTTCCACCTTCCTGCTGATAATGATGATTTTCACTCTTGTTCCATTTAAGCAAACAAACAAGGTCTGGGTGCTTCATGAGCTGTGATTTGTTTATCTGACCCCCGAGACCCCGCGCACCTAATGCTGCTTCGTGCTCCGCAAATTATACGTTTCCATCTGTAATTTATCATTTAATCAAAACAGCACTTAATTGTGCATCATGTTCGTTCCGGGAGACCGCAATTGATGTTCCCGGGAAATAGGACAGTAGTGACCTTCTAATTCGACCATTTGAATTGAAAGTGATTTACAAGAGAATCAAGTCTGTGGATTAACCCTTCCGGGGAAGTTATTGCTCAGTCACCAGCAGGAAAAACAGGGGAAAGCACACAATGAATCAAGAAATATGAGCAAGTAACAAACATTCCCCATCCTATAGCTTGAAAACACAGACAGATGGTTCAACATTCTTCCGCATTCACGACTGGGTCATAAAGAGTTTAGAAGGCAACCATCGTTAACTCTTTTGAATGTGATAGATGTGCCTTCATGCACAGTGCATAACATTGATCACTTTAGCCAGGGGCTACTTTCACACTAGCGTTGTTTTATTCCGGTATAGCGCTCCGTCATAGGGGCTCAATACCGGAATAAAACACTTCAGTTTTGTCACCATTCATTGTCAATGGGGACAAAACTGAATTGAAGAGCACGGAATGCTCCTGAAAGCATTCCATTCCGTCTTCAGACCGGAGAGCAAACCGTAACATGCTGCGGTTTGCTCTCCGTACTGGGTATCTGCACCAAGACGGATCAGTTTGCTGTGACAAACTAGTAAACCGATCCGTCCTCCATTGACTTTCAATGTAGTTAATTCCGGATCCGTTTAAAAGATGTTAAAGATAATACAACCAGATCCGTTCATTACGGATCCACAAGGTTGTATTATCACTACAGATCCGGCGGGCCCCTTCACCCGCTGGATCCGTAGTAAAGGCTAGTGTGAAAGTAGCCTAAGCCCCCTGCTCCATATCTTAATTAGAGACTATTAGAGGAGGAAGAGGACAGAACGAGGCAGCTATTGATGGACGCTACAGAGGGACAGCTTCAGGGGAGGTTTTTGAGCTGCATTGTGGTATTTGGTTTTGTAGGATGGCATTCCATGCTGCACTGTTATTGCTGACCCTGTCAACTTGTATTGGCCCCATCTACTTGTGTTGCCCTGCCTTCTATCAATTTGGACTGACCTACAACATTGGGGATACTTTTATGTTTTTCCAGGGCCACTGTAAGTTCCAATTTGCCCCTGCCTTTAGCTACAATCACCTTCACCAAATGTTTCCTGAACCAGCTAATAAGATCTGCACATCATTGAGGAGGGAGTTTGGACCATGCCTCCCAGCAAATGGTTTCTGGTCGGCAATATTTCTGTGATGTCTTGTCCACAATTCTTTTCACAGTGTGCCACCTCATCTTGATAGGGAAAAGATCAGGACTCTGACTTAGCCTCTTCAAAGCACAAATCTTCTTCTTTTCTAACCTTTCTTCTTATTATTATTAATTATTAAAGCGCCATTCATTCCACAGTGCTGTACATATTAAAAGGGGTTTACGTAAATAATCCAGACAATTGCAATTGTCTTATGTCAATTCTTATGTTGATATCATTGTGTGCTTTGGGCCATTGTCTTGTTGTGTCGCCTAACATCTCTAGTAGTGGGTATCTTCCCTTCTATATTCTCCGGTAAAATTAGGGTTGTCGCGGGTATCGAAATTTCGATACTGAATCGATACTTTTATACCAGTATCGATTCGGTACCGGATTTGAATTTTTCGATACTAAAATAAAAAATTCTCTTACCTGTCCTGTGCCGCGGCTCCGCTCCGGGTCCGGTGCTCCTCTTCTTTTCCGGGCCCACGCTGCACTGTCCTGACCGCGTACATTGCGCACTCTGACCTGACGCTGCACGCAGTCAGGTGACAGTGCAGCGCCGGGAAGAGAAGAAGAGGAGCGCCGGACCCGGAGCGGAGCCGCGGCGCAGGACAGGTAAGAGATTTTTTTATTTTATTTTGATGGGGGAACAGTGGGCTGATCTGAGGTTGATGGGGCATGGTGGGCTGATCTGAGGTCTGATGGGGGCATGGTGGGCTGATCTGAGGTCTGATGGGGGCATGGTGGGCTGATCTGAGGTCTGATGGGGGCACGGTGGGCTGATCTGAGGTTGATGGGGGCATGGTGGGCTGATGTGAGGTCTGATGGGGGCACGGTGGGCTGATGTGAGGTCTGATGGGGGCACGGTGGGCTGATGTGAGGTCTGATGGGGGCACGGTGGGCTGATGTGAGGTCTGATGGGGGCACGGTGGGCTGATGTGAGGTCTGATGGTGGCACGGTGGGCTGATGTGAGGTCTGATGGGGGCACGGTGGGCTGATCTGAGGTCTGATGGGGGCACGGTGGGCTGATCTGAGGTCTGATGGGGGCACAGCGGGCTGATCTGAGGTTGATGGGGGCACAGTGGGCTGATGTTAAGTCTGATGGGGGCACAGTGGGCTGATGTTAGGTCTGATGGGGGCACGGTGGGCTGATGTGAGGTCTGATGGGGGCACGGTGGGCTGATCTGAGGTCTGATGGGGGCACGGTGGGCTGATGTGAGGTCTGATGGGGCACGGTGGGCTGATGTGAGGTCTGATGAGGGCACGGTCGGCTGATCTGAGGTCTGATGGGGGTACGGTGGGCTGATCTGAGGTCTGATGGGGGCACGGCGGGCTGATCTGAGGTCTGATGGGGGCACAGCGGGCTGATCTGAGGTTGATGGGGGCACAGTGGGCTGATGTGAGGTCTGATTGGGGCACGGTGGGCTGATGTGAGGTCTGATGAGGGCACGGTCGGCTGATCTGAGGTCTGATGGGGGTACGGTGGGCTGATCTGAGGTCTGATGGGGGCACGGCGGGCTGATCTGAGGTCTGATGGGGGCACAGCGGGCTGATCTGAGGTTGATGGGGGCACAGTGGGCTGATGTGAGGTCTGATTGGGGCACGGTTGGCTGATGTGAGGTCTGATGGGGCACACAGATTTTTTGTGTTTTATTTTTTCAGCGTGGTATCGAATGGTATCGAGTATCGAATACTTTTTCTTGGTATCAAAATTGAATCAAAATTTTGGTATCGTGACAACTCTAGGTAAAATGTTATGATGCACCTTAGAATTCATTGTTCCCTCAGTGATTACAAGATGACCAGGCTGGGAAACAGCAAAGCAGATGCAAACTACCCAGTTTCCCAACTCAGAGCCTCAGGGTCTTGCCAGCTACCACCAACCCTACTGTATTGATGCAATTACCCAAAAACATTTCAATTAAATATAACTTAATATAATATATTTAATATATCTTAAAGCAAAATGACACTGTGTATAGTAGCTTCCCTGGTAAGGTAGGCATACTGTACTTTCCATCCACCTCACAGACACACAAGGCTTCCTACAAATGATTAAATACATTTGTGAGGTGGAATGGTCTGAAATTCCTCCTCAGTGTTACAGTGGGGAAAAAAAGTATTTAGTCAGCCACCAATTGTGCAAGTTCTCCCACTTAAAAAGATGAGAGAGGTCTGTAATTGACATCATACGTAGACCTCAACTATGAGAGACAAAACGAGAAAACAAATCCAGAAAATCACATTGTCTGATTTTTAAAGAATTTATTTACAAATTATGTGAAAAATAAGTATTTGGTCAATAACAAAAGTTCATCTCAATACTTTGTTATGTATCCTTTATTGGCAATGACAGAGGTCAAACGTTTTCTGTAAGTCTTCACAAGGTTGGCACACACTGTTGCTGGTATGTTGGCCCATTCCTCCATTCAGATCTCCTCTAGAGCAGTGATGTTATGGGGCTGTGGCTGGGCAACACAGACTTTAAACTCCCTCCAAAGGTTTTCTATGGGGTTGAGTTCTGGAGACTGGCTAGGCCACTCCAGGACCTTGAAATTATTCTTACGAAGCCAATCCTTTGTTGCCCTGGCGGTGTGCTTGGGATCATTGTCATGCTGAAAGACCCAGCCACGTTTCATCTTCAATTCCCTTGCTGATGGAAGGAGTTGTCCTGGTCCCCTTGCAGAGAAACAGCCCCAAAGCATGATGTTGCCACCCTCATGCTTCACAGTAGGTATGGTGTTCTTTGGATGCAACTCAGCATTCATTCTCCTCCAAACACGACCAGTTGTGTTTCTACCAAACTGTTCTACTTTGGTTTCATCTGACCATATGACATTCTACTAATACTCTTCTAGAACATCCAAATGTCCTCTAGCAAATTTCAGACGAGCCCGGATATGTACTGGCTTAAGCAGGGGGACACGTCTGGCACTGCAGGATCTAAGTCCCTGGCGGCGTAGTGTGTTACTGATGGTAGCCTTTGTTACGTTGGTCCCAGCTTTCTGCAGGTCATTCACTAGGTCCCCCCGTGTGGTTTTGGGATTTTTGCTCACAATTCTTGCTATCATTTTGACCCCAGGGGGTGAGATCTTGCGTGGAGCCCCTGATCAAGGGAGATTATCAGTGGCCTTGTATGTCTTCCATTTTCTAATTTTGGTCCCACAGTTGATTTCTTCATACCAAGCTGCTTGCCTATTGCAGATTCAGTCTTCCCAGCCTGGTGCAGGTCTACAATTTTGTTTCTGGTGTCCTTCGACAGCTCTTTGGTCTTCACCATAGTGAAGTTTGGAGTGTGACTGTTTGAGGTTGTGGACAGGTGTCTTTTTTACTGATAACAAGTTCAAACAGGTGCCATTACTACAGGTAATGAGTGGAGGACAGAGGAGCCTTCTAAAGAAGAAGTTACAGGTCTGTGAGAGCCAGAAATCTTGCTTGTTTGTAGGTGACCAAATACTTATTTTCCACCATAATTTGCAAATAAATTCTTTAAAAATCAATGTGATTTTCTGGATTTGTTTTCTCATATTCTCTCTCATAGTTGAGGTCTACCTATGATGTCAATTACAGGCCTGTCTCATCTTTTTAAGTGGGAGAACTTGCACAATTGGTGGCTGACTAAATAATTTTTTCCCCACTTATACAAATCTTATTTGCAACTACAGCAAACACTCGATTGAGCTGATTGCAGCTAAAGGGGCATTAACAGATTATTAATTCAAGGGTTCACTTACTTTTTCTCCCTGTACTGTGGAGGTTTACTCCATATGCTCAATAATAAACATTTACTAGTTCGGTTACATTGTGTTTATCTATAATTGTGACTTAGATATCAATCAGACCACAATTTAGCAGTCAATTTCTAGTAAATCATTGTAATTCCAAAAGGTTGATTTATTTTTCTTCCAAAATAGACAGGCAGATGAGAAACATACTTCACTTTTATTCTTCAATGTAATGTTGGGGGCACATGCACTATACTATGCTGCAAATTTCCTTATATCTATTCTAGTAACGGGTCCTCACCCATTCACCAAATTTGGAGTGCTTCCTCGTCTTTTGTGATGATATTCTAGTAACGGACTTTCCATGCAGAACTTCTGAGTGTCTATCATGATGAACCACTAGAAGAGACCTCCGGAGAAACATATTATGATAGCGTGTAGTGGCCGGAGTATCATTGGGCCACTACGTTCTGTGATGAAAGCTGTGCCTCACAGATGGTCTCCACTTGGATGTTTTGATAACTGCATTTGTAATTACACTGCTCCTCATCAGCCCTTTAATAATGTTTAACAATCCAGGAGATTCTAAAAAATAAAAACGTTTTCTATACCAAACCTCATAAAACCCACATCTGCTTCAAATAATTGAACTGACCTCTACAGTGACCCTTCCTTCCACTACAGTACTTCCTACTAGAGCCACTTCATCTTACCCAACTCTCATTCTTCAAAGCCCAACGACATGATCCTCTCATTACTGTGAGTCTATAATCTTTAGGTGTTTTTGTTATTTTTGTACCTTTAACTTGTGTGGCTGATGGGACATTAGAGCTTTGTTTGGACAAAGGTTTGAGCATTGAGTCATTAGGTTGTTTTCTGGAGTCGTCACCACCATGACCAAGCTCTAACCCCGCACCCATCTTACGAAGAATCATTTACTTATTTAATTTGTCATAAAAGCAACAATTTTATTTTGACATTTTTTTATTGTCCTTCTATGTAAAATATGATGACCAATAAAGCCTGAGAACCGTATTGTAGGTAACAGATGGTCTCCTCAGAGGTGTTGGAATTTTGCCAATTCAGTATTGATTAAGGGTTTTTTGTTTTCCCATGTATCTATATGAGGACTTTTGGAAACATGAGGAAATCTAAAGGGCCTCCCCCACCAAATTATACAAAGTATAAAGTATACAGTGATGGCTATAAATAAAAAAGAGCACCAATTATTTCCCCATACAGCGTATTCCCTAACCTACGTTACAGGACAACAGAATTTTAAAAAATTAGCATCAAATAATTAGATGTCTGAGAAAAAGTTCCTTGCTGGAGAGTACTGAAAATAGTTAAAGGGGTGGTTAGCATGTCAACCAAACACTTTATTTACTTTAGGGTGCTATTTCGATACCGGAATATTTAGTGTTTAATTGATATTTTTTACAAACTTACTGTTTGGGTCTCCACTTGGCAAATAAGGTTCAATATAGATAAATGTTATGCATTTGGGGGTGAATAATCTGCATGCAGCATATGTCGAATTTGTTTAGCCTTGAAAAAGACGTCTAAGGGGGGACACGATTAACTAGTACAAATATATAAACCGACCATACAAAAAATATCAAGGGAAGCTATTCTGTGTTAAACCCCCTCAAAAAACAAGGGGCCACTCTCTACGACTGGAGAAAAAAAAGATTCCGTCATAAGAGGCAACAAGCATTCTTTACAAGCATTATTCTGTGAATCTCTGGAATAGCCTGCCGCAGGAGCTGGTCACAGCAAGTACAGTAGATGGTTTCAAAAAAGGTTTAGATGACTTTTTAATTCAAAATAAAATTGAGGCTTATGACAATGTATAGAAATCTTGTTCTACACACCCTTTCCCTTTGGCCCAACCCCTTTTTAAAAGGAAGATGGACATTGATCCAGAGATCAATCCGTGGATCGATATAGCAGGATTACAGGTTGGACTTGATGGACTTTTGTCTTTTTACAGCCTTAACAACTATGTAATTATCTATATGTCCCAGAGGTGGTAATAGCCCAATAAATGCTGATAAGGGTCAACATGACCTCTTGTGTTCGTGTAAGCTCACAATTATCACCATCAGCACTAAGAGCTGAATGTGGGATGTGGCTGAGCAGTTAACGACAGCTGCGATTTCCTATAGTCACGGCTTGTGTGTAATTAATTGCTCTGAAAATGCTTTGAAATTCTAGGCCATGAAAAAAAAACACACAAAAAAAAGGAATAAATAGCAGCGCAATATAAAAGAAATCTATGCAAATTCTCCGCTTTCTGAATGCCACTACTTCTCATCTATTTGCAACGTTGTCACATTTATGTTGCGTCCCCCCTGGGGAGCTCGGAAGGGTTTGTAGATGGAGGGGGGGTAGCATTTGCTTTTGGTCATTTGTTTTCTCTTAGAAAACATTCATAAAAGAGCGTTTACTGTAACACATAAAAACAACATCATACAACGTAACATTTACAGACGCTGAAATAATAGGGACAGGAATGCGGCAGAATAGCGGGGAGTGGGGAGGCATTATACAACAGGCATAGCAGGCAGTATTTATGTGCGCCCAGACACAGCTTTTTTTATTTGTGCCAAAAAAAGTTTAAAAAAAGGAGAAAATAAAAACCCAGCATAAAATGATATATTTATTATTCATTTATATTGAAGCATTATGATCTGCGGAGATTTAACCCCTTTACATCAGCCTCCTGCATTCTCTATGGGCAGGTGGTGTGTGGGTTTGTAGGAAGCATGGTAAGACGGGCCCTTGGTTTCAAGGGCCCAAAGTAGAATGACTTAAAGGGAGTCTGTCACCTCATAGGCCCCTATAAAGT
This sequence comes from Rhinella marina, assembly GCA_900303285.1. Taxonomy (NCBI): domain Eukaryota; kingdom Metazoa; phylum Chordata; class Amphibia; order Anura; family Bufonidae; genus Rhinella; species Rhinella marina. Next base: position 20,671 of record ONZH01003496.1, on the reverse strand, counting down.
AGTAAAACAGCCCCATAGCACTTGTTATAAATAAAGTATTGGTACCTTTTGCGCTGTCTTGTGATCTTCAGAACTGCCAAAAACGTACTTTAATTGATATGCTAATGAAGTGTCGGAAGAGCCCGGAGGCGCGGTTTGCCACCTTCGAGCCCAGGCTCCCGTCCTTTTTTAAAGTTATTCCCCGCCCCAACAACTGCCTGCACCCGCCCTGCACGTCACCATGGTCCTCCTTCTTCAGCAAGATCCTGCGCGGCCTGCGCAGTCTCTCGCCGGGACGGGGCATGCGCACTGTGATGCCCACTTTGGGCACGGAATCACCGTACCTAGTGCACATGCGCCTGTCCAACGGCGCGAAATTTGGTCCAGACAAGCGCAGGAAGGCGCAGGCGCGGGATCTTGCTGAAGAAGGAGGACCATGGTGACGTGCAGGGCGGGCGCAGGCAGTTGCTGGGGCGGGGAATAACTTTAAAAAAGGACAGGAGCCCGGGCTCGAAGGCGGTAAACCCCGCCTCCGGGCTCTTCCGACGCTTCATTAGCATATCAATTAAAGTACGTTTTTGGCAGTTCTGAAGATCACAAGACAGCGCAAAAGGTACCAATACTTTATTTATAACAAGTGCTATGGGGCTGTTTTACTACTTATATAGGGGCCTATGAGGTGACAGACTCCCTTTAAGCCTGAGGTAGCTATTTGAATTTAATGCAGAGCTAACATATTCCACTGTTCTGTACACAGATTGTCAGTACTTCCATCATCCCGGTCCTCAAGAGCTAAAATTCTAATCTCCCTGAATGGCACAATGTATAACTCTCATCATTCATGTCCACAGTAGCTCACACACTTTCTATCACTCTCATCACCCCTGCCCCTTAACGTTCACAATCTCATATCCCTATTTCACATATATTGCATTACTCCTATCACCCAGGGGTGCACCTTTCTGCTGCCTGAGGAGAAAACTGAAACGGCACCCCATCTCCAATACCAATTTCTTAACCTAACCCCTTCCATGGCCCTTCGGCTGCCCCTCTCTTGCCCCTACCTGATGCTGCCTGAGGCGATCACCCCACCAAGCAGCTAAAAATCTATTCTCACACAATGCATCACTCTCATTATCTCCCTGACCCTGGAGCTAATGCTATGTTTACACTGCATTCAGAGCTTCTGTTGGCAAAAAATGTAGCTTGGTAGCTTGGTGTCCATTACGATGCAGATGTCACCAGAACGTGACACTAACGGGCAGCACGGTGGCTCAGTAGTTAGCACTGGTGCCTTGCAGCACTGGGGTCTTCGATTCGAATCCGACCAAGGACAACTTCTGTAAAACAGGAGCTCACAATCCAATCTCTCTATTTCATAATATAGATCTCCCAATAGATTTAACCCATCATTCATAATGTATTACTCGCATCATCCATGCCCCCATAGCTCACAATTGAAGCTCCCTATTTTACACAATCTGTTACTCCCTATTATGATATGGCTCACTCCCATCATCTCTGACACAATTAAATAAAACGCTAATCTCAGACGATATAAAGGGGGATTTAGAAGAACCAATAATCATCCAATCATCTGGCCGTCCAAATGTGCTGCCAATAACCCAATGAACGAGCAAAACGCTTGTTCATTGGGTGATCCTGTCGCTCATGCAGGCACCATGGTCATGGCTTCTGAGCAGCAGATTGTGTGGTCTAAACAGAGATCTGCTGCACAGAAGCCATGATTCTGTATAAGGATGAGGGATCACTATACTGATCCCCGTCCTCATACAGTAAAGGAGTCTCCATCACTGAACGAGCATCCTACTGTCAGGAACAAACATTTCCTTCCCGACAATCGGCCGCTCAGTCGGCCCATCTAAATCCACCTTTACTCTCACAATTCCTAAGCCTATTAGCTAACTCACTTACATTTTTGAGATAATATATCAGTTTATCATCCCAAAACCTAGAGCCAACATTGTAGTCTTTATATGTCACATAAAGTACCACTCCCATCATCAGTGTTCTCCATATGTCACACTCACTCTCGTAATCACACTCCCATTAGGATATATAGTATTTCACAGGAAACCAATAAACATTTTCAGAAGTGTTTGGTGGAGAAACTGAAAATCCTCACCAGAAGACAGGGAGAACACACAAGCCTCATAAAGACAGGAGATCTGGTTGGATGAAAAACTGCCAGGCAACCCTTACTGAGCTAGGATCGAATCTGACCAATATATGAATCATGTTACTCTTGTAGGCCATGGATGTTAGACGTTTCTACATTATCCTACATTAGATTTCTATAAAATCACCCCAGTGCTGTGTCTAGACTAGGAAGGTCCAGCTTATACTTGCTCAAAACTCTAACATATCAGTCAGAATCCCAAATACCATAGAAGTCTTCAGATTATGGACCACCCTTCACCATCAACGGATGTTAGGTCAGAGGATTTCAAGTATTTTGACTTCACATTTATTGATAAAAATCCTGAACGTTGTGCTGATCAATATATAATATACAAACTTTACAAGAAAAAATGTAACACAAAACAAGAAGACCAAATTTATGGCATTTGAAAATGAAGGCCCATACTCAGCTGTGTAAAAAGCCCTAGCCTCTATCCAGGGGTAGAGACCAGGAGGGAAACAGGAGGCTGTCCATCTTCTGGTGACAACACAATGATGACAAAGATATCAAGAAACCATGTGTCAAGCATTAAACCTTTGGGATCCACCTCTCGGAACCTCCAGAGGATCCTTCAAGCAGGAGATGTGACTGACAGCCCTCTGCATACATAGATATATTCTGAAGGTGGTGGAGATAATAAACTCACTTGTAATTAGCTAAAAGAAATCACTAATTGCTTCCTCTCTGAGCAGGCGGCAGTCATGTATTGGAAGCATGGAAGTGACAAGATGACAGAAGTTTCATTTAAGTGATAAATTCCAGTATCTTATGCATCTTATAGCACGAATAAAAAGCCTTCCGAAATATGTCTTTCCTCGTGGATCCCATGGATATCACAAGCACTGCCTGCTGTCCAGTGTCCTGCATTTACTTAGAAGGAGTATTTCAGAGAAAATAACTTTGTTAGACAATGCAATGTGTGGCTGGTCTTCTGTATAGCAGGGGCTTCAGTGTCAGTTTAGGTTGGTATAGTGTAGCAGTGCAGGAAGTAATGAGTCCAGGGCAACAGAAGAACGGTTCTTTACTGAAGAAATAAGTTCAGGCACATCAGCTATAGTTCTCAGCATGCATGGACCGGCAGATGTTACCCAAATGCACTTTCCATAGTTTTTACAGATGACACAGCTGCACAGACAGTTAATAGGCCAAGATGCTTCATCAAAGTACTTTTCCTTACACTGCACTTCTCTAGCTGAATCTTGCACAAGCATCCAGGCTTGGGCTGTAACACTTCTCTTTCTGCAATGCAACCTCAGGGAAGACCCTAACATCAGACTGACCTTTTTTTTTAAAGGTTGTTGTACTCACAATGTATGCTTACACAATTTCCTCTGTGGGATGTGGGTATTTTTATACAGACGGCCAATCTGCTCTTAAGATCTGTCCAGGCACCGTAAGATATTAAGTTCCTCAACACATAGTAATGGAGACTCAGTGGTCCTTTTCAGAACTCTCTGCACCTCTTCTTCTATATCTGGCCACTTTTCCAAGTGTACAAAGTTCTTTTCTAGCCTGGCTGGCACCTAACCCAGGCCTGACTTGTCTTTCATCTCTCCCACTTAACATAAGGAAACATCCCCACCTGGTGGCTGGTGGTGGATATTGCGGCCTAATAACACTTTGTGCACAGGATTGTTTTTACCACACAGAAACATATTCTTAACCCCTTTTGCCGTGCACCATTACTTTGCAGTGGGATACTGCACAGTCACATCCAGAGCTGCAATCACCATTTTTCAAGCTTCTACATGGAATCCATCCACACCAATACCATCTTGTCCTGAGATTCCATAATGGCCTGAACTCCATTGCATTTTATCGTGAAATATGTAGCTTTTCCAGCACTAAATAAGTATTTTATAGACAGTGCAATGTCCCAGTGCATGGGACATTGGAATGACCTCAAGTCCTGAGGGATCATTCATACAACCGTGATCAGCCCGGGAAAAACAGTCCGTGTGTCAGCCACATTTCCTGGGTTGCATCTCCCCTGACCCAAACTGACTGTATCATAGTAATTTTTGATACTGTCAGTTGGTATGTAATTGCAGGTCTGTTGTCCATGATGATGGCAGTACACTGCAATAGAGTCACATCTTGTCAGGTTAGCTGCGGTCAGCCCAGGCGATGCAGTTGACACACTGGGTCGATTACGGTCATGTACATGAGCCCTTAGGGTACGACAACACGGCGCTGCAGTTGAGTACCGTGCGGGTGTAACGGTGCAGTGGGCTCTAATTACCCTACTGTATTTTTGGACTAGAAGATGCACTTTTTCCCCCCCAAGAGTGTGGAAAAAAATGGCAGTGCATTTTATAGTCCGCATGCTATTGACCACGTCCATTATGGAAGTTGTCCTTAGCATGCAGGAAGTGCTGGGAGTGGTGAGGGAAGCACTGCAACAACTGTACTTACCCTCCCTGGTCTTTTTCCGGGTTCCACTTAGCACTGCGTACAGCATCAGGAAGTAGAGCACGTTGGCGTGTACTATGACCTGACACTGTATGACATCAGGTTGCAGTCCAGGCCGCAAGAAAACCAGGGAGCGGTGAGTCCTGGAACTGCACAGTGGTGGTGACATCCAGAGCAAGCAAGGTAAGTTTTTTTTTTTTTTTTAATGTATGATCTGAGGTCTGATGGAGGTTAGAGGGCCTGATCTGAGGCTGTTGTAGCTTGGACATCTGATTTTGGAGTCTTATCTGTGGTCTCAGGAAGAATCCTAGGTGCGTCTTATAGTCAATAAAATATGGTAGCGAAGACCGCACTGTTTAGTCAGGCTGCATTGTTAATGGCCATGCGGCATCTTTAATACCATGCAACTGTTAACAATGCAGGCCAACTGAACATAATGGTCTTCATTAGTTTAGCCCACTATGCCTGTATGGCCGCACGCTACTCGACTGCTGCATAACCACGCCATGTGGTCGTACCCTTATAGCTAAAAGAAAATGAGCAATAATTTGGATTTCTGAATGCAGGTCTTGATGTGTCTAGACTTCACAGAAATGTAATATTAATGAAGCACTCCCACAAAAATTCTTATTCTCTATCCTGTTAAAAAGGTCCATGATGTAAACTGTAGTTAAAGGGTTTCTGTCACCAGAATTAACCCTCTTAAACCTGCTGACATTAGCAATGTGCTATTGTCAGCAGACCCTAACTCTGCTATTATTGATGGCCCCCTTACTGTAGAAATAGCTACTTTTGTAATATGTAAATTAGCCTCTAGGAGCAGGGGGGCGTTGCTCCTGCTGCTAGAGGCTCCTTTTTCCTACCTCCTTCTACGTCCTTGATTGACAGGGCCAGCGATCGTCTTCTCCTGCCAGCCCTGTGTGCCGGGGAAATCTCACGCATGCGCCGTGCAGCACACAGGGCCGGCAGCAGAAGACAAACGCTGGCCTGGCCCTGTCAATTAAGGACGGTGGGGTGTGGAAGGAGGTAGGAAAACGGAGCCTCTAGGAGCAGGGGCAACACCCCCCCTGCACCTAGAGGCTAATTTACATATTATAAAAGTAAATAATGTCCAGAAGTGGAGGTGACCTTTAAGGGATTTATATATTACACCAATACAAGGGAATTCTTCCATTACTGCCTGCTCTAGGGCTCCTGCGCTCATTACATGGTACTGTAGATTACAATGTCTTTCTTCTTAACGTAAAGACACAATCAGCTCTAATGCCGCTAAACTCTTGAAGATTTTTCTTTTTCCCTTGAAAAGTAAAGATCATTCTCCTTTCTCTGGTGAACTCTGCAGGAGGAGGGAGGCCGGGGAACGTGATTGTGGTCTTCACTGTACTGAATGCATCCTGCAGAGAAGTAAATGAGGGTTTGTTAAAGCAAAGCTCTGTGAGGAGCAGGAGGCGGACGGCTCAGGAAAAATGCAGGGCTAAGTCAGGAAGTCTTTACATCCCGCAGAGTAATGAGACTCAGGAAGGTGCGGGAGGGACTGCAGCTCCCCTGTCACTCGCTCAGATGTGAGGGGGTCGGATAGCGCACAAGTTCACAAATCAGGAACATTAAAAGTGAACTTTACAAGAGCCATGTGGATTACCTCCCCAGCAATACCCCCCTGATATAGAGAGACGATATCCGCCAATGAGCCCTGTAATCACAGGCGGATGAGGATCCTGGAAATCATTACATCATTTGGTCCTTATTGGACGCCAGAGATCAATTCGCAAAACTAATGGCATTAAAAAGCCAGGAAGTATTTAATATATGGAGGCAGTCATCATTAGGGTGTCGTGGAGGAGAACAAAAATCACATCACCCCTAATGTTCGTGATTCAGGAAGCAATTCAACGAATTGATGCATTTAAAAGGGTGAATCCAGTCATAACGATCTTCTGATGCAGGTCATAGATGCAGATGAGAAGGTGACATTGGTGATGTCTGTGATCTAGGACAACCACTGATGTTCTGATAAAAGGTCTTGTTTCTTGTTTTTCATGTCAGCACTTTCCTCCCACTGTTCTCAGCATCAGCGCATCCTGGCAGGATGTTTACATAAAGAACTTCCTGTTTATATTAGCTTCCTGCAAGGATTTCTAACCAAACCCAGCATGATTTGCTCTGTAATATTGATGCTCTGCTTGCCACATTGTTTCCTCTGCAGTAGTTGCAATGACCCAGTGGATCACTGCTAAAGAGTTAATTCACAGCTAAAAGGGTTACTATCTACCATTAAGGGTTAATTGCCATTTATGCAATTCCAACAGTGAAAATGAGAAAACAGCTTAGTTATCCCTACTCAGTAGGAGTCCTGGGTAGTCTGAGGAGCTGCATAGGTATCCAAACCTGGATTTGTGGCACGTGCTACAATTACTAACTAATCCGGGTTCGTATTTTTTATGTGTAATGCATGCACCCCTACACATGGTAATGGCGCATGCGCAAGACTAATGAAGACTCGCATTAACAACGGCCATATTGAAAGAGCGTCATCAGAGGCTATTCATTTTAATGCATGGATGGACATAAAGATTGCAATGAAGCAATGAATTGCCTGCACCACTGTGCCCTGCCTTCCACCTCTAAAACTAGTAACACCAAGGACTCCCCATCTGACACCAGGCAGGGTCCCCACTACCAAGGTGTGCCGAGGGAAGAAAAGCTGCACCCTCCGCTGCACAGCACGGGGTTGATGACTGCCACCATGAGAGCTACTACTTCCATCATTGCCACTACCACCACCTTCTGGGCTCACTGCATAGTCACTCCCCCTACACTTACTCTCTCCATGTTAGGATGAGCAAGCCCTGTGAAACATTACACAGCAAGGCATGCTGGGTTTGATTATAAAGCAGGAAGCTAATGAAAACAGGGAGTTCTGCATGTAAACATCCTGCCAGGATACAGATATGCTGAGAACAAGGGAAGGAAAGTGCTGAAATGAAACACAGGTATATGGGGCAAAATATGAATTTTATTATGGGAATGGAGAAACCCTTTAAATCCGTCCAATGTTTTATTTCTGTTCTATAGATAAGTAGTTGTGCAGGTGTCTAGTAGCCACTGCTCTCCATACACTGTATTAAAATAACACATATATTTGGCCTCAACATCATTTTTAGTTCTATTTATCGCTAAGATATGCCCCCATTGTCTTATTGATGCAGCTCCCACCAGTGGGACCCGCACCTATATCCAGAACGCAGCCCCAAAAGTGAAGGAGGGTGCACTGCGCATGAGCAACCGCCCTCCATTCATTTTCCGTCGGCTCCATAGAAATAAATGGGAGCCGGGGCCGTGCATGCGCGGTACTCTCCCACTCTCCCATTCATTTCTATGGGGAGCCGGCTTGGTGGTGGCCGGACCGGAGTCCAGCCACCACCTTGCTGGGCTCCGTTCTGGATACAGGCGTGGGTGCCAGCGGTGGGACTCGCACCTATAAGACTATGGGGGCATAGCCTAACGATATGCCCCCATTGTCCATCATGAGACAACCCCTTTAAATATAGGAAGTTCTGTATCAGCTATTCAGTAGATTGTCTCTCCATATTACACAGACATGTTTAAGATTACTCAGGCAGCAGGAAACAAAAAATGTGTTAAATTTGGATTCAAAAATAAGAAAGACGAGGGAAAATATATAAGATCAAGCAATGTGCTATCTGGGATGCTGAAATTAATCCCTTCACTGCCCTGTACCACCAAAGATCAACCCATTTCCTGCCCGGTACCACCAAGGATAAAGATATTAACCCATTCCCTGCCTCAGACCACCAGGGATTTTGACATTAACTCTCTTACTTTTCTAGACCACCAGTGATGCTAACATTAACCCTTTTACTGCCCTAGACCACCAAGACTATAGCTAAAAACCTCCACATTGCTAGATCTGGATGCAGTTCTGTGCTATTGGCCTGGATGCTATATAGTCCTGTATATCTGGTTGCTTTATAGTGATTAGGGAGAAAGTTATTAGTATGTTAATATTTATTTCACGCGGATCTGTATAGCCCAGGCCCTTAACTAGCCCTTGATGCAGCTTTACATAGATAGATCCATGGTCAACCAATGGTCTCAGTGCTGTAAGACAATACTGTTAAACCTGCATAGTGGACCCACTTGTATTCCTAGCCCATAAGCTAAGACCCTGGTAAGCTGTGAGTGTAACCTATTCCTGCACATTTGCTATCTGGGCGCAGGTCGGCGGTGATGACAGCAGTGTGCAGAGCTGGCAGGACTATACAGTAAGCACCACAATTACTGTGCCAGAGCTAATAACCATTTTCTTAGTTGCTGCCACTGCTGGTCTTTTGTGTTCAGACATTTTCATCTAATTGGATAGTACAATAAAATCAGCAAGAGGTAGCCTTAGGGGACTCCCCCAGTCATCCACCGAAGCAGCAAGCTTCACACTCGGCCCATCCCCATGCCAGGTGCATCTCCAGAAGACTGTGCCAGAGGGGCCGCAACCAATTCCGATACAGGAAATGACTGCAATAAAGCCACTATTATCCACCCACTGTATCTGAAAGTCCTACTGGAATTTCAGTCATTTTGTCTTCTATTTTCTGCCTCACTGAACCAATATTAACAGTCATTACGTCTTCCACCAACTGGAAGCGATGCCAGCTCACCGTATACAAATAGCAGTCTAGTTATTGCCACATCTAAATGTACTGCTTCAGCTACGGTGGGGGGAGATCACCCAGAGGATAACCCAGCAGTAGCTTCAAGATCCTGGGCCGACCCCAATGCAAAATCTGTAAATCTGTAACAGTGCTCCCCCCCCCCACCTACCAGATGTGGAAGACGCACCTTTGGACCTCCTCAGGCGGCAGGGCCTGGGTGTGACAACTTCCCATGGCCCTTCAGCTGCCCCCCCCCCTTGCCCCTACCTGGTGCTGCCTGAGGCGATCGCCTCACCTGGCCTCATTGTTGGTGCACCCCTGCGACTACCGCTGCGCTCCCTTACAGCTTCACCGTGTGTAGACCATAAGGTGCGGCCATGAGGTAATAATAGTGTAGAAGAAACCTGGGAATGGAATACGTTCCTCCTGTGAAGGGACAGAATATTCCATGTCTTCTGGAATGAGGGGATCAATGTGAAGCTCGGTGGTGGCAGCTGTCAAAGTGCCCATTTTGGTGGAGGTCAGACCCCAAAATCTGGTGGGCAAAAGGCATGATTTAGGATAGAATAGATGGCCCAGGCAGTAAATAAAACTGGGGGAGGTGCTTTACTAATCGCGTTTCGAGGCTGAACTAATCAAGGTTTACAAAATTAAACAAGTAATGGTTGAAGGCCCAGAGAAGTGGTGATCAGGCAAGCGTTATGGCCTCGTCATTTTTAGAAACCGTGCCATACATTCTGTATCATCTGTATGGCGACACAGAATGATCTGTCCTATTCACTTGAATAGACGGAGGTGCAGTACCATGCACAGCAGCTACGAAAGGTATGGCACTGTGCCGGGTATGGAAAAGGTTGCAGAGCACGCCCTCGAAGACTGCGATCATTGAGGGGACGCTGGGAATCAGATATCCCCCCACCAATCTGATATGGTATTGATGGACTATACTAAGGATAGGTGGTCATTATTAAAGTTCTGGAAACCCCCTAGAAACAGGATATCTTCTAGGACACCTACGGATTAGTTGCCTGTGGGAGAACTCAGTTGGAAGTATTTAGCTACCACAGGAAAAATGAAGCATTACACTGTTCTCACTGAACCTAAAGGGGTTTTCCGGGAGAACAATATTGAAGTATGTGATCGGTGGGAATCCGACTTCCAGCTTTTGAAGTGTTGCATAGATTGCATAGTGGCTCCTGTGTTTGGTTTTGCAACCCAGGACCATTCACATGAATGGGACTGAGCTGCACATAGGCCACGTGACCGATGAATGTGACACCACTAGCCTAGAAAGGAGCCACAGCCTCTTCAAACAGCTGATCAGTGAGGGTGCCAGGCTCATCGATCCGGAGGATAGGTCTTCAATATTCTAATGCAGGAAAACACCTGTAGGGCTTATGCACGCAACCGTATGTATTTTGCGGTAAACAAAAAACGGATCTGCAAAAAATACGAACGATGTCCGTGTGCATTCCTTATTTTGCGGAACGGAACAGCTGGTCCCTAATAGAACAGTCCTATCCTTGTCCGTAATGCAGACAATAGGACATTTTGTATTTTTTTGCGAAACGGAAATACGGACATATGGAAACGGAATGTACACGGAGTACCTTCTGTTTTTTTTTGCGGACCCATTGAAATTAATGCTTCCGAATACGGTCCACAAAAAAAAAACGGAATGGACATGCAAAGAAAGTACATTAGTGTGCTGATAACAAAATATATCTCCTCTAGGACACCTAGGAATCAGTTGCTGTGTAGCGCCACCACCAGGGAAATTGAAGCATTGCACAGTTCTCAGTGAAATCAATGGATTGTCAATGTAACACATGGAGTTGCTGGGTTCTCCAGAATGAGAGGTGCTTTTTCAAGCTAGGTCTGGCTAATAGGTGAGAATCCTAAACAGGGACATCACAACCATGCCCCCCCCCCCAATGACCTATCCTTTAACACACGGAACCCCCACCAAGCTGTTTACGAGGGCACTGAAGCACGCAGTAGTGCCGTAGCTGCAGTGACGTCATGTTCATCGGTCATGTGGTCTAGACGCAGCTCAGCCCCATTGAAGTCAACGGGGTTGAGCTGCAATACCAAGTTCAGCCACTATACAATGTACGGTGACTGGTGAGTTGAGAGAAGGCCGCAGAGCTCTCAAACAGCTGATCAGCAAGGGTCTCGAGTGTTGGACCCCCACCGATCAGATACTGATGACCTATGCAGAGGATAGGTAATTAGTTTAAAAAATCCAGTAAAACCCCTTTAACTCAGAACAACTCCTAGAAATCTGTTTCTACCCATGTGAAGTAAGGACCGCCATGACTCTTTTGGGGTTATCACCCAGTTTTTTTAGAATCTGCTCAAAAAATGATCCACATAGAAGGGGTGTGGTGTCCCCTCTATGAAGTCCATTGCCCCAAAAATTCACATGGGCAGAGGCTGTGATTGTGATGCACCCCTCTAACAAAGGAGGACGACGCAGTTTTTCCTTTCGTGAAAATTCCCTTCAGTGCTCATAGTCCTTTGCATCATTTTGCGTGAAAAAAAACCTCAGTTTCTGACTGATGGCGCTGGAGCCTCAGTCACACATAAGAGGAATCGCTCAAACCCTCTGTACTCTTAGATAATTTGAGTGTCATAAATTACCATGGGGTTGAATGTTTTCTCTTACACCAACTCATTCAGTCTCAAGTCGAGAGAGTAGAAAAAAAATTCAGGAAAAAAAAAAAAAAGCTTTGAGCGCTCTTCAAAGTCTGTCTGCTCGTCTTTGAATAGGATAAAACCGCGAAGAGAAAAAAAAAAGCCCAGGATAAGAGAGAATGAGAAAACGCTCAGCTTGTAAGTGATCTGAACTTTGCCGGCACCAACAGAACAAACCCTGTTACATATTTCATAAAATAACTCTTCTGTCTTTAGGCTTTAGAACAAGTTACAGCAGATTTGTGAGACAAAATCACAAGCGTCTAATGGGAGTCTTATTCAGGAGACGCTCATCACAGCGCAAACGAGCTACGACCGGTGGACACGAGAATAAAGAGACTGATGGCTGGACCTGGTGAAATTCCTCCATTAGAACGTATTAATTAAGACGTCATATAATTAATGGATACTGTCAGATATGCAAACGACACAAAAAAAAAATGGCTGCTTTTTTCCAGAAACAGCGCCACTTCTGTCCATGGGTTGTGTCTGGCATTGCAGCTTAGTGCCATTGAAGTGAATCGGGCATTTCAATGGGTCCGTAATCCGCGAGATGCGGTGCAGAAGGGATACACGGATCGGAAGCACTACTGAGTGCTTCTGTGGTTTTCTGTCCGTGCCTCTGCACCGCAAAAAAAGTGCAGTGCGGACAGTTGGATGCGGATCGCGGACCCTATTCAAGTGAATTGGTCTGCGATCCGCATGAGGCGGCCCCATGGTTAGTACCCATGCATTATGGACTGCAATTTGCGGTCCACAGCACGGGCCCAGTTGGCGCACATTCGGGTGCATGAGGCCTAACTCACAGTGTAGTTTTACTAGCTAAGGGGTATAGGGAGCCGGTAACTGCGCGCTACTTGCGGCTCACTACCATTCTGTCCCTATGCTGCAACATTTGAGCGATTTTAACACAGCAAGTGCACATAGGCAAGGATTTAGCAATCTAGTGTATATGAACACCATTATAGCATAGGGACAGAATGGTAGTGAGTCGCAAGTAGCGCACAGTAACCGGCTCCCTATATCCCTTAGCTAGGGAAACGACACTGAGTTAAACAGTATTTAGAAGAGATACAGATACAAAGCAACTATGTGACACAGCTGATATTTGTAAACATCTTTATTTAGTTTGTAGATATTTTATATTATGGATCCAATAATGTTATGTTTCAAAAGTAGGAATTGGCACATGAAACAAAAAGGTGTTACTGGTCTTATGGACCATCTGTAAATCATTAAAGGCTATGTACATCTTTGGAGTCAATTTTTTATGATTGCATTTCATTTATTTTTGGCTAAAAATCATATTTTCAATTGGTCTTTATTAAAAATATTGAGGGTTAACTGTTTGTCTAGCTGGGTGACTGGTACTTTCACTTTCAACTACTGAGAGGTCATAAACACTTAGTTAAGCCACATTCTTATCAGTAAGGTAAGGATTGAGCTTTAATGAGTGTTTATAAGGTCAGAGAGACGAGATAAGCTATCTGCCTTCTCCTCATATGACGGAATTGAGAAAAAATCCATAGGCAGCTAGTACAGCTTCTGTCACATCTGGGCGCAGAGCGCCGCTACACTCACCCCGTCGGCGAGGCTGCCCCCCCTTCGGCGGCCGCTGGCGAATCCTCTATACAAGCGTACGCTGCGGTGATTCCAGCAGCCGCTTTCGGCAGACTCTGCAGTAGCTGGTGCTCTCGCCCCTCTAGGGGCTGGCAGCCGGTACTGCAGCTCCTATACCTTCTGTCTAACTGTCATCAGTCCAGCACCTGATCCTCATCCAGAGGCCTATTTAAGGCAGCTCTGTGCACCTGACCAACGCCAGAGTATCAGGTCTTTTCCCCCCAGTGTACTCCAGCTCTTCAGTTGTCTCCTGTTTGGTTCCTGTTTATCCAGTTCGCTGCTCGTCTCTGCTAGCCTGCTGGTGATCCGGTCCTCTGCTGATACCACTGCTTCCATACGGCAACGCGACCTGCAAGTCTCCGGCCTCACAAATCCAACCTGCATTACAGCGGGCTCTGGTGAAAACCCGGGGGCTTGTTAGATTCCGCACGCTAGTACTTTTTAGTACTTCGGAAGCTGGCAAGACGAAGCTACATCCAGCCAGCAAGGCTAGTGACAGCATACTCTGGCCAACTAACCATGGAAGCTGCCAGTGCGCCTTCTACCGCTGACCTGCTACGGCAAGAAGTGGAGCGTGTCAACAAGCAGTAGGCGAACCAACAACAGCTTCTTCAGTGCCTGCAATCTTTCTCCACATGTTTAGACTCGTTGCAGCCACCGCCGGTGGTCGCTACCCCGGCACCTCCTTCGTCTGTGATCTCCTCCGGGTTCCGCTTCCCTCCAAATACGATGGAGACCCTAAGAATTGTCGCGGGTTCCTGAATCAGTGCTCAATCCATTTTGAGCTTCTTCCTGAGAAATTCTTTACAACTGTCCGACGTTCCTGGAGACCTTCCGGAAAATCTTTGACGAACCCGGTAGGGTCTCATCTGCAGCCGCATCCCTACTACGCCTTCGCCAGGAATCCCTAACCGTGGCTCAGTACGTAGTCCAGTTCCGAACCTTGGCATCAGAACTAAAGTGGATTGAGGAGGCTCTCGTGGCCATATTCTGGGATGTGCTGTCCGATCCTATTAAAGATGAACTTTGCTCTTGGCAATTGCCCCTGACATTGGATGACCTAATATCCCTATGTAATAAGGTGGATATTAGGTTTAGAGAACGTGCAGCGGAGGGAAGAGGGTCCAAACGATTTAATACCAGGCTCGCTCCAAAGTTTCAGGTTCTGGCAGTCCCTAAGGAGGAACCTATGCAACTCGGGCGTGCTAGGATTTCTCGGGAGGAAAGAGAAAACCATTAGAGATGAGCGAGTAGTGTTCGATCGAGCCGGTATTCGATCGAATACTACGCTATTCGGCATACTCGATTTCAATCGAGTATAACGGCGATGGCGCACTTAGAATTCGTTTCCCCTCCCACCTTCCCTGGCGCTCTTTTTCCACCAATCAACATGCAGGGGGGGTATGACAGGCCCGCGGAGCACGCTGGCAGCGCGAAAACAGCGTCTACATGGATTGGCTGGAAAAACCATGTGACCTCGAATATTAAAAACTCAGCTCTTCCTGCTCGTTCGCATATGCTGCGTGAACTTAGTCAGGGACAGAGGCTGGAGAAGGGACAGATAGGTTTTAGCTGTTGGACAGGCAGGAGCGTGATTAAAAGCCCTTATCAGGGCTACTATAGTGCAGTACAGTGATAGCTTTACTACAATATACAGTCTGCAGAGAACGGTTGCTGTATTCAGGGATAGCTGCTGGAGTAGGGACAGAGAGAGGCATTAGTGGTGTATTAGGTGCTCTGCTACATACAAAACTATATTTGGCACTACTGTTCTGCATTCTTTTTGGCTGCAAAACCCTGTTATATACCTAGTGTGTATATGCACCATCTGATCTGGCAGTATACGGCTGTGAATTTAATTTTTTTTTTTTAAATACAGTTTATTTGGCTCTAGTGTTCTGGGTTCTGTGTGCCTGCAATACCCTTTTTGTATACCAGGTGTAAATACCCACCGTCTGACCTGTTAGTACACGGCTGTGTACCTAGAAATATTAAAAAAAAAAAGCCTTTTCATTGGCACCTGTACTTTGCGTTCTCTTGCAAAATAATTGTATATACGTAGTGTTCATACACACCGTCTGATCTGTTAGTACACGGCTGTGTACCTAGAAATATAGAAAAAAAAAAGCCTTTTCATTGGCACCTGTACTTTGCGTTCTCTTGCAAAATAATTGTATATACGTAGTGTTCATACACACCGTCTGATCTGTTAGTACACGGCTGTGTACCTAGAAATATTAAAAAAAAAAGCCTTTTCATTGGCACCTGTACTTTGCGTTCTCTTGCAAAATAATTGTATATACGTAGTGTTCATACACACCGTCTGATCTGTTTGTACATGGCTGTGTACCTAGAAATATAAAAAAAAAAAGCCTTTTCATTGGCACCTGTACTTTGCGTTCTCTTGCAAAATAATTGTATATACGTAGTGTTCATACACACCGTCTGATCTGTTAGTACACGGCTGTGTACCTAGAAATATAAAAAAAAAAGCCTTTTCATTGGCACCTGTACTTTGCGTTCTCTTGCAAAATAATTGTATATACGTAGTGTTCATACACACCGTCTATCTGTTAGTACACGGCTGTGTACCTAGAAATATAAAAAAAAAAAGCCTTTTCATTGGCACCTGTACTTTGCGTTCTCTTGCAAAATAATTGTATATACGTAGTGTTCATACACACCGTCTGATCTGTTAGTACACGGCTGTGTACCTAGAAATATATTTAAAAAAAAGCCTTTTCATTGGCACCTGTACTTTGCGTTCTCTTGCAAAATAATTGTATATACGTAGTGTTCATACACACCGTCTGATCTGTTAGTACACGGCTGTGTACCTAGAAATATATTTTAAAAAAAAAGCCTTTTCATTGGCACCTGTACTTTGCGTTCTCTGCAAAATAATTGTATATACGTAGTGTTCATACACACCGTCTGATCTGTTAGTACACGGCTGTGTACCTAGAAATATAAAAAAAAAAAAGCCTTTTCATTGGCAACCTGTACTTTGCGTTCTCTTGCAAAATAATTGTATATACGTAGTGTTCATACACACCGTCTGATCTGTTAGTACAACGGCTGTGTACCTAGAAATATATTAAAAAAAAAGCCTTTTCATTGGCACCTGTACTTTGCGTTCTCTTGCAAAATAATTGTATATACGTAGTGTTCATACACACCGTCTGATCTGTTAGTACACGGCTGTGTACCTAGAAATATTAAAAAAAAAAAAGCCTTTTCATTGGCACCTGTACTTTGCGTTCTCTTGCAAAATAATTGTATATACGTAGTGTTCATACACACCGTCTGATCTGTTAGTACAACGGCTGTGTACCTAGAAATATAGAAAAAAAAAAAAGCCTTTTCATTGGCACCTGTACTTTGCGTTCTCTTGCAAAATAATTGTATATACGTAGTGTTCATACACACCGTCTGATCTGTTAGTACACGGCTGTGTACCTAGAAATATAAAAAAAAAAAAAGCCTTTTCATTGGCACCTGTACTTTGCGTTCTCTTGCAAAATAATTGTATATACGTAGTGTTCATACACACCGTCTGATCTGTTAGTACACGGCTGTGTACCTAGAAATATAAAAAAAAAAAAGCCTTTTCATTGGCACCTGTACTTTGCGTTCTCTTGCAAAATAATTGTATATACGTAGTGTTCATACACACCGTCTGATCTGTTAGTACACGGCTGTGTACCTAGAAATATAAAAAAAAAAAGCCTTTTCATTGGCACCTGTACTTTGCGTTCTCTTGCAAAATAATTGTATATACGTAGTGTTCATACACACCGTCTGATCTGTTAGTACACGGCTGTGTACCTAGAAATATAAAAAAAAAAAGCCTTTTCATTGGCACCTGTACTTTGCGTTCTCTTGCAAAATAATTGTATATACGTAGTGTTCATACACACCGTCTAATCTGTTAGTACACGGCTGTGTACCTAGAAATATAAAAAAAAAAGCCTTTTCATTGGCACCTGTACTTTGCGTTCTCTTGCAAAATAATTGTATATACGTAGTGTTCATACACACCGTCTGATCTGTTAGTACAACGGCTGTGTACCTAGAATATAAAAAAAAAAAGCCTTTTCATTGGCACCTGTACTTTGCGTTCTCTTGCAAAATAATTGTATATACGTAGTGTTCATACACACCGTCTGATCTGTTAGTACACGGCTGTGTACCTAGAAATATAAAAAAAAAAAAGCCTTTTCATTGGCACCTGTACTTTGCGTTCTCTTGCAAAATAATTGTATATACGTAGTGTTCATACACACCGTCTGATCTGTTAGTACACGGCTGTGTACCTAGAAATATATTTAAAAAAAAAAAGCCTTTTCATTGGCACCTGTACTTTGCGTTCTCTTGCAAAATAATTGTATATACGTAGTGTTCATACACACCGTCTGATCTGTTAGTACACGGCTGTGTACCTAGAAATATAGAAAAAAAAAAAAAGCCTTTTCATTGGCACCTGTACTTTGCGTTCTCTTGCAAAATAATTGTATATACGTAGTGTTCATACACACCGTCTGATCTGTTAGTACACGGCTGTGTACCTAGAAATATAGAAAAAAAAAAAGCCTTTTCATTGGCAACCTGTACTGTGCGTTCTCTTGCAAAATAATTTATATACGTGGTGTTCAATACACACCGTCTGATCTGTTAGTACACGGCTGTGTACCTAGAAATATAAAAAAAAAAAGGCCTTTTCATTGGCAACCTGTACTGTGCGTTCTCTTGCAAAATAATTTATATACGTGGTGTTCATACACACCGTCTGATCTGTTAGTACACGGCTGTGTACCTTAGAAAAATATAAAAAAAATAGGCCTTTTCATTGGCAACTGTACTGTGCGTTCTCTTGCAAAATAATTTATATACGTGGTGTTAATACACACCGTCTGATCTGTTAGTACACGGCTGTGTACCTTAGAAATATATAAAAAAAATAGGCCTTTTCATTGGCACCTGTACTGTGCGTTCTCTTGCAAAATAATTTTATATACGTGGTGTTACATACACACCGTCTGATCTGTTAGTACACGGCTGTGTACCTAGAAATATAAAAAAAAAAGGCCTTTTTTTGCTGTACGTAGTGTTCATACACACCGTCTGAACTGTTAGTACACGGCTGTGAAGGCAAAATATTGTAACCAAAAAAAATAAATGCGGAGGGGGGCTAGCGGAATCGGACGTGGACGAGGACGGGGGCGCGGAAATGCTGTTGGTGGCCTTGTTGAAGCCAGTGGGGATACAATGCGTGCTGGTGAGGGTCAGCCAGGATCCCACTCATCCAGAATCCCTGCCTTTATGGGACAGTTAAGCAGGGGGCGGGTTACACCGCTGTTGAGGCCTGAGCAGGTTGAACAGGTGGTGCAATGGATAGCCGATAGCGCTTCCACACAAGTTGTCCACCAGCCAGTCATCCACACAGTCTCACTCTGACCCTCCTTCCTCCACACCTGGCCAACAGAGTCATCCCACCATTGACCCCTCCCAGGAGCTCTTTTCGGGTCCTTTTTCAGATGTGCCGGAAGAATCCCAGGAGCTAGCACAGGAATTTGTTTGTAGTGATGCCCAAACACTTGAGTATTCGCCATCTCCTGCTGATGTGGACCCTGAACCAGCATCTGTTATCATGAGCGATGATGATGATGAGACGCAGTTGCCATCAAGGGAGGCTGTTGGAATGTCCAGTGGGCAGGAGGAGGAGCAGAGTGAGGAAGTGGAAGAGGAGGTGGTGGATGACGAAATGCCCGACCCCACTTGGCCAGGGGTGATGTCCAGCGGGGAAAGCAGTGGAGAGGTGGTGGTCTGCGCAGCACCGAAAAAGGCAGCAAGAGGCAGAGGGATGTCCAGAGGCAGAGGGATGTCCACAGGCAGAGGGATGTCCACAGGCAGAGGGATGTCCACAGGCAGAGGACAGTCCAGACAGAGAAGTGAGGCCACAGCCAGCAGGGCCGAAGCTGTTCCCGGCAGCGGGCAGTCGCGCGAAGCTCCCCCATCGAGGCCTTGTACTTCTGTGGTGTGGAGATTTTTTAATGTTTGTGCGGATGACAAATTGAGCGCGGTTTGCACACTCTGCCACTCAAAACTGAGTAGGGGCTCTGAGAAGAGCAATCTGACCACCTCAGGCATGCGGCGTCACTTGGAAGTCAAGCACTGGGCTGAGTGGGAGAGAGCAAACGCAATACAACCTGCGCCCGGTCTTGCTGCCACTGCCTCTTCCCTTTGTTGTGTGCTGCCACTGCGGTCCAGACCTCCAGCCAGGACACCTCCACATCTGCCTCTGCCTCGGCTACTTTGGGGCCTTCTCCTTCAGCCTCCCCTTCCCCCGCCTCTTCGCCTGCACCTTCACACTCCTCGTCCCAACAACTGTCCATCTCGCAGGCGTTCGACCGCAGGCGGAAGTACGCCTCGAGTCACCCCCAAGCCCAAGCCTTAAACTGCCACATCTCCAAACTGCTGGCCCTGGAGATGTTGCCGTTTAGGCTTGTGGAGACGCAGGCCTTCCGCAACCTGATGGCGGCTGCCGCACCTCGCTATTTCCGTCCCCAGCCGCCACTTACTTTTCCCCGGAGTGCCGTCCCCCGCCCTGCACCAGCACGTGTCGCGTAACATCAGGCGGGCCCTGAGTACGCAGTCAGCGCAAAGGTCCACTTGACCACCGACTCGTGACAAGCGCTTGCGGCCAGGGACGCTACATCTCTTTGACGGCACACTGGGTGAATGTAGTGGAAGCGGGGACGGGGTCGCAAACAGAGACGGCCTACCTACCACCCCCGCCCAAGATTGCCAGCACGGGTTCTGATAAACCCCCCTCCTCCTCCTCCTCCTCCTCTGCCTAACATCGCCCTCAGCCGCTAGCTGGAAGCATTGCAGCACTGGCGCGGGGAGACGTCAGCAGGCGGTGCTTAAGCTCATCAGCTTGGGCGACAGGAAGCACAGCGCCCCAGAGGTGAGGGACGCCATATTGCAGCAGACGGAGATGTGGCTGTCGCCGCTGCAGCTAGGACCAGGCATGGTCGTGTGCGATAACGGCCGTAAACCTGGTGGCGGCTCTGGAGCTTGCCGAACTCAA